>CM077004.1:8185000-8785000 GCA_039090855.1 Macrothele yani
TAGTTTGAACAGCATAAAACGGAAGTAAAATATCCCTCATGGTCTGCACGATCACCAAACTTAAATAGCAAAGTTGGAGAGGATATTTGGAGTTAGATTTCCTCCATCACCGTCGCTCAAGCAGTATAAGACTTTCCTCCATGAGGAATCACCTACTATGTCCCTGAAGGATGTGCACGATTTATTTGAAACTGTTCCACATCGAATATAAGCTGTTGTAAAAGCGAAGATTGGCGCAACACCCTATTAAAACAGGTCAGTAGCTCTTCTCACAGACGTTTCAATTATTTTGCCCACGCCTTGTATTGTGAGAGACTTCACAAGTAAAGTTTAACCAGCATTTCGTGCGTACTGTTGCTGATCCTAATAGGAGAGATTTAATTACGAGTATGTTCCGTTGTGTTGCACAGTGTGTTGGCACGTGCTTTGCTACGTGTGTTGAACTCTAGGTTACGTCACACAATGCCTTTTCCAGTCATGCAAGTTCTATGCATTGAAAAGTTTCCCTGTTTCAAGAAAATTATATCACTCAAAAGAGAAAGAAGGAACTTCGTAAAAATCGGGGAATTTTATATTGGTATCGGAAACTTCAGTTAATGGTTTCTTTAAGATAAAACAACACATTTCAGATTCGAAGAGCCGGGTTTTTTAATACCAGAAATACTGATTAAAAATAGCGGAAGTTCAGTCTCCCGAAATTTAAAACATGATTAGTACTTGGGCTGCATCGCAAGTACTACTTATTTATTCATCATGAACACAAGAGCTGCAAGTATTATATTGCTTTCAATATAACGTTGGAAAACAGATGTTTTGAAATGCATTATGTTCTACTATGCAATGTCTACGAATGTCAAGTAGGAATCTCAAAATAGCCAGCTTGTTGCTTAATTTTAATGTGCTAAATCCTGGAGCAGTGAGCCCATATACACTGGCGGAAGGTGAAAAAAGAACACCAAGAAGGAATTGGCGGACGGTCATGAAATTTACATATGTTAATGGGGTGGAGTTTACGTAGGTGTGAAGTTAATTTCGGGACCGACCGGTGAGCACTTACGCCACAGCATGGCATAATATGCAAATTATCGTCGGTGGTATTTAAGGAGTACGGCGAAATGAACGTAATCAGTCGTCGGCGTGCGGACACGTGCGAAGACTCTGAAGAAGCTGCAATGCCTGGACATGGAAGACGTGTACGATTTCAGCAGTTATCAGACTTTCAGCGAGGTCGTCTAGTCGGACTCCGCGAGGCCGGGTGGTCGTATCGTCGTAATGCGGATCTAATTGGACGGGAAGTATCGGTGGTTGTAAGATGGTGGCGTAAATGGTCCGAGGAACATTCCCACACCAGAAGGCGTGGAACCTGGAGCCACAGGCGGACTGATGAGCGGATCTATCGACGCATAAGAAGAGCGGCGTTTTTCAAGCAGAACACCCACTGCGACGCAAATCCGAGCTGCCGTTGCACCTGAGGTGACTGTGCGAACAATCCGAAACCGTCTACTAGATGCAGGACTACGTGCACGTGTGCCTCTGGCATGTGTATCTCTGACTCCAGCCCACCGTCAGGAGCGGCTGCAGTGGTGTCGCCAACGTCTTCACTGGAGAACGCAATGGCGATCTGTCGTGTTCTGCGGTGAAAGAAGATTCTGCTTGGGTGCCTTCGATGGCCGTATGCGTGTTCGCAAACGCACAGGGAGCGGATCCACCCTACATCCGCCAGCGACACACAGGGCCTACACCAGGTCTCCTGGTGTCGCGAGCGATCAGCTATCACTCCCGTACACAACTAGTGTTTGTATCGGGTACGTTAAACAGCACCTCCTACATCAACAACATCATGCAGCCCGTTGTTGTGCCATTTGTAAGGTCGGTCCATCGTGGTGTTTTCCAGCAAGATAACGCACGCCCACACACGGCACGTGCAACTCAACATGCACTTCAGGGTGTGAGACAACTTCCATGGCCTACACGTTCACCGGATTTGTCCCCCATTGAGCACGTGTGGGATTTTATGGGACAACGACTTATCCGGTCTCCACGGCCAGCCACGACCATCCCCGATTTACGCGTCTAGGTTGAGGATGCTTGGAATTCAATACCCCAAATTTACATCCAACATCTGTACGACAGACTCCAGGCCAGAATTGCACAGTGTGATGCAGTTCATGGCGGTTCAACCTTGTACTAACCATGTTACATGGAAATGTTATTTTTCAGTTTACCAGCAAATACAGCTGTATTTCGCCCTAAAGTTTTGATCAAGGTATCGTCTGTATTTCGTTATTATGCGTTATAAATTTTGTTGGTATCAGACGTCTTCTTCTTGGTGTTCTTTTTTCACTTTCCGCCAGTGTATTACATTGACTTTAGCACATATATCGTAATTACTGACGTAAGGACTAAGTTACAGCGGAAAGACAAATAACGTTATAACACCCAAGGGGAAATCTTATGTAGTTTGCTGTAATGGATGCTACTTTTGGTGCAGGTTGTCATCACGGTGATAGTCGTTGCTGCACGCTGTTAGGGAGGTATCCATAATGATATAAAACATGCATTTAATTTTTCATTCGCTTCTGCTGTTACACTTCTATTTCTTGAGTTATCTTGGTGAAATACAACACTGCGGGTACTTAAGAACCCTTCTTATTTTGATTACAAATGGTTGAATATTCCTGCACTGAGTTAACTTTGAATTAAGAAAATATTCGGAGCGAAAGCGAAGTATCACCTGATATGAATATCACATGCCCTACTATAAATTGCCCACATGTGTCCTCTGTAAGTAATTAGTAAACGTTTGCTAGTGATGGGTCAACCTGGTGACTTAAGCCAATTTGACCGCCGGCAGATAGTTGGAACTCGAAGGGTTGGTGCCAGTATTTAGAAAACAGCCGCACGTGTTGGCTACTCTCCTATTATTGTATGAAGAGTATACCAAGACTTGATTAACCATGTAGAGACATTCAGCATAAGGGCTTACATTGGTCAGCCACGCGTGGTTGATCCGAAAGGTGAGCGTTGGTCACGACTGGTATATCATCAACGACTTGCACCAGGCACGCAGCTCACCCTCCAGTAGAACAGCTATGCAGTTCGATCTATTTCCACATGCACAATACCTCGTTTCGTCTGATGCCGCGCAGAAGGAGACCAACGAGAGAGAGAGAGAGAGTCCCCACGATGACGTCCAGCCATAGCAAACAACGCTTCGCATGATCAAGGAACCTCGGTAATATACCCTAGAAAGATGGAAGATGGTCTTCTGGAGTGATTAACCACGTTTCCTGCTGCACCATATTGATGGCCGCGTTCGTGTATGGCCCAAACAGCATGAAGTCTATAAACAGCATGAAGCACTGTTGGGGATCAATAAGCCAGTAGAGGTGGGGAGTTTTTTCCTGGCAAACCCCAGGTCCGTTGGCTATCATCCCACAAACACTGAATGATGGAAGCCAGAGACACCTGTTAGCCGACCATTTGCATACATACCTTCTGAAGGTCTACCCAGACCTAAGTCCCATTTCGCAACAGGAAAATGCACTGTGTTGTAGTGCTCGTATAACCACTGAGTACTTGGAAGTATACGATAAGGAATTCGCCACACTGCCTTGGCTCCAAAACTACCCTGACTGTAACTAATTTAATCATTTGTGAGATACATTATATTGACAAAAGTGACCGAACACCCCTTCAAAAGCAAATGAAAGGATCCGCTGCGTTATTAAGTTTCGTGGTACATCTGCAAACAGTACAGAAACAAGCCAGCAACTGACCACGATCATATCGCACTGTGAGGTTAAGTAAAAATGTCGCGGCGGGAGAGAACTGACTTTGAGAAAGGAAAGATTGTTGGGTGTTATATTAGTGGTGGGTTGTCCATAAGATAAACCGAGAGGCGTTTAAACATACGCAAGTCAACTGTATTGGATGTACTGGATAAGTGGAAGACACATGGTGTGCCTGAAAAAGCAAAACACACCGGTAGACCAAAGAAAATCAGTGATAGAGGACGTCGAAGCCTCAAGAGAGCCGTTAAGCTAATCGACGGAGTACTGCATAAGACCTCAATGTACAGGTGAGTAAAAATGCTGAAACCTTGGTGTGTACACGTACCATTCGCAGAGAACTCCATTTCTTCATTCCATGCGTGGTAACCCATGGAATCCGGCTGCTCACAAGCCGTGGTCGTGCGGCAACTCACAAGCCTTTCATCTCCACTCGGAATGCTACTCGTCGTTTAGCATGGTGTAAAGAACATTTATCATGGACCGTAGATCAAATGGAAACGGGTAATATGGACTTATTTATTCAGATACAAGATCCATCGGTCTGATGGCCGTGTGTAGGTATGGCGGCAGCTGGAGGAACGGTATTTACCACAGGGTACTGTTCCTACGGTGAGGTTTGGAGCTGGAAGTGTATTCGTGTGGAGGCATTTTTGGTCTTACGGCCCCCGCCCATTGGTTATCGTGGAGAAACCTGTCAACCAGCCTGTCTACCTTGATGTTATGGACAGTTATGTCCTACCAAATCTGTGGCAATACTGTGGAAACGAGCCTTGTTGGTACCAGTAGGATAATGCACCGAGCCATAAAGCAAGGACTTTTACGGCGTGGTTTGTGGACTGACTGGACTGACCAGTACAGAGCCCTGATCTTAATCACATAGAGCACCTATGGGATGAGTTAGAGCACCGCATATGAAGTTTGGAACCAAGGCCTATTACTAAGCAACAGTTAGCGGCAGCATTATGTACTGAATGGAAACACATACATATCGATGTGTTCCAAAACCTTGTCGAAAGCATTCCCCGAAGGGTCAGTGCATGCATTAAGTCCAAAGGTAGACCCACGCCGTATTTAATGTATGTCAATAAATGCTATGTTGTGTTTCTCTTCTAGGTCTCCGGTGACTTTTGTCAATATAGTGTATGACAGTACGGAGTGTGAGAACTGCTTATCCTTCTACAGAAAATGAGCGTGAACTGACGAAGCTTCTCCACAAAATGAGTGTGTACTGACGAAACTTCTCCACGAAATGAGCGTGTACTGACGAAGCTTCTCCACAAAATGAGCGTGAACTGACGAAGCTTCTCCACTAAATGAGCGTGAACTGACGAAGCTTCTCCACCAAATGAGCGTGTACTGACGAAGCTTCTCCACAAAATGAGCGTGAACTGACGAAGCTTCTCCACAAAATGAGTGTGAACTGACGAAGCTTCTCCACAAAATGAGTGTGAACTGACGAAGCGTTTCCACAAAATGAGTGTGAACTGACGAAGCTTCTCCACAAAATGAGCGTGAACTGACGAAGCTTCTCCACAAAAAAGGCATGAACTGGAAGCTTCTCCACAAAATGAGCGTGAACTGACGAAGCTTCTTCACAAAATGAGCGTGAACTGACGAAGCTTCTCCACAAAATAAGCGTGAACTGGAAGCTTCTCCACAAAATGAGCATGAACTGACGAAGCTTCTCCACAAAATGAGCATGAACTGACGAAGCTTCTCAACAAAATGAGCGTGAACTGGAAGCTTTTCCACAAAATGAGCGTGAACTGACGAAGCTTCTCCACAAAATGAGCATAAACTGACGAAGCTTCTCCATAAAATGAGCGTGAACTGGAAGCTTCTCCACAAAATGAGCGTGAACTGACGAAGCTTCTCCACAAAATGAGCATAAACTGACGAAGCTTCTCCATAAAATGAGCGTGAACTGGAAGCTTCTCCACAAAATGAGCGTGAACTGACGAAGCTTCTCCACAAAATGAGCATGAACTGACGAAGCTTCTCCACAAAATGAGCGTGAACTGACGAATCTTCTCCACAAAATGAGCGTGAACTGACGAAGCTTCTCCCCAAACTGAGCATGAACTGACGAAGCTTCTCCACAAAATGAGCATGAACTGACGAAGCTTCTCCACAAAATGAGCGTGAACTGGAAGCTTTTCCAGAAAATGAGCGTGAACTGACGAAGCTTCTCCACAAAATGAGAGTGAACTGACGAAGTTTCTCCACAAAATGAGCGTGAACTGACGAAGCTTCTCCACAAAATGAGCGTGAACTGACGAAGCGTTTCCACAAAATGAGTGTGAACTGACGAAGCTTCTCCACAAAATGAGCGTGAACTGGAAGCTTCTCCACAAAATGAGCGTGAACTGACGAAGCTTCTGCACAAAATGAGCGTGAACTGACGAAGCTTCTGCACCAAATGAGCGTGAACTGACGAAGCTTCTGCACCAAATGAGCGTGAACTGACGAAGCTTCTGCACAAAATGAGCGTGAACTGGAAGCTTTTCCACAAAATGAGCGTGAACTGACGAAGCTTCTCCACAAAATGAGCATGAACTGACGAATCTTCTCCACAAAATGAGCTTGAACTGTCAAAACTTCCCCACAAAATCAGCGTGAACTGACGAAGCTTTTTTACAAAATGAGCGTGAACTGACTAAGCTTCTCCTCAAAATGAGCGTGAACTGGAAGCTTCTCTACAAAATGAGCGCGAACTGGAAGCTTCTCCACAAAATGAGCATGAACTGACTAAACACTCGGTCTTGCATATTGTTAGGAAAGGCTAAGTTTGTTAGCGATTATCTGCAAGTAATTCGCCGATCTTCTTAATAACACTATTAACCTGATTTTTATTTTACATGTCTCGCAATATGTTACTGATCCCACAAATCCATTGATCCTAGATTACTTTCTTCGCAGGGTCTGATTCAAAGACACACGGTGCTAACTTCAACACAATGGTCACCATAATCTGCTTCATTTCTCGCTGAATATAAATTCCCATCGAAGAATGCAATTTATTTTATGGTGATACGTGTACTGACCTGATAATTATAAAAAAACTGCAAAGCATGTTGCTGAAATTTAAAGTTTGACAGGAATGGTAATTTTAATTTCAATGAAACAGCAATTACTTTACTCAGAACTTGATGTACTAGATAATTACAGTGAGCGAAATAATTATGGCCCACGTGTCATTTATTAATCAAAAACAAAAAATAATCACTACAATATAAAGAAAACAGACGACTTTAAACAAATTGTACTCTAAATTACGTACAATAAAAATTAATAGTTCTTATGCTCAGAAATATATTTGTACAGGCTTTGTACACGTTCAAGCGATAAGGAAAATGCAAAATAATTATTGCCCACTGGGCGTTTAATTCATGTATGTGTCATTTTTAGAAACTGGGTATTTTTAATATTTTGTTCACCCACCTTCAGCATCGTAGCAAGTTTGCATTCCACAAGGTAAGCTGTCATACAAGTCCGGAATGTACTTCATATTGATAGTATTCCATGATTCACAAATAGCTGCTTTCAAACTGTTCTTATTCACAACATGGCGGCCATTTTAATACACCTTTAGTGCCAGCTTATACCACACATTCTCTATTGTATTCAGATCAAGTGATTTTGCAGCCCAAAGTTCGAGTAATTTCTTCTTTTTCAACTTAAATTAAATCTGGTATGCTTTCGACACATGAATTTTGCAGTTGTCCTGCTGAAACAACCAATTTCTACCGGCCATTTTAAGTGCATTTGGAGGAAACAGTTTGCTTAACATTTGTAGCTAACCAGAAATGTTCGTTTTTCCATCCACGAATGCAATATTGCTTTTCTTTTTCTAACCAATCGCACCCCATATCATGGCCAAACCACCTCCCTGATGTCGAATGGGAAATACTAGCTGTTCTTGTTTGTCATCCTTCCAATAACTGCATATCATCTGGCCCATCCAGATAAAAAAATTTCTTGTCTGAGAAAATAACGTTTCGTCACTCAGAGCTCCAACTCATATAGCTGCGAGCGAATTATTTTGATCAGCTTTGTGAACTGTAGACAGCATTGGTTACCTCTGGAGTTTCCTCGAACGAAGTCCTGATTCATTCAGCAACTGTTGTGTTCGTCGAAGTGTGACTGGCACATCTAATTCGCCGCCCAGTTGTCGAGCTGATACAACTCTATGATGTTTTACGCTTCAGAAGACGAAGACCCGATTCATAGCGAAAGTAAAAATCTTTAGTCAGTAAATAGACAAAAATATCGCTCTTTCCACGTTCCAGCAACACACACAGCAACCGAAAAATTGTTATTCGGTCACCTCCGGGGAATTGAAACCACGGATCTCTCGATATCTAGCCGAGCGCGTTAGCCTTACACCACGGTGGCCTACAATCCATGGAGCTAAGTGTGTTTTTCAGTCAGCTTCTGATATCATGAATCCGTAAGTTGGGCTCAGCTACTGAGATGTCTCCATCTGGTGGGCATTAACGGCACTGGCTATATATTAATTATAGCAGTTAAATCCAAAGGGCGAGATCCAAAGTGAAAATCCTTCAAATACTTTGCGTCAGTAAATAAACAGAAATATCGCTCTTTCCACGTTCCAGCAACACACACAGCAACCGAAAAATTGTTATTCGGTCACCTCCGGGGAATTGAATCCAGGGATCTCTCGATATCTAGCTGAGCACGTTAGCCTTACACCACGGCGGCCTACAATCTACGGTGCAATGTGTATACGTATTTCAGTCAGCTTCTGACATCATAAATTCGTAAGATGAGCTCAGCTACTGAGACGTCTCCATCTGGTGGGCATTAACGATTCATAGCTTTGGATAATCTGCCGGTGCTCTTCTTTTTACAGCACCAAGCTGGATCTTTTAGGTAATTTCGGATGATCAGATCTATTTAGAGGATTTTAGAAAGGGAGTGTCTGACCCCAGTTTTAAATAACCCTTAGAAATAGGAAGCTAGGAGATTTGGGCTAGAGTGCCCGATAGGGAAGTGACACGGAAGCGAGGTAGAAAGGGTGAGGAAGACGCCCTTATTTATTACAGGGGGTACAGTACCCGGAGTCCGACTGCTTAGCATGCCCACTTGAAGCATGGCGGATATTTAGAGATTCGAACGTTCGTACCTGCCCGGGATGAAATCTGAGGTTCCTCCGTGGTAGACATGAACGTTGACCATTAAGTCATCCGCTGCTCTAATTTTGGACGACCTTTGAGCTCCTATTGATAGTTAAGGCAATATCTGTGCTGTGGCATTCATTTCAGTTCGTTCTCTTAGGACATCGATCCCCCCCCCCCCAACCCCGTTGGATGTCAGACGATCGACAACCGGACGGCGTGCTTATATTTTTGAACCTAACACTTTCAACAAGTTATTTAATTAACTCTATCTTCGGGGTGTTGTTACAAATCACTATCACCTGCTTCTCCCAGAGAGCACCCGTATCCCTAAACGTTCAACTGAGCAGGGCCATAATTGCTTCGCTTTCTAAAGGCTGGTTTCACTTATTAGCCTTCGCCACACACGCGCAGAGTAGCTTTATAGACACCAATGAGTGCGTTTCGAATTTGCATATGACAGTGGGGTTATATTACGCAGGAATTGTCCTTCACGTCTATTTACATCTGTTAAAAATATAAAGGGCCATACTTATTGGCCTCACTGTAGCTACAAAATGTTTCAAATTTCATTTCATCCTACTTGCTATATCTATTGATAAAAATGGAGGCATTATTCTTTTCTAAATCTTTTGTTTTAAGTTCTTCTTAACGTTAAAGATTCATCTTAATGTGCTTATGTACAACCAGAAATAAGTTTTATCTCGCTTATTTTGTAGCCCACTTGTTGGAGGCTTATTTACCTCATAGAAAAAATTCAGTGGTATACACTGTCATTCAAAAATACCCTTGATATCTTATTCCTGGAGTTATCCGTTTTCCTCCTCCCTTTTAATAAAATTTTAGAAAAGAAAACGGGAAAGATAAACGTCCTCAGATGTAATTCACGGTATACAACGAAGGAGTTGAAAATGGAACGCCAGAAACAAAGTACTCATTGGGACAAAAGAAAACAATAGAAAAGTTACACATAAAAACTCTTGAGAATAAATGAAGAGGAAAATCTAGAATGATGGAGAAAAATAGAGAGCCAAAAGGTGAGGAAAAAGGAGAAAAGAGAAAAGTCCAAGAAAGTCGAAAACTATAAAAGAAGATGAAGGGGCAGTCTTCCTGCGTGAGTGGGGATGGGGGTGACTGAAAAGATAGGGCAAAATCACCCACACCTATCCCTCTTGCTTTGATCCCCGGTGCGTCCCATACACCCTGACGAACTTCGATGGCTGTCAATAAATCAAGAAAGAGCTGCTCTTCGATCCGTCTAGGAAAGAGAGAGTATCGGATATATAACGGAATGGGATGGCACGCAGCCGCGGCTAGGTCAAGGTAATCAAAGCCCTCACAGTCCTTTCAGCCTGTCAACGGTGATGAACGACTTGGAGCCTGTGAGGATAATAACCGCTTTAGACGTCCTGATGGCACAACCAGGGCAGATCCAATGAAACGGTTATTGAAAATTTGTTGGACCAGTATTAGCGCAGTGAGAGTATGTATGTGTGGGTGCCCGTTGCTGTGTGAGTGCGTGAGTGAGTGCTGGTGATGAAATATGCGAACCCATTTCTGCAGAACTGGATATCTGGCAATGGTTTCGATATGAAGATTTTGCTGGGAGACGCTTTCTCCTGAGGGTAGAAAGCTTTTATACACCAGAGCACAGACATCCCAGTGCATCGTTCGGTAATGGATTACGGTAATTAATTCGAAATGATACAAACGCGTGCTATCGATCTAGAACAAGTGGGAGATGGTAGAGAGGGGTGGAGGAAAGGGCGACCAGACAATCGGCTTTCAGTGCGTTTGTTTCGGCGCAACAACAGCCGGCCTCTCAGAAATTGTCTCTGAGCAGCACGGAAGGTGCACCGATGTGCTATAGTTTTGTTTTCCCCGTGTTCGAGGAGCATTTTGGGAAAATTGCGTCATGGAGTTTGGAAATACCGTGCACTATTAGCAGCACTTAGGCTCCGTCATTTGCAAAATGCGAAATCACGCCCGGCTGCCAAACAAATTATTTCCTCCGCGGCATGCACCTTGGTGTGTCGAATGGTGGAATCTCAGAACGTATACATCGAGTTATTACAGCAGAATCGCTATCGTTAGAATGCAGAAAATTTTAGATCGAATTTTGTGCTGTAATAAGCATCAAAGGAAAGTTTGCATTACGAAATGACAGTTGACCTCCTGCCGCTTATTCGAAGCATCTGGCAACAGTTTGTTCACATAAATTGGAAAGTTCAGATTTGTATTATGATCCATTCCGGGCGTAGCTATTTAGGTGATGTGGCAGGCTATGGAATTCGTACAATTAATTATTCCTCCCCGTGCTTAAACATTTTGACATTTCTCAGTTCCAAAGTTCCATGAAAGCACCTTGTTATTTGTAAATGAGTAACTAACATTTGAGGATGGCAACGGATGAGCATGCATCTTTGCCATTTCGCAAAGAAAACGCCCAAATATGGAGTGAAAGTTTTCAAGGGATGTTCGTAGAGCAAGGATGATTTATTTATCTAGGATGAACGGAACTGGTTATGCTGACATGTCATTTCATGTCCGAGAACACATACAGTGGGTTGCAAAAGTATTGCAATGCCTGCAAAAACCGTGAATTTTTAAGGTTAACTCTTTTTTTAGCTAACTAATTTTCATAGTTATTTCATCACCTATATGTTGTTAGATGCAAAATTTAATAGAGATTTCAAAAACGTCTTATTTTTTTTCTGTTCTTAAGATAAATTACAAAAATCATGACCAAGCCGAATTATTATGAAAAGGATAATTTTTCCAATACTTAGGTTTACAGCAATAAATCGTTTTTGTAATTCATAAAGAATGAAATAACATTTAAATACAGAAATGCAATGAAGCAAAATTATGAAATGTACTTAATATTCGTCGTCCATCCTTTTTTGTTTAATCACAGCTTTGCATCTTGCTGGCATACTGTGAACAAAGTTTT
This sequence comes from Macrothele yani, assembly GCA_039090855.1. NCBI lineage: Eukaryota > Metazoa > Arthropoda > Arachnida > Araneae > Macrothelidae > Macrothele > Macrothele yani. The sequence goes on from CM077004.1 coordinate 8,196,886, forward strand.
GTAAAGGATGGGGTTGAATAATACGATTACAAATTTGAACTACATCTTCAATCAGTTGAATTTTGGTTGTTGGCTTCTTTTTGGATAGTTCATACAACACTTTCAAACAAAAATTTTCCATCGGGTTTAAGTACGGTGGCGGTGGTGGCCAATCAAAATGCTGAACATTTTTTCCTGAAATCACCTTTTCACTACATTAGCACGATGACAGGCAGCACTGTCATCTTGAAAAATAAGATTGCCTTTATAAAGTCTTCTAGATGATGTCTTTATAAAGTCTTATAGATGATGTCTTTATAAAGTCTTATAGATGATGTCTTTATAAAATCTTCTAGAATTGCCTTTATAAATTCTAAATTGCCTTTATGAAGTATAATGCCTTATAAAGTCTTCTAGAATTGAATGAAGACTGATTTATGAAGACATATAAAGTCTTCATAAAATTATAAAGTCAATTTATGAAGACGTATAAGTCTAAAAGTTAATTTATGAAGACGTATAAGTCTATAAGTCAATTATGAAGACTTATAAGTCTATAAAGTGAATTTTATGAAGACTCAATTATGAAGACTTATCAATTTATGATCAATTATGAAGACTCAATTATGAAGACTTATCAATTTATGATCAATTATGAAGACTCAATTATGAAGACCTATCAATTCTGAAGACTCAATTATGAAGACTTATCAATTTATGAAGACTAATAAGTCTATAAGTCAATTTATGAAGACTTTATAAGTCTATAAAGTCAATTTTATGAAGACTTATAAAGTCTTCATAAAATTGCTTTTATAAAGTCTTCTAGAATTGCCTTTATAAAGTCTTCTTGAAAAATAAATTGTCTTTATAAAGTCTTCTAGATAAATTGCCTTTATAAAGTCTTCTAGATTCTTTATAAATCTTCTAGATTTCTAATATCCAAATATATTTCTGGGCATTTACCGTACCATCAAACAATATGGAGGTTCCCAACGCCATATGCACACATACAGCTCCAAACCCTGACCTAAACCAGATGCTTAACAGTAGTCACTAAGCAACTTGGATGAAATTCTTCATGCTTGAATCTCCTTGCTCAGGCAATACTCTGATTTCCATTAAGATAAAATTCCGATTCATCACTGAAAAGAAAAGACATTTTCCCATTGCTTGGCTACCCATGAGACATGCTGTTTTGCTCACTGAAGCCTACGTGTCTGTGATTTGCAGTTAAGAATGGTTTACACCTGCCTTTGCAACCACGTAGGTCATAGTGAATGAGCCTCCTGCTAACAGTATATGTACTAACATTAACATCCGTCACTTCAGACCATCTTTGAAGCAATTCAGGTGAATTGAGCCAAGCTAAGCTTCCTAAGCACTCTATCCTGCCTGGTTTCATGGATCTGGGCCTACCACTGCGACGTATATTTTTAGCACGTCTTTTGTAAAAAAAGATCGTGCTTATGTTATCGGTTTGTCCGTCCGCCCGTCCGTCAGTACCCACAATATCTCTGCAACTATTAGTCCGATTCGAAAAATTCTTTTTGCATAGGATACAGCTCCTGATGGGAAATCCTTTGCACATAATTTCTAATTTAAAAAAAAAAATGGTTTGGCCACCAGGGGGCGTAAATCGTAATTTCCGCTTCTGCTGTATTTGCAACAAAATATGAGCTTCTAAATTCCCGATTGAAAAATAGTTGTTTGTTGACCGATACTACTCATGTCAAGAAACCTTTTAGAAATATTTTCTTCTTAAAATAATGCATGGTTTCTACGCCAGGGGGCATAGATGTATGTCTTATTTTTGTCAATATCTCTATTTCTAGGAGTCCGATTTGAAAAGTTCCTTCTTTGTTGGATAGTGTTTCCAGGGTGACATGTTTTTCATATAATTTCAAAATTTTCAAGTAAATCATAGACTTTTTGCTTGGGGGCGTAAAGGTAAATTGCTTTCCCCCTTATACCTCTGTTTTTAAATCTCCGATTTGAAAAAAAAAATTCTGCACCGGATACAGCTCCAGATGCGAAATCCTTTGCACATAATTTCTAATTTTTGTAAAAAATGGTTTGGCCACCAGGTGGCGTAAGTCTTAATTTCTGCTTCTGATGCATTTTCAGCAAAATATGAGCTTCTAAAATCTCGATTGAAAAAAAAGTCATTTGTTGACCGATACTACTCATGTCGGCAAACCTTTTAGGAACATTTTCTTCTTGAAATAATGCATGGTTCTTACGCCAGGGGTGTTGACGTGTATTTTATTTTTGTCAGTATCTCTACTTCTAGGAGTCCGATTTAAAAATTTCCTTCTTTGTTGGATAATGTTTCCGATGCGAAATGTTTTTCCTATAAATTCAAAATTTTCAAGTAAATCATAGACTTTCCGCTAGGGGGCACAAAGGTAAATTGCCTTTTCTGCGTTATTTCTGCACCTAAAACCTCGATTTGAAAAATTCTTCCTATATCGCACACAAGAGCTGATGAAAAATATTTTTCACAGAATTTCTAACTTTTTAAAGAATGGTTTGGCCACCAGTGGGCATAAGTGTTAATATCTGCTTCTGATGTATTTGTAGCAAAATCTGGGATCCTGAAAACCCGACTAAATTTTTTTTCTTGCACCGATACGGCTCATACGGATAAACCTTTTGAGAATACTTTCTTCCTAAAAGAATGCATGGTTTTCCCACCAGGGGACGTAAAGTCAAATCTTATTTTTGTCGATATCTGTGTTTCTAAGAGTCCGATTTGAAAAATTCTTTGTGTTGGAGAGCGTTTCCGGTGGGAAATGTTTCTCATATAAAGTCATGTTTTTCTTATCGCACAAGTCTGCAACCAGAGGGCGTAAACTCACGATTCCGTTTACAGCAATATCTGAGGGATTAAAAACGCGATTGAGAAACTTCTTTCTTCCGTCAGATACTATTGTTTTCTATACCGGTTCCATTGACTTTGAAGAGCTTTGATAAATTTAATTTGTGTTAGAACGGATTCAAAAGACGTGCTTATTACACCCGAAAATTCGGTGTCATCTTTCTTGTTTTAATATCTCACCAGTGTCTTTTACTTTCTTCAGCAACCAAATATTTGTACATTTATTACAGCCCACGCTTTCTGTGATTTGCCTTGAATATCCCTCTTCATGCAGAACAACTATTTTTACTCTGTACGCAGCGGACAATTCCGCAGTTTTAACCATTATTGAGAATATAAACAAATTATACCCAAATAACAAAGAGAAGGGACCACTACAATGCTCTAGTAGCTCTGCGTCAACCCTTATAAAGGCTAGAGTAGGATTACGATAACATTAGGAAGTAGCCAATCAGGTAAAAGAATATCTATGATTGGCTGAACAACTGATACGCAACTAACGTGCATTTCAATGTGTTTGTTAAACTCCATATTGCATTTGTTACTTTAAATCATGATATTCTTCTTTCTAAATTACAAAATATAGAAATCAGAGGTAATACTCATTCACTTTTCAAAAATTGCTTGACTAACAGCCCACAATATACAGAAATTGAGCACTCCTCATTTCAAATTATGAGATCAGGAGAGCCTCAGGGTTCAGTCCTCGGCACTTTATTGTTTTATATATACATTAATGATTTATTTTCGCTGTCAACTCATATGGATCTTTTTCTGTATGCTGATTATACAGCTGTTCTTCTAAAAGGGAAAAACTTAGGTGAAATACTAACACAATGTAATAAACAGTTGCAAACTATATCTGAATGGTTAAATTCTAATGAAATAATAATCAATGTTAATAAAACTAATGCAGTGATTTTTTCTAATACGTTATCTACTTTAACACCAAATGCACAAATATCCCTTAATAATAAAATAATTGATACAGTACCTTAATTCAAGTACCTGGGAACGTCAATAAATTTTGACCTAAAATGGAATAAAATATATTTATTTTCTTTTAATTAAACTATCTAGAAATATTGGCATAGTAATATCCTGACTGATCTAACAACTGAAACATTGATCTCATTGTAGTACATATTATTTCAAACTCATATTAATTACTGAATACTATCATGGGGACAAACGACACAATACAATATTAATAAATTACAAATTCTACAAAATAATTTTATTAGACAAATTGATCTCAAATCACATCCTAATACTCGACTTTTAATAAATTTTGGAACAAAAGTATATCCTAATAAATATAATATACTTACTATTACTCAACTATACTATTTTAATCTTGGTAAACTTATGTTCAAACGAATTAAATATAATTTATATTCACATCTCATATTTCTTAATACACATGCACATTCGTATGAAACAAGGAATGAACTACAATTACAACCTATTTTTTCAAAAACGGAAGCAATTAAACTTACTTTAAATTACAGAGGTCCTAAATACTGGACATATTTAGCTAGCAACCTGACTAACTTAAACAATTTCAATTTATTTCAAAAAAAATTCAAACTGTATCTACTTCAGTAATAAAAAAAAAGGAAATGATTGGCAAAACGTCTTCTGATTGTCTGACTTGATGCGTCTATCTGTTGTTTCATTTGTTTCCTCTATGTGGAATATAGGGCTATGTCAGGCCAAATTGATAACAAGGAACAGTACACCAATTAAGTAGTAAATGGTAACACTGTACTAGTGGTCCGATTTCTTGGCGTAGAAAGTAGACACATTAGCTTGGAAATGGTAATGTGTCTACTTTCTACGCCAAAAACTCGGACCACTAGTACAGTGTTACTATTTACTATGTCAGGCCATTTTGGCCTTTTCCCTTGTCTTCCCTGTTGTTACAGTCTATGTTCATCATTTATAAACTGTCAATTTTTTTCCCCACTCTTTGGTTTTTTTTCTTCTAAGAGCATGTAACAACAAAGATAAATAAATAAATAAATAAATAAATAAATAAAATATTTTATGTCATATCTTAAGAACAGAAGTAGCTACAGAAAAAAACTAAGACTTTTTTAAAATTTCCATTAAATTTCGCATCTAATGACATATAAACGATGAAATAACTATTAAAATTAGTAAGTTCAAAATAGAGTGAAACTTAAAAATTCACAGTTTTTGCAGCATTCTTTTACATACCACCGTAATAATTTTATTGCTTTGCACCTACCTTATCTGCTAGTAATTTTAGAGTGTGTTGGAAATTAGCGAATTTATTTATATCCTGGACTGAAGCTCACTGGGCTGTTGGAACACTTTTATGGAATAGTTGCAGAGTATGCGACGGAATGATATAATGACGTCCTGTAAAGGTGCAATAATCCACTGAAATCAATAGCTGTCAGTACACGATACACTAAACACTCGCGAATGTGTAATCCATAGAGTTAAAATATTTGATTATATTAAAATATGTACACACTAAAAATACAAGATCTTTCGGTTCAGCAGCTGAACCATCACCAGAAGAAAGACATCAGGAGGTTACAAGCTACCAGATGTTATATATATAAACCGGACATGCTCATGACGTATAAAATCATACTGCGCAATCGCAAAATTATTCGTCCTCATTAGTTACGTTCACTGGTTCATTGTCTCGTCCTTACTTGCGAGTGGGAAGAGGGTAGATTATGGAATGCGTGAAAATTTAATTTTTTGACAAGCGATTTCTATGCTTGTGGGATGTTAAAAGGCACATCGTCGTTACAACACTGATTTCCCATTTGATAAATAAATAAGCTTTCGATTATCAAATTTGCTTGCTCAGTTCTGGACGTTCGCCGGTCATTATTCCAAGATGTCCTTTTCACCCTACGAAGTACAAAATGGCCGCGTTGCGTAGCCTTTTACATCGAACGCAGACCCACTCCTCTGACAGAAAATGTTTCAAAGAGGAATTAAAAAGTAACACTACTGTTGCTACCCACCATGGATTCTCTGCAGATTGCATTCGCAAATTGTTAAAACAAATGGAACGTTTAACATTCACTACCTAACAGCCTGAGAAAAGAAAAGTTAACTTTATTGGCTCTATGAATTACTTACCACCAGTGACTTATATATTAAGGAAAGCTTGCCGAAAACAGAATTAAGATTTCCGCGAATCAACATACAGCTTATCTGCCAAAATTAAAAAAGACGGTAATCAAGTCATAGATATTAATAAACATGGCATTAACTCCATTCCCTTGATGTGCAATGAACCTAATGCTCCTGATTCTGTCTATATTGATTCAACACTACGAACATTGGGGTTTAGGTTGATGGAGCACAAATATGACGTACGGATGCATTCTAATGCCACTGCTCCTTTACGTCTTGTGAACACAGACTCGCTTATTCCCAAGTGGGATAACACCTCGATTTTGGGAACGTCCATCAGTGTTATAACGACGGTATGCCTCTTAACATCCCACAAGCATGGAAATCGCTTGTCAAAAAATTAAATTTTCACGCATTCCATAATCTACCCTTCCCCCTACTCGCAAGTGAGGACGAGAAAATGAACCAGTCTACGCAACTAACGGTGACGAACAATTTTGCGATTGCGCAGTATGATTTCATACGTCATGAGCATGTCCGGTTTATATTTAACATCTGGTGGCTTGTAATCTCCTGATGTCCTTTATTTGGTGATGGTTCAGCTGTTAAATCGAAATATCTTGTATGTATGTATTTTATTATAATAAATCTTTCAACTCTGTGGATTACACATTAGGGATTGTTTAGTGTATCGTGTACTGACAGCTATTGATTTCAGTGGATTATGTGACGGAAACTGTCTACTTTTAAAAATTACGTTTAGCCATGAAGTACTGATTGGTGAGAACAGAACGGAAGAAGATAGTGCTTAGCTTTAAAAAATCTTTAATCTACACTCATCGTAAAAAAAAAAAAAAAAGTTGCACCCAGAAGGAAGCAACCGATAAGAATGAAACTTGATGGATAGGTTTGACATCGTGAGACATGTAAATGATTCAAGTATCACGCTTAGGCGCACAAGTGACGCAAGCAATAAGGGGTCGAAGCACTGTGCCTGACCGGCTATAAGAGGTCGTCCCGTTGCGCGTGCTTACCATTCTTACTTATGCTGTTTGGAGGGTTGTATCATTTGCAAGGGAAGCATGCCCCGGAGAAAAGTTCGGAAGCAATTCGAGCAGTTGTAGGAGTTCGAGAGGGACCACATCATCGGGCTCCGGGAAGCAGGATGGTCTTATCGCCATATTGCGCGCCATATCGGTCGTGCGGATATATTTTTTATTGGTGGTTTAACGACCACCATGAGCAACTCAGTGGGCTAGAAGCAATCTCCCGTCCCTAATTTGCTGCCACTGGTTCCAGCGAAGGGAGAGAGCCAGTACCGTAAGACAAACACAACATCCATGCCTCACCGGGATTCGAACCCGGACTGATCTCGGACGAATAGTCAGAAACCAGCGCTTAGACCACGGTGTAACGTACCTGCCAGCAGGACGCGCACGACATAAAGGCACATAACAATCAGAATGAACGTCTGCGTAGCTCAGTTGGTAGAGCGACTTGTTCCGGAATAAGCGGACTCGGGTTCGAATCCCGGCGTAGACCAAAAATGACGGAGAAATTTACTTCGTTATAATGGCGCCCGAACTATCCGGATGACCCGGACCGTTCAAAATCTCGCATTGGTGTGATGTTATTTCCACACCGCGAGGTAGGAAAAATCAGAGAATCCCTTCTCCGCAGCGCTTTGAAAAATAAAAATGTGTGATGTTGCATTCCACACACGAGATTGACTGGGAGTTCTCAAGTGCACGTTCGACAGTGGATGGCTGCCTGCAACGATTCATGGTCACGGCTGACCCGTGGGCCATGCCCCGGCCCTCTTTCGGGGGGGAGATGTGACGTACCTTCCGGCAGGGCGCAATCGACATGAAGGCACATAGCAATCAGAATTAACGTCTGCGTAGCTCAGTTGGTAGAGCGGCTTGTTCCGGAATAACCGGACTCGGGTTCGAATCCCAGCGTAGACCAAAAATGACGGAGAAATTTACTTCGTTATAACGTCTCCACCGGAACGGTCGTGCGGATATCACCATAGCACACTATTGGTGGCAGTGGATAGAACAAGGCACGCTATTGGTGGCAGTGGATAGAACAAGGCACGCTATTGGTGGCAGTGGATAGAACAAGGCACGCTATTGGTGGCAGTGGATAGAACAAGGTACGCTATTGGTGGCAGTGGATAGAACAAGGCACGCTATTTGTGGCAGTGGATAGAACAAGGCACGCAGCAGCGACAGGAGGGGTCTGGAAGACCTAGACAGACCTCGGAGAGAGAGAACCGACGGGTTGTCCGACATGCGTGGAGTGACCCAACAGCCACGATCGCGGATATTCAGCGAGCATTGGTGCCCTCCATGCATCGTCGGATTAGTGCCAGCACCATATGCAAATGACTGCACGACGTAGGACTACACACACGCAGACCGTTACGTAGACTTCCCTTATCACCAATTCATTACCGCCAAAGAATGCAATGGTGTCGTGCCAGACTGTCATGGAGCCACGCAGAATGGCATCGGGTGATCGCAGTGACGACTCCCGCTTTTGTCTTAGAGGAGACAACCACCGAATCCGTGCACCGAAGGTCAGCGCCAAGACGAACGGTTTGTTATCGAGCGTCACACGTCCAGAAAGCCTGGTGTCATAGTGTGTGGTGCAATTTCCTACGATGCCAGAATACCTTTGGTGTTCATTACAGGTACTTCAACAGCCCAACGTTACGTTAATCTGGTTCTGAAACCAGTGGCCTTACCTTTTCTGACCGCTCACTCCGGTGCAATTTTCCAACATGACAATGCTCGTCCGTATACTGTTGCTGTCTCGAGAGCTTGCCTTTGAGGCACTGACACTCTGCCATAGCCAACCGCATTGCCAGACATATCGCCGATTGAAAATGTGTGGGATGCTATTGGACGTACTATCCACACTCTCCCCCCTACCACACAATCTGCAGGAACTGCACGAGAAGTTTTAAGCTGCATGGGTTGGCTTGTCGCAGGACAATATTAGGAACCTGTACAATTCCAAGCCGAGAAATCTGGCATGCTGTGTGAGCAAACATGGCGGCCCGATGCCATACTGAGAGACACTGCTTATTGGCGTGTAGCTCTATAAATATTGCCCATATCAGTCTCAATGTTTAATCATTTATTGTTCCTGGTAACCTTTACCTTCCACCCGAATAGCATTGCAATCTGACACGTCCTTCTAGGTACAACAATTTTTTTTACGATGAGTGTACATTAATAATACACAATGTGCGCGCGCGTTTGCCCCGCAGACATAGCCATAATTAATCGTGCTGGACAGTTCAAAATTTGTCGGATTAGTTTTCATGCTGTAGTAGTTGGAGTGGAGGGTTTTCAGTCGAAATTAGAATAAGGGGCCTTTGCTATTTCTACACGAAAATATGATTGAGACAACTGACAATCGTGTGTGATCATGTGCACTGCGATTGGTTGAGTCACCAAAATGTTTCATTCACGTATGCGTCAAGGAACACGAAGAACTTTCCTTATTTGGGCAGTATTATTCTAGCAGTGGTCAAAATGTTAAGAGGCGACATTTTGATATTAGATTTCCTTCTCGGAGCTTCGTGTGTTAACAAATACTAAATTCGAAAGAAATAGGAAATCATGGTCTGTAGGTACATCTACGAAAACCGATGAAGAGAAAAGGCAGGAAAAAGAAGTTAATAGGATTTCTACAGCAAGATTAAGGGTTGAGAAAAACTGTAGAAACCACTAAACAAGAACAAGAGTAAATAAAACTAGAAAACACGAGAAAAAAAAGACATATAATAGATTTCTTACTACAAGATCAAGGCTGAAAAGACTACTACAGAAGAAGACAGAGATAATGAATTGGCAGTCATTCAAACTTTTAGAAGTCTCCAATGGATTCCAAATTATTCTACTTTGTAATATAATTTTATTATTGAATTGTATAACTTCTCAACATCGGATGAAAAGCTGAATAACGTTATCTCTTCAGCGCTTTACAATGAAAGGATGGGGAGTCAGTCTGTGAAAGATGGGGAGCAAGTCTGTGTGTTCTAACATTGAAAAAATATACCTACAAGAAAGAAATGTGAGCGCATGCACTAAGGCTAAAGGTGGGCCGACACCGTACTAATGAGTGCCAATAAATGCTATGTTGTGCTTTTCTTCTAGGTTCCCGGTGATTTTTGTCAATATAGTGTACATATACACTGAGTGGCCACTTTATTATGACCATCTGACAGTTTTAAGCAAATGAGCTACGGCTGCACGCTGTTGCCCCCAGAGGGCGAGGCTAGCATAAAAACGGAAAGCTTAGTCATGATTACGACAGTAGTAGAAGTGATTTTTGGGTGACGAGATGGGTAAAAAATGCGATTTGACGGACTTTCAACGCTTGATGATTGTAGGAGCTCGGATCCATGGAGCGAGTATCACCGAAACCGCCGCATTCGTGAAATGTACCAGAGCAGCTGTTGTTAAAGTGTTTAAAGACTGGTCTGTCAGCCAAAAAACTGGGTCTCTACGTGCAACTTGAGGTCGTCATCGACTAGTGACTGATCGGGCAGAACGGAGAGTATCCAGACTGGTAACAGACAACAGAAGGGCAACAGTGCAGTAAATTACAGACCATCTTAAACAAGGATCCCCTCAAATGATCTCTTCACGCACTATTCGCCGTACATTGCATCGGATGGGATATGGCAGCCTAAGGCCTGTTCGAACACCATTGCTGTCTGGTTGGTTGGTTGGTAGATTTTTAATGGCGCAAGGGCCATAGTTGGCCAAAGAGCGCCAAACAAAAGACATCAAAACGAAACAAAATTAATAAAAAACGTACACAAGGTTAAAAGCAGGCTGATGCGGTAAAAATGAAACATGAGAATGAAGAAGTTAAAATCTAGACGAGTTTATAAAAGTCAATATCCCGTAAAAATGAAAACACTGCTCTCGTATCGCAGGCTTCACCGATAATAGTTTGCAGCGTAGCTGCTCCTTCGTCCAACAGATGAGAGTGAAAATGACGAAAACGATGAGCACAAAAACGAACACAAGTACACAAAACATGAAGGACGGTGAGACGACATTGGCACGCCTCACACAGCGGGGCACTGTCGCCACACAGCAAAAAGCGGTGAGTAAAACGGCAGTGCCCAATGCGGAGACGTGCAAGAACAACTTCCTCACGACGGTTCTTCCGCAAACTAGACTTCCATAGTCCGATGTGTGGTTTGATGGCATAAAGTTTATTGCTGCCCTGCTGAGACCACAGGGACTGCCACTCGTCCAGGAGAAATGTCCGGATCAAAGGTCTAAAATCACGGAAAGACAGTGGCAGCCGAGCTGGCGACATGGAGGAAACAGACCTGGCAGAGAGATCTGCCAGCTAGTTACCCCGGATCCCAACATGGCCAGGAACCCAACAGAATCGGACCAGGAAACCATCACCCTCCAAAGTTCCAAGAAGACGACGGACATCAAGGATGACAGGTGAGTCCGTGTCCTTCGGAGAAGATAAAACATGGATGACGGACTGGGAATCAGAGCAAACCATAGCGCGACGAAGTGATCGAGACTGTATGTGGCACAAAGCGAGGTGTACCGCACGCATCTCTGCCGAAAAGACAGTGGATTCAGGCGGAAGCCTCTCAGCATGTGAGGCTTCGCCACACACAAAAGCGGATCCAACGACATCCCCGGACCTGGAGCCATCGGTGAACACAGGCACGAAATCCGGGTAGACAGACTGTATTTCAGCAAAGAGCTGCTGGTACACCAGAGCAGGAGTGGAAGACTTTGGCCACACACAAAGAGAAAGGTCAGCCGTTGCTTGAACGGACTGCCAAGGAGGACGGTTGAAAAAGGTGGTCAAACCAATCCTTGACAAGTTTAGACCAGCAGCGCGCACTATGGCAGACATCCGAATCCCGAACGTCGGAACACAGGAGGGGCGGTTGGAAAACAAGCGGACACAGTCCGGTTGGAAGATGGAACCATGCAGGGGATGATCAGGAAGAGAATTCAGTTTTGTGTAAAACTGAAGAGACAGCTGCTTACGACGGATGCATAACGGCGGCTCATGAGCCTCCGCATACAGGCTATGCACGGAGAGGTACGGAAAGCACCAGTACATAGCCGCAATGCCTGGTGATGGACGGGGTCCAAAGGCGTTAAAACCGATGGACGCGCTGAACCGTACGTAATGCATCCGAAGTCTAACTTTGACCGAATCAGAGAATGGTAAATGCGAAGCATTGAGCACCTGTCGGCCCCCAAGATGTTCGAGAGAGGACCTTCAGGATACTCAATGACATCGTGCACTTCACCTTCAAAGACTGGATGTGAGGCCGGAAGGTGAGCGCTCGGTCAAAAGTTAACCCAAGGAACTTGACTTCTGACACCACGGGGATGGTAGAACAGCCCCGACGGAGGCTGGGGTCTGGGTGAAGACCCCGTTTGCGGCAAAAATGCACGCAAACGGTCTTCAGTGTCGAGAAGCTAAATCCATTTTGGGAAGCCCAGTAAGAGATCTTGGTAATGGCAGACTGGAGCTGTCTCTCAATGGTGCGCATGTTAACAGAGGCGCAAGAGATCTGCAGATCATCCACGTACATGGTTCCACGAACCGTCGGAGGAAGCAGTTGGAATATGTGATTCACACGAAGGATGAACAGAGTGACTGATAAAATGGAGCCTTGAGGTGCACCCTGTTCTTGCGGGTACATCGCAGAGAGGGTCGACCCGACGCGCACACGGAAACTCCGGTCCTGGAGAAATCCGGCGATGAAAGATGGTAAGTTTCCCCGCAATCCGCACTCGTGCAGATCACGGAGAATGCCGTATCTCCAGGTACGGTCATAAGCTTTCTCCATGTCGAAGAATACGGAGACCATGTGCTGACGTCGGACAAACGCCTCCCTGACAGATGTCTCAAGGCGAAGGTGATGATCGGTGGTGGATCGAGATTTACGAAATCCACTCTGATGAAAGGTGAAAAAATGTGATGAAACTCCAGATAAAAAATGAGACGAAAATTAATGACACGCTCGAGTACTTTGCAAAGGCAGCTCGTCATAGCAATTGGCCGGTAGTTCAACGGGTTAGTGGGATCTTTAACAGGTTTGGGAACAGGAACGACAATGGCAGTGTGCCAAGATTCGGGAAAGACATGCTCTTGCCAAATCCTGTTAAACAGGATTAGCAGACATTCAAGAGAGGACGGAGAAAGGTGCTTCAGCATTTCGTAATGGATGTTGTCTGGTCCGACAGATGTCCGGCCGGACCGATTCAGGGCGGTTCGCAGCTCAACGGCAGTCAGCGGGCTGTTGTAATCAGTGGCAGAAAACGGTCCAAAATAAATCTTGGACCGTTCAAGCCGCGGCCGTAACTGCCGGAACGAAGCAGGGTAATTGCTGCTGCTGGACACCGAAGAAAAAGCGGCGCCCAGACAGTCAGCAATACCCTGAGCGTCAGCAACCGTTCCTCCAGCACTCTCAAGAATGGAGATTTCCCCAGATGGGTACTGTCCCCGAATCTTACGGATCCTGTCCCAAACGATCTTAGGGCTGGTATTGGTGTTAATCCCGGATACATATTGCATCCAGGACTCCCGTTGACTACGCCGACGAACCAATCGCGCGTAGGACTTGGCCTTCTTGAAAGCAAATAGGTTCGCGTCGGTGGGGTACCGACGAAACCTACCCCAAGCCCGATGTTGGGCCCGACGAGCTGCCATACAAGTGGAATTCCACCAAGGTCTCGGGCAACGTGGAAGTTGAGTCGACGTCCTGGGGATGGTAAGTTCTGCCGCTTGCACAATACAATCCGTTACCGCCGCAACAGCGTCATTGACTGTTCCTGAGGTCACCATTGCCGGAGTAAGAAAGGCCGAAGCCGTGAATGTGTCCCACTTGGCACGATCAATATTCCATCTAGCAGGGCGAGAAGGGTAACGGTACCCGCCACTCGCTAGATGGAGGAAGATGGGAAAGTGATCGCTGCCAAGGGGATCACCAGACACGCTCAGGACCAGGCAGGATATAAAGATGGGGAACTCAGAGATAGATCAATGGCTGAGTACGAGCGGGTTAGTTCGTAAAAATAAGTGACTGCCCCTGTGTTGTGGAGACAGAGGAACGCGTTGGAGAGAAGGGACTCAACAACACGGCCCCTGCAGTCTCGAGTGGTAGAACCCCACAACGGATTGTGTGCATTAAAATCTCCTAAGATGAAGAAAGAAGGCGGCAGTTGGTCGACCAAATCTTCCAGATCCGAAAGGCTCACAGCTTCATCTGGTGGAATGTAGACAGAACACACCGTGAACAGAGTGTTTACAGATAATCTCACTGCCACCGCCTGCAAAGTCGTCCGAAGGGCAACTGCAGTGACAGGAACACCATGAGGAACAACGACGGCCACTCCTCCGCAGGCGATAACGCCGTCCTGGTGATCCTTGCGGAAAAGGGAATGTCTCCGCAGCGAAGGAGTGTCCGTCGTGCGAAGCTTTGTCTCCTGGAGACAAACGCACACAGGTGTGTTCGAAGACAGTAAACCTTTCAAATCATCAATGTGGGATCGCAGACCTCGGCAATTCCACTGAATGAGCGTGACCATAATGAAAAATGAAATGACAGAATGAAGACAGACGACTAGAAGGTCTCAGTGTCGTCCATCACCTCCAAGCCATCCGCAGTGTCTGGAGGCAACACAGGGCTGTGTTTTCCCCCTGTGTTAGGAGGTGGTTTTTCCTGCTCTGTTTCGGAGAGGATGAACCTGGTTTCATCTTCTCTGGCTTCTTCTTAGCAGTGCCCTGGGTCCCTGTGCTGACAGATGTTTTCGGCACAGAGGAAGGTTTCGGCGACGATGTTGATGTCGCCTTGGATGCAATGCGGCGAGACTGCAGTGCCTCCAATCCAGCAGCAACGATGTCCTCAAAATCATAAGGACACCGTGCTGAAATGGTCGCCTCAGTCTGGACCGCCACTGAAGCCTTCTGAACCACAACTGAAGCATAGGACCGCCGGCCTGGTTGTAAAGGGGCAATCCGCCGTCTAGCCTCGGGATATGAGAGATGCTCAGTTGTCTTCAGGCGTTGGATTGCCTGTTCCTCTATCCACTTTGGACACTGCTTAGAAGATGCAGGATGAGTCCCTTCGCAGTTGACACAATGATCAGACTCTGCTGAGCAATCTGCCAAAGAGTGTTCTGTGGAACCACAGCGACCACACTTAGCAACATTGCGGCAAGACTGCTGGGAGTGACCGTAATGCTGGCACCTGAAACAACGCAAGGGGTTCGGGATATATGGCCGAACATCAAGCCGTAAATAACCTGCCTTGATGGAAGTAGGCAGGGTTGGGAGTCAAAAGTCAGGATGATGTTACGGAGGAATAGATTTCCCATCCCGCCTGAAAAGAATCCGTCGAACCCCAATGACGTGCTGTTCACCAAGTTCCTCCAGCAATTCCTCATCGCTGCACTCAAGCAGGTCGCGGGAGTTGACAACACCGCGAGAGGAATTGAGGTAACCATGTGGAGAAACCTGGACAGGAATGCCAAGCAAAACGGTCGTCTCCAGCAAGGTGGCACTGTGGCGTGGATTAGAGGTTTCCACAAGAAGATCTCCTGAAGGGAGCTTCTTCACACTCTTTGGAGAGCCAGCAACGGCCTTCAGAGCCTTGTCGATCCAGAAGGGACTCTTCGAACTGAGTGACTGTGAAGAGTCACCAGATTTGATCAAAAGAAACAGAGCATTGCAATGTGATGTGACAAGTTTCTTTGTGGAGGAAGGTGTACTTTCCTCCACAGGGCGCTTTAAATTGGTAACATGGGAAACACTTGGGTTTTCCATGAAGGAGTGAAAAGATTCGTCCGCCGACCTCCCCACCCACTACCGAGCCCAACAAGGGAGAGCCGGAGGTCCGCAAGCCCAAGAGGACGCAGGACACGGCTCTAGGGATAGTCAGCGGATATAGCAAGTTGGTAGGGCAGACCCACGCTCAGCGTGCACCCAGACTTTCCCGTGCCCGGAGAACACCCCTTTGGCATGCCCACCCTACCCCCAAACTCACCCAGCCGAACAGAACGACAAGCCGCTAGAAGTCTGGACACCACGCGGCCACAGACTTCCTGACCAGGAGTGGGTTAGCTCCCAGCCGCCCGTTTAGGGTGAAGCAGAGGGCAAAAGGAAAGTGTTGGCCTCTGGAGACACTTCAACCCGGCCCCCAAATACCTCAGCCTCCAGCATCCCCATTTCCACCTGTACGGGTCACCGCACACGAAGACGAAAAAAGCAAAAAAATAAGAAAAAAATCGGCTCGGGCCGTGGGGACGCCATCCCCATCAGCTGGATGAACAGCTGTCCCTTCGGTGATGTAATCGTCAAAGCCGCAGAGGCAATAGAAACCGTCACAAGGTTAGCTCGGGCCGTGGGGGCGCCGCTCCCCAAATAACTGGAAAACCAGTTATCCCCGTGCGGGGCCATTGCTGTCTGCAGTTAACAAGAGAAAACGTTTCCAGTTCGCACAGGAGCTCAAGGATTGGACAGCAAATAATTGGAAACAAATTATGTGGTCCAATGAATCACGTTTTCAGTTAGTTGCACCATACCGGTGGCCAAGTGAGAATTTGGCGGAAACAGCATGAAAGCATGGACCCCAAATGCATAGCTACAATCCTTCAAGCTGCTGGAGGCAACGTTATGGTTTGGGGAATGTTTTCCTGGCATGCTTTGGGCCCTTTAATTCGTGTTGATCAACGCCTGACTGGCACATCATATCTAAACATCGTTGCGGACCAAGTGCATCCTTTCATGTGGATGGTTTATCCCAATGGCGATGGCTACTTTCAACAAGACAATGCGTCCTGCCATAGTGCTCGTATTGTACAGGATTGGTTTCAGAAACATGCCAGTGAGTTTACTACCCCATTGAGGATTTGTTGGGATGAAGTGGAATGAATTATCAGACAGCTGGATCCACAACTCTGTAATCTCACACTGCTGGAAAGTGCTATTCATCAAGCATGATCTCAGATTCCACAAACCACCTATCAACATCTCGTGGAGTCCATGCCACGAAGAATCGATGCAGTATTAAAGGCAAAAGGTGGCCCAACAAAGTAGTTAGGGGTGGTAATAATAAAGTGGTGTCCAAACCGCAAGAACGGACTACATTTTTATCTGTATAAGAAAATAAATATATGACCGCAGCCAAACGGGGAAATAATTGTATTGCCAGCATACGAACCCATGAAATGACACAAAAAAATGTTTATAAAGGACGCACAAAAGTACATTGTAATCAGTGTTTACGTGAAATTTACAAATTTTTGAAGGGTATAAGTAAATAGTGGTTTGAAAACACGAATTTGTCCTTGACGGAGATTGAACCTGCGCCCCGCTCTCTCCGGAATAGGTTGCTTTCCCAACTAAGCTACATGGACAGAATGTATCGCTGCAAATTTGTCGTCTTGACAAGTGCTTCACCTCGGTAGTACAGCACAGTGGATGTACAGCGCTTATCGATAACCAGACGGAGATACATTTTAGTACGGAATACGTCCACCCGGAACTGCAATGCAGCTCTTGGTGCTCAGCATACCATGATGCTCTTACAGCGTCGTGGTATGCTGAACACCAAGTGCTTCAGGAGTTTCTGAAGCAAATCGTCCATCTCCTCCCTCAAAGCACGGATGAGACCCTCCTTGTTTTCTTTAGAAGGGTTTCGAGCACCAATGCGTCTTCCTGTTGCGCCCCAGACGTGTTAGATGGAGTTTTCTGAGGAGTGTGCTGGCCAGTCAATGCGAGGAATATCGTCGGTCTTCAGATGTGTCTACACTGTTCTTGTACGATGAGGTTTAGGGTGCTGTCCATGAACAGAATGTCTTCGCCTGCAGCACCACGGAATGATTGAGCATGACGTAGAAGAACTTCGTTGCAATATCGTTCGCTCGTCATAGTCCCATTTTCCAGCACTTGTAGCTCGGTGCGTCCATTAATCATGACACCGCCGCACACAATGACATCGGTACAGATATATCTGACCCTTTCTTGCACATTCTCTCGCTGGCACGCAGTCCCACTTCCACACCAGATCAACTGACGTCTAGAATCCAAGAGAGGACAGACTGAAACCACACTCTCCTGTGAAGAGTACATTGACTCATTGATGATGTGTCCAATTTCTGTGGATACGACACCACTGAAAACGCGCGCCACGTTGAGCTCTCGATTGAGGGACACAAGCTACAGGCCTTGGGGCATTCAGCCGCTTATGTCGCAGACGTCTTGCCACAGTTTTTCGGAATAATTCCCGTTGATGTGCCGGAATAATGAAGACTCACAAGCAGACCGGCCGTTGTGCGGCGATTACGTTTTGCTGTTACAACTAAAAATATGTCTTTATACGTCTTAGTAGAGCTAGAGCGATTTCCTAGCATACGTCTTGAACAGGTTCCATCGGTTTGAAACGCTGCCCAGAGCTGGATACAACACTATGCGCGATTCCAAACTCCCTGGCAACATCAATCACTCTGTGTCCTTTTAGCTTCCCTATAACGATCAACCAGAAATCATCTGGTTATTATTATAGGGAAGCTAAAAGAATAATCAACCAGAAATCATCTGGTTATTATTATAGGGAAGCTAAAAGAATAATCAACCAGAAATCATCTGGTTGACGTCTTTAAGGCATAACGTAAATTACACGTTCCTACCTTTATGCTTTCAGGTCCAAATTTGCCTACAAACATATGGCACTTACCGCGCTTGTGACGTGCCTGCCCCGCAAGATGCACTTGAGATAAAGGCCGATAGAACTGAGAGCACATGCCAGTGTAATATAGTGGATAGCACTCGGAGCTCCGGAGCCGAGAGTTGTGGGTTTGAATCCCGCTCCTGGCATAAAAATGCTGGAGAAATTTACTTCGTCATATTGGCGCCTGAACTACCAGGATGACCCAGCTGATGAGTTTTTCGCACTGATGTGATGTTCTTTCCACACCGTGAGACAGGAAAAATGAGAATCCCTTCTTCAGTGCTTCAAAAACATAAATAAGTGTGATTTCATCATTGAGAATGGATGTCATTCAAGTTCCCCTAAGTAAACTTAAACCTTTCGCCACCGAACTATTCTCGGAGACTTGAAATAAATTTCCAGTTCCGAACACTCGTCCATCAGGTGAATCTATTTCCATTTATAATCACTCGTCCATCAGGTGTTAATAATCTCCCGTGGCTGGCAAGTAACTAGAATGGACCGAAGCAAACTCTGTGAGTAAAAATATCAATAACTTTTTAAAAGGAGGAAAAACTTGAAATAAATGAAATGAGGGAAATACACTTTAGCATAAAAGACGAAATTTATGTAGTTAAATGGGATTACAAAATTCTTTGGAAATTAACATAAAAACGTGGACTTAATGCACAAGAGAACAGATTTGAAGACTTTTTACTTTAAGCTTCTTTTATAATTTAGTGAATTGAAAATAATTAGCCTACGAATTTTTCTCGATTGAATACTCGGATATCATGAACAGTAGATCTTCAAACGCGACTTTAATTTCTATTTTCTTCTTTATATTCCAAAACAATTTCCATTTACATATGCTTGTTTAAATTGTCATTTAAATAAGCTTTTCTGCCAGCTTTGTAATCCTCAGTCCTTTTTTTCTCCACTTTTTCTTCGTTTATTAAATATTTCTAATCTTACCTTTTTCCCAATTAATCAGATATTTGTAACGAATACGAAGAAAAAGATCACATATGTGATAATTTTTCTCATTTTTATAATTTCAGAGAGTTTTAAACTTGGCAAAATATATGTGCTGCTTGAATGTTATTAGAATTTCAAAGAAACGTCTAAATTCGCACATGAGGAAAATTATTCAGTATTGAACTGCCATCTTTTCTAGTGATTCTCGATTGCAATTGAAGATGTAACTCATGTGCGAATTCAATGCAATTCGTTTTTAATTAATCTGTAAGAGTTTGTGTAACAGATTAAGCATCCGGTTGCAATTTATGAGAGTGTTTACTGGAACAAAATTACTTTTTCTACTTTGACGTATCTCCATTATTTACTAAAACATTTTTGAAATTTCACATGCCGTTTGATTTACATGCAGGTTAGCAAGCTTTGGAGTTTTCTACGAGTGCACTAAAGATATCAAGCTTCTGTGCAAAAAGCACTGGCAGCAATTGTGAATACTCCACAGATGCGCTATAGGAAGTACCGACTTATATAATACAGCGAAATAAGTTTATTCTGAAGCAACAGTACATAAATGGGGAAATCACTTATTTCTTGCTAAAGAAGATATTGACAGAGCATATGCTCGCCGAAAAATGTTTAAACAGTTGGTTCACATGTTTAAACAAGAAGTTCTGAACTAACGCGAAATGTCTTTCTGTCTCTGAGGACCTCGCAAGAGGATGCGAAAAACTGGATAAAACAAAGCTCAAAGATTGTGGACTGGATAAAGCAAAGCTCAAAGGTTGTGGACTGGATAATGCGAAGCTGAAAGATTGTGGACTGGATAATGAAAAGCTGAAAGGTTGTGTACTAGATAAAGCAAAGCTCAAATGTTGTGGACTACATGAAGCAAAGCCCGAAAGTTGAGGACTGGATAAGGTAAAGCCCAAAATTGTGGACTAGATGAAGCAAAGCTCAAACACTGTGGACTGGATAAAGCAAAGCCCAAAATTGTGGACTGGATAAAGCAAAGACAAAATTGTGGACTGGATAAAGCAAAGACAAAATTGTGGAATGGATAAATCAAAGCTCAAACATTGTGAACTAGACAAAGCAAGTTCAAACGTTGTCGATTAGATAAATCAAAGCTCAAATTGTGGAATGGATAAAGCAAAGCTCAGCAGCAGTGGACTGGATTAAGCAAAGCTCAAAGGTTGTGGACTAGATGAAGCAAAGCTCAAATGTTTTGGACTACATGAAGCAAAGCCCAAAAGTTGAGGACTGGATAAGGTAAAGCCCAAAATTGTGGACTAGATGAAGCAAAGCTCAAAAAATGTGGACTGGATAAAGCAAAGCCCAAAATTGTGGACTGGATAAAGCAAACCCAAAATTGTGGAATGGATAAAGCAAAGCTCAAACATTGTGAACTGGAAAAAGCAAGTTCAAACGTTGTCGATTAGATAAATCAAAGCTCTAATTGTCGAATGGATAAAGCAAAGCTCAGCAGCAGTGGACTGTATTAAGCAAAGCTCAAAGGTTGTGGACTAGATGAAGCAAAGCTCAAATGTTGTGAACTAGACAAAGCAAGTTCGAAGGTTGTGGATTAGATAAAGCAAAGCTGAAATTGTGGAATGGATAAAGCAAACATCAACAACAGGGGACTGGATAAAGCAAAGCTCAAAGGTTGTGGACTACATATAGCAGACCTTAAAGGTTGTAACGTACTACAGAAGGGCCGTATATGTCAAGACGGCAAGTAACTGTGATAAACACTTTTCTGTGTACCTTAACTGGGAAGGAATTATGTTCCGAAGCAGAAGGATGCGAGTTCAAGCACTGCCACCGGCAGATCTGCGTTTCGCTACAATTCGCGCCGGAAAGTAAAAATAGGTCTACTGAACATTTGGTTCCTTGAAAAATATGTGATGCTTCTCCCACACGTCGTCTGGAATTAATTATAATTCTTTCTTCTACTCAGAGTTACTTCAAGCATGGTTTGCACCGGACCCGAAAACTGCGATTTCGTGCCCCCGCTTTTGTCAAGGGAGGATATACGTTATCTACATGTCAAGACGGCAAGTAGCAGTGGCAACAGTTCTCGGTGTAGCTTAACTGGGAAAGCATTTGGCTCCAGAGCAGAAGGGTTTGAGTCCGACACCGGCAAATTTGTGTTTTCACAAGGTAAACTTTAACGAAAAAAGAGATGACGAGGTATAGCCCACTTGAATGCATAAAATCTAGAAGCAACCAACACAATGTCTGTCAAGAACGAGCAATGGGCTGGACATATTGCTAGGTCAGACCACCGATGGATAACCGAAATATTTGACTGGATTCCAAAGGACAAGGCAAGATCCAAAGAAGATCACATAAGAGATGGGTGGAGAAAATCGAAATCACGTGGGAGTGACATGGAAGAGAATGGACCAAGACAGACCGTTATGGAAGAAACTTAGGAAAACCTTTATCCAGCAGAGGATTGATAATGGTTGACAATAATAATGATGCTGATGCTGATGTCCATATTCAAGCACGAGACATTTGGGAGAGATAAAAGGGCAGAAGCGGAGGGACTGATCCATATTTCTCAAACACTGTAGCTGTACCGAATACTTTGAGAAATAGCATCGATGCTATCTACTCCTTCGAGGTTTCCACGCAGACTTGGCGTCAAGCCTACCAAGAACTAAACATGTTTGAGAGCAGTTAGATTGTAGATTGTATCGGGCCGCGTCTACCGCTGTTTGGCCGCACGTAGTAACCATGATGCGTGATGCCTGAACGGTAGGGAGCTCTTTGCGTCAATTGATCCAAGAGGTGAACCATACCATCGAAGAAGAACAGATACTGTGTGACTGACGTTAGCCCGTTTAGATTGACGTACTGGTTCACAGGCGAGATCTAACTCATCGACAGCTGTACGACATTTGGCAAATTATGGCTGCCAAACGTAAATAGTAAGCATACCGGAAAAACAATTAGTCACCCCTAACAGAAATGACTGTAGGAAGTTATTGGTTGCGCAGAGGGCCCCGTGATAGCATTGTTGGGAGATATAATAACTAGCACTGATGTGGTCTACCGGATAATTTATGTCTCGTGAAGTGGTGAAGAGCAACGAGTGTGTTGAATTTAGCCTGCAATATGGGTCGTAAGACAGACGTTACTGAGTGGCAAAAAGGAGCCATCGTGTTTGACCGTGCCCGCGGACATAAAGTGAATGACGTCTCCCAATTTGTTGGTGTGTTGAAGCGTACTGACCAGTGGATCTACAAAGCAGTGGTGTAGTTCACAGTCAACTGAAAATCGGCGACGTAACTGCTGCCGAAAAACGTTTATCACCAACAAGGACTGCCGCCGTGTTTCACGCCTAGTAACTGCAAATCGGTTTCAAACCAGGCAACAGTTGCTGCAAACACTCAATGAAAATCCACTCCAACCAATTTCTGAAAGGATATTGCGACGAGATCTGCATTTGATGGACATCTGGAGCAGAATATCACGGAAGAGGCCTCTTTTAACAGCAAGTCACAAAGTCGCACGTTATCAATGGGCCCAGAGGCACCAAAACGTTACTGTGGAGGATTGGAAACGAGTAATTCAGTCTGACGAGTCTCGTTATTTTTGTACTCCAGTGACGGAAGGCGACGAGTTCATTGCAGGCTCAATGAAGCCATTAATCCTGATTGTGTCGAAGGTGTTGTTCAAGCTTGAGGGAGTTCTGTGGTGTTTTGGGGATGTTTTTACCTATCACAAAATGGGCCCTCTCGTTGCAGTGACGATGAATTTGAACCAGCATGCGTACCTCTGCATTCTGAATGACAAAATGTTGCCCTTTGCCTTACATCTCCAGGAGCATCATAACACTACCACTCCTGTCTTCCAATATGACGATTGCCACCGTGTACACAGGTCTAAAACTGTGATTGGCATGACGAACAATTAGCAGCACTGCCTCACATCGACTGGCCCACCAAATCCTCAGATTTAAATTCTATTGAAAATCTGAGGGATCATTTGGAAAAGAAGGTGAAACACCGGAATAGACACACACGCACTCTGGTGGAACTTCGAGACCAATTGAAGCCTGCGTGCCTGCAAATCGAAATGCAGTACATCCAAAACTTCGTGAAGTCCCTACTACAGCATATTCATGCAGTTATCATGGCAAGAGGCGCTGTCACCCGTTATCAGGCAAGTTCTGAAAGGGTTGATGTCCTTCGGTGATTTTATGTCCTGTGTGCTTATGTGATCGACGAACATGTGCCGTAGGTGTGCATCAGCACACCTAGTTTATTTAAATTTTAAAAGACAATGTACAAATCGTGCATAAAACTTAAAATGATGTCCAACTACAACTGTTGGACAGAAAACAAAGGCGTGACAATTCGCAATACAACTGATATGAACGACACGGACACGTGACAGAATAACAATGTTGTATTGATAATGCAAAACATCAATAATTATCAAAAGTAGTGCGGACTACCCGACAATCAGAAACGCAAATATCATAAAATGTGTCATGAAGGCAACAGCATTTGGTTTGTGGACAACCCACTCAATGAGTTAACACGAATTTTACAATTTGCACAATACTTTCAGAATATGCACACATATTTGAAGAAAACGTTAAGCAGTACGTCTGACTCTTCTTCGACACAAGAAAAACAAGCTAACGGGCCAAGAAATGTTCACATTACAGCTTGAAGTATTCCTAAAAGTCACATCACGTTCTGGCAGTGGATTATATTGAGGCCGCTTTAAATTCCCTTGAATGAAACAGTCAAAACATCGCCTGCACTCGGTTGCAATATTCACAGCTGAGTTACAAAATGTCTCTGGAGCCAACGCCACCACTATTATGATTCGTTGTGAGCTGGAAGGAAAGAGTTTCTATGGTTAAACAGCCACAAACAAATCTAGCATCAGCCTGATCAACACCAAGCGTCGGTTTGTAGTATTGCAGTGTTCGGCGCCAGTGGATTCTGGAGCGGTGGAAACGCGTTCTCTGTAATGATGAATCACGCAAAACCATCTGGTATTCCGATAGACGGGTCTGGGTGTGCAGGATTCCAGGTGAACTCTATCTGCCAAACTGCTTTGTGCCTTTACTTCCAGTACCGGGTTATACTAATGCTGTGGCCTATAGTGACATTAATAGGACACCTTTGGAATTAATTAAAACATTCTTGACAATTATATGCTCCCAACATTATGACGCCACTTTTGTAAAGACCCATTCCTTAACCAATAGTACAATGTGCCCGTCCACAAAACGAGGTCCGTACAGGAATTGCTTAATGAGATGAATGGGAAATAACTTGACAAGCCTGCACTGTGCTCCCATTTCAACTTAATAGGACACCTTTGGAATTAATTAAAATATGGACTGATAGTCGCACCGAACAGCCCGCCATCGGTGATCGACCTAACTAGCCTGCACTGAGCTCCGATTTCAATCCAAGGGGCATCTTTGGAATGAATTAGATCGTCGACTGACAGTCAGACCAAACAGCCCGTCATCGGAGATCGACCCAACTAGCCTGCACTGAGCTCCGATTTCAACTCTATGGGACATCTTTGGAATGAATTAGATCGTCGACTGAGAGCCAGGCCTAACGCCTGCCATTGGTGATCGACTTAACTAGCCTGCACTGAGCTCCGATTTCAACTCTATGGGACACCTTTGGAATGAATTAGATCATCGTCTGGCAGTCAGACCGAACAGCCCGTCATCGGTTATCTACCTAACTAGCCTACACTGAGCTCCAGTTTCAACTCTATGGGACACCTTTGGAATGAATTACTTTAGATCGTCGACTGACAATCCAGCCGAACAGCCCGTCATCGGTCATCGGCCTAAGTAATGTTATGTTGGCGGAATGGAGGGTCAACCAACTCTATTTAATTCATTTCCTATTTCAGGCACTTTGTGAAAGACTTTTACCTGCCAACTCTACTAGGTTCATTTCACCATTTTTTCAAAATATTTTAAATTTTGGACTGCACAATAAATAAATAAAAAAAATCCCACGGTTTGCTCTGTTTGTTCATTACGCTAGAGATTGCTCTCTCATGGCACAATCTATTGGTCTTTCAGTTGGAGAAACGAATTTTGCATTTTCTAAGCAGTGTTACTATGTCTAAGAGATTTCTTCTTGATAACTTAAGACGCAGGCCTTGTTTTATTTCTTAAAGATGACTATTGGTTAGGTTGGCGCATTTTAGTAACATTTCTGCTTTTCGAAATCAATTTTACTTTTCATAATTTATTGTAGTTCAACGTTCAGCAGAAAAAAATAGAACAGAAAAAAAAAAAAGACTCCCCAAAAAAATAACTAAAAGGCAGTTCTGTTTCTTGTTTCCAGCATTGAATATCGTACCAAAACCGTCTCATGCCAGTTAGTTTTCATTCTGCTCTTTCAAGGAGCTTTGCCGTTATTTTTCATCTTTAAAATTGGCATTTTGTAAACTCCTACTTAATTAAAGGTTATGATTTCGTCTTTGCTTTTCTGAAGTCATTTGTTAAGCGTTTGTTAACTTCGGTCCAGAGAGAAAACGATTCTTTTTAAATATTTTGTTAAGGATTTATGAGGTTGTTGTAACACACATGATGGGAAATTAATATTCCGTTTTTCTCCTTTACCTCTCCTTTTTCTAATTGTGTAGACTATAGTTAAACTCATGAATTAGCTTTTTGGTTAGCAGGCCTTAAATCGGTTCTCCCAGTGCAATCCATTTTAGCTCATTGTCAATCTTCTCTTATAGAAATAGTGAGAATATCATGTGCTATTGAAAAAAAGGCAAACGAGATGGATTTGGTTAAAAAAATGCTTTTATTCTTTTTGAATAAAATTTCTAATGACACATTGATGGATATCTTTCTTCTGAATTACATAAATAAATATAAGAGGGATCTGTGCCAGCTTCTCCGTATCCTCATCATTATCATCATCAACCATTCTTAAACCACTGCTGGATGAAGGCCTCTCCAACTCTCTGCCTTGAATCTCTGTCACAAACTGCGCTGTTTCAGAAATACTGCCACCCTTGGCCCGAAAGCCGATAATCATCCTTGTTTGCAAATCTGATAAATCGCTCCTTTTTTCCCATGAGAGCAACGAGTGATATGTTTTCAGAATGCCTACAACACACCTTATATAATAAATAAATACATCGCTCTTTCCACGTTCCAGAAACACATCATCATCATCATCATTGTCAACCATTATCAATCCACTGCTGGACGAAGGTCTCCCCAAGTTTCATCCACAACGGTCTGTCTTGTGCCAGTCTCCTCCATGTCACTCCCGCATATTTACGTATTTCATCCACCCATCTCCCATGTGGTCTTTTTCTGGGTCTTTTCCTGTCCCTTGGAATCCAATCTAAAATTTCGGCTGTCCATCTATGGTCTGTCCTTCTGGCAGTATGTCCAGCCCATTGCCATTTCAGGGATTTAACTCTGATCATGATGTCGTCCACTCTCGTCATTTTTCGGATCCACGAGTTCCTCTTCTTATCTCTCCTGGTTATACCAAGCATGCACCTCTCCATGCTGCTTTGAGTTGTCTGCAGCCTTTGTATGTCTCTTTTAGTTAAGGTCCACGTCTCTGCACCATACGTAAGCACTGGAAGGATGCATTGATCAAACACTTTTCTTTTAAGACATAATGGCATATTGCTCTTGAAAATTATGCTGTTTCTTCCAAAAGCTCTCCAGGCAAGTTTTGTACGCCGATTAATTTCTTCATCAATGTGACCCTCACTTGATATTTGCTGTCCAAGATAAACATACGTATCTGTTATCTCCAGTTTTTCTCCATCAATCGATAAATCTTCATTTCTTGTAAAAGCATTGAACATCACTTTTGTCTTCTGAAAGTTCATTTTTAATCCCACTTCTTTACTCTTGTCAGCAAGTTCCTGGATCATACTCTGAAGCTCTGATGGGGCTAGTTGCAAAAATGACTACGTCATCAGCAAAACGAAGGTGGGTTAGATAATCTCCATTAATCTTTATCCCTTTGTTTTCCCAGTTCAGTGATTGAAAGACATTTTCCAATGTGGCATTAAAGAGCTTCGGAGATATGGTGTCACCTTGTCTCACTCCCTTTCCAATTTTTATGTGTGTTGTATTTTCAAACAGCCGAATCTTTGCACTTGCATTTTCATAGATGTTATTAATAATATTAATGTATGCATCTTCAATACCGCAGGATTTCAGAGCCGTGGTAACTGCTGATGGTTTCACCGAATCAAAGGCTTTTTCATAATCGATAAAAGCCATGCACAATGGAAGTTCATATTCCCTCGCTCTTTCAATTAGTTCTCTCAGTACGTGGATATGATCTATTGTGCTGTAGCCACTCCTGAATCCAGCTTGTTCTCTCGGTTGAGCCATGTCCAGTGTTACCTTCAAGCGGTGTGAAAGAACTTTAGTGAAGATTTTATAAACCACTGATAGGAGGCTGATAGGTCTGTAGTTCCTGAGATCCTCAATGTCACCTTTTTTATGTAGCAGGATCATTGTAGCATTGTTCCAATCCTCAGGAATCTTCCCTTCATTAAGGCATCGAGTGAAAATTTGGGCGAGTACTGTTTCAATTTCTCCACTTGCTTCTTGTATGATGTCTATAGTAATTCCATCTTCTCCTGGAGCTTTCCCCCGCTTCATGTTCTTGATTGCATGAGCAACTTCCGCTGGGAGGACTGGAAGAACTCTGGTACCTTTCATGCTGTCTGGAGTACATGTATCATCCCTTTCATATAATTTGGAGTAGAAATCTTTCACTCTTGTCAAAATTTCGCCTCTATTTCTTGTTATAGAACCATCTTCTTTTCTCAGAGCCATAATCTGTTTTCTTCCCTTACTAAGATGTCCCTTTGCTATCTTTAAGGCTTTGGTTGTTTTCAATTGCTTTCCTCACTAGCTCACAGTTGAATTTCCTTACGTCTTCAGTGATACTTTTTCGTGCTGTCTTGCATAGCTCTATATATTCCACTTTGGAAGTCACATCTTCTTTAGTTGTCCTCATCTCTCTTCTTTTTTGCATCAACATTTTGGTTTTTCCTGATAATTTGTTCACATGCAACTTGTTCTTAGACCCAGCTAATTTTGTTGCTGTTTCCATAAGAGCTTTGGTTACTTTTCTGTTAACTTCCGAAATATCCATTTCTTCCGATGTTAGGCCTTCTAAAGCAGAGAATCTGTTCTTCAGTTCCAACTTGAAAGTATTATGGTGTTTTTTAAGGTTGGTTATGTCAATACATTTTGTTTGTCTTATGAGCTTGCCACGTTCCAGTTTAGTGTTGAGGTGCATCTTACATCTCACCAATCTATGGTCACTACCTGTGTTGAACTTGTTCAGCACACTGCAGTCTTCGATGACGAAACACATAGCAACCGAAAAATTGTTTTTCTGCTGCCGGTGTGGAAATGAATCACGGAACTATCGATAACTAGCCAAGCGCGTTAACTCGGCCAGTTATCGATAGTTCCGTAGTTCATTTCCACGGCGGCAGCAGAAAAACAATTTTTCGGTTGCTACGTGTTTCTGGAACGTGAAAAGCGCGATGTATTTATTTATTTGCTGACGCCACGTATTTGGAGGATTTTCACACCTTATATACCCTCCAAGCCAGGTCACTTTCGCAGCCGTGCCTTCTTTCGTTGGCCACACGCTGTTGACGTCAAAAGTAGGAGGTGGTCACAATAATGTTACTCGACTGTGTAGGAAGTTTTAACATGGCCCGTGCCCAAAGCAAGTTTACTCATGACATTTCATAACCCTAAAAGAAAAATTAGAACGTCGAGGTATTATTATCCAGATCATCGAGGTACATTTCAGAGTTCATGGTTTGTGATATAGTACCCAAGGGATCGAGTCCCATCCACGAAAAACAACTCCATACCATGGTGGAGCCTCCCCCGAACTTAACAGTTAAAAGAACACAGTCCGACGAAATTTGTTTTCCCGAGCTGTCGCGAAATCCAAACACGCCCATTAGATTGGAAGAGTGAAAAGCGTGACTCATCTCTCCAAAAAGTTGTTTCTCTGTCGTCAACAGTTCAGGAACGACAGGTGACACACTACTCCAAACGGCGCTTCTCACTCATTCGCGGTAGTGTAGTGTGACTTGTGTGCCGCTTCTCTACCGTAATAACGCACACTGTACAACTATCTGCGGATAGTTATGCTACTAACCGAGTCATTACAAACATTTCCTACTTCAGCAGCGATGGAAATGGCATAGAAAAGAAAGGGATTTCTTAACATTTCTAACCATGGCCCTCCTCTCACGTTCCATGAGTTTGCGCGGCTTTTCTGCGCGTTTTTTGTTTCTCTGTAGTTGCACAGTCCTGCCTCCATCTCCACAAGACATCACTTGCAGTCGATTTTGGTATGTTTAGTTTAACTGCAATGCTCTGTATTGACACGTTACTCAAATGACATCCTATGAGCAACCCACGCTGGAACACGGAACTTTCAAGTCCACTATGCATATCCGCTTCAAAGCTACTGATAACATGACATAACATTTCAGCTTTATGTATGTACCTCCCCACTCACAGCGCAGCTTCCTGCGCAACCGTTCTTTGCACTTAGACAGATATTTGGTAGTGTCCAAATACTTTTGATAATATATGTACGCATTCTGATACGCCGATTCCTTCTTGGTGGGGAAGTTTCACTGTCGAGCAGTGTACATGCAAACAAATTGTACTACTTATGTGAACGTTAATAGACGTAGAACCTTCACGATAAGAATGCAAATTTAAATGGAGTTCTGAAGTCC
The DNA here is from genome assembly GCA_039090855.1 of Macrothele yani. Lineage (NCBI taxonomy): Eukaryota > Metazoa > Arthropoda > Arachnida > Araneae > Macrothelidae > Macrothele > Macrothele yani. The sequence continues at coordinate 8,227,368 of CM077004.1, forward strand.
AGAACCATTAGGAACCAGTTCTCCAGAGCAGGTATCGGGCATGGGCGGCTTGTCAGATGAGGCATTTGAGGCGCCGCCTGACCAGAAAGTGTTTGTCCATGAAGAAAGTTTTTAACATGTAAGATATAATACGACTTTAGTCGTACAGGCTAAATAAAACTCTGAAATTCTCATTTTGATTCGTAAATTTTGTTAAGGCTGAATTTGTTAAGAGAATGAATCCTGAAATGTAAATTTTGTGAAGAGAATGAATCCTGAATTCATCAGCGTTAAATTTATAAAGTTTAAACACTATTTTTGCTAAGAGTTTGAAACGAGGATATTATGAGCGACTAGAGAGGCGATCACCTGAGTCGTCTCTGTTACAACCAACGTTACAACAGACAGGAGACCGAGCGGAGATGGGGAAGAAACCAGTTCCCCTGATCATGATTTCCTCTACGGATTTTGAGACGAAACTCGAACGTCGCCTAAATTGGCGTCTGTGTTTCTATTGGAGGAAGGCAGGGAATTTGTCCGATGGGAGCAGGCAGCTGATTCTCTTGGAAAAGTAGCTACTGAGGCGGCAATCCATTTCGCCTCAACTCATCTGTTTCTAGTGTATTATACACACATCTTTATCGTTAAAGTGAGCACACAGTATTCTGTATTAGAGTGTTAACTTTTTTAACGTGTTTCTTCAATAATTTCTGGTTAGGTGAGAAATGTGCTGAGTTTTTCCTTTTTAGTATAATTGCTCAAAAATTTTGATTAATTAGTAATGACAAAATAATTATTTTTAGAATTGAACTCGTTAATAAAAAATAAATTGAATGCATTCTGTTGTTGGGAAAACAAATTTTACAGGCGGTCATCTGTTCTGATTTCAACCATGTTTAAGTTACATGACCTGTTTTGACAAATTATATAATAATGAGCTTCCAGATTGATTTCTCCTAGACACCGTTCCACGAGTCACGGCTTTATTTGTGATCTACACGCAGGATGCACTTTCGCAAACAGACATGATGTTTTTCTTCTGGACTCAGAAGCATCTTTTGAGAAAAGTAGTTTTTCTTGAAAGAAATACGGGATTACGCCATATAATACAAATTTTGAAGATGACAATCCGATTTTTGGCGTAAATGTGACATTTACAGAAAAAATCGGATTGTCATTCTCAAAATTTGTATTATATGGTGTAATCCCTTATTTCTTTCACGATTTATCTGCTTCTCCGGGCAATCACGGGATAGGATTCTTAACCTCCAGATTCGCTAAACATGAATGCCGGTTGCTTCGACAAGCGAATCCTGTGATGGTTATATTCAAATTGATCGGAAACTTGAAACTTGGTCGTTCTGGGTGGTGTAGTGGTTAGCATACCCGGACGTTTTCTGGGAGACGCGGGTTCGAGTCCCGCTCCAGGACGATGAAAAATTTTCAAGTTTTCGGATATTATCTGCCTTTACCATCCTTGTCACATTTACGCCAAAAATCGGATTGTCATCTTCAAAATTTGTAGTTTTTCTATTAAAATTATTTACTTTGAATTTTTGGAGGAGTGGACTTTCAAGTTATGTTGTGCGTGATACAATGACCACTATTTAACTATCACAGAGCTGCAGAGTATGATCCAGGAACTTGGTGACAAGAGTACAGAAGTGGGATTGAAAATTAACTTTCAGAAGACAAAAATGATGTTCAATGCTTTTACAAGAAATGAAGATTTATCGATTGATTGAGAAAAGCTGGAGATAACAGACACGTACATTTACCTTGGAGAGCAGATATCAAGTGAGGGTCACATTGATGAAGAAATTAATCGGCGTACAAAACTTGCCTGGAGAGCTTTTGGAAGAAACAGCATAATTTTCAAGAGCAATAGGCCATTATGTCTTAAAAGAAAAGTGTTTGATCAATGCATCCTTCCAGTGCTTAGTATGGTGCAGAGACGTGGACCTTAACTAAAAGTGACATACAAAGGCGGCAGACAACTCGAAGCAGCATAGAGAGGTGCATGCTTGGTGTAACCAGGAGAGATAAGAAGAGGAACTCGTGGATCCGAAAAATGACAAGAGTGAAAGACATCATGATCAGAGTTAAATCCCTGAAATAGCAATGGGCTGGACATACTGCCAGAAGGACAGACCATCGATGGATAGTCGAAATTTTAGATTGGATTCCAAGGGACAGGAAAAGACACAGAAGAAGACCACATGAGAAATGGGTGGATGAAATTCGAAAGTATGCGGGAGTGACATGGAGGAGACTGGCACAAGACAGACCGTTGTGGATGAAACTTGGGGAGACCTTCGTCCAGCAGTGGATTGATAATGGTTGGCAATGATGATGAGATAAAGAAATTGAGCACAAAATGTGCGTTTGCGAATAGGAATAACGATATAAAGTAAAACGGGTTAACACTTTTTTCTCTTTTTTACGCTTTCCAACCGTAGGTTGAAGAAGCGTATATTCTCCAGCTTTGTCCGTCTGTCTGTCCGCCCGCACGATAACTCGCGTAAAAATGCTTTGATTTCGATGAAACTTTAGTATGTGGTAGGGGACCACCTGGGGACGAACCCTATTGAAAATGGACGAAATGGGGTCAAATGTCATGACATAGGAGCGGGATCCATTCCATGCTCTTATGCGTCATAACTTGCGTAAATATGGTTCGATTTCAATGAAAGTTTAGTATGTCGTAGGGGACCACATGGGAACAAGTCCTTTCGAAAATGGACCAAATGGGATGAAAAGTCAGGACATAGGATCGGGATCCATTCCATCGCCCTTATGCGTTTTAACTTACGTAAAAATGCGACGATTGAGACAAAACGTTATCATGTTGTTTCGGTAGTATACTTTACGGGTTCTGTTGAATATCATCGAAATGGGGTGAAAGGTCAGGTCATAGGAGCGAGATTTATTCTACAGCCATTATCATCATAACTTGAGTAATTGAGTAATTATTTCTGGTATGTTGGAAAGCGTATCATAATCAATGCATTGCATGATTTTACTAACTTGTTATTCTTTTTTCATAAAATATACATTTCCCCGTCCGAAACTGTTTCCAATGTTTGAAGCCTACCTCCCTCTCCTCCGCTCTGCTTTATGTCTTCTGTGATTTTGTTTAACTATTCTCGAATAACATAAATATCTATAAAATATACATAAGCATATATACATATCAAATCGCTTCTCTACAAAATTTTGTTTTATTTATCTTTCATAAGTTATATATGCTATGGGCTTGGTCTTCGCCTCACCATAATTTTACCTCACGAGCCGCCACTGTTATTGGGTAATGTAGTTAAATAAGCAGCGTTGTGGAGTTCATCTTCACGTACAATATTGTCACTGCTGTAAAATTCAGCTTAGCGTGATCGGGAAACATTCTAAATTTGCATGTATGTTTTCTTATTTTGTTAAAGAATCTGACCTTCACATCAGACACTTTTCAGCATTGCCCTTACTGCAATTTGTTGAATCGGCAGAAAAGTTAATCCAATTTTCGCTTTTTGGTGACGGGCAATTAAGCTACTCCCTGAATTTCCGAATCCATTTATATTTAGGAATCAGATGCATTCCTGCTGCACAGTACGACATGATTTTCCTGCTTAACGACATAATCCTTCCATATCTTTTTGTAAGCAAATAAATGCGCGATTCATTTACGCAATATCCGGTAACAAAAAATGTTCAACCCTTTCATCTTCAGAATGAGGCAATACAAATACGAAGATCCTTTCATCTCTACTTCCAAGGAGCAGAATTGCGTAGGATTTTTCACTTCCACAATTTTCGAATGTGCATTCCTCTTTGAGACATATGAAACTTCACAAGCCCTTATTTCCAAAGGCATAAAAAAATAGCTTTCTTTTCTCTGCGGGAAAGCAACACTCTCTGTTCCTTCTCGATTGAATTCATGAGCATCCGGAATACAGCTGATTGGAATTTTAATTTCCTAGAATTTTTTTTTTGCTGCGAGGAAGCCAATGCGAGGTAGCATCGCCACGACAACACGCGCATCGTTATTTTTTTTCAAGAGGAGATGCAGATGATATCAATATCGAGAGTGTTTTACGAGCCAGTTTGACATGTCTGGGAAAATAACTGTTGACACATGTGAGATATATCTTTTGCTATACCTTTGACATTTAGAAAGCAAGAGCAGTGAAAAAAAAATGTTTGAAAAATAAAAACAAAAAGCAACATTGAAATGAAATAATTCAATGAAATCAGAAAAGAAGGTATTGCTTTTATTACGTGGAGTAAAAATATGAATTATAGCTTACGACTCACTACAGATTTATAAAATTTGTAATTAGGGTGACACATCCCAGAACTCACGACGACAAATCAAACCGAACTTCTTAAGTCTAACATGCGTGATGAATTGTTCTGAGTCTAGAATAACAAACAGGTTTCTTTACATAATGACACCAGTGAGCATAGGAAGTGCATCTGTAATTCGGTATTTAAAAAAAAAGAATCAGCAGCCCTCTATAAAATACGAACTCAGTCCCTCAGGACGAGAACCTAACACACAAACCACTTGGAAACCACATAACGGTTTACTATAATGCTGCAAGAAACTTGGACGTATTTCATTTCAAGTTGATTTTTTAGCGAAGAAAGATTTACAAAAAAGAAAATTCAGCTGTTTTTCCTGACTTTATAATGAGCAAGGATTCTGTTAACCTTTTCCAGTTAGAGGACGAAATAAGAAACTCTAACTTAATTGAATTTGTTTTTGTAACAAGCCAAGACTTACACAACGCAGTTACGAATTTAAAATATAAAGGACATAACTATTGGACCAAAATATCAAATTTGATTTATAAAAAATGACGAAGTTGCTGTCAAAAACTTAAAAACTAAGAATATATGAAAAGTTATCCCAGCCAATGGACCTATACGATGATGAGTATGAACATTGAAAAAGAAGATGGGAAATAAACTAATAGCTTTCAACAAGTGCGTAGTGAAAACAATTTGGGGGCCCTGTGAGAGAGAAAGGTTAACGGAGAAGGAATAATAATGAACCAAGAAAATTTCTTACAGAGCCTGACGTAGTTGCAGAAGTGAAGGAAAGAAGGTAGTTATAGCCATTGATGAGAAGGAAAGGTGAGGTAATTAAAGATATCCTGGTGGAAGAGTCATAGGAAAAAGACCACGTGGAAGACCGAAAGTGAAATCACTGGATAATATAGCACGAGATCTGAATGACGCTAAAAGTTTCTTTGGAGCTTACATGGGCATATTCAGGTGGAAACGACTAGTTGATGAGGCAATGGAATAACTTCAATTTGTGAGGTAATACATTGAGCAAGTGAGAAAAAAGCGAAATAATTTAACAAAATCAAAACTCTGTCCAAACCAGGAAAATGAATAATGTACCACCACGAGGGCTGTAAAACTAGAAATTCTACATACTAAAGAAGAAGAAGAAAAATAGCTGCTAAACCAGAAAATCAGAAAATTTCCGCAAACTAAGGAAGGACAATCGAATCAGGATGTTTTCCATGCGAAACAGATAAAAAATACTAAACTTTGAAAGTCAAAGTATCTAATTTTTGATGCCAACTGCGGTGTCGTGTTAGCGCAGTTTAACCAATTAAGTGGTCGATGTACATAAACCAAATGCTATCCACAATTTTCTGCGTTCCCCACCCAGAAATGTACACATAGCAGCCGAGTTTAAAAAGGCTAATGCAGAACAATTCCCTTTTCCCTCTCATCTCATTAGTACCGAACAGAAATCGGTCACTAGTGATAAGCGCCGCCTTCTTGTCTTTTATTCTTTGTTCTAAGACCAAAGGCATGATAGGAAAGTGATGGTCCCGCTGACATGGACATCATGCCTCTGAAGAATAAAATGACTCACACATCTGCTTTCTCCTTGCATTATTGTACCTCTTTTAGTCAGTACCAATCATCCCCCTAAAAGATCACTTTGAATAACAAATCTATGGAGCGAGGCGAGGCTTTCTGCTGTGCATGTTCGCTCGCTGCAGCCGCGTTTGGCCCACTTCTTAGACAACGAATATATTCGTTCGAGCTGATTTCAGCCGATTATACTAACCCCGAGTTACTTCGCTCCAGACGGTTCAATGGATAATCATCAGTTGCAGGAACATACTTCGGTACTCTTCCTATCCACAAAATTCTATGCTGCGGAACAATAAGTTGTCCAACACCATGTCTTTCTTCTAGCGCGTCTTTATGAAAATTGAAGCAACTTAAGATAAACGACAGCCCTTATGTAACTCTTCTATGCGTTTCTTTATATAACCAGCTCCTTGTGTATAATCTACGTATGATTTTGAGGTAGGGTTCCCCCTGCTAACTAGATTGTTGTGGTTGTTATTTTAAGTTTCAGCACCAGTGTACCTGGGATCGGTGCTATATGAAGACATCAATAGGGAAGAAAAGAGAGTAATTAAGTGCAGGCGATCTGGAATAACTAGAGAAAAACCTCTGGTATACGAACATTTACCAAATAACATGTTTGGCTTCTCTTGGTTTTCAACCCAGCATCAATTCTGTGTAACAATCCTGCTAGAAGTAGCCCTTTTTAAAAGGTACGTTACAAGCTGCTTCTTTCTAAATAGCTTAAATCACGAGTCTTTCTTTACGATACCAGGCATCGTCCTATGCAGTGAACTGTTATTAAAGCCATGTCATCGTCATAGCTGCGAACGTTTCATCCTAGCCCCATCTCATCGTCATAGCTGCGTGAAGATTTCATATATTCGATTTCTATTTGGTGTTCCTAATATTTTGATACTTCAGTGTAGACATGAATTCAAACTGAAAAAATACTGTAAGAAATTGTTAATTGAAGTTTGAAGATGGCAATACAAGATCTGAAAATGAAATGCACACCCCCCCCCCCCCAGTTGTGGGTAAATACTAAAATAATATCCGTTGGAACATCAGCATTACGTTTTGCTTGCCACAATGGGCTTGAAAATGTGCTTTTCGTATATAATACGTTTTACCCATTTCATCTGAGGAGACCATTCACAAAAGAAAAACTGGCTTCAGTCCGTTAACGTGAAGTAATCTAGTAAGAGGGAAAGAAACTGATCCGTCCTTCTCTGTGAAGATACCGTTGAAACAATTTCGTTTTCCAAAACGGAAATATTTTGGAAGTTCATGAGGACTTTTATTCATGGAGACTGTATTCCACCGAGATATAAATCTCATAAAGCGGCAGAATAGAGATATCACGTAGGCGAAGCGACTATTTGTAGTTTTAAAGCTTCCAACTCAAGATGAGGTTAACGTTCAGGAATAGGGAATTGCCTCATAACCTATCTTTCTCGTTTTTATGATTTCCGTACATTCAGAAATAGGATTCAACTCTGCAAATCATGGGCACCATGAAGTAAGGGCAAACGTTGCTCGGAATATCTTCAGTGCTCCAGTTTTATGCAGATAAAGCCACACTAGGAAATAGTTATTTATTTACTTATATTCATCTGTCAGTAAAATAAGAATTTCCACAATAAATTTTGGCATTGCTACTATGAGGCTATTTTCAAGAAACTCACCAAGTAATGTTATGTTGAAATCAGTGACGTTTTCGCAACTGAAATTCCTGCTCAGGTTTCTCAAAAATGTGAATAAAAGTGCGCATCATATTTATTGACATGAATACGAAGATACATATGTTTCTAAAGCACTTCAATTTATTTGTCACTGGGCAGCTTGGATGGAATACAAGTTATCTACTGGTTCCACGAGAAGATATAAAAGTATTTGAAGGAATGTTTTGCAGTGCTAAGCAATACTTGATCTGGATTTCAAATTGCATTTATGACATAATTAAGTCTACAAAGTGGCTGTCAGATGGTCAGGTGTCGGAGAATAAGGTCTCTGCACAATTCTGGATAAATAAAATTAAAATTTTATAAGAAGTAAATTCATGAGGTAGATATCATAAATTTCTGGGGTGCAAATGACTAATGAGTACCGTAAATTTTTGGCTAAAGCCATGGCTCTTATGGTTATGAAAAAAAGGTTTGCCCGTCCTGAGATTTTTATGCCAATGAGGGGCTTACCCCGAATTTGTTTTTAAACACCTGCCCAAGAAACAACAATTCTGAGCTTAAATATTACAGTAAATAGCCATGAGCTTCAATCACTTTTTGAACAATACGTTTATCTCTTCAAGATTATTGAAAACGTGAAGAATATCCTTCGCCTTCAGTGTTCCCTAGAGATTTGTATTTTCCCCTTTTCTTACAGAACTCAATGGAGCAAAAGTGTTAGAACGCAGTGAACTATATATATACCAAAAGTACGTTGTTATATCAAGAAATTTATTGTTAATGAGAAAAAAATAACAATAAATTCCACTAGGATACTTTTGTGGAAGGTGTTGAATAAATATGGTGTTACTAGGAATCTACTTAATAATGTAAAAGCCATGTATGCTAGTAGTAGAGCTTGTGTCCGAGTGAATGGTGTTATATCAAAATGGTTTTCCATTGGTGCAGGAGTCAGATAAGGTTGGGTAATGTCACTATGGCTGTTTAATATATTTATGGATGCGTGAGGCCAGGATGGACAATATTGGTTTATGTCTTGGTAATATCCGTGTGTGAAGATTGCTGTATGCTGATGACACTGTCCTGTTGGCAGAGAGCAAAAGTAAGTTGCAGAATTTGTTGTCCCGGATGTACGAAGTTTGCATGAAATTCAAACTGGGCATAAATAAGGTAAAAAGCCAAAGTTATGGTTTTTCAGAGAGGAACTGTTAGCATTGAATGTAATATAAGACTAAATGGCACAGCGATTGGCCAGGTGAATGAGTTTGTGTATCTAGGAAGCATGTTTGACAGAGAGAACAAATTGAATGGTGAAATTAGTAGGCGAGTGAATTCTTCATTGAATGTCGTGGCTGCTCCGGGAGGTTTTCACAGAAATGATGGGTTCTCAAGACAGTCCCGCATGGCTGTGTATAAAAGTGTAGTTGTTCCTTGTGTGATGTATGGCAGAAAAAACCTGGGTACTACAGAAGAAAATAGAGGTCGGTTGTGTGCTGGAGAAATACGTTACTTACGGGAGATTTCTGGCAAGACACGTTCGTATCATGTGAGTAATGCAGATGTGTTGCAGTTGAGTAATGTCAAGCAAAATGTTGTTAGCAAGGTGGAAACCAATATTCTTCGGTGGTTTGGCCATGTTGAAGGAATGAGTGAGGATATGCTTGCTAAGAAATTGTTTTTGGCCCAAGTGGCAGGAAAGAAAGCCAGAGGAAGGTCAAGATAGTCAAAGGAGGATCAGATTCAGGAGTGTCTGCATGAGAAAACGATTTTGAGTATGAAATATAGAAGTGTCTGCATGAGAAAACGATTTTGAGTATGAAATATAGAAGTGTCTTTTGTACGTCGGGTGACGGATGTCAGTCAAGCCCGCGTTGTGTGTCAAGATCGATCTAAATCGAGAAGTTTGATGCGACAACAGTAAGTAAATAGTCAGTTAAAAATTTGTCTGGTAGTTCGTATTTCTTTGTGGAGCTAACTTCTGAATCTCAGAGAACAGCTTAGTGATATGTATGTATGTATGAGAAACAAACAGCATAATGGTTTTGGGAGACATTTCTCTTTTATATGGAGAGCATTGCGCAGTAGCTTAAAAGTCAAATATAAATAGCAAGACTTTGTGGCATTTATCTCACGTTTCCATCATGTCACAATGGGAAGCACTCCTGAAAATTCAGTGTTGCACAAAACAGGATTAAAATAATTATTAAAAACAGCATTCGTAGTTTTCATACAGAAGGTACTTCTACTCGAAATTAGAAACAGGACAGATTCTTGTTTCTTCGTTTCAGCGTATTTCCGCTTCTTTCGTCCATTTATTCATACCGTTTTCATGAACATTCTTAGACTGTATAAACGACTGTTTAATACAGGGTATGCCAGAGGTCCCCGAACTCCAAACAAAACCATTTACTTCTTAATTTTGCTGGTAGATTTGCATAATTAAACAAAATATTATAATATTATACGCAAACATTCAGAGGATTATACATATGAAACCTACAAATTCACAAAAGATACCGAAAGTGTTTACGTTTTTTCGAAAATATTCGTCGACTCACCGGCACGTTTATATATACATTTCTCAATGTTTGATCGTCTATCTGCTGAACAACATTCGTTACGATCAATTTGAGATCTCAAATGGAATGGAGTTATGCGCATTGACTTTATCCTTTAGGTAATTGCGTAGAATGGGAATTTGGTGGAGATAAATCAGCTGATCTTGGAGGCTAGAGAGCACTTGTGATAAGCCACTTTCTGAAGAATTCTCTGTGTGGATCTATAGCCACTTTGATCAAGGCTTATACACTATTCAACAGTACCATCTCTGAGTTCACAGTGGTCTCAAAATACACTGACGGAAAAAAATCCCAACACCAAGAAGGGATTGTGTTAGATAAACGACAGTTGGTAGGCGGTGAGAATACATCTGTAAGATGACGCCTATGCAAATTTCGCGCTCGGCGCATACGTGTGGTGCTAGTAGTACCCCTCGGAACATGCAAAGCAGGTTTGCTGTAAATAAGCGTCGTAACGTTCGTTATCGTTAGTTATCGTTGAGATTCGACGTAGGGTGTTGATGTTAGTCAAGAATGCCTTTAAGAAGACGAAGAAGCCATTATCAACAGCTCACGGAGTTTGAACGAGGTCGTGTAATAGGGCTACGAGAAGGTGGAATTTTTTCCGCAATATTGCAGAACGACTTGGCAGGAATGTAGCCACTGTGCATGATTGTTGGCAGCGGTGGTCAAGGGAGGTACTGCCTCAAGAAGACCGGGTTCCGGCCGGCCACGTGGCACTACTAAGAGGAAAGACCGCCGTGTACGGCGTATGGCCGTGGCGCATCGTACCGCGTCTGCGGCAGCAATTCGAGCTGCAGTTGCCGTCACAGTGACACAACGAACTGTTACAAATTGGTTACTTGAAGGACAGCTCCGAGCCAGACGCCCTGTAGCGTGCATTCCACTTACTCCAAACCACTGCCGTTTGCGACGTCAGTGGTGTCAAGCTATATCTCATCGGAGGACGGAGTGGAGATCTCTTGTGTTTTCTGATGAAAGCCGGTTCTGCCTGGGTGCTAGTGATGGCTGTGTGTTGGTTAGAAGGAGGCTAGGTGAGCGCCTGCAACCAACCTGTCTGCGGCCGAGACACACTGGACCTACACCTGGAGTTATGGTCTGGGGAGCAATTTCTTATGACAGCAGGAGCACTCTCGTGGTTATCCCACGCACCCTGACGGCACAGTTGTACGTCGGTCTGCTGATTCAACCTGTTGTGCTGCCATTCATGAACAGCATTCCAGGGGGTGTTTTCCAACAAGATAACGCTCGCCCTCATACCGCTGTTGTAACCCAACATGCTCTACAGAGTGTCGACATGTTGCCGTGGCCTGCTAGATCACCAGATCTTTCACTAATCGAGCACGTATGGGACATCATTGGACGACAACTTCAGCGTCACCTCAACCAGCATTCCGTCCCTGTATTGACCGACCAAGTGCAACAGGCATGGCACTCCATCCCGCAAACTGACATCCAGCACCTGTACGACACAATGCATGAACGTTTGCGTGCTTGCATTCAACATTCTGGCGGTTACACCGTTTATTAATGTACCAGCATTTCACATTTAAAATGGCTCTTCTCGCGCTTACAATAAGCTGTGATCTTGAAACCTTAATCGATTAAATATGTTACCTATACAAATGTATTGCCGCCATTTTATTCCTCTACAACTATTTTTTCGTGGTGTTGGGATTTTTTCCGTCAGTGTATATCGGTCAGATAATTCTTCGGTGGGAAAGAGCACACTAAACACTGACTTTTACTGCATGCAGCGGGACCTCGTGTAGGTCATGTGGATATTCAGTAGTCCATATTCCAGTGTTTTGTGTGTTCATATAGCCGTTAAGATGAAACCAGGCTTCATCAGTCAAAAATATATTGTCAAGTATAGCGATGTTGCTACGAGAGAGTCTTCGAAACCAGTGGCAGTAATAAGAACGATTATGCAAGTCAATTGTAGGCAACTTACGCACTGCTCTTTCTTTCTATGAATGAATCTTTAATTTTCTCGTAGGTCCATGAACTGATGTCAGTGGTTTATGCACATGTTGTAATAAACGTCGCAGTGTCATCCTGAGAGACTACAACAGGCGACGCCTGAGATCTCCCATTAGCTCTGGCGTTATAACTGGTGGCCATTCATTTCGTTGTTTATCACAAACATTTCCCGTTTTTTAAAAACGTTTAACGAGACCACAAATACTAGTTCTACCCGGACTTTGACAATCACGATATCATGTAGTTAAAATTTCGAACCTTCGTTCACACGATTTTGTCTCAAAATTGGCCTCTAGCAATGCGACACTTTGTCGTCGTGTAAGACTCATGGCTGACCTTACCTTCCCTGCGCCATCTGCCTTCTGCTCGACTAAGGACATGTGACTAACCACTGACTAAACAACATTCTCCAATGTTGCAACAACTTGCTGGAAGATATTTGTTTTGTAATTACGCTTCATGTCATTAAAAAAATCTGGATCAAACTCGGAGTTCAATGACTTTATACGTATAACACACTGTATTTCTCTTTATCTGCGTTTAGATATATAGTTCAAATAAGTTTTTTCAACTAAAAATAACATTGGTAATAATGCCATGAAAACTGTATTTAGGAGCTGGAATAGATAATCTGTATTACCATCTAAAAACGACTATAAACCACAAATTAATAATATTATGAACGAAACAACATTCGCTATTTTCATGGCATCATTCATTGTGTTTTTATATTAGCGCAATAAGTTAACGAAAATAATTTAAATGATATTATGATATTATAGAAAAATGACTTTAAAATGTGTAGGTAATTCAAGCAGTGATTCAAACGCCTTACGATATTACTTGTCTAAGCTGGTACATTGATGGCTAAGAGATTACAAAATTTTGGGTGCGGCTCTTACAAAGATGTTTTCCAAACCAGTGATTTTTGTCATGCGCGGCTCGTACGCTAAAGCGGCGCTTATCCCGAAAATTTCGGTATATAAATATGAGAAACAACCAAAAGTTATGTATAAACAGTAATAGCACAACATTTTATAGTCTTCGCACTCTTTAAAGCTTGTTATAAGTTGTTTCGTGCGAGCGGATACCATTTGAGGCAGTTGTATTTCTCAAGAGAAAAAAACTGCAAAGGAACGTAAATAACAATAAATACATTCAAAAACCATATTAATCGCTACACAATCTAGTTTCCTTAAAGACAAAATAAATGGCAATATTATCTTGTAGTCCACAAACAAATGCTACGTCATGTTTTTGGTGTTGTTTCTGCTCCCCACATGCATTCTTTAATTCATTCATTTCTGATATTTGAATTGCAGTGGATTTTCAAACGTTTGTTATTTTCATTGTAGTGAAATATAGTCATTGCAAAAAAATTTTAAACAGATGTTTTGAAGAAATGTACAGTAACATTTTATAAATAACGAAAACAAAGGGGAAGAAGGGAGACAGAGTAAAAATTATCGCTTTCAAGGGTGAATGAAAAGGATCTTTTTCTTTGACATATTTTACTCTCAATTATCGTAATTGAAGATAAAAAAGTTTTATGTGGAAACTCCCTTTCCGGTGTTATTGGAGCTCAGGAAGTCAAGATATGAACATACCAAAACCAGACCGCTTTCCTCCACTCCCTGCAAAAGTTATAAAATAAATATTTTCATTAGTCCAAAGATACTGTATGAACATACAAAGGGTAAACTATTTTTTCCCATTCTATAATGCAAAAAGAAACATCGAAACGGAGTAGGTGTCTCGTGCATGTGCTCTCATAGGGAAGCGAAGATAGCATCTGCATGTTTTATTTCTTAAAAACGGTACAATAAAAAAAATAATGCACGAAAAAATAATTCTACAAATATAATATTGGGCTTGAAATATAATCTCATTTTATACTCGTATTTTTGGACTATTAGTATTTTTATACGACAGCGCAGACAGCCTCAGAACAGTTGAGCTTTATTTCGCACAAACAGATCTTCAGACAAATCGGTATTGGACTTATCGTACCATTGGACAAATTGGGATAGCACCAGTGCTACAGTTGGACGAATTATATTTATGGACCAGCTATCCTCTTTGGGAGAGTCGGTATCCAACAAACCGGCATCGGAGCAGCAGAAGTTGAAAGAACGTACCAGGCACCAAAAGAAACGCTGGGTGTAAATGCTACGTGGTATCATCAGTGCATATAATGAGTGATATCGTCAGTGCATATAATCAGCGATATCATCAGCGCATATAAACAGTGATATCATCAGTGCTTATAATCAGTGATATCATCAGTGCATGTAATCAGTGATATCATCAGTGCATTTAATCAGAGATATCATTAGTGCATATAATCAGTGATAACATCAGTGCATGTAATCAGTGATAACATCAGTGCATGTAATCAGTGATAACATCAGTGCATGTAATCAGTGATAACATCAGTGCATATAATCAGTTATAAGTGCATATAATCAGTGATATCATCAGTGCATATAATCAGTGATATCATCCGTGCATATAATCAATGATATCATCAGTGGATCAGGTTGAAGGGCATGGCATAGAATATTGTGATCTACCGATAGTGGACGTTTGAGTTGCGCCAAACTTCCACAGTCTTTAAACTTCTTAAACCAAGTTTCAGAAGAACGAATTGGGATTGCACAGTCCTCTTCATCTTCACATACACTATATAGACAAAAGTCACCGGACACCTCTTCAAAAGCAAATAAACGGATCCGCTGCGTTGTTAAGATGCACGGTACAACCACAAACGGCATAAAAACAAGCCTGAAGCTGACCGCGATCATATCGCACTGTGCGGTTGAGTGAAAATATTGCGGCGAGAGAGAACTGACTTTAAGAAAGGAAAAATTGTTAGGTGTTATATTAGTGGGTAGTTCATAAGAGAAACCTAAAGGCGTTAAAACATACCCAAGGCAACTGTTTCGCATGTACTGAATAAGTGGAAGACACATGGCGTGCCTGTAGCAGCAAAACGTACTGGCAGACCAAAGAAAATCAGTGATAGAGGACGTCGAAGCCTCAGGAGAGTCATTACAGCTAATCGACAGAGTACTGCAAAAGACCTCAGTGTACAGTTGAGTACAAATGCTGGAATCTCGGTATGTGCATGTACCAATCGCAGAGAACTTCATTCCATAGTTTACCGTGGTCATGCAGCTGCTCATAAGCCTTTCATCTACAATTTGAATGCTACTCGTCGTTTAGCATGGTGTAAAGAACATTTATCCTGGACCGTAGATAAATGGAAACGGGTCTTATGCACTGATGAATCCAGATACACGATCCATCAGTCTGATGGCTGTGTGTGTATGTATGGCGGCAGCCGGAGGAATGCTATTTACTACAGTTTACTGTTCCTACGGTCAAGTTTGGAGCTGGCAGTGTACTCGTGTGGGGGTGTTTTTCGTTGTATGGTCCCAGCCAATTGGTAACAGCCTCGATATTCTGGACAATTATGCACTACCAACTCTGTGGAAATACTATGGAACCGAGCCTTGTTGGTACCAGCAGGATAATGCACCGAGCCTTGTTGGTACCAGCAGGATAATGCACCGAGCCTTGTTGGTGCCACCAAGATAATGCACCGAGCTTTGTTTTTACCAGCAGGATAATGCACCGCCCATAAAGCAAGGGCCGTTACCGCGTGGTTTGACAATAATTCTGTATCGTGTGTGAACTGGTCAGCACAGAGTCCTGATCTTAAGTCCATAGAGAACGTATGGGATGAATTAGGGCGCCGCATAAGAAGTTTGGAACCAAGGCTTTCGGATGAGAAACAGTTAGCGGCAGCATTATGTACTGAATAGAAGTGCATACTTTGGTTGTGTTCCAAAACCTTGTCGAAAGCATGTGTTGAAGAGTCAGTGCATGCATTAAGGCCAAAGGTGGTTTCATAATAGCTTTAATGTAACAAAACAGAGGATACGAGCAACATGGAATCGTCTCAAAGAAAACAAAAAAGAACAGGAACGATACAAACTGATAAGAACGATAATATGTACGTTGAATGATTAATGACAAAATTACAACGCGATGCAAACAGAGCAATGCTTGAGGAAGAACAAAATGATCACAGGCGGGTCACCGCAGTGCGAAAGAACAACAAAAAGTTAATGCAGAGTGTTAACTCTCCGTGAGATGTAACGGTGTAACAGCGAACCATGACCACGTAGCATAGAAGGAGCTTTCACGGCATGCGGAGATGGCAGACTGATACTCCTGCTGTACCACCGTGCACAGAGTAACGGAAAGTATGGTGAAAGGTGAAGTCCCAAGTGAGCCAACTATGAAAAAGTGTCGAGGAGTGACAGTTCATCTATTGCAGAAGAAGTAAGTCGGCCCTAAAAGGCGACAGATCTTCCAGAACGAGAGCGTTAGCGAGGGGTTAGTAAACCCCCTATAGTTCAGAGTGGCGACCTGGAGTGGGTAAGTCCAACGTCGGATGAAGGACAGCTATGGCAGCTTTTTCAAATGTGTCGAGGCAATCGGTAGTACCACGACACCACAAGACGTAGTCGGGTTGCTTGGCATTATACCGGAGGAATTTGAGGATGGAAATTGCTTGGTCAAAGACCTCGGGATGAACTGCTTCAAACTGCTGTAAAAAGATGAGAGAAGCCTCCCGATTTGTTTTATGAGTGAGAAACTCGTAAAAATCTTCAAAGGAGACAGGTTCTGAAGGAAGAGAGGCATTGGTAAGCAGAGTCGAGAAATCTTTGAACGTCGGCAGAGGACCCTTGGACTTTGAAGAGGAAGAGCTAGAACGTGACAGGGGAGACTTAGATCTTGCTAGACGGGTGGAACGATGTGAGTGGCCAGTCGGAGAAGGTGGCTTCTTCATTTTCATCCGGGCCTCGATACTGGTAATAGAGCGACGTTTGCCGGGGATCGATGACACACAAGATGTGGAATCAGAGGAAAGGTCCACCTCATCGCAGGGAGCAAAAGTGCCGACAGTGAATGAAGCTTGAAGATCTGCCGTGTTGTTCTCTGATGGAGAGAAAATACGGGAAGGCAAGGAGGAGTCAAACGGACTAAAATTCGACAGAGTGGAGAAAGCATCATCGGAAGACGCGTTTTGATCGAAGGCTTTAATCAGATTTTCGGAAGAGCTGGGTCCAGGAGGTGCAGACGCAGGAGGAGGCATGGCAGCAGAAACGGAGGAAAAGGTAGAATGCTGCCTTGGAGCTCCAGGATTCAGTGGCTCTGCATGGGGGCAAAGAACCTGCTGATGGCCGTAAGCCTTGCAGCGTGAGCAGTGAGCAGAGGTGAGGAGCTCAATCCGGGGGCGCTCGTTACCGCAACGAACATCGAGGAACCATGGAAAATATGTGAGATGCTCTTCCGACGGGAAGATGATGCGGGAAGTTCTACGGAAGCCACAGATATGTTTATCATCTGGGTCAGAGGGGGAACAGGAGAGAGTATTCACTGGGCGGACTACTCTGCCGCATCGACTAAGTGCAGCACGCAGCATATCATCAGAGATCTCCGGGGGGACCAGATGTAGAGATACCAGAGCAGGACGCTGGGCGATGGATTCGGCTAAGAGGTGACGATCACCAATTGATAGGCCCCGAGACAAGACAAGCTCGGCATATTCTTTCTTCGAAAAATAAACAATCGCAGTTCGTGACTTCCGGGTGAGGTGGGTGATAGCACCAGAAGGACGCATCTTCTTCAGAGCGGAGCTGTACTGTTTTAAAGGAGTGTTGTGCAGCGCATAAAAACAAATCCCCGACTCGAGGGTCGAATGAAGACGTGGACCAGCAGGAGAGTTCTCGGGAATGTCTAATAAGATGGTGTCACCGTTGAGAGTAACGTAAGAATCCATAGGGGGCAGACGAGACGAGGAGAAAGCCGGTGGAATACCAGATGCAGCCGCAGAATACGTGCGTGCAGAAGCGCCTCCTCTGGAAGGCATTGACGCAGCATGAGACAATGTACTGGAAGCAAAGGCAGTAGAAACTGTAAAGGGCTGATTAGCGACTCCAACAGAGAAGTCCATGAATTCATCATCGCCAGCAGAGGCCAGGGACGTCACATCCACGTTCTCAATGGCAGAGTCGGAGACCTGAGCAGGAGAAGACGTGCAAATGAGAGGAGGAAAATTAAGAGGCTCTCCACTAGCAAGCGAAGATGATTGATCGGCTGCGTCTGTCGTTGAAGAGGCGACGCGAGGAGCTGCAGCGAAGCGGGCGGGAACAGCGCCCTCATCGGCAGATGCCATAATCAATGGCAAGCGTTAACGAAGAAAAGGACCAGCTCGGTGTGGAAATTAAAACACTGTTAATGAAAAAAAAAATAAGCACTCACCAACTCGTGAGGGATCTTAAACGAAAGCACAGACCTTTAATGTCAGCACACACACAGAAGAACAATGGTGAGACACACAAAACACGTACGTGAATCACTCAAACACGGAGCTCGTGAAGACACGAGTTGGCCAAAGATGGACCGACACCGTACTAATGTATATCAACAAATGCTATATTTTGTTTCTCTTCTAGGTGCCCGGTGACTTTTATCAATATAGATTATATTGAGATGGGTTTCTATGCGCAGCGCTAAGAGTGCACGAATACGCTGTAGAAAAGTTTCTAAAATTCATGAGCCATTTCCGTGATTCCCTTTGTAAATTTACGAAGCATACTTCTGATACCAACTTTTTCGTTAAATGAGGAGGTAACCTTAGTTTTACAGTTTTTTTAACGCCACGAAAATTTTGAGTTCCCAGGAGCGTTCCCTTGATTCCTTTCGTATATTAACGGAAAATTCCATCCTCACTTTTTTCGTATCATATGACAGTAAAATTCGGGTAATAGGAAAGTTTCGTGGGAATACCTGAGGCTTGATTAACTTTTAAATTGATTCTATGATGCCCTTAAGACAAAAGCTATTATAACTATGAAGAGTAAATTTTATATTTAGGAGTGTTGCTGAATAATACTATAAAGCAGTGCATTTCACCTTTTCTTAAAGATAATGGATAGTCATTGTCAGTTTAAAAAGATCTCGATTTCCAAAGTATTGCGTTACTTCCAAAAAATACATCATTTGCAATAAGTCCTCCTACAGAAAAAATAGAATTATTACAAATGTTTTTATAAAAACAATAAGCTCCAACAGCAAATAAAACGACTGATTCAGCCACATGAATAACAAAAAAAAAAAAAAAAAAGAAGTTAGCAAAATCATGCAATGCATTGATTATGACACTCTTTCCAACATGCCAGAAATCATTGCTCAAGTTATGAGGATAATAGCTGTGGAATAAACCTCATTCCCGTTCCCTGACTTTCGATCCCATTTCGATTATATTTAACAGAACTGGTTCAGTATACCTTCCGGAACAACATACTAAAGTTTTGTTGCAATAGAAGCAGTTTTAGTCAAGTTATGAGGTAATGGCTGTGGAATAAACCTCGCTCCTGTTCCCTGACCTTTGACTCCATTTCGATGATATTAAACAGGATTGGTTCAGTGTACCTCCGGAACAACATACTAAAGTTCTGTCGCAATAGAAGTCAAGTTATGAGGATAATGGCTGTGGAATAAATCTCGCTCCTGTGCCCCAACCTTTGACCCTATATGGATGATATTAAACACAATTTGCTCAGTATATTTCCGGAACAACGTACTAAAGTTTTGTCTCAATAGAAGCATTTTTAGTCAAGTTATGAGGATAAGGGCTGTGGAATGAATGTCGCTTCTGTGCCCTGACCTTTGATCCCATTTCGATTATATTAAACAGAATTGATTCAGTATACCTGCGGAACAACATACTAAAGTTTTGTCGCAATAGATGCACTTTTATATAAGTTATGACGCATAAGGGCGATGGAATAGATTCCGCTCCTATGTCCTGACCTTTGACCCCATTTCGCCCATTTTCAGCAGGGTTCGTCCCCAAGTTGTCTCCTACCACATACCAAAATTTCATCGGAATCGAACCATTTTTACCCAAGTTATTGTGCGGACAGATAGATAGACAGACAGAAAACAGATGGACAAAGTTGCAGCATATACGCTTCTTGAAGCAACGGTTGCAAAGCGTAAAAAAGAAAAAAAAATCATCATGGAGCAATTACAGTAGTAAGTACCTTACACGCGAGGGGCTTTGACGAGAATTTCTGGCTCAGCAGTAAGACACGCGCTCTCCGTTCAGAAAGTCGATGGTACAAACCTCCAGAAGAACGAATAAGGAAAGGGCCGTTGAGTTATTTAGAACACCGGGTAAGAAAATGACAGAACGAAGATTATGCGAAGTTTCATTAAAAATACGAAAAATCTCGAACCGGATTATTTTGAAATAAACGGATCTAGACGAAACCCGTCGAAATCGACGGTTAGGTTCTTTTTTTTTTTTTTTTCTTTTGGAAAGAATAAACTCATATGAAACAACAAATGTAAACTTTATTTTATTGACAAATTCACTCAACCACTTCAGTAAAGACAATATAGTCCAGGTTCGTGATTTTTTTTTTTTTTTTTGACTGAAGGTTTAACGACCACCGTGAGCAACTCAATGGGCTTATAAGCAGGTGCCCGTCCCTAATTTAAGGTCACTGGTTCCAGGGAAGGGAGAGAGCCCGTGCCCTAAGACAGACACTACATCCATAACTCACGGGATTCGAACCCGGACCTTTCACGAACGAATCATCATAAGCCTGCGTTTAGACCACTGCGCCACCGGGACTGCCAGGTTTGTGATGAGCATCGCGACTGCACCTCTTTTCAGTCGTAAAATGTGAGGCGGAAGTACACTAATCTCGATCGTGTGCAAAAATTCAACTGGATAGCGCACTCTTTCACTCTCATCTTCAGTCACAACTGTATTTGTAAATGTTGTTGGAATGAGATTCGTGTTGCGAATACTCTTCATTCTCTTTTGTCTGAGACATACAGTATACAATAGGTGCGACGCACCGATCGCTCACGCCTTCCAGTAAAGCTCTTACGTTTTCTTTTTTCTTTTTTTCTGCAGGATAGACATTCTGTTAAGGGTAAGTGTGCAATAAAGTATTTACTTACTTCAGGACTAATCATAGAATACCATGCACACACCAAGTCTGATCCTCAACTGAGCGCCTCATGTAGATACGGGCCGCACGCTTCTCCCATAGACTTTACATGGAAAATGTGTCGCCTCGCCACGCCCGAACCGTTGCCCCAATCTCAGTTTTATCTTCTACTGGCACATCTACATGGTAAGACCTTTATTTTGATACCTGAACCATTTTTTACATTCAGCCGTTTTTCTCAAAATAGGTCTTACAGTAAAAAACCTTATAGAATGAAGATAAACATGGCGCAACTCAATATGTACATTCTAAATATTTTCACTAACAATGGTCAACGGAATGTTTATTTACATCTTTAAATAATGGAAAACGTTTTACCTACGTGAATAAACCGAATCGAATGAATATTAAATTGTATATATACATCACACAGTCCAACGGCATAACGCAATCAGATCTTCGAGAGTGTTCGCTGTTCCGATGAGAAGAACTTTGATACGAATGCCGGCTAGCGTTGCTTTGTGCAACGGTTCGCTCAGAAAGGAGAAGACTTCTGACTTAAAACTATCTCAGCCTCTCCGTGCTACCGCCTTGAACAGCGCGTGAGTCAACCGAACGCTTCTCCCATAGACTTTACATGGGAGCTTTGCCGTCCCACAACACCCGAACCGTTGCCCCAATCTCATTTTTCTCTTCGACTGGCACATCGACATGTTAAGAGCTTCATTTTGATACCTCGATCTTTACGCTCAGCCGTTCTCTTAAAATAGTACTCACAGTAAAATACCTTATAAAATTAATATATAGATTACTGACTACAGAAATTCTGTCAAATTACTGAAGTTAGAAAAAACCAAAATTTCGTCAAAAAAACGAACACCTATATGCCGCTAATTTTGCTTCACGTTATTTTCAGAAATTCTCCTTCGAATTCACACCACTTATGTTTTACAGATTAGGTTCTAGAATTTTTCAAGAAATTTAAGGAAGTTGTTATATTTCTGTCGGGACGTTACAGGAAATTGTAGAAAAAATATTCTTGTATTTGACGATATATTACACCAAATTCCTATAATTAATAGTGAGATAGAATATAGACGTTCTTGCATTATTGGTGAAGTACTGCAAGGAGGTCTTTGTGCTACTGATTAATCATTACAGAAAATTCCTTGTAGAGATGATGGGACATTAGAAAATAATCCTTGTGGAACTAATGGGATAAAAGAGCAAAGTTCTGGTATTATTGATATCTTTTATTTCTGTAGAAAATATATCAATAATACCGTACATATTGATATCTTTTCTACAGAAAGAAAGGATATCAATAAACAATTTTATTTCTTTGTACAACAAATGTGCACATTACTTTTATTACGAGTCGCCTACTCAATACATTTTTTTGCATTCTCCGACTGTAATATCTTGCCAAAATTTCATTACAACTGAAGGCGTAGCTTTGATACTATGAATTTTAAAGCAGAACAATAAAAAAAGAAACTTTTCCCCTAAACCAAATAATAATATTTCTAATTCCAGAATGGTATCGTATATACTAGTCTTGGAAAAACGCAATTTAAGAATAGAAATTAAATATTACAGATGGATGAGCCAGTACACCCATAATTACTTCCGACTACCTTCCAGACAGAGAAAAACAGGGGTGACATTGGAATTCTTTAAGAAATAAACGCTCTCAATGCCAAGTGCTCAAATTTAAGTTTTAAAAAGATCGTATAAATTACTAATCGCAGACTGTTTTCACAATCAATCGAGAAGTTTGAAAAAAGGTGCTTTTTTTTAATCATGTACAGCAAATTTTACAAGTTCTAATGCTTCCTAATAAAATCCGACGTATTCATGAAAGCAATAACATCATGAAGTGCTCTCACAAACGAAATATCGCTGATTTAATAATGTTCCTCACAAGAGTGACGAACATATGACATCTTAGACTTCACTTCCCTTGAATCAACAAATTCGCTCATATTTTGTTGTAAAATATTGGAAACTCTTCCTGTGATTTTTTACCAAAGCAAGCAGACTTCCACCTTTTCTTAAAAAATGAAGGAAATATAAAAATTCGCTCCAGACCCTTTTCTTTTTCCTTCCACGAAGCTTTTCGCTTCCCCCATTTTCTCTCTCGAGTTTCCTGAAGACACATTCATAAACATCCATTGAATTACGATGCAAGTTCGCAGGAAGGAGCCCAAGAATTTCTTTATTAAAAAGAAGAAACTCAATTTGAACTACAATCTTGCTCTGAAAAACCTTGCATTGCTCTTTGCGCATTCTTTGCTGTCAGTCGCTCAAGCCGAGAACCAGTGCATGAACTTGATTGGCAGAAGGACTGGCCTAAGAAAATGAAATTCTATGAATGTCAAAAAAGTGTTTTAATTTCAACAACTTTGTAAGATGTTTGTACATACATATATTTTTATTGCTATTTGTAACGTCTCGAATCTCATCAAATAGTGAAAAATCACCCAAATATCTGAACTTAAAGGAAATGAAAGTGAAAATAAGGCTGTTTAAAACTTCGCTCGGAATCTCACATCCATCAAAGGAACAAATCCAACAGAAAAATAGGAATCAATAAGCGAGTATTTTCGTTAATGTGGCAGTTTTCTAAACAATTTGCAAATAAAAATTCTTGGAGACGTATTTTAATGTTTGAGATCCATAATGGGAGCCATGTATTTGTTGATGTCTGCCGAAGGTGCCTGTTGATCAGATGGAACTCTCATATCGTGAAAGTCCAAAAAGTAAAAATTGTTTAACAATAATTGGATATCTGCTGTCTAGAGAATAAATGTACTCTTACTTAGGACATATAGAAGAACGAGAACTAGAGAGCAAGCGAATTGATGTTTAGTGAAAACACTGAATCCGGACTAGCTGTGTAATTCATATTTCGTTACAACCGAAGCTGCCCTCTTGTTCCATTTTCTATATCAAATAATTTTAACTTATTTGCGAGAAAACCTTAAAATAGTTGATTTTAGGGCTGTTATCTCATTCGGTGCATCCAAAGATAACAGCTAACTTCAAAAAAATCTTTATAATAAGGTTACCCTCTTTTAATAAATTTCTAACACATACAGTTAAGCAAATCCTCATCATTGTCCACCATTATCAATCCACTGCTGGACGAAGGTCTACCCAAGTTTCCTTGTTACTCCCGCTTATTGGCGCTTTAATCAGATTTTACTAAATTATACCCGAAATATGAAACAGGCCTTGTGATTCTGCTTTCTCCTAAACTTACAAATTACCTAGATGCCTAAAACGTACGAAGATATGATGGTTCATATTATAACATGATGTGGAACAGCACGCAGTATGCTTCCCAAAGTACAGTCCAAAACCATTAAATTCTGGGTTTTAAGATATGTCTCTCAGCACTACGTTTAAACATGCTTTGTCTCGTTCATCTATACTGCTCAAAAGTATTTGGGGAACAAGAGATATTCTGAGGAAAATCATGTGCGACTGACGTTGTTGAACCTAAAATATTATTTTTATGTAAGATAAAATATTACGAGAGTTGTACCGAAAGTAATGCAAAAAGTGGGCATAACTTTTTTATTAACTAACATAGGTCATTAAAATATCACATGTTGGTAGTGTAACTCTTCTTCTATAGTAAGCCTTCTCCTTCAGTTGCAGATTTGAAGGAGAGAAGGGTGGAAGTATGCTCTTATCTGCTGGAAGCGTTTGAAGCCAATGAAGACACGTTTGTTTTTCGATCTGGCGACAGGGGATAAAACGTGGGGGTATCTTTACGATCCGGAAACGAAGAATCAATCCATGGGAGGACGTCACGCCTCTTCACCAAGGCCTAAGAAGTTTAAGTGCCAGCGATCAGCCCAGAAAGTCATGGTGACTGTTTTTTGGGATGACAGGGGTGTCATTCTCTTGGATTTTCTGGAACGTGGCCGTACCGTGATCAGCGTACGGTACACTGAGCCACTCAAGCTACTTAAAGAAGCCATAAGGAGGAATAGAACGAAAAAGGAATATGAAAAGGATATTCATTCACCTTGACATTGCGAGACCACACACATCTTTGGCAACAAATCAGGCGATCGGCAAATTAGGTTGGTCGGTGGTCCCCTATCCACCGTACAGCCCAGATCTGGCGCCATCCACTTCCACCTGTTCGGTCAAATGAAGGACAGTATCCGGGTATAACGATTTGATGAAATAGACGAGGTAAAA
Source organism: Macrothele yani (assembly GCA_039090855.1). Lineage (NCBI taxonomy): Eukaryota > Metazoa > Arthropoda > Arachnida > Araneae > Macrothelidae > Macrothele > Macrothele yani. The sequence continues at coordinate 8,252,736 of CM077004.1, forward strand.
GTTGCTGTGAAGAAGTGGGTGCAACAGTCCACACCTGAATGTTTTCAAAGAGGATTCGAGAGTTGGGTTCAACGATGGCGCAAACACATCGCTTGGGATGGATACTATGATGAGTAGTACCTTTGTATAGAGGAAGAGTTACTCAGCCAACATGTGCAATTGAACGACCTCTGTCAGTTCATAGAAAGTTAAGCCCACTTTTGCGTTACTTTCGGTACAACCCTTTTATATTTAACAATATGGGAAAGAAGAAAACACACCAGCGAATGTTTATGCAATGTGATCATTTAATGCACATTTAATGTACATGTGATATAAAATATGCATATCTGTACAACAAAATGCCTTTTTGAAAGTGGTGACTGACTTCTACTAGGGTGTGTGGTCCCATTGAAAGACTAAGATCCAGCACACCTAGGTGGCATGGAATTGATAAGGTTATCAAGGAGGCTTTAGGTGTATCTTCGCCACTCTCCAATAATGGTAATCTTCCGTTCACGAAGAGCCAGTGGAGGTGCTGGCCAAGCAACCATGCGACTGAGAAGTTCCTCCCAGAAATGCTCAATTGGATTTAATTCAGGGGCTGGTCATTCCATACCCTTGATTCCCTCCTGTTTAAGTATGTTATCAGTTGGCCATGTCTTTTGCCGGGTACAGTTAAGACTAGTAAAAAATGCTCCTGCTATGAGGCGGAGAGTTATCATCCGTAAAAAGGAACGAATCACTGACGACTGCAGCATATGACATGAAAATAGGTCTGGAAATATCATCGCTATGTCTATGGGCCGTCACACTGCCGTTTCGGATAATTGCTGGTCCGTGCGTCCACCGATACTTATGCTTGCCCCAAACCATCAATCCATGCCCGCCTTAATGTTGCGTTTTCTGCACAAACACTGGGTTATTTCGTGTGCAGCTTTCCCTCTAGATAAGAACTCGTCGACTGTCAGACTCCAGACTGAATTTCCACTCGTCAGAGAAGAGAACTTGACTCTACTCGACGTGTCCCTAACCACGATGTTCCTCAGCCCAGTTTCTATGGCCGTAGAAACTGGGCTTCGTGCGATTGAGCGGAAATAGTGTTTGCGCGATTAAAGGAAAACACACCATTAATCTACATCCATAAAGGCCACTTTGGTGAAGACGACTGCGGATAATTTGAGTAAACAACTTCCAGTTGACGCAAGAAGCTCCCGCTGGAGTTGAGGAATATTTGCCGCCTGCTTCGACCGGCTGTCAAGAGATGGCTGCTATCCGTTACTGTTGTTGCTCGTGGACGACCTTAATACTACCTTCTGCGAACACTTCTAGTATCCTGTAGCCGTGTCCACATTCGAGAAATGACACTTCGTGACACTCCAATGGATTCCGTTACCACCTGCTGTGTCTGACCTGCTTCCAGCCTGCCAATAGCTGCCCACACCTTTGATTCCGGTAAAATCATGTTGTTGAGACAACGTTCGAGTTAAAGACTTCAAGAAATGAAATCTCACGGTAAACAAGAGGAAATAAGAGAGCTCCGGGAAAGCGTTCATTTTTATCCCAATCTGTGATTTATGCATTCTGACGAGAAAGACGCTTATTTTCGATTACATGATTATGCTGTCTATGTCGCACTCGACTTGCATTTTCCACGTTATAACGAAGTAAATTTCTCCGTCATTTCTGTCCACGCCAGGATTCGAACCCGGATCCCCTCATTCCGGAATAAGTCACTCTACCAATTGCGTTTTATTCAGATTCCTATCTGCCTTTATGTCGTGTGCGTCCTTCTGGCAGGTACGTCACATCTTCTGGTACGTTACATCATCTCCCCCTTATTTTTATTTTTCGAAGTGCTGGAGAAGGGATTCTCTTATTTTTCCTATCTCGCGGTGTGGAAAGAACATCACACCAATGCGAGATTTTGAACGGTCGGGTCATCAGGATAGTTCGGGCGCCATTATGACGAAGTAAATTTCTCCGTCATTTCTGTCTACGCCAGGATTCGAACCCGGATGCCCTCATTCCGGAATAAGTCACTCTACCAATTGCGTTTTATTCTGATTCCTATCTGCCTTTATGTCGTGTGTGTCCTTCTGGCAGGTACGTCACATCTTCTGGTACGTTACATCATCTCCCCCTTATTTTTATTTTTCGAAGTGCTGGAGAAGGGATTCTCTTATTTTTCCTATCTCGCGGTGTGGAAAGAACATCACACCAATGCGAGATTTTGAACGGTCGGGTCATCAGGATAGTTCGGGCGCCATTATAACGAAGTAAATTTCTCCGTCATTTCTGTCCACGCCAGGATTCGAACCCGGATGCCCTCATTCCGGAATAAGTCACTCTACCAATTGCGTTTTATTCTGATTCCTATCTGCCTTTATGTCGTGTGCGTCCTTCTGGCAGGTTCGTCACATCTTCTGGTACGTTACATCGTCTCCCCCTTATTTTTATTTTTCGAAGTGCTGGAGAAGGGATTCTCTTATTTTTCCTATCTCGCGGTGTGGAAAGAACATCACACCAATGCGAGATTTTGAACGGTCGGGTCATCAGGATAGTTCGGGCGCCATTATAACGAAGTAAATTTCTCCGTGATTTCTGTCCACGCCAGGATTCAAACCCGGATCCCCTCATTCCGGAATAAGTCACTCTGCCAATTGAGCTACGCGGACGCTTTATTCTGATTCCTATCTGCCTTTATGTCGTGTGCGTCCTTCTGGCAGGTACGTCACATCTCCTGGTACGTTACAACGTTTCGGTAAAATATCACACGACTGACTTGCATAAAGTCGCCAAAGTTACATCCTCTGCACATTATTGTGAGCAGTGTATAAATCAGAGTAAGAAAGATGTGGCATGGGTGAAATAGGTCAAACACCATACCTATTCAATGACGTTCCTGTTTCACTCCTTGGAGCTATTCAACGACATATTTGATCCACCCAGGAGCTTTTATAAGTGACAGGTAATTATGTCTTCTCAAACAATAAATTGTCTGCTTCTGTGTATCGACAAGCTACCATTTCGGGCACTTTCCTCTTTCTATCTGCAAATTTCCAGGCGGTGAAGGAAATCTTATTATACACTAGGAATTCTCACTAACGGAATGACTACTACTTTCCCGAAAAACACACCTGAGCTGCTCTAAGTGCCGACGAAGGCTAGAAAGTGGCTCACTCCGTTCACAGACACCTTTATGCTTTTCCAGGAGTTGTATTTGATGAGAAAAAAGCTCCGTCAAAACTGAATTGCACAACTTCTTTGCCCAAGAAGAATGGTGCATGCTGAGATGTTCTTCTCTTTTATTCCGAGCTGATTTAAATGAGAAATGAGTGTTCCTACCTAGGTTTCCATATTCGATACTCTCAGACTGGTTTCTGACCATTCATCTGAAATGAGCTTAGGTTCGGGTCCTGGATGAAGCATTGATGATGTGCTTCTATGGTGGCGCTGGGTTTGTCCCTTCCTGGGAACCAGTGTTCTTAAAATGGGAATGGCAGGTAGCTTATCGCCTTAAGAATTACTCACTGTAGTCGTAAAATTTCGAAAAAAAAATCTTTCCCGCCACGAGTCAGGTAAATCCCAAGTGGAAAATTTTGATGTAACGAAAATGGGTAACGGAAGTAGTTGAAATCATTTTTGAAATCTGAGTTTTGAATTCTTTTCCATGAAGGCACGCAACAATAGTTAATTTCTAAACAATACTTCATTGTACAATAGCGATACAATATCTCATTGCAATCTGCGTAAATTACGAGAACCTAATGCTAGATGTTATAAAAGCCATTACAAAAATGCATTTTGATGTTATGCAACTTTCTCAACAGTAGTAAAATATGCGCCGTTGCGAAATTTGGCTTCCTCTCGAACTCTTCCCTCCTTATTGACGCGAGCTTTACAGTGATGTATAAAACCACCATAGGATGTAATCTGAAGATATCCTAAACCAAGAGCTACCAATCTCCCTCACTAACACACTTGCCATTCAAATTTTATTTCTGTCCTGAGGTCAGATTTTAACTTGCGCATGTGCAAATGGACTTTTATAGCTACATCACATTTCATCGATGTCAGGGTCGCTTCTTACATTAGTCTAAATCTGAGTAATAATAATAAATACTATTTGTGAAAAACTAAACAGTCGAAATACTATTGCCGCCACCATAGTTTAGTAGATATTTACTTTTGTAACTCACATATCTCCATTCATTGGTTTCACAATGATAATGTGCATATTCATCCACCTACCTAAGTGCAACTCAATGTCAAGAATTAGTAAACCTTATTGTTTGGTGTTATTATTTAATTCCACTTAGTATGTATCGGACTGTGCCTGGCTGTAGTCGTAAGTGACACGAATAAGTGCAACGTATTGCACGTAAATAAATGTATACTCTCGGATCCCGCATTTTTTTTCACACCTGCAAAATCTTGGTATGTGAGATATGCATAGTGTAAACTATCTACAAGGAGTACTAGGATATTCTCACACTTATTCTTTGATTTAACGACCACTGTGTGAGCTATAAGCCGTCGCCCATCCCTAATTTAGTGCCACTGGTTCCACTGAAGAGAAATACCCAGAGGCGTAAGATAAACAAAACATCCATGCCTCACGGAATTCGAACCTGGACCCATCAGAAGCCAGCGTTTAGACCACGGCGCGGCAGAGACGGCAAAAGAAAGCATACCTACTCAGAGAAAAACCGCAATTCTTCGATGCTAGTAAATAATTGCAGATGTACAACAATACCTGAGCTCATTTCAGATGTTCTATTTGATAATACCTCAGATATTAACTTAATCTCCCACAAGAGACTTATGCATCTAGAACACTAGCTTACTTAATACGTGACATACTTGTCGTTTCCTTGGAGATATCAGTAAATTTTAATTACATTACATATATTACATATCGCTAAGCTGTTCTCTGAAATTCAGAGGTCAGTTCCAAAAAGAATGCAAACTACCAGATAATTTTTACTTACTGTCACGGTATCAAACTTCTCCATTTACAGATATCTTGACATACAACTCGGGCTTCACTGACATCCATCACACGCCGAATACAAGCTTTTCTATACTTCATACTCAAAATGTTTTTCTCGCGCAGGCACTCCTGATTCTGATCCTCCCATGATCCTTGGCCTTCCTCTGCCTTTCCTTCCTGCAACTTGGGCTAAAAAGATTTTCTTAGGAACCATCTCATCACTCATTCTTTCAACATGGCCAAACCACCGAAGCATATTAGTCTCCACCTTGCTAACAACTTTTTGTTTCACATCACACAACTGCAACACATTTTCATTCCTTACACGATTAGAGTGTCTTGCCACAAACCCCCCGTAGGTAACGCATTTCTCCAGCACACAGACGACCTCTATGTTTCTTCTGTAGTAACCAGTTTTTTTTCTGTCACACATCACAGCAGGAACAATTACACTTTCATACACAGCCATGCGGGACTGTCTTGAGAACCCATCATTCCTGTGAAAACCTCCAGGAGCAGCCATGACATTCAATGAATTCACTGCCGTACTAATTTCACCACCAATTTGTTCTCTCTGTCAAACACGCTTCCTAAATACAAAATCTCACTCACCTGGTGATTTGCTGTGTCATTTAGACTTACATTACATTCAGTGCTACCAGTTCCTTTCTCAAAAACCACAACTTTGGTTCTTACCTTATATTTATACTCAGTTTGAATTTCATGCAAAACTTCGTATACCCGGGACAACATACTCTGCAACTAATTTTTTAAATTATAATGACAAATGAAATACCACTCCACAAAATTCCTTTTCTTAATAGTATGTAGAGTGGTATCGTAGCGGAGAAAACGCCCTTCCTCAATAACAGCCGTTAACATAATAAGTAATATAACAGTTTCGTACGTATAGTTCTAAATGCCTCCAGTACTACGGTTTCTTTCACGGAAGTTACATTTTTGTTTTTTGTAGAAATTGCTGTAACTTCATTAAAAATATTTCAGAAATATATATTTTGTAATACTAAAAGGATTTTAACATCAAAAAGTATATCTACTGTATTATAAAATGTAAATTAATGATTAAATAATAACCTGGAAATACGAAAGTAGGAAATATTCCTTAAACAAATGTTAAACGATCTTTAATGGTAACAAATAAATATAGCAAAATAATTATGTAATGATAGTAATACTTACGAATCAAAGTAAATTAAACACTTAATGGTGTTTCTGGACCTTTTTTGAACGAACTGCACCAATATTCGGTTCGACAGAACGGAGACATAATCACAGATCTGGTTCTGCATCAAGTTTGTTTCGATATTTTGACTTCAGCAAAGTGTAGGTAGACAAATTTCTCTGGCACATGTAGGCAGTTGAAAAATGGAAAAATTATATTTTAACAGTTATGTCACTAAGGGAAGTATACTCTGATTTTATTGCAAGCCCAAAATGGATAAAGCTTTCCTCATGAATAAAGTTTGAAGTCCAAAATAAGTCGAAATATAAATAAGATTTTCTGCTTCTGTCAGCCAACGACATGAAAGACGCGTCACATGGATTACGAATCCAATTTAATTTCTTGGAAACTGGTGGAAAATACTCCTGAAAAATTACCGTTGTTGCCGCGGAATTACTTCGTAGTTCGGGTCAGATTGTTTGCGGCCTAATTAAATTTAAAGACCAGGAGTAATTTATTTAAATTATTTTTTTTTACTTAATTTAAATTATTTTTCCTTTGCTCCCTTCCTGCCTCATAAACCCGCTTTTCCCCACGGAAGCAGAAAACCCAGGTGGTCAAAACGGTTTGTCGGACACCCGTGGAGAATGCCCAAGGAATTCACCTTCTTTTCACTCTTGTGAGAAAAAGCACGGCATTCACAAAATTTAAGAAATGGCCCCAGTGCTAGCGTTGCTGAGGGGACAATACATCCCGGTATTTCAGAAACAACAGGCAAGGATCCGAAACGCGGTCAGATGAATAGGCGAGTTGCTTTTTACGACTTCTCCTTGATGAAGGAGGCACTGGCGAAAGTCGTAAAGTACATCGCGGTGTCACAGAAAAGTCGTAACTCTGGCAGAGGAAAGCCCCTTTAAATTCTTCGCTATTCATCTGAGCGTTAAAATAGGCCCTATTGAATTCGCAAAAGGCATCACCTGCAAAACAGGCCAGATGCCGCGAAAAGGTAGCCAACTGGACCAGAGGTCCAACCAATAGCCACTAAGCCCGAGCTCTGGTCAGCTCAGCTGACCAATTCGGACTCCAAGCGAAGTGTTCGTAGAAGGTTGTAGGCACGCCCCTATCACGTGAAAAATTAAAGGGACAGAAATATATACACAGATACAGAGGTAGAGAGGTTATCAGATAGAGGAGAAAAAAATTCGTATCGGAGATTGAGACATGAGATAAGATTAGTATCAGACTGAATAATTTGCATCGGAGATTAGTATTCGAGATGGTTATCTACAGATAGTATTCGGAGGACAGAGTATGGGGTTCTAGCCGTGGTAGTCGATAGATACGGAGTCAACATCCACGCAAGTTTTCATCTACCAGCGTATGGCTTCAACGAGCGACCCTATTCAAAAGGAAGGTAAGATGACGTTTTTCCCCCCAATTCCGGTTCCCATGTTAACTAGATATATACATCTGCATGGTCGCTATGCCTCCTCGAAATAGATTGAGGGAGTTAATTTAAAGTTAAGCTCAAGGGCGTGACAGGCGTACGCAGCAGGGGCCAATAAACATGGCAAATTGTAATATTTTTCAATTTAACGTAACTTTTATTTGGCCTCCATCTAAAGGATATAATTGCTTATATATACTTTTTCTATTAATAAACATTGTTAATTACTTAACCTGGTGTAGCTAACTTTATAGGCTGTGTATATTCCTCTAAATTCACAATTTGCGGCATATGGGTTTTTTACGAATACCTCGTAACGAGCCCATATGAAACACAACGCGACGTCCGTAAACTTTGAGATTGGGTTCTTTACATTTATGGGAACGCAACCTCACTGTTTATCCAATTAGACGAGTATTAAGTATTCCTCGACCACCGTACTACCGGGGTCGTGGTAATACTGTTAGGGAATTCAAGTGATATCTGATATTGGTTTTTACATTGTGGTCTAATGTCTTAATTTTCTGTCAAAAAGTTGTGTAGGGTGCTAAACGCTCAGTGCCGCCGCGGTGGCGCAGTGGTCTAAGCCATGACTTGTGATCATTCGTCCGAGATGGGTCTGGGTTCGAATCCCGGTGAGGTATGGATGTTGTATTTGTCTTACGGCACTGGCTCTCTCCCTTCGTTGGAACCAGTGTCCCTAAATTAGGGACGGGCGACATCTTATAGCCCATTGAGTTGCTCACGGTGGTCATTACACCTCCAATAAAAAAAAACCGATCGGTCCTTCTTCCCATAATTTTAACTTCTTTAGCATACTTTCCACCCGATCCTGAATAATGAAAATGGCCGTATTTGAACCTTGTTATGATAAATTAAGTTCAATTATTTTCTTTTTTAGACATCTGCCAAATATGGTATTTATTGAAGCCACGTGTGATCTGCTATACACCCACTAAGATGAAAAGTGTGATCTTCAAGGAAAGCAGTTAATTCTTATCTTAATTCAAACAAACGCGTAAGCACTTTACCACGTGAGAAGAGAACCATCTAATATCTGCGTGAGTCAAAACAGTAACATGCTCGATCTCTATATCTTGTATGAGGAAGTAAATAATCTGGAATTAATAAGGAGACTAAACGCATATAATCCGTTTATTGGCGTAGAAAAACAAGAGAGAACAACAATTCTGCTAGCTTTCACCCCCTACGAGCGGCATCAGCAGGCAGCTGTTTAGTAAACGATAAACAGAACCGAACTGAATTTGATTTGATAGATATCACAGAACCAAACTGAATTTGATTTGATAGATATCACAGAATCAAACTGAGTTTGGTTTTGTTTAACCGAACTGAGTTTGGTTTAATAAACAGAAGCAAACTCAGTTTAGTTCTTTTTACCGTTTACTTAACAGTTGCTCGATCAAGCCGCCCGTAGGTGGTTAAAGCTAGCAGTTGTTCTCAAAATAGCATAAATATACTAAAATCCGAAACTTCTTGGCGTTGAATACAAATAAAACCTTCCAAGCTTTCGCACATCAACCAGATGGCTTTTTTAAGGAAGGTAGACAGCTAACTGCAAGATATTCGGCTTGATTCCAAAGTTCCTTAATTTGCAGTTAGCAAATTCCTTGAAAAAGCCATCTCGTTGATGTGCAAAAGCTTGGAAAGTTTTATTTGTATTCTACGATAAGAAGTTTCAGATTTTTAGTATAGTTATGCTACGTATTTTGAATATAATTGGTGTGCAGTTCCTACTTTTTGAAATTGTTGTTCTAACTTGATTTTCTACGCCAATAAACGGATTATACTGTATACGTTTACTCTCCTTATCATAAGTTGGTGTATTGCAAACCCATGGTTCCACCATAGGCGCCGACTATAGGGGGACAAGGTCAATCTTGCGCCTCCAATAATTTTACTAGGGACGCAGTGCCCACCGAATATTTTTGCCGTCTTTAACTAAATAATTTTTTTTTTCTTGTGCGTATGTCATTTTCGAAATGAGTGAGTTGAGATATTTTTACAGAGAACAAAATGCTTTCCCATGCTATTGAGGTTACTGTATGCTGTGATAATTGCAAAATAATGCATTTCTTTCCTTTATAGAATTGTATTATTCTTTATAAGATGGACCAAGCTTCAATTTATGAGATTATTTCCAGAAAAATAATAAAAAAATAAGTAAAAACTCTTTCTTTTTTCATATTTAGCGTTGCTGATTTGATAAGAAACACGATTGCGAGCCCCGTATTGTGTTTGACATGTTCCCGTGATATATGGTAAATGTTTAAGGCAATTACCAAAAGAAAAATTAGTAAATAAAAATATAGAAGCGTTTAATCTCTAGGGCCTTTATCTATTTTTGGGCTTCTTGTTCTTTGTTTGAGTAATTGCGCTAATTTCTCATATTTTTTATGAATGTTTGGAAATAAAATCTCTCTGGATATTTTTATAAAATCACCAGCCGAATTATATTTTTTAAAATATTAATATTCAACAAAAGAAAATTTATTCATTTGCTGATGAGCAATTTCAGTTGTATTTTAAAATATACGTCGAATCTCGTAGTTTATCTTTTTGCCTTTTTTTCCACCTCCTCCTGACCGTGGAAGAGACGTGCCCCCTCCCACGTCTGATCTCTATACGCCTGTCCCCCACCCCCACCCCCAATAATTTGGTGAAGTTGGAGTCACTGGGTTCCACCGTCTTATCCTGGAATTAGTTGGTCTCGATTTTATAAAGATATTAAGGAAACATCCAAAAGGTATTAAGTACACCACTAATAATTAAGGAGAAGACAAAGTCATACAAATCCGTGAAATGGTGTATAGCGATAAAATATTTTATTGTGCAAGCTTTCACCTTCTAAAGGGAAGCTTTATCAAGGCGAACGTACACTATATTAATGATCCGTTCGGAGTTTAAAATTAAACAATATCACGAGTATTAAGCTTAAATATAACGCATTACAAACACGTGAACTGACATTAACTATAGGATGGGTATCAAGCCATATTTTAGTGTCTGAGCGTCGATAAGTCAGGGTAAGGCTCTTCAGCTGCTTACAAATAATAAGTTGTAAAATGAATTTAACGAGTTGCCTAGTTGATTACTGTAACATCTATTACATAAACTGGAAAACAGTGATAAAATCCCTTTATGTTTTAGAACCATTGGCACAACAACATTTTGCTTAGTTAATGCATTGTGAAATTTGCATGGCATTTATGCGGATGATGTCGCTGATTTTTAATGTCTGTAACAATGTAGATTTTCCGATTTTTCTTTCTGAGCTATCACCTGTAAATCATGCCAGGAGGGAATGATTAGGGTTTCGGCATATAAAAAAGTACTTCATATTCTGAAAAATTCTAACAGTAACGCTGAGTGACATGAAAAAAAAAGAAAAGACAAAGAAAGGAACGAAATAAGTAGTAAAAAACACAGGAAGAAATCTCGTAAGACCAATGATTGATTACTCTTCTCCGCCAAATACCACGACAGGGTGGTGTGTCCTCTGAAATGTGGGGGTGGGCGCGCGGGGTACAGAGGTCCCTGGTCGGATAACAAAAGAGTAAAAAGGCGGCATTCGGTGGAAGAAAAGTACGCCAAGACTTCCTTCGATCTCACGGACCACGTGACTGGGTAAATTAAAGTTTCGCCCGATGGCGTGTTCGGTGGACCGAGGGTGTGGACATCATTTGTCAATGGTCTCCCGTCACGGGGACATCTTGGGAGACAGGCAAAAAAAAGAAGAGGAATGACAAAGAAATAAGAAATAAACACGTGGCCGATCGCTTCGCCCATGAAGGATTCTTCGGGTAAGGAAGTTTAGTGTGATTCATGATATTCCGATGGACGCTCATGAGATTCTAAGTGAGAACGACCCTTTGGAAATCGAAGGAAATGTGTAGCAGTCTCGCAACTATGCACGAATATAATATTGGTTAGTCCATAAAAGAAAGAGTAATCCCTGTGACGACAAAATAACGGATAACGCTGACTTTTTTTCTTCGGAATGGCAGTTCTCCATCAAAAGGCATTCAAATCAGAAGAAAAAAGAAGGCAAATACGATCGCTTTGACGGAAGTTTGACGCGCTTTGAAATATTCGTGGCGTGCTTCCATATTTAATTCAGCAGAAAATTATTTACTCCATTCTTTGAGGTTTCGTGTAGAGAATTAAATCTGTAAAGCTATGAAACTCTATTGAAGACTGCTCTAATAAACGCTTGCTAAAATCATATATGCTCCTCGATGCCAAATGTCACTTCGGCGCACCTTAGTGAACCTTATACTGTAGAAAATTTGCGTAATCTCTTCGAATTTAACATAGTCCTGCTTGATTCTAAAAAAATGAGATAAGGAGTTTTAGTAAATTTCAAATACTCAGTCAAACAAATGTCAAGGGCTAAATGTTTTCATTCACCTTAAGCATTGGATAGGAACAGTTACTCCCGCAAAATCATCGAGTGTACTAGATTAACTTACCCATGTCAGTGTCTTTGATGTATTTCTTTACTCAGGGGGATTTCAGACACATATTGAAATACGCAAGTAACTTCTCAGTTTTCTCTGCATTTTACCCATGCGAAAAATTAGTGTTTTGTGACATTTCTGGAGAGCGAAATTCCGCCCCACCGTTAACTTCTACTCCTGCTTTTTTTGTTTTTAATGAGAAAAACGGCACCGCTAGGAAGAGGGGGGGGGGGGTTCAATAAAATAAACACAGTATTTCGTTTCCTCAGAAAATAAAAGAAGCGAAAGCGAAAGAAGATTCGTCGACAAATGAGACAGAGCCCGTTGCCAGACAGGGAGGCGGGATAATTAGGCGAGTATTGCCTTTGGGTAAAAAGTGTTAGAAATTACTACCGGACCCATCCTTAAGTAATAACGTTTGTGCAAAAACGCTTTTCACGTATTAAATACTTTATTAAAATATGTATATCCTCATATCAGCATTTTTTAGGTTCACTGTAAACCGCCACCCAGGAAAACTGCCACACATTGGAAAACTGCCACACCGGAAGACTGCCACACAGGAAAACTGCCACATGGTTTTCATCAAGGGGCTGGACATAAAATGCTGTTCTTCCGAGGAACACTCTGAACGTGTGGCAGTTTTCCAAGTTTCCAAATTATGTGTGGCAGTTTTCCAAGTTTATAAATTATGTGTGGCAGTTTTCCAAGGTGCTTAATGACGGGAAGGGGCTCTTTTGTTGGTCTGAATCTTCATACCGGTTCATACTTGGGGCAACTGGCCACAGCAGTTTAACGGGGGGAGGGGGTATAAAAATTGCCGTTTCTTGGCCTATATTGAGAATTGCTTTGGGAACTCCAAACAAATTTCGAGAAAACGTTCTGAGTAAATCAAGCGAGAATTGCTGTGTTCAGAAAAAGACGATAAGTTGGGATTTTTTAATAACGCTCCACTTTTACTTAGGCACTAAATATTTACATAACATGTCAAGTTTGTAATATTTTTCTTTTCCTTAACTCATAGGCACTACACCTTCGCCTTTTTAACAGCTTTTAATCCGCTGATTTCATATTCATAATGTCTACGTATCAAATCAAGTCAATATCATTGAGCTTTTACTAAGGTACTGAATATAAAAGTCATAGGCCCCAGGCCTAGGCCTTTTTAACAGTTTTTATTCTATCAATGCCATATTCACAACGTTTACACATCAAATCAAGTTAATAATATTGAGCTTTTACTTTGGCACGACATATTAATTCCCAGGCCCTAGGCCTAGGCCCTATTACGAGTTTTTATTATTTATCAATGTCATATTTTACCAGTTTTTATTATTTATCAATGTCATATTCACAGAGCAAGTGAAGTTAATAATATTGGACGTTTACTTAGGCACCGAATATTAATTTACAGGCCTTAGGCCTAGGCTTTTTTAATAGTTTTTACTGCACCGATGTCATATTCACAACGTTTACACATTAAATAAAGTTAATAATATTGCGCTTTTACTTAAGCACAAAATATTAATTCATGGGCCCTAGGCCTAGTTCTTTTTGACGGTTTTTAATCCGTCGACTCCATATTCATAATGCTTACGTATCAACTCAAGTTAACAGCATTGCGCATTTACTTAGGCACTAAATATTAATTCATAGGCCCGTGGCCTAGACCTTTACAGAAAATTTTAATAAGTGCAACATAACTTGTACCGATTTATAAAAATTATGAATATGACAGAGTCAGAATAATAACTGGTAAAAGGGCATAGGCCTATGGCCTGTGAATTAATATTTCGTGCCTAAGTAAACGTCCAATATTATTAACTTGATTTGCTCTGTAAACGTTGTGAATATAACTTTGATAGAACAAAAACTGGTAAAAGGGCTTAGGCCCAGGGCCTGTGAATTAATATTTCGTGCCAAAGTAAAAGCGCAATATTATTAACTTGATGTGTAAACGTTGTGAATATGGCATTGATAGAATGAAAACTGTTAAAAAGACCTAGGACTTTAATATTCAGTACCTAAGTAAAAGCTCAATGCTATTGACTTGATTTGATACCTAAACATTATGAATAAAAAGTCGGCAGATTAAAAGCTGTTAAAAAGACGAAGGTGTAGTGCCTATGAATTAAATAAGTAAAAGAAAAATATTACAAACTTGACATGTTATGTAAATATTTAGTGCTTAAATAAAAGTGCAGCGTTATTAAAAAATTCCACCTTATCGTCCTTTCTGAACACAGTCGTTCTCGCTTGGTTTAATCAGAACGTTTTCTCGAAATGTGTTTGGAGTTCCCAATTCAATTCTCAATATAGGCCAAGTAACGGTAATCTTTACATCACCCCCTCCCCTGTTGAAATTATGTGGCCAGTTGCCCTAAGTATGAACCGGTATGAAAATTCAGACAAACAAAATAGCTCCTTCCCGTCGTTAGGCACCTTGGAAAACTGCCACACATAATTCGGAAACTTGGAAAACTGCCACACATAATTCGGAAACTTGAAAAACTGCCACACATAATTCGGAAACTTGAAAAACTGCCACACCTTCAAAGTGTTCCCCGGAGTAACAACAATTTGAGTCCGCCCCCTTAATGAAAACCATGTGGCATTTTTCCTGTGTGGCAGTTTTCCTGTGTAGCAGTTTTCTGCCAACCTTTTTTAGACATGAGTATTTATTGTTAAATGCTAAATTTGGTTTCTTCTTTTGATGTTGCATAATAATCCTCCATGCAGATTTTGGACAGCCTGCTACCTTCAACGAAGAACAAGAAACTCAGAATATAAATTTTATTTTTTACAAGTTGCCAACAAAAACCACTCCTTTTTTCTCTGTCATAAAACGGAATGAGGCTATAGGAGCAACAGAAACATTTTTCCCCCTTACAGGCTATATTCAGCATCTAAAATTTCACAAGATTTACGTTGTAAATTTTACGCCTTGATGCTTTGCTTACCGTCTGGAGCTGACCTGGCTCTAATTCAGCTTTGTTTCATATTTTCAAATAAGCTGTTTGAGTCAATATAGAAAATGTACGTATCTTTTCTTAAGACTCCATTCTGTCTTTCCGGAATCTAAACGGCCAGCCTTGGATACTGCTGCATCTGTTAGCTCAAGAAAGCTTATCCAGAAACTTAGCTCAGCATAATGCACCACTGCTCAGCTTCACTCTATTTCTCTCTATCCATCTCAACCTCTTTACGGCCGCAATCTACTAAATTAAAAAAATGTTCAATACCTTTATGTTGCTTCTTCTTTCTGTGCGTAAAGTTCAATGGGTTTCAAGCTTCTTTAGGCATTTTTCAAATTCATGCCCCTTGTGCCACGGGAAATGAATTTTTTTATTCAAGTTTTAACGACCACCGTGAGCAACTCAATGGGCTATAAGCAGTCGCCCGACCCTAATTTAGGGTCACTGGTTTCAGGGAAGGGAGAGAGCCCGTGCCGTAAGACAAACACAACATCCATGTCTCACCGGGATTTGAACCCGTACCCCTTCGCGGACGAATGGTCATAAGCCAGCGCTTATACCACTGCGGAACCAGGGCGGAGGAACTGAATTAAAAAAATGTCTAAATCAGCTTGTGACCCCTCTTACTTATTTTCTTCTCTTAGCAACACACAGTATTCCCCCTAGGGCGAGTAAAGCTATATCACACTTTTCTCTGCATCTCTTTTTCTAATTGTTCGATTGTGAAAACAGGAATTTGTCGGAGACAAGGTTTGAAACCGCGTCTCTTCGCTCCGGAGTGAGTTGCCGTAACCGACAAAGCTACACCGACCGAACGCATCGTGGCAGATTCGTCGTCTTGACACGTGTGCTTCACACGCTGTCAGCGTATTCCTCTGTAGTACGTCACACGCTGTCAGTGCTTTCCTCTGCAGTACGTCAGACGCTGTCAGAGCTTTCCTTTGTAGTACGTACTTCTGATATCTCCCGCTATGAAGAACGTCTTTTTTTTTTCACAGTTTGTTAATTTTCGTAGTAGGCCCCTACACTTTTCAATCGCTGGTGGGAGTAAGTAGGCATGTAACCTCCCACACCGGTAAACTCCCACACTTTCTTCTGCTGCTAAGAAAACTGCCACATGGAGAAAAATTCCCACACCGGTAAACTCCTATACCTTCTCATATAAGGGGATATACACAAACTGCGGGATGTAAGGTCAGGTGATGCGTAACATCACAGCCTCTCCTTGACAAATGTCAACCCCGCCTTCTCGTGGTGCATCCTGTTCCTACTAAAGGGGCTCTGACGACCGCAAATAGCGGTATAACTATACCATCGGGATTAGAGGAAATACTATCCCACACTCACCAACCCGCTTGGCCAGCGTGGTGAGTTATGGCCAAACCCCTCCAAAATGACTCCACAACTTAAATCTTGGCCCTCAGTCTCCGGCAGCTGGAATGTACCTGGCCAAGGCAGCGGCCAGTGCGACATGAAGGCAGAGGGTGCTAAGAATCCCCGGAGGACCGGACTAGGCTGCCATCTGATGCTGACCTTGGCAACGTACAATGGACGCTCCCTATCTTCTGATTCAAGGCTTCTTGAATTGGAAGAGGAACTACAAAGGATCAAGTGGGACATCGTGGGGCTAAGTGAGGTAAGGAGAAAAGGAGAAGATCTCATTGAACTGAAAAGTGGACATCTCTTCTACTATCGTGGGACAGATACTGGCAGAACTAGTGGTGTTGGATTTATAATAAACAAGAAACTGAAGGATAAAGTTGTAGAAGTTGAAAGTTCCTCTGACAGAGCTGCACGGCTTGTTATCCAACTCTCGAAAAGATACCAGGCTCAGATTATTCAAACTTATGCACCCACCACAAGTCATCCTGAAGAAGAAATTGAAGAATTTTATGAGGAAATTTGTCATCTAAATAATAAAGGTAAGCAGCACTTGAAAATAATTATGGGAGATTTCAATGCAAAAATAGGGCAACGGCAACAGAATGAAACTTCAGTAGGTAAATTCGGTCACGGCAACAGAAACCAGCGTGGAAATACTCTCGTTGAGTTTGCAGAGGCAGAAGGGTTTTTCATCATGAACTCCTTCTTCAAGAAAAAGCCACACAGGAAATGGACATGGAGACATCCAAATGGGACGACAAGTGAAATTGATTTTATTATGTGTAACAAAAAATTCGCCATAGAAGACTGCAGTGTGCTAAACAAGTTCAACACTGGTAGTGACCATAGATTGGTGAGATGTAAGATGCACCTCAACACTAAACTTGAACGTGGCAAGCTCATAAGACAAACAAAATGTATTGACATAACCAACCTCAAAAAACACCATAATACCTTCAAGTTGGAACTGAAGAACAGGTTCTCTGCTTTAGAAGGCCTAACATCGGAAGAAGTGGACATCTCTGAAGTTAACAGAAAAGTAACCAAAGCTCTTATGGAAACAGCAACAAAATTAGCTGGGTCTAAGAACAAGTTGCATGTAAATAAATTATCAGGAAAAACGAAAATGTTGATGCAAAAAGAAGAGAGATGAGGACAACTAAAGAAGATGTGACTTCCAAAGTGGAATATATAGAGCTATGCAAGACAGTACGAAAAAGTATCACTGAAGACGTAAGAAAATTCAACTGTGAACTAGTGAGGAAATCAATTGAAAACAACCAAAGCCTAAAGATAGCAAAGGGACATCTCAGTAAGGGAAGAAAACAGATTATGGCACTGAGAAAAGAAGATGGTTCTGTAACAAGAAATAGAGGCGAAATTTTTGACAAGAGTGAAAGATTTCTACTCCAAATTATATGAAAGGGATGATACATGCACTCCAGACATCATGAAAGATACCAGTACTAGAGTTCCTCCAGTCCTTCCAGCAGAAGTTGCACATGCAATCAAGAACATGAAGCGAGGAAAAGCTCCAGGAGAAGATGGAATTACTGTAGACATCATACAAGAAGCAAGTGGAGAAATCGAAACAGTACTCGCCCAAATTTTCACTCGATGCCTTAATGAAGGAAAGATTCCTGAGGATTGGAACACCGCTACAATGATCCTGCTACATAAGAAAGGTGACATTGAGGATCTCGGAAACTACAGACCTATCAGCCTCCTATCAGTAGTTTATAAAATCTTCACTAAAGTTCTTTCACACCGCTTGAAGGTAACACTGGACATGGCTCAACCGAGAGAACAAGCTGGATTCAGGAGTGGCTACAGCACAATAGATCATATCCATGTGCTGAGAGAACTAATTGGAAGAGCGAGGGAATATGAACTTCCATTGTGCATGGCTTTTATCGATTATGAAAAAGCCTTTGATTCGGTGAAACCATCAGCAGTTACAATGGCTCTGAAAACCTGCGGTATTGAAGATGCATACATTAATATTATTAATAACATCTATGAAAATGCAAGTGCAAAGATTAGGCTGTTTGAAAATACAACACACATAAAAATTGGAAAGGGAGTGAGACAAGGTGACACCATATCTCCGAAGCTCTTTAATGCCACATTGGAGGGTGTTTTTCAGTCACTGAGCTGGGAAAACAAGGGGATAAAGATTAATGGAGATTATCTAACCCACCTTCGTTTTGCTGATGACGTAGTCATTTTTGCAACTAGCCCATCAGAGCTGCAGAGTATGATCCAGGAACTTGCTGACAAGAGTAAAGAAGTGGGATTAAAAATGAACTTTCAGAAGACAAAAGTGATGTTCAATGCTTTTACAAGAAATGAAGATTTATCGATTGATGGAGAAAAGCTGGAGATAACAGACACGTACGTTTATCTTGGACAGCAGATATCAAGTGAGGGTCACATTGATGAAGAAATTAATCGGCGTACAAAACTTGCCTGGAGAGCTTTTGGAAGAAACAGCATAATTTTCAAGAGCAATATGCCATTATGTCTTAAAAGAAAAGTGTTTGATCAATGCATCCTTCCAGTGCTTACGTATGGTGCAGAGACGTGGACCTTAACTAAAAGAGACATACAAAGGCTGCAGACAACTCAAAGAAGCATGGAGAGGTGCATACTTGGTGTAACCAGGAGAGATAAGAAGAGGAACTCGTGGATCCGAAAAATGACAAGAGTGGAAGACATCATGATCAGAGTTAAATCCCTGAAATGGCAATGGGCTGGACATACTGCCAGAAGGACAGATCATCGATGGACAGCCGAAATTTTAGATTGGACTCCAAGGGACAGGAAAAGACCCAGAAGAAGACCACATGGGAGATGGGTGGATGAAATTCGAAAGTATGCAGGGGTGACATGGAGGAGACTGGCACAAGACAGACCGTTGTGGAGGAAACTTGGGGAGACCTTCGTCCAGCAGTGGATTGATAATGGTTGACAATGATGATGATGATGACACAAACTGCATTTCGTTCGAAAATCTTGTCGAAGTGTGGGAGTTTTCCTAGTGGAACAAAACGAAATGTACGAGTTTTTTTCAGTGAGTGATATAAATGCCTATGTAAAATTTATTTATTTATTTATTTATTTGTAAGCCCGTTCCTATAGATGGTATATCTAGTTACAGAAATTGCTATAGTTATACTGTATTTACAGTGATAATTACCAAGTGATATTTACAGTCTTGCAAAACATGCTTTATGAAAAAAAATATTACTTACATTAAAAATATCCGGACATTCTTCAAGTGAGTTGTGAAGCCTATATATTTTACATAACGGATAACTTTTTCCAGCATCAGTTCTGCAAAATGGCACTGCGAATAGTTCACTTTTTGTACTCGGTAAACGTGGGACACGGAAACTTAATTGGTTTACAATTTGAGTACCATCAATCTCTCCATTGATGATGCTGTACATGAACTTGAGTTGGAGAGCCTTCCTCCTCGATTGCAGAGAGGTCATCTTGAAGAATGTCAGAAGGTCAGCAGTCGAGATGTCCGCTATATAAACACTAGTCAATTTGTAAAAAAGGTATCTAAACAACTTTTTTCAACTTTCTCGATTTCGTTTACTAAAGTCACGAGGCTAGGGCTCCAAATGATCGCCGCATATTCCAGTGAGGATCTTACCCTAGTCTCAAAAATGCCAGTATTCGAGACGTACTTGGAATGTCGCATGAAAACCCAAGATTTCTGTACGCTGTACGTACAATTCTTTTTATAGTACTTTTAAAGTACAAGGCCGAATCAAACGTGACTCCCAAGTCCTGGACTTCGTTTGTCCGGTTAAGGGAATAGTCGCCAGGAAATGGCAGATGATAATGACACATCTTATGTGACGCAATGTTTATATATATATATCAATGTTTATCACTAAATCTTGAGTTATGATTTTAATACTTAATCAAAAGGGACACAAACGATAGGTCCTCAGGGGCTGACAAGGCACCTACGTCAGGGGACATTTTTAGGTCTTGAGATATAACCTAAATATTTTGTATTTGTTCATATTTTACAAAACCTAATAAAAGGCACTTGACGGATCAGTTCTCAGCTCTTTACAAGGCACCTAGGCCGCGGGCTTGTCTGGAAGATTTCAAGTTACAACGTAGATATTTCGTATTTGTAAATATTTTATAAAAGCAAACAACAACAAAAGCCAACACTCACTACCCACTGTAAAAACCAACACTCACTAACAACAACAAAAACCAACACTCACTGACAACAACAAAAACCAACACTCACTTGCAACAACAAAAACCAACACACTGACAAAAACCAACACACTGACAAAAGCCAACACTCACTAACCACAGCAAGAACCAACACTCACTAGCAACAACAAAAACCAACACACTAACAAAAGCCAACACTCACTAACCACAGCAAAAACCAACACTCACTAACAACAACAAAAACCAACACTCACTAACAACAACAAAAACCAACACTCACTAACAATAACAAAAACCAGCACTCACTAACAACAACAAAAACCAACACTCACTAACAACAACAAAAACCAACACTCACTAACAACAATAAAAACCAACACTCACTAACAACAATAAAAACCAACACTCACTAACAACAACAAAAGCCAACACACTAACAAAAGCCAACACTCACTAACAACAACAAAAACCAACACTCACTAACAACAACAAAAACCAACACTCACTAACAACAACAAAAACCAACACTCACTAACAACAACAAAAACCAACACTCACTAACAACAACAAAAACCAACACTCACTAACAAGAACAAACAACGAAACTCGCCGGATCAGTTCTCAGATCTTGCAAGGCACCTAGGCTTCAGGCCTGAGAAAATGGAACAAAATGAAAGGTGAATGTGCATATGCATGAACGAAAAACCCCGAAAATTGCAAAGTGCAGAAAAGATACTGAAAGAAACTTTTGCAGAATACGTTCACGCCTTGCTGAGTCAGACGGGCAAGCAGCAACAAGAGCTGACTGAATTTTTTTCAATTTTTGTGGGTTTTCTGTTTAATCAGCCTCCTACCTTTGTCTTTCTACTGTTTTATTATTTGGCAGTTTTTCTAAGAGTTTTAAAATTCTATTCAGCTCGAGGCTTTGATAACTATTATTCTGTTCAAAAATGGTTCTGCAGTTTTATTGAAACTACGTTTAAAACAAAGAACATGAGCCCGTTTGGAATGAAGCAAGATTAAATGTTCGTAGAAAGATAAAAATATCGTCGAGTAAAAGCTATTCCCTCCTCATGTTTGCTGTTAATTTTTTTATCTTTTGTGAATAAGGATGTTTGCTGTTTTTTTTATCTCATTTCAATAAGGGACTCAGTTTTTCTTCGCAAGAATTCACACATTTCTCCATACATAAAAGTAGGCACAAGCGCTTCAGCGACACTCTCTTATCCAGAATGTACAGACACCGAACAATGGGTACGTGGATAGTTTTCTGCTTTTCTAAAACTGATATGCGGATGAAATTTCATGTTGGGAAACAGAGAAAAATTCAGTTCATTAAGTAGCTAGCGTTTTCGTTCGGTCTTTCTTCTTTTTTATTTCAGAAACACACTTTCCGAAAACTGTTTCATTGTCTCAGCTTTTATTCCTAGAAAAAGTTGTAGCAATAAATCATTTAATTTTGCAACCTCAAAGAAACGCTGAACGAAAAATTCAGCCAGTTTAATTATACAAAGTAATAAATTGGATTTTCTTGATAGCACAGAGATGATTTCGTGTCTTTTGTTTTCGATGGGCCCATAATTACGTTCACAAGAATTGTTAGTGCTAAGCTAAACAAATGTAGATACATTTTATTTACACAGTCGGTATTCCAATATTTCCATCTTCGACGTTGAACAAAATGAGAGTAAAGTAATACAGAATTTCGCAAAGAGATTAAAAAAATCAATAGATTACTAAATTCAAGAATATGAGAGATATTACCTAGGCAGTGTGCATTTATGAAATTTGAAGTGCCGAAATCGGGCAAAAAAATATTATTAGATAAAGAGGATTTTAAGTACCATATGTTGGCAAATATTTTGTCGTAATTTCATATTATTTAGGGATTTTTTCGCCGAACTTTACGTACACTAAACATTTTTTCTGAAATTCACGGGCAAGTTTCCGTTATTTCTTTCGTGAATTAACCTTTTCCGTGAAATGATGGAAAGAAACCTGAATTTAACGGATTTTTTTGTACCACGGGAAAATTCTGAATTTTCAGACACCTTTCTGCAATTCATTTCGTATATTAACGGAAAATTTCCATTCTCACTTTTTCGGTATCCGTATGACGAGAAATTACCGGCAATGGGAGCGATTGGTGAGAATACTTGAGGCTTGATTTACTTTTAAATTTCAATTGTCTGTCAGATTTTGAAGTTCCGCATCGAGATCGGATATTGTGGATATTATCGCATGGAATTTGTTTATTGGGGCACAGGATATTTTTTCTCCTTTCCCCTATTTGGTGCACCAGTTACTTATTATATATCGAGTTACTGTAAGAAACCGGGTACTTACAGTACAGATGATTATACGATGCTTGTGTTGGGCAACTTAAGATAAAAGTTATTATAGCTATCAAGAGTAAATATTTTATATTTAGTTTTTTTTTTTTTTGTGAAATAATACTATAAAAAGTACATTTCACCTTTTTTAAAGCTGAAAGTCACTGTCAGTTTTAAAAAATCAAGTTGCAAAGAATTTTGTTGCTTCGAAAAATCACGCTGAAAAATGCTTATTTTGTTAAAAGTCCTATTACAGAAAAAAAGAATATATATAAACCTGTTCAGAAAAATAATAAGCTCCAACAGAAAATAAAATGACTAAATCACTCACATTAATGAACAAAACCTCATCGTCGCGGAATTCATTTTACGATATACTTGACTCCGATTGCCGAGCGCTTGTGGCACAGTTGTTAAAAGCCCGAGTTACAAGTAAAGCCAGCGCTAACGACGGGAGTAGAGGAAAATGGAGACTTCTAGCGCACGGACAGCCCTCCATAGACTTAACATTGGCTGTCCACGAGGCTGTCCCCGGCTGTCCCCGTGGCTGTCCCAAGGCTGCCCCAGCTGTCCCCTTGTCAGAATTTTTGTCACGTGATCGTCCCCATGATGTGCTGCCCCCTAGCGGTGCTTCTTGGAACTTTCGATGGATCTTTGATTTTGAGGGATGGCAACGACCGAGTGGGAAACGGGGCGGATATAGGGGATGTCAACTCGATGTGCTGCCCCTAGCGGTGCTTCTTGGAACTTTCGATGGATCTTTGATTTTGAGGGATGGCAACGACCGAGTGGAAAAATGGGTGTCAACTCGATGTGCTGCCCTCTGGCGGTGCTTCTTGGAACTTTCGATGGATCTTTGATTTTGAGGGATGGCAACAACCGAGTGGGGTCCGTTGGGATTTTTTGTATTTATTCCAGTGGTTTTCAAGCGGGATTTCCCCCTATCATCGATGTTATTTTTTCCCGGAGGAAATTTTTACGTAACGATGCTGGGGAATTTTCTTTCCAATTAAATAAAAATGCTCTGATGGTCTTAGCGAGGTCCTAACTCACGATGATTTGGTTTCGAAAAAATGGTCAGGTGGTCTCGTGTACTACGTATTCGCTCTTTTTTTTTAAATTACTTTTACGTTATTTCTTCATGTATTTTTTATATTTTTTGTATGTTTTGAGGGAGTTTTTTCGAGTAGATGTAATGAATTTTCTGGGGAACTTTTCTTTTTCCTTTATTCAATTTTATTACAGATCATGAGACGAGGAAATGCTTTTTTAGAAACGATTTCGTTCCTGTTAGCAGTAATTATTGGACTTTGTCATTTTTTTGTGAATTGACTTCATGCTAATTCTGAGTCTTTCGCCTTTGCAATATTAATTTCTCGTAATTTTTTCGTGTGTTCAAGAAGTCTACAGGTCTTTCACAGTTAAAATTCAGATGAAACACTATTTTCTTACTTTATTTCGCATATCATTATAGCTTTCCAATTTCGCTATTTTACTTCATCTTTTTTTTTTGAAATTTCGTAAAACTTTTCAGTATGTCAGTAATTTTTTTCTTACTTGGTCAAACTTGTGACTCCTTTCATTTAGACACTTCTTTTTTTACATTTCATTTCAACAAAACGATTATTTTAGATGTAGCAAATCATCAGATTCCTTTCCCTCATTTAGCTCGCTTTAAATTGAGATGTTTCAAAACTTCGCGTATATTTCTTTCACTAAATGTCCAGTTCTCCCGTATCTGTCCCATCATTTTTAACTTCTGTGCCTGCTGCATTTTTCTCTTTAGACGTTTAGTTTCATTCACCTTTTCTTTCGTTTCAATTAGGTTTTCATTATCGTATTTTTTATTCATTGTCTCAGCAGAAAAAGCTTTCATTCTGGAGACCTAGCGACTAAGTCCGTACTTCCTCTAAACATTTTTATTTCACGTTTTACTAATTCGTAAGAAAAGCAGGTGTTTCCAAACTCTCATAGTGAAAATATCGTATTCCCCTTATTTTACTTATTATATTTTTTGTTCTATTCAGTGTTGTATGATTCTTAAAACTTTATTTTTATGAAACTTCTTTTTTTTTCTTAGTTTTTTTTTCTGATTCAACCTATCAATCTTTTCCTATTGATTTAATTGCTCTTATTTTTCCATTCGACTATACTTTTGAACAGAAATGTTTCTAAAATCTTCAGATGTATTTTAGTCTCTAAGGCCGATTCTTCACTATTTCAAATAAAGTCATTGTAGGAGTTTAGTGCAAATGCCCCTAAATCTTTAGAACTTCCTTTTCATAGTTAGATACTAATTCCTCGAGGTTTAAATTAAAACATGAAAGAAGAGTGTTTTTATGCTCTCTCCAGTGAACGAAGAGTTTTTACGCTTTCTCTAAGAAATTAACTTTGGAACCTCCCTTCTTTCTATCGGAAAATGACTATCTAGTGCGACTGTTTTCACGCGTCTACTGCTTGCTGGAAAACCTCATATGGCATGAAATCACTTTGCTTGGTAGATTAAACTAAATTATGGTTTTGAACTTTGAACTCAAACTCAAGCTTGCAAAATCATAGTTTTCTGAGCGAACTTAAACTGTCTAAGATGACAAAAATCTAAAACTGGTGACTCAATGGGACAGAGCGTTTGAACTTTGCCGTTCATTTAAGATTTAAGAGATCCGTAGTGAACCACTACAAGGGAAATAAGCAGACCCTGATTTCGTCCACTGTTTCCAAGGAAGGTAGAAAGCTAGTGTTGTAATTCAAAAGCTCATAACTCAAGCCTCCCCAGGATTCAATTTCGGACTGACGATTAGTCAGATGTCAATGCTTAGACATTGAAAAATTACTTCAGACAAATATTTTCTTACTTAAAAGTGCTTCAAGTCAGAATTTGTATTACTTAAGATTTCCCTTAGTCAATATTTTTTCTATCTTAAAAACTTCTAAAGGGTTGATTGAAAAAAAAAGAAAAACGAGTTCTCCCAAAAACGTAAAATTTCCCCAGAATTGTATGAGGAACCAAAAAAATTGACGAAGCTTGAATGTTAAGTCTTTCAACCCATTTCTTTCTTTTCATGTTTCATTCCATAAACTTTCTTCAAATTCCTATATATCCAAGAATTTTGTTAAATGTCTAAGTTCGACTCCCCAGAAATTTTCTGAAAATGATAGTTTCTCTTTTAAAAAAAAATTCCAAAATAAGAATCCCTTCAATGAAACAAGAAATTCCTATTCAAAGCATTCCATCCCTCTTTCTACTTCAAATACTCTCTTTGTAAATCTAAGGAGCTGCTTTTGTTTTTTGGGTTTTTTTTATAATATTCATATATTTTTCGCTCTAACTTTAGAAGATATTTTCCCAAAATGTATGTACATATTACGATAGCAAAACATTATAAAACTGCTTGATGTTCAATTCACTTCACGCTGTCTTAAGGAAATTCTTTCATTTTCTCATAACACATAGACATGTTATTTTTCTTCCCATTCACTTCAAAGACTTGAGATCAACTTAATGGAGTCCTTTGAGAAAAACTTTCATAGAAAAGCATAAATGTACTGAAAATGTCAGTTTTCTTAAAGAAATCATAAGAATAAGAATTTTTTTACTGAAACAAGTTTTCCCTGTTCAAAGCATTAAGTGGCTCTTTTCGCAGCAAATTCTGTATTTCCTGATGTAAACGTTTAAATTTTGATTGAAAGATGTTTGCAAAGATCGTTTTAGGAAAAGTTGAAAACAGATAAGGTTCGTTTCGGAAAAGTTTAAAACAGATAATGTTCGTTTCGGAAAAGTACATTCTCTTATAGGGTTAAAAATGGAACACTTCATATTTTCTTAGGGGCGGTTTTGATGAAACACGTTTCAGTAAAAACAGTGAAATTCCCATTGAAAAACATGGGGAACTATGAAATTTTAGAAGCAAGTTTTCGTTCAAAGAAAATATTTTAAAAGATCTATTTTCGATTCAGTTGAAAACGAATCAGGTAGAAAACAGAATGCAGTAGAAACAGTCACAGCAAGTTCCTGAAAGTGGAAAATAAATGAGGTTGAAAATGGATGTACTAAAAATGTCTTAGGATAGAAATTTTTATGAAACCCAGACTGTTTAGTTTTCCCAGGCTAGGGGTCTTCAGTGACAGCGCTTCATCTTTTCAACTCAAAGAATAAAGCGAGACAGTTTGAAACATTTCAAACTCCCCGAAAATAAGCCGTGTACTCTGGTTTCGGTTCAATACTGTAAAGCATTGCTCTCAGACCAGTCAGAAATCCCCCGATTGGTCACCTAATTGAAAACATCAGGCCCAATAACAATACCCAAATTTCCTTAAGAAAAGTCTAGCAAAAAAGCACTAGTTTCCCATTAAAACAATTGCATTCATCCTGCTACTGTTTTAAACTTTCGAAAAAGAAATTTCTTTTACTTTTTACAATTCTTGAAAGCTTAAATTTTTGTCTCAGTTTAATAAAAAAATAATTTCACTTAAAATGTAATTAAAAAAAATTACTCTTTAAATGTTTGCCTCAAAACTAAAAAATATTTACGCATAATATTTCAATAAATAATAAATATTCCCAAACTCACCTTCTCACTTGCCAATTAAGAAAATAAAAACTACATTAACAATTCTCCAGTCCACTTGAATTCCCTAACATGAACTTTGATTACAGAAGAAAATACGGAAACAGTCATAAAAAGATTTCCTCCTAAATGAAAATAATGTTCAGGAATTGATTCCAGCCTGAATCCAATAGGACAGCTTTTCTCAGGTTGAACCTCCAGAACACAAGTGGAGACGAATGAAAACTCATCACAATTTTCAGATGGAATCAAAGCATTTGAACAGCTGGGGGAACCGACACACTGCTTCTTAGAGAAAGAAACAGAAACGTCTGGAAGATTCATACTGCTTCTTTCCCAATGAATAAATGTGGAAAAAATAAAATAACGTTAGCCAGCTGATGGAAACAGAATTTCAAAGACTTGATGACGTCTTACTTTATTCAAACTTAGAACAGAACTAAAATTCACTCAGTGTTTCCTTTGCATACTGTGACCAATGCATGACCCTTATCACAACACGTGTTGGTGTGTCACCATGCGTCAGCGCTTCACGGTGACTATACCCTTATCTTGTCATTTCGTGACGAAACGCTATCGACTCTAATCAGACAAAGCTTATTTTCAGGTAAATTCTTAGAGAAAATCGGAAGGATTTCATTATAATTAATTTTCATATCTTGAGAGAATAAAACTAAAATATATTCGGTAAGAAATCCTTCCGTTTTTCTCTAAAATGAGAGAGGAATACGGAAAGCGAAATAATTTAATCAGACACCTTGAAAGACGTCATCTCAGATTTAAAGCCACGTTTGAAAAAAAAAAAAACAACCCCAGTAAACTATGAAATACTTTGTTCTTCACACAAAGAAAACACTTTGTACGATTTCAATATTCCCTTTTTTCTTAAAATTTCTCCAACGTAATGACTTAGGTCAACTGAGTCCAGAAATGCTTCGTCTACTTTAGTATTTCGATTCCGAGGGAGTTGTTTCCGATACTGTTAAGCTATTTTCTCAAAATCCAGTTGTAAAATAATTTTGGTCATGTTTATTTGATTGTCGTCGTAGGAAAATTCCAATCCGTTCATGTCCACCATGTCATACATTGTGTCCCTGAGAGTTTCTTCAAGCGAAAAAGAGACATCATTCCACAGAAATTTTTCTTTTGGTGTTTGTAATGTTTCCAAAGTCAAATTATTATTTTTCCAAGGCTTTCTTAATTAAAACTGAAAACGAAATGGAACGAAGAAACTTCTGTTGTATGACTCTTAACTTAGTAGATTTCTTATCAAACACTTTAGTCCAATGTTCTCCGCACGGAGAAATTTCAGATTTCAAAATTTCACCATCCTGACCCACTTTTTCCTGAGTGAAATCCAATACATGGTGAAAATCTCGACTTATGCATTCCTTTGAGTGAGGAATCGCTCTCATGAAAGGGGGCAACGGCTATAATCGACATTGATTTAAATTGGAGAGAGGAAAAATATAAGAATTAAATAAATAATGCATAGGCAGGATTCCCGAAAACATAAAAAATATAAGTTTTATATATAAAAAAAAATCCATAAAAAATATTGGAGGGGCGAAAGATTTCACCCATCGTCTTTCATTCCACCCAAAATTAAGCAAATACGTGTACAGACAACAGAGATTTAATGGACTTCGTTAAAATCGCTCTCACTGAAGACCCCTTAGCCTGGGAAAACTAAACAGTCTGGGTTTTATAAAAATTTCTTTCCTAAGACATTTTTAGTACATCCATTTTCAACCTCATCTATTTTCCACTTTCAGGAACTTGCTGTGACTGTTTCTACTGCATTCTGTTTTCTACCTGATTCGTTTTCAACTGAATCGAAAATAGATCTTTTAAAATATTTTCCTTGAACGAAAACGTGCTTCTTAAATTTCATAGTTCCCCATGTTATTCAATGGGAATTTCATTGTTTTTACTGAAACGTGTTTCATCAAAACCGCCCCTAAGAAAATATGAAGTGTTCCATTTTTAACCCTATAAGAGAATGTACTTTTCCGAAACGAACATTATCTGTTTTAAACTTTTCCGAAACGAACCTTATCTGTTTTCAACTTTTCCTAAAACGATCTTTGCAAACATCTTTCAATCAAAATTTAAACCCTTCTCAACATGAACTTAGGAATGCATTTAAAAAGAGAGAGAGAGAGAGAGAGAGAGAGAGAAAATCAACTCCAAAAGAATGATTCTTTATGAAAAATAGATTAAGAAAAGAAGTTTTAAGTTACATAGGGAAAAACAAGAAACGAAAGACGATATGAAGTAGAAAAAGAATAAAGTTTACATCAGGTAATACAGAATTTGATGCGAAAAGAGCCACTTAATGCTTTGAACAGGGGAAACTTGTTACAGTAAAAAAAATTCTTATTCTTATGATTTCTTTAAGAAAACTGACATTTTCAGTACATTTATGCTTTTCTATGAAAGTTTTTCTCAAAGGACTCCATTAAGTTGATCTCAAGTCTTTGAAGTGAATGGAAAGAAAAATAACATGTCTATGTGTTATGAGAAAATGAAAGAATTTCCTTAAGACAGCGTGAAGTGAATTGAACATCAAGCAGTTGTATGATGTTTTGCTATCGTAATATGTATATACATTTTGGGAAAATATCTTCTAAAGTTAGAGGGAAAAATATATGAATATTAAAAAAACAACAACCCAAAAAACAAAAACAGCTCCTTAGATTTACAAAGAGAGTATTTGAAGTAGAAAGAGGGATGGAATGCTTTGAATAGGAATTTCTTGTTTCATTGAAGGGATTCTTATTTTGGAATTTTTTTTTAAAAGAGAAACTATCATTTTCAGAAAATTTCTGGGGAGTCGAACTTAGACATTTAACAAAATTCTTGGATATATAGGAATTTGAAGAAAGTTTATGGAATGAAACATGAAGAGAAAGAAATGGGTTGAAAGACTTAAAATTCAAGCTTCGTCAATTTTTTTGGTTCCTCATACAATTCTGGGGAAAATTAACGTTTTTGGGAGAACTCGTTTTTTTTTTCAAAATCAACCCTTTAGAAGTCTTTAAGATAGAAAAAATATTGACTAAGGGAAATCTTAAGTAATACAAATTCTGACTTGAAGCACTTTTAAGTAAGAAAATATTTGTCTGAAGTAATTTTTCATTGTCTAAGCATTGACATCTGACTAATCGTCCGTCCGAAATTTAATTCTGGGGAGGCTTGAGTTATGAGCTTTTGAATTACGACACTAGCTTTCTACCTTCTTTGGAAACAGTGGACTAAATCAGGGTCTGCTTATTTCCCTTGTAGTGGTTCACTACGGATCTCTTAAATCTTAAATCAACGGCAAAGTTCAAACGCTCTGTCCCATTGAGTCACCAGTTTTAGATTTTTGTCATCTTAGACAGTTTAAGTTCGCTCAGAAAACTATGCTTTTGCAAGCTTGAGTTTGCGTTCAAAGTTTAAAACCAGAATTTAGTTTAATCTACCAAGCAAAGTGATTTCATGTCATATGAGGTTTTCCAGCAAGCAGTAGACGCGTGAAAACAGTCGCACAAGATAGTCATTTTCCGGTAGAAAGAAGGGAGATTCCAAAGTTAATTTCTTGGGGAAAGCGTAAAAACTCTTCGTTCACAGGAGAGAGCATAAAAACACTCTTCTTTCATGTTTTAATTTAAACCTCGAGGAATTAGTATCTAACTATGAAAAGGAAATTCTAAAGATTTAGGGGCATTTACACTAAACTCCTACAATGACTTTATTTGAAATAGTAAGGAATCGGCCTTAGAGACTAAAATACATCTGAAGATTTTAGATACATTTCTGTTCAAAAGTAAAGTCGAATGGAAAAATAAGAGCAACTAAATCGATAGGAAAAGATTGATAGGTTGAATCAGAAAAAAAAAAAAAAAAAAAACTAAGAAAGAAAAAAAAGAAATTTCATAAAAATAAACCAAAGTTTTAAGAATCATACAACACTGAATAGAAGGAAAAATATAATAAGTAAAATAAGGGGAATACGATATTTTCACTATGAGAGTTTGGAAACACCTGCTTTTCTTACGAATTAGTAAAACATGAAATAAAAATGTTTAGAGGAAGTACGGACTTAGTCGCTAGGTCTCCAGAATGAAAGCTTTTTCTGCTGAGACAATGAATAAGAAATACGATAATGAAAACCTAATTGAAACGAAAGAAAAGGTCAATGAAACTAAACGTCTAAATT
This sequence comes from Macrothele yani, assembly GCA_039090855.1. Classification (NCBI taxonomy): domain Eukaryota; kingdom Metazoa; phylum Arthropoda; class Arachnida; order Araneae; family Macrothelidae; genus Macrothele; species Macrothele yani. The sequence goes on from CM077004.1 coordinate 8,284,497, forward strand.
GAAAAATGCAGCAGGCACAGAAGTTAAAAATGATGGGACAGATACGGGAGAACTGGACATTTAGTGAAAGAAATATACGCGAAGTTTTGAAACATCTCAATTTAAAGCGAGCTAAATGAGGGAAAGGAATGAGATTATGGGAGTTCTTATTAACTTTGATGAGGTGGGGAAACAATAAATATTTAGTTATACATGAAATAAAGTAAAAAAAAAATAGCTCGTTTAAGAATATGATTTTTGGTGAAAGTATGAAATTTTAGTTGAAATGTCATGACCAGCATTTCGAAAAGAAATAGATTGAGGTGATATGTATGAAAAAGAAGTAAGAATTTCTTTATTTTCGCTATGGGGGTGGGGAATTACTGCTTTTCTGGTGAGTTAGTAAAACGTTCAAAAAATAATGTTTAGGGGAAGAACGGAATCACTAGCTTTGCCTCTAGAATGAATGTTTTTTCGGACGAGACAAGAAAAATATACAGCCCGAAGAATACAAATTTTATCGTAAGAAAAAAGGTTTTAGATTGTATGTCTTGACAATGAATGCTTTCTTGTTGGGACAGTCCACGAAAAGTACAGCAAACTATGAAAGAATAAAAATAATGCATATTTGACTACATGCAAGCTTTGAGGAATACTTTTAAGCAAGTTTGAAAATATGCTATATAAGGAAACAAAAATCTGATGATTTGCTACATCTAAAATAATCGTTTTGCTGAAATGAAATGAAAAAAAAAAGAGTCTAAATAAAAGGAGTCACAAGTTTGACCAAGTAAGAAAAAATTACTGACATACTGAAAAGTTTTACGAAATTTCAAAAAAAAGATGAAGTAAAATAGCGAAATTGGGAAGCTATAATGATATGCGAAATAAAGTAAGAAAATAGTGTTTCATCTGAATTTTAACTGTGAAAGACCTGTAGACTTCTTGAACACACGAAAAAATTACGAGAAAATAATATTGCAAAGGCGAAAGACTCAGAATTAGCATGAAGTCAATTCACAAAAAAATGACAAAGTCCAATAATTACTGCTAACAGGAACGAAATCGTTTCTAAAAAAGCATTTCCTCGTCTCATGATCTGTAATAAAATTGAATAAAGGAAAAAGAAAAGTTCCCCAGAAAATTCATTATTTCTACGCGAAAAACTCCCTCAAAACATACAAAAAATATAAAAAATACATGAAGAAATAACGCAACTGTAATTAAAAAAACAATAGAGCGAATACGTAGTACACGAGACCACCTGATCAATTTTTTGAAACCAAATCTTCGTGAGTTGGGACCTCGCTAAGACCATCAGAGCATTTTTATTTAATTGGAAAGAAAATTCCCCAGCATCGTTACGTAAAAATTTCCTCCGGGGAAAAATAACATCGATGATGGGGGAAAAATCCCGCTTGAAAACCACTGGAATAAATACAAAAAATCCCAACGGACCCCACTCGGTTGTTGCCATCCCTCAAAATCAAAGATCCATCGAAAGTTCCAAGAAGCACCGCTAGGGGCAGCACATCTAATTGACATCCCTTATATCCGCCCCCTTTCCCACTCGGTCGTTGCCATCCCTCAAAATCAAAGATCTATCGAAAGTTCCAAGAAGCACCGCTAGGGGCAGCACATCGAGTTGATATCCCCCTATATACACCCCCTTTCCCACTCGACCGTTGCCATCTCTCAAAAACAAAGATTCATCGAAAGTTCCAAGAAGCACCGCTAGGGGGCAGCACATCATGGGGACGATCACGTGACAAAAATTCTGACAAAGGTACAGCTGGGACAGCCACGGGAACAGCCGGGGACAGCCTCGTGGACAGCCAATGTGAAGTCTGTGGAGGGCTGTCCCTGCGCTAGAAGTCTCCATTTTCCTCTACTGACGGGGTTTCGATCCTGGGCTCACAGGAAGGATTTTCTGGTGTAAGTGCAGTACAGGGTCATCGATTTTGCTAAATTTCCATTTAAATATCTAAAAACCTGAAATGGAATTTTCTGAAATAAACGGAATTTCTGTTAATGGAAAATCTATGAAAATACGGAAGTTATAATCAACGGGCACTTTTAAAAACGGAAATTTCTGAAAAACACGGATACCTGCCACCAACTTTGCTGCACGTTATTTTCAGAAATTTTTCGTGTATTCACACCACTGGTTTTTTACAGTGTATTTCTAATAAAAGCTAATAAGGTTATGCTATACGATTATAATTTTTTCTGAGGCATGCCCATTGCAAACAAATGTGTTACTGACTCGTATCATGCTCCAATATATCAGGTTGTAAAGAAAGTTTCCGGAAAAAATCGTATGTGGGAGGTGTAATGCAAGATACTGCCGGCCTGCGGTGACGTAAACATCCCAGAGTGCTGTTCGCGAAAGATTATATTCTAAGGACAGAACGTATGTTGTTGTGATGAAGATTAATTGCACGTGGTGACGATACGATGGCAATATCGAAGTAAGGTTGGCGTGCAATATTGCTGTATGAATATTTGAACTGCGTGAAAGTTACGAAAGCCCTTGGCAAATTGCGAACGCGTTTGGTGACGATACTATCAGACAAAAGCACTTGCTATGACTGGTACAGAAAATTCAACACTGGTGTGCGGTATCTGTCTGATGCGCCCAGAAGGGGAAGACCCAGTAAGGTTGACGATGATACACTGCAACACTTGATGTTGACCAAGCCCGAAGCACCACTACGGAAAATGGCAGAGGAAATGAAGACCTCCTATGCGAACATCAACATCTGACTTCGGAAGTTGGGATAATCGTGTAAACTGTGAAAATGGGTACCCCGCGTTTTTTCTGATCAGAATCGAATGCAACGCTACTCCATTGATGTTGACCAAGCCCGAAGCACCATTACGGAAAATGGCAGAGGAAATGAAGACCTCCTATGCGAACATCAACATCTGACTTCGGAAGTTGGGATAATCGTGTAAACTGTGAAAATGGGTACCCCGCGCTTTGTCTGATCAGAATCGAATGCAACGCTACTCCATTGATGTTGCTCTGCGTGAAAGAGAAAGTTGGGATATTCGTGTAAACTGTGCCAATGGGTACCCCACGCTTTGTCTGACCAGAATTAAATGCAGCGCTATTCCATTGCTGTTGCTCTGCGTGAAAGAGAAAGTTGGGATATTCGTGTAAACTGTGCAAATGGGTACCCCATGTTTTGTCTGACCAGACTCAGATGCAACGCTACTCCATTGATGTTGCTGTGCGTGAAAGAGAAAGTGGGGATATTCGTGTGAACTGTGCAAGTGGGTACCCCATGCTTTGTCTGACCAGAATCGGATGCAACGCTACTCCATTGCTGTTGCTCTGCGTGAAAGAGAAAGTTGGGATATTCGTGCAAACTGTGCAAATGGGTGCCCCATGCTTTGTCTGACCAGAATCGGATGCAACGGTACTCCATTGCTGTTGCTGCTCTGCGTGAAAGAGAAAGTTATGATATTCGTGTAAACTGTGCAAATGGGTGCCTCATGCTTTGTCTGACCAGAATTGGATGCAACGCTACTCCATTGATGTTGCTCTGCGTGAAAGAGAAAGTTGGGATATTCGTGGAAACTGTGCAAATTGGTACCCCATGCTTTGTCTGACCAGAATCGGATGTAACGCTACTCCCTTTCTGTTGATCTGCGTGAAAGAGAAAGTTGGGATATTTGTGTAAACTTTGCTAATGACGTGAATCTATAACCCCATGCTTTGTCTGACCAGAATCGGATGCAACGCTACTCTCTTTCTGTTGATCTGCGTGAAAGAGAAAGTTGGGATATTTGTGTAAACTTTGCTAATGACGTGAATCTATAACCCCATGCTTTGTCTGACCAGAATCGGGTGTAACGCTACTCCATTGCTGTTGCTCTGCGTGAGAGAGAAAGTTTGGATATTCGTGTAAACTGTGCAAATGGGTGCCCTATGCTTTGTCTGACCAAAATCGGATGCAACGCTACTCCATTGCTGTTGCTCTGCGTGGAAGAGAAAGTTGGGATATTCGTGGAAACTGTGCAAATTGGTACCCCATCCTTTGTCTGACCAGAATCGGATGCAACGCTACTCCCTTTCTGTTGATCTGCGTGAAAGAGAAAGTTGGGATATTTGTGTAAACTTTGCTAATGACGCGAATCTACAACCCCATGCTTTGTCTGACCAGAATCGGATGTAACGCTACTCCATTGCTGTTGCTCCGCGTGAGAGAGAAAGTTGGGATATTCGTGTAAACTGTGCAAATGGATACCTTAGCTCGGAAATCTTAACGATGCGACCTTTAAAGACATTCAAGGCAACTCTGCGTTACCAACACTATGGTAACAATTCGGTGAAGGACCTTTCGTTCACCAATAAAACAATGCCCCCGTCCACAAAACGAGGCCCATGCAAGAATAGTTTAGCGAGATGGGAGGCGAAATCTTTGACTGGCTTGCACAAAGTTCCCGACCTCAACCCGTGGAACACTTTTGAGATGAATTTGAATGCCTACTGTGAGTTAGGCCGAACTTCCCGACGTCGGTGGCTGACTTGACTAATCCTATTCATGGGTAGGCAATTTCCGCAGCAACGTTCCAAAATCTAGTGGAAAGTTTTTCCACATAGAGTGGAGGTTGCGATAATTTGAACGCAGACTGTGAGTTAGTCCGAACTTCCCGATATCGGTGACTGAATTGACTAATCTTATCCATGGGAAGGCAATTTTCGCAGCAATAGAGTGAAGGCTGTGATAATTTGAATGCAGGCTGTGAGTTAGTCCAAACTTCCCGACATCGGTGACTGACTTGACTAATGCTATTTGTAGGAAGGCACTTTCCTCAGCAACGTTCCAAAATCTAGTGGAAAGCCTTCCCACATAGACTGAAGGCTGTGATAATTTGAACGCAGACTGTGAGTTAGTCCAAACTTCCCGACATCGGTGACTGACTTGACTAATGCTATTTGTAGGAAGGCACTTTCCTCAGCAACGTTCCAAAATCTAGTTCAAAACCTTCCCAGTAGAGTGGAGGCTGTGATAGCAGCAAAAGGTGGAATAAGTCGATATTAATTCCATTATTATTGCAGGGAGTATGGGGATAAGAAAGTTTCCCCGAATACTTTAATCAAATAGTGCATATGTGATGGACGCATCAGTGTCGTTGTCTGACGATTGATATCAGCGCCGATATCAGCGAGACTACTTCTTGGCAGTGGATTATATTGACGTCCGTATGAACTTCTCGTGAGTGGAACAATAAAGGCAAGAGTTTGTCAAACAGTAAATGCTTAATAAATAAATACATCGCTCTTTCAAAAATACACATAGCACCGTGGATTGTTGGCCACCGTGGCGTATATGTAACGCGCTCGGCTAGATATCGAGAGTTCTGTTGGTTCAATTCCACAGCGGCGGCTGAAAAACAATTTTTCGGATGCTGTGTGTTTCTGGAACGTGGAAAGAGCGATGTATTTATTTATTTACTGACGCCACGTATTTGGAGGATTTTTAACCAGTAAATGCTTATTCTTTTATCTTAGGTCTTGATATTTTCATTCACGTAGTTATTATAAAAGTAAAACATGTGCTACGTGAAGTTCTCAACAACATATTTAATCACGTCAATGTGCAGCGATCTGAAGCTTACACTCTACAATAGATGATTCTACCAGAAGATACGAGAAGACTTTACGATAGGAAAAATATGCGCGTGATCATGGAAAACCTGTTGGCCAATAAAAATCGCATTGAACTGCTCGGAAGGTAAAAACAGATGACGGGTGTTCCGAAGAAATTATGCGTTTCAAAAGGGACATTCCCAAGTTCACCCTTCTAATGTATTAATGAAATGCAATACGATGCTGGCAGTACATCTGAGAAACGATCAGGTGATCGTGAAATACTGAGAGACAAATGCAGGCGGTGTCTTCAACCCGCCATAAGAGCCAACAAAACTCGAGGATGGGAATACAAGAAGTCAGAGGGAAAAAGATTTACATGTCATCGCAGGAAGAGACTTAAATGAATTGAATTATCACGGAATAGTTGTTGTGCACTGGCCATTAATAACACGAGTGGCACGAACTATGCCAATTTGCAAGTTGAAAAATTTCATCGAATGCAGAATGTAAAACAATCAAAATCAATCTTGTGTGGAGTCATGTTACACGTCTTTCCGATCTCACGGGTATGAATGGATATGAATAACACTTGGGGATCCTTTAATATTGTGTTGTTTTGAAGATAGCGGGGCCAAAATGAGGTCGCCGCCCCGGTGGCGCAGTGGTCTAAGGCGATGACCTCTGATCATTCGTCCGAAAGGGGTCCGGGTTCGAATCCCGGTGAGGCATGGATGTTGTGTTTGTCTTACGGCACTGGCTCTCTCCCTTCCCTGGAACCAGTGACCCTAAATTAGGGACGGGCGACTGCTCATAGCCCATTGAGTTGCTCACGGTGGTCGTTAAACCTCCAATCAAAAAAAAAAAAAAAAAAAAAATGAGGTCGTGTTTCTCATGGCAGTGGACAACTAGTCGTAATAATGCACTGAACAGTGACTGCTGGAATTAAATTGGTGTTCAGTTAAATTTTCTATGTTGTAAGTTATAGTTGTTTTGGGAAATTTCACGTCATACTTTCCAACACTGCAACGCTTAGAGACATGATAAATATATTATAAACCCGATCTAAGACGGCTGTTTCTAAGCTTTAAATAAATATTAATATATAGGGGGTGGTGCCTGTCCTATGACGGAGTGAAATGTTTAATTGAAGCAGACTGGAAACAAATCAAATAGACGCCGGATTTCTGTAAGGAAATATAGTAAAAAGTTAGTAAAATCATGCAATGCATTGATTATGATACGCTTTCTAACATATCAGAAATCATTACTGAAGTTATGAGGATAATGGCTGTGGAATAAATCTGGCTCCTGTGACCTCTGACCCCATTTCGATTATATTCAATAGAACCGGTTCAGTATACCTCCGGAACAACATGCCAAAGTTTTGTCGCAATAGAAGCATTTTTAGTCTAGTTATTAGGATAATAGCTGTGGAATAAATCTCGCTCCTGTGTCCTGACCTTTGACCCCATTTCGATGATATTCCGTAGAACCGGTTCAGTATACCTCCGCAACAACGTACCGAAGTTTTGTCGCAATAGAATATTTTTAGTCAAGTTATGAGGATAATGGCTGTGGAATAAATCTCGCTCCTGTGTCTTGACCTTTGACACCATTTCCAAAACGGGTTCAGTGTACCTCTGGAGCAACATGAAAGAGTTGACGCAATCAAAGGATTTTTACGCAAGTTATGACGCATAAGGGCAATGTGATGGATCCCGCTTCTATGTCGTGACTTTTGACCCCATTTCGCCCATTTTCAATGGGGTTCGTCCCCAGGTGGTTCCCTACCACATACTAAAAATTTCATCGAAATCGAACCATTTTTACGCGAGTTATCGTGCTGAGAGACGAACAAAGCTGCAGCATATACGCTCCTTCAGCCTACGGTTGGAAACCGTAAAAACTAAAATATAGTAACAATAGTAAGAACTCATTCATGTCAGAACTAAAAATTATATGCTATTTATTTCCGTTTTTTCAAAAGACCTCGAGATAAATAACATCCTGTATAAAATGTCTGTTGTTGTTTAACAATTGTAGATTAGAGCATTTAGATAGATCGATATTTTGCAAAATCTGTAATATTATCAGCACTAAACTCAGAAAGTTGTCCTCGTGCAAACTTATATTAATAACTTTTACTTTGATTTTTCGCGTTAAATTACTTTTTCTCCGGCACACCTGTTATTTCCATCACGGCTAGTTTTAGAATGTCCTATTCGACGGTTAGTTCGAAAATTCACACCAACCTTTTTCTAGAAAATAATGCGATATCTGCTATTACAAATTGGAACTATCTAAAATCTCGACAATGTGCTATTGGAACGACATCTGCTTTTAGATGCAATCGTGCTCACTTTGACATCTCAAGATTTTTGTTTTTATTGTAGGTGAGAGCGTTTAGATAGATCGTTATTTTTTAAAATATTTAGTGCAATCAGCACTAAACTCGGAAAGTTAGTTAAATTAAAAAACGTAAAAAGTATTTAAAGCGTACAGATTAATATTCGAATTGTGCTAAATTAAATTAATACACAAATGCAACTTGCCGTGATATTAAGATTTTAATTTGAATTTTGCAGAACGGGTAAATAGAACTCGAGTCGTTGATAATCCAATGTTTTTAAATTAGTACGAGATCACGTTGACATTTCAATGTGATCGCGTGCAAACTGAACTTGCTGTGATATTAAGAATTCAATTAGAATTTTGTAGATCGGAAAAACAGAACTCGAGTCATTAATAATCCAATGTTTTAAATTAGCACGTTATCACCTTGACATCTGAAAGTGATCTCGTGCTATTATATAGCAGGCAATCATTTTGACATTTCGAGAGCACTTTGATCGATATATGATGACGCAACAATGAAGAGGTTGGTGTGACGTCAAGTGTTCCAGAGAGACGGATCTGGGTGTTTGTTATAGTAATATGTGGCTTCAAGAAAATAAAACTGGAACTTTAAAACGGCCAAAGCCCCTACATGTAAACAGAGATCGCCAATATTAATCCATTATAATATTTCTGGAATATACTAGAACGCAGGATCAGTGGGAAACAGAATCTACCGTTTCCTGTGGTAAAGTTCGTGGCAGCTTCAATAAAGGAGAGAAGAATACACTAGCATTCTTCTAGCAGAAATTAAAGAAAAGTGCACTCTGTAGACAGAACGCTAGATAGAGGGGTGATGGAAAGTTGACATGGGAACCCTCCGCGCAGAGGGTAACAGGCACAAACCAATCACAGGAAATAAATAGGCGGACCGCTTGACTTCTCAAGTGTATCACAATCAAAGAACATGATGAAACATGGTGATCTGAGTGACTTGGATTTGTGGACGCTTGTGGCGGCCCTAGACAGATGTGTCGTTCTATGGCTGAAGTGTTAAGGACCTGTGAAAACACAAGTTTGTCCACGACGGACATCAAAATCGGGTCCTCTCACTCCGGAGTATGTTACTCTCCCAACTAAGCTACACGGACAGAATGTCTCGCTGCAGATTTGTCGTCTTGACACGTGATTCACCTCTGTATTACGTCACAAACCCTACGGTTCCCGAGGACAACCGTATCAAGAGTGTTGTACCACGAGTACACCACTGATGGACGTACGAGCTCTCAGAGAGCAAGTGATGGCTGACCACACGCCATTGATGACCGCGGTAAGCGTAAATTATCCAGGCTCGTACAGACCGATCGCTTGGCAGCGGGGGCTCAAATCACATCCAGTAGGCCCAAGCAGCGTCAGCGGGATTACGGTACGGCACAAGGTTTATACCCTTGTCTACGGGAGCTGACGCCTTACACGTGTGCCAGTGTTGACCACTCGTCATCGGACATTACGCTTCGCCTGGTGCCGAGGACATCCAAGCTAGACACCTGCACAGTGTCGCCGCGTCGTTTGGTCAGATGAATCCCGTTTTCAGCTGTACCAAGCTGACAGGAGGTTGCGTGCACGGCGTCTACAATATGAGACCGTGGCCCCGTCGTGCTCGGTCGACTCTGTTCAAGGTGGTGGTGGGTATGTGACAGTTTGGGGAGTCTTCTTCTGTGGTAGATTAGGCCCCTTAGTGTGTCTGCAGAAGTTCTTAACGGCTGCGCTGATTATCTGCACGTATTCATGGCGATCGCGCATCCTGCGGCCTATAGTCTGTTTCAGAAGAACAATGCACCGTCCCACCGGTCCGCAACCTCCCAAGCATGGCTAGAGGAACACTCAACTGCACGTGGTACCACCATCCAATGGTCTCCAAAGCCCCTACATGTAAATCCTGTGGAAGCTCTCTGGAAATCAGTGGAGCGAAACAACAAATCCATGTATTCTGGACCGACGCCTTGGGAGGAGCTGCAACAGGCATGTCTGGCATTACCTTCAGAAACCTTTTGTACCTGGTGGAATCGATGCCTCGGCGTGTACAGGCTGTTATTCGCCCTACAGAGGACCAACATGCTATTACGTAGGTATCTCTAGTGTTTTTCCATTGAATGTCGTGACGTATATTCTAAATTAACCTTCCTTTTTAGTTTCTTTCCCTATGTAAATCTCGAGTTTATTCTGTTATTCTTCACTCTTAACGTGATATCTTTCTCTCAAACGAATGCTTTTGGCAACACAATTGAAGTTGAATGAACGTGACGTATGCCTGAGTTTTGATAAGAACAAGAGATAAAAACGACGACTGATCTATTGCTTGAGAGCGTTTGGTTGTAAACTGATTATTGAAAGGAGCGTTGTGAAAAGAGCGCTGTGTTAAAGAGTTGTGTGGTGTGTAGAGAGTTTAGTGCAATATGCCAAGCTACGATGTGTTTGCTACATCCTGAATAAAGCACCTTTTTACGTAAGTGTGACTTCTGTTGTTTACATGTTTTGTCTGGCCGTTAAGGTTTCTTTCATTTAGGAACTATTTCTTAGTATGTTGATGTTTTAAATTAACGTAGAAGTAATACAAGACTTCTACGTCGTAAGGTATTTCATGACGTACAAAAAAATGAAACCATGAAGTCCAAGAGGGGCTATGTCTCAGACGAGACATACGTTGTATGTTAGTTCTATTGCGCTAGTTCTGTTTCTGCTCTAGAACCTGTGTCTCGAAGTTAGTGTTGTATCATGGGCATTCCTAAATCTCGAAGCAAAAATAGGAAATTACTAAAAAAAAGCAAAAATACCCAGCAGAGTACAAAAACAGTAAAATCTAGTCTGCAAGCATCCCACTATTTTTGATTGGATAATAATATTAGGTGTACAAATAAGTTTCAAAGCGTTTTTTGTCTGACGTACACTGATAATTTACATATCTGATATTACCCCGCGTTGTTGTCATGTGGCCGTAACTGGTCCACAGAATAAAATGTGACACAGAAGTCTGCCCAACAGTCAAATGCACTTGCACATCGGTAGGTGAAAGAGGGCAAGCGATACTGCATTTATTCAACACTGCATTCGTTACGAATTTCATCAAGAAAAAAGTGCTGAAAAAGCATGTGCATCGACCTGTTCTGGTCTGGGGGAGAATATTGTATCGAAACGCACGTGTGAGTTTTGGTTTAGACTGTTTAAAGCAGGTGATTTTGATGTTAGCGATCGAGAATGTAGCGGCGGCCCGCAGAAGGTTGCACATGAGGAACTGCAAGCATTGCTGGATGAAGATTCGTCTTAAACGCAAAAAGAACTATCTGAACAATTGGGGGTAACTCAACAAACCATTTCCAATCGTTAACGCGCAATGGGAAAGATTCAGAAGGAAGGAAAGTGGGTGCCACATGATCTGAGCCAGAGGAATCAGGTTGAGCGTGTCGTGAAGTGTTTGAATCTGTTGAATAAACAACACAGGAAGTCTTTCCCGTGTAAAATCGTTACGGGTAATGAAAAGTGGATATGGTACGACAATCGTAAACGCAAAAAACACTTGGTAGACCCCGGTGAAGCAACAACTTCGACACCGAAACCCAATATTCAGTCCAAGAAAGTTCTGCTATGCATCTGGTGGGATATGAAGGGTATGATCTATTATGGACTACTGGAACAGGGTTAAACTGTTACTGCTGATCGCTACAAGCAAAAATTTCTGCGATTGAATCAGGAAATCTGTCGGAAACGTCCATTCACAGGCAAAGGATTCCGTCCCGTGAAATTACTGCATGACAACGCTAGGCGGCATGTCGCTTGGCTGGGAAGTTTTGGGACACCCGGCGTATAGTTCCCGACATAGGCCCTTCAGGCTATCATTTGTTCCGATCGATGAAACATGGTTTTCTGCTGTAGTGCAAAAATGGATTGACGACTTCATCGCGTCACGCGACTCCATGGCTAGAATCCGTCAGCTGCCCGACCGATGACGGAAGGTGATAGATAATGACGGCGCATATTTTGATTCATAAGCGTATTGTTGTTTTCTCTCAATTTATATGTTGCGTTGTCTTAAAACGTTTTGAAACTTCTTTGTACACCTAATATATTTTTTCGTGCGTGTGTGTGTGATTGCTTTCCTATATATATTTGCATCATCTATGCAGCATAAAATAAGGAGTTTTATATATTTGCACATATGTGTATGTGGTCAGATTTCCTGGGAAGGATGATGCCCCTCTTGCGCCTTCGTGTGAGGGTCCGTGAGCAAGGCGTAAGGACGCTCTTGTAATGTCCTCCACCGTTTGTTTCAAATTAATTGAACTTCGTAGAGTTGGCTTTATGGTTAAATGCCTAAGGTTAAGTCCACTATCTATTGTCGCACTCTGTTTAGACAGCTTTGGTGTAGCAAATAAGGACAGCATAATGGTTATTGGCTAATAGGTCAGAGTAACGTGAAATCTGCATTAATACCACCACCGTGGCCACATTGGTTACAGCACAGATTCCTGCAGGGTTGATACAGGAGGAAGGCAATTCCGTCTAACCCCTTTGAGTTTGTCCCATCAACTGAGTTTCCACGATTTCCCGTGGGTAGTCACGTGAATACGACAATGGTTTATTCTACAAACCTACTTCATGGTGCTCCATGCAAGTAAATTAATCCTGTAAAGCTCAGCGTGCAGCAGATGCAAGCTTTTTCAGTGTTTGACAAAAGTGATAAATTTTGTGCAGCATGCAGAAGTACAAAAGACAATGTGAATTGTTAGTTACAAGAGATTTGGTACATCCGCTCATATATTATTTTAAGATATCCGAAATCGTATTTGAGTAACAAATAAAAGTTAAGATATTCAAATCAGCTGGAAGTGTTTTTGTGTATATCTGGGGTTTCGATTTCTTCCTAGGGAATTTCTTCCTTTTTTTCAGCAAATTTATTCAAGCTGATTCAGGTGGTGAAAGAAACTCTTTGTTCAATATACATGCCGCAATCGAAAGACAAGTTTTCTGCATCGGATTGTCAGAGATGAAATATTCTGGAAACATTTTATTATATTCATCATCATCATCATCATTGTCAACCATTATCAATCCACTGCTGGACAAAGGTCTCCCCAAGTTTCCTCCACAACGGTCTGTCTTGTGCCAGTCTCCTCCATGTCACTCCCGCATATTTACGAATTTCATCCACCCATCTCCCATGTGGTCTTTTTCTGGGTCTTTTCCTGTCCCTTGGAATCCAATCTAAAATTTCGGCTGTCCATCTGTGGTCTGTCCTTCTGGCAGTATGTCCAGCCCATTGCCATTTCAGGGATTTAACTCTGATCATGATGTCTTCCACTCTCGTCATTTTTCGGATCCACGAGTTCCTCTTCTTATCTCTCCTGGTTATACCAAGCATGCACCTCTCCATGCTTCTTTGAGTTGTCTGCAGCCTTTGTATGTCTCTTTTAGTTAAGGTCCACGTCTCTGCACCATACGTAAGCACTGGAAGGATGCATTGATCAAACACTTTTCTTTTAAGACATAATGGCATATTGCTCTTGAAAATTATGCTGTTTCTTCCAAAAGCTCTCCAGGCAAGTTTTGTACGCCGATTAATTTCTTCATCAATGTGACCCTCACTTGATATCTGCTGTCCAAGATAAACATATGTATCAGTTATCTCCAGTTTTTCTCCATCAATCGATAAATCTTCATTTCTTGTAAAAGCATTGAACATCACTTTTGTCTTCTGAAAGTTCATTTTTAATCCCACTTCTTTACTCTTGTCAGCAAGTTCCTGGATCATACTCTGCAGCTCTGATGGGGTAGTTGCAAAAATGACTACGTCATCAGCAAAACGAAGGTGGGTTAGATAATCTCCATTAATCTTTATCCCTTTGTTTTCCCAGTTCAGTGATTGAAAGACATTTTCCAATGTGGCATTAAAGAGCTTCGGAGATATGGTGTCACCTTGTCTCACTCCCTTTCCAATTTTTATGTGTGTTGTATTTTCAAACAGCCGAATCTTTGCACTTGCATTTTCATAGATGTTATTAATAATATTAATGTATGCATCTTCAATACCGCAGGATTTCAGAGCCGTGGTAACTGCTGATGGTTTCACCGAATCAAAGGCTTTTTCATAATCGATAAAAGCTATGCACAATGGAAGTTCATATTCCCTCGCTCTTTCAATTAGTTCTCTCAGTACGTGGATATGATCTATTGTGCTGTAGCCACTCCTGAATCCAGCTTGTTCTCTCGGTTGAGCCATGTCCAGTGTTACCTTCAAGCGGTGTGAAAGAACTTTAGTGAAGATTTTATAAACCACTGATAGGAGGCTGATAGGTCTGTAGTTCCTGAGATCCTCAATGTCACCTTTTTTATGTAGCAGGATCATTGTAGCATTGTTCCAATCCTCAGGAATCTTCCCTTCATTAAGGCATCGAGTGAAAATTTGGGCGAGTACTGTTTCAATTTCTCCACTTGCTTCTTGTATGATGTCTATAGTAATTCCATCTTCTCCTGGAGCTTTCCCCCGCTTCATGTTCTTGATTGCATGAGCAACTTCTGCTGGGAGGACTGGAAGAACTCTGGTACCTTTCATGATGTCTGGAGTACATGTATCATCCCTTTCATATAATTTGGAGTAGAAATCTTTCACTCTTGTCAAAATTTCGCCTCTATTTCTTGTTATAGAACCATCTTCTTTTCTCAGAGCCATAATCTGTTTTCTTCCCTTACTGAGATGTCCCTTTGCTATCTTAAGGCTTTGGTTGTTTTCAATTGCTTTCCTCACTAGCTCACAGTTGAATTTCCTTACGTCTTCAGTGATACTTTTTCGTGCTGTCTTGCATAGCTCTATATATTCCACTTTGGAAGTCACATCTTCCTTAGTTGTCCTCATCTCTCTTCTTTTTTGCATCAACATTTTGGTTTTCCTGATAATTTGTTCACATGCAACTTGTTCTTAGACCCAGCTAATTTTGTTGCTGTTTCCATAAGAGCTTTGGTTACTTTTCTGTTAACTTCCGAAATATCCACTTCTTCCGATGTTAGGCCTTCTAAAGCAGAGAATCTGTTCTTCAGTTCCAACTTGAAAGTATTATGGTGTTTTTTAAGGTTGGTTATGTCAATACATTTTGTTTGTCTTATGAGCTTGCCACGTTCCAGTTTAGTGTTGAGGTGCATCTTACATCTCACCAATCTATGGTCACTACCTGTGTTGAACTTGTTCAGCACACTGCAGTCTTCGACGACGAATTTTTTGTTACACATAATAAAATCAATTTCACTTGTCGTCCCAATTGGATGTCTCCATGTCCATTTCCTATGTGGCTTTTTCTTGAAAAAGGAGTTCAAGATGAAAAATCCTTCTGCCTCTGCAAACTCAACGAGAGTATTTCCACGCTGGTTTCTGTTGCCGTGACCGAATTTACCTACTGAAGTTTCATTCTGTTGCCGGTGCCCTATTTTTGCATTGAAATCTCCCATAATTGTCTTCAAGTGCTGCTTACCTTTATTATTTAGATGACGAATTTCCTCATAAAATTCTTCAATTTCTTCTTCAGGATGACTTGTGGTGGGTGCATAAGTTTGAATAATCTGAGCCTGGTATCTTCTCGATAGTTGGATAACGAGTCGTGCAGCTCTGTCAGAGGAACTTTCAACTTCTACCACTTTATCCTTCAGTTTCTTGTTTTATTATAAATCCAACACCACTAGTCCTGCCAGTATCTGTCCCACGATAATAGAAGAGATGTCCACTTTTCAGTTCAATGAGATCTTCTCCTTTTCTCCTTACCTCACTTAGCCCCACGATGTCCCACTTGATCCTTTGTAGTTCCTCTTCCAATTCAAGAAGCCTTGAATCAGAAGATAGGGAGCGTCCGTTATAGGTAGCCAAGGTCAGCATCAAATGGCAGCCTAGTCCGGTCCTCCGGGGATTCTTAGCCCCTCTGCCTTCATGTCGCACTGGCCGCTGCCTTGGCCAGGTACATTCCAGCTGCCGGAGACTGAGGGCCAAGATTTAAGTTGTAGAGTCATTTTGGAGGTGTTTGGCCATAACTCACCACGCTGGCCAAGCGGGTTGGTGAGTGTGGGATAGCATTTCCTCTGATCCCGATGGTATAGTTATACCGCTATTGGCGGTCGTCAGAGCCCCTTTGAGTGGGAACAGGATGCACCACGAGAAGGCGGGGTTGACATTTGTCAAGGAGAGGCTGTGATGTTACGCATCACCTGACCTTACATCCCGCATCTTCAATACCGCAGGATTTCAGAGCCGTGGTAACTGCTGATGGTTTCACCGAATCAAAGGCTTTTTCATAATCGATAAAAGCCATGCACAATGGAAGTTCATATTCCCTCGCTCTTTCAATTAGTTCTCTCAGTACGTGGATATGATCTATTGTGCTGTAGCCACTCCTGAATCCAGCTTGTTCTCTCGGTTGAGCCATGTCCAGTGTTACCTTCAAGCGGTGTGAAAGAACTTTAGTGAAGATTTTATAAACCACTGATAGGAGGCTGATAGGTCTGTAGTTCCTGAGATCCTCAATGTCACCTTTTTTATGTAGCAGGATCATTGTAGCGTTGTTCCAATCCTCAGGAATCTTCCCTTCATTAAGGCATCGAGTGAAAATTTGGGCGAGTACTGTTTCAATTTCTCCACTTGCTTCTTGTATGATGTCTATAGTAATTCCATCTTCTCCTGGAGCTTTCCCCGCTTCATGTTCTTGATTGCATGAGCAACTTCTGCTGGGAGGACTGGAAGAACTCTGGTACCTTTCATGATGTCTGGAGTACATGTATCATCCCTTTCATATAATTTGGAGTAGAAATCTTTCACTCTTGTCAAAATTTCGCCTCTATTTCTTGTTATAGAACTATCTTCTTTTCTTAGAGCCATAATCTGTTTTCTTCCCTTACTGAGATGTCCCTTTGCTATCTTAAGGCTTTGGTTGTTTTCAATTGCTTTCCTCACTAGCTCACAGTTGAATTTCCTTACGTCTTCAGAGATACTTTTTCGTGTTGTCTTGCATAGCTCTATATATTCCACTTTGGAAGTCACATCTTCTTTAGTTGTCCTCATCTCTCTTCTTTTTTGCATCAACATTTTGGTTTTTTCCTGATAATTTGTTCACATGCAACTTGTTCTTAGACCCAGCTAATTTTGTTGCTGTTTCCATTAGAGCTTTGGTTACTTTTCTGTTAACTTCCGAAATATCCACTTCTTCCGATGTTAGGCCTTCTAAAGCAGAGAATCTGTTCTTCAGTTCCAACTTGAAAGTATTATGGTGTTTTTTAAGGTTGGTTATGTCAATACATTTTGTTTGTCTTATGAGCTTGCCACGTTCCAGTTTAGTGTTGAGGTGCATCTTACATCTCACCAATCTATGGTCACTACCTGTGTTGAACTTGTTCAGCACACTGCAGTCTTCGATGACGAATGTTTTGTTACATAATAAAATCAATTTCACTTGTCGTCCCAATTGGATGTCTCCATGTCCATTTCCTGTGTGGAGACATCCAATTGGGACGACAAGTGAAATTGATTTTATTATGTGTAACAAATATTACAGTCAGTTAAGTCTTCCAATATGCCAGATTTAACTGACTGTATACAATCACCATACTGATTCCATAATGATTGCTTGAGATCAACACCATATAATTCCAATTTAATTCCTATACCGAACAAATTACACCAACTTTAGGCTTCTGGAATGAATGCATTCGATAGTTTATGCTGCTTTTTTACTCGTAACATGCCATTTGCCTCAAGTTCATAAAATTTCAGATTTTGTTGTTATTTTCGGAAAACAATCCTTATATATATATATTTGCAAAAGAATATTAACACACGAACAACCAATCCTCATAAACAGATAATTAGTGCCTTATGACTTCCAGATGACAAAATGCACAGTAAATAGAATTATAATACGAGAAAATAATGTTAAGTAAATTATTATAAATACACACTCAGAAACCCTGGACCAGTCTTCAGGGAAAGACATCCAGTGGCCCTGAGAATACAAATTCAGTTTAGGCTTCATGAGAATGTCAAAAACCTCGAAAAAAGTAATAACAGACGTCCATTTTAAAATTTTATTTTATAAATTTCAATGCATTCTGTCTTCCCTACCTGAACTGTAGAATATACCAAAAAGAGTCACTGGAACTAAAAATGAGCTATTAAACTCCTTACTAAAACAGTAATACTACCTGAACTGTTGTATAAACGAAGGAAAAGCACTAAAACTAAAAATGAACCATAAAACTCCTGACAAGAATTGTAATCCCTGTAAAAGATCGCAACAGTAACTTAAATCCTTCCACTAAATCTCCCTTGACACAAATGCAAACATTCATAAAGACCATGAAAGAAATACGGGAGTACGCCATATAATACAAATTTTGAAGATGACAATCCGATTTTTGGCGTAAATGTGACAAGGATGGTAAGTCATGCTTCAACTAGCGAATCCTGTGATGGTTATATTCAAATTGATCGGAAACTTGAAACTTGGTCGTTATGGGTTTTGTAGTAGTTAGCATACCCGGGCGTTTTCTGGGAGACGCGGGTTCGGGTCCCACTCCAGGACGGTGAAAATTTTCAAGTTTTCGGATATTATCTGACTTATCATTCTTGTCACATTTACGCCAAAAATCGGATTGTCATCTTCAAAATTTGTATTATATGGCGTAATCCCGTATTTCTTTCATGATTTATCTGCTTCTCCGGGCAAACATGGGATATGATTCTTAACCTCCAGATTCGCTAAACATGAATGCCGGTTGCTTCGACTAGCGAATCCTGTGATGGTTTTATTAAAATTGATCGGAAACTTGAAACTTGGTCGTTCTGAGTGGTGTAGTGGTTAGCATACCCGGGCGTTTTCTGGGAGACGCAGGTTCGGGTCCCGCTCCAGGACGGTGAAAATTTTCCAGTTTTCGGATATTATCTGACTTACCATATTTGTCACATTTACGCCAAAAATCGGATTGTCATATTCAAAATTTGTAATCATAGAGAGTCACATTAAGACCCAAATCCAAGTCGGAATATCAAACTCCAGATGTGTTCAGAAAATCTCAGTGAACAAATTTAGCTGAAATTTCCTAGGTACGTCCTGAATTAATCCAATTTTTGCAATGTCAAACAAGTGTTTTTAGTGGATGTAAAAAACATGTATTATAAGTTTCCAGGGCTACTCGGAGGAAAAAAATTCAAGTGTGGCCCTAAGATTATATATACACTGCTGGCCACCCAAAATGCAACACCAAGAAGGACACGAGATAGCAAAGCCAAATTTACTAGACACATAACAACAGATAAAAAGATGAAACGATTGAGCTTACAGGCCCGTGCCACTTGCGGAGCACGCAGACATCAGTAGTTCGTGTGGCCCCCATGGATGGCAATAACGACCGCTACACGCCGCGGCTTCGAACGAAAGAGGCTTTGGATGTGGGCTTGGGGTATGTCGGTCCTGGCTGCTTCCACACTTTGCCACAGTTCATAAGGCGTAGCTGCGGGTGGTGCTTGCCGGGCCACTCGGTTGCCGATCAGCGACCAGACGTGTTCGATGGGCGACATATCGGGAGAACAGACGTGCCACGGCAGCAGTGACAGCTGGTGGGCCGTGAATAATTGTTGCACGATGTGTGCCACGTGCGAGTGCGCATTGTCCTGTTGAAACGTGGCCGCTGGCAGGTCCTGCAGGTAAGGGAGGACTACAGGCTCCAAAACGTCGGAGATGTAGCGGTGGCTGTTGAGTGTACCGGCGATGCGTACCAAATGGGTGCGGGTGTCATATCCAATTGCGCCCCAAACCATAACGCCAGGCGACGGACCGGTATGGCGATGCATAATGCAGGCGTCATACAGTCTCTCGCCGCGGTGCCGTCACACGCAGATTCGACCATCGTGGTGTTGCAGGAAGAAGCGGGATTCGTCGGAGAAGACAATGTCGTGCCATTCTGTAGTCCTGGTGCGGCGTTCAACGGCCCACAGCCGCCGCACTCGCCGGTGGTGTAACGTCAATGGTAATCGGAGCAATGGGCGCCGTGCAACAAGTCCCAGCTCCTGCAGACGACATCGAACGGTACGTGCTGAAACAGGTTGTTGCGCAACACACCCTAATTCCTGCGCTAACGTTCGTGATGTGGCGGTGCGAGCCGTCAATGCCCACCGCACAACATGCCATTCCTCTCCTTCGGTGGTGTGCCGCGGCTGCGGCAATCGCTCACGTCGGTACGTCCTTCCCTCCTGTACCCACCGTATCCATACTCGCCTCACTGTGGCTGGATGTCGTCCCACACGGGCGCCGATGTCTCGGTACGATAAACCGCTGTCGCGATAAGCCACTATTCGTCCTCTGTCAAACTCCGAAACGTGCTGGAATGACTGACGTATTCTGCGACGAGGCATCAGGAAGCTTCCCACGCACAGGTCCGGCAGCACAACACACTTCCACTACTTACACCCCGCTTTCTGTGCACCCTTCTTATAGTGCTTCTCGGTGGCGTACTGGGCTCACATGATTTGCCTATGCTCAGCAATGCTAATCGTTTGCATGTCCTCTCGCGGGCGACGCATGCTGCGAATTTCAGGCCAATCGGATGCTTCCTTCTTGGTTTTGCATTTTGGGTGGCCAGCAGTGTATATATATTTGTATGATTTTAATTCCATGGCAATTTTGGGCAGTCGTTCATTGGTCATTCTTCTTACATGACCAAACCAAAGCAATTGTCACTTGTGCATATCTTTTAAAATTGTTTCTTCCTCTTGCATCAATTCTTTAATCTTTCATTCGTTATTTTCTGTTTTCTTGACACTCTAGATGATCTTCGTAAAGCATCCATTTCTACGGATGTTATTGTCTTTCTATCCGCTTTTGTTAATCGCCAGGTCTCGGCCCCATATAGTAAGATGCTCTTAACAATAATATTATAAATACCCCATTTTTTTCTGGTTATTTCTTCGCTCCACCAGATTCCATTCAGGCAGTTAACAGCTTTTCTTCCCTGTGTAATTCTATTTCTTAATTTCATCGCATCTCTACTTTCTTGTGTAATTTTAACACCTAGGTAATTATAATGATCACAGCTTTCAATTTTTCCGTTACAGTCTAGCTGTAGGTTTGTTTCATTACTGCCAATGCATAAATATTTTGTTTTATTTAAATTCATGGTTAATCGCCATTTTTCATATCCTTCTTTTATTTTTCTTGTCATATCTCCAAATCATATTTATCTTCTGCAAAAAGTTCCTGATCATTATTGAATTGTAAAGTAAATACCATCGTTCCATTTAAATTAATCCCCATTGCTCCACATTTCCTTTCCATTAGTGTAAAGCATGTTCCACATAAATCTTAAATAATGATGGAAGTATGCAACATTCCTGTCTTAGTCCTTAAGTGACTAGGAACCCTTTTGAAGTTTTCGCAACTAAATATTTATTTAACATCGACTGTAGTTTTGAAGAGTGTTTGGCTCAGTATCATCAGCTGATGATCATCGACTACAGATGAATATTAGCTGAATGATGTAGAGAGAGAAAACTACTTTTGGCATCATTCAGCTCTGCGAAGCTACAGTCCATGATAAATAAGCATCGAATTGTGAAAAAAACGTTGCTATTTTTATTCTATCTCAACATCACAAATTTTGTAGTCATAAATCATATATTTCTATTTATGCGTTCATTTTTGAAATTGCTGTATTTCTTAGGTATTGTAGTTCTTTCACCGCTGAAGACCGGAGGATATTTCAGCAGTATAAATTGATCATCTTTCCAAGATGATATCCAAACCTTGGCAAACTACGTAGCATAGGGTTTTGTGACCTGTTTCTGAGCAGTGCTATTCGAGACAATGGGATTTTCTTTGCAGCACTTTCTTGTTCTTTGGTAATTAGAAGTCCCTGCATGTAAGTAAATATCTGCTGGCTGTACGCAAAGAGCAGTCAAATAACGAATGACTACTATTCGTCTCTCTCTCTGTAATTGGATAGTCCGAATTCTAGGAGCTAACACGTGTAAACTAAATGTTCCGTTTCGACAGTGTCTAGAAGCATCCAGTTGGAGCATATCTTGCATTTTCGAACTAGTATAGTTCTTTCACCTCAGTCCTTTACAAAACGTTTGAGAAGCATTTATATTCTTTGACCAGTTGAACCCCCAATTTAAAGCGATTGGTGTTGGGGAAAGGAAAGGAGATGCTATCCTAAAACAAATGCATCACCGATACGTTGACTCAGGTTTTATGTCTTTAAGTAAGATAATGCTCAAACAACCGCATACTTATAAGAAGAATACACAAGGTTGATTAAAAAGAAATATCATGTAAAACTTTCGTATTAAACTCCATACTTGGTACTCGTCCAAAGAAGTTGAATGGCTCGTCCATCACATTTTTACATCTTCTAAGATCAGGATCTAAGATTCAAAAGTTAGCAGATCTCAGATACGATGCTACAGCAGTGAATAGGAATTCAATCAAATAAAGAAAGGTTGCTAATGAAACGACGTAAAGGAGATTTTACAGAAGCATTTAGGGAGTCGTTTGCAGAAGAACATTCATTCATATTGGAATCGGTGTAATAGGATAATTGAAAAAGCTATCTGGTTTTTTCAATTATCCTATTGCACCGAAACGGTTGTTTATATATTGCTACGCCAATAAATTTGATTACTAGCAGAGTTTTACTACTTTCTGCAGTTTCCTTGTTAACAATAATAATAATATACTGAAGTTCACCTTTCATTTGAATGTTTTAGACCATGTAAATGTAATACACTAAAAAAAGTTCAGAATTTCTTTTGATTTGTCCTCGCATAGTGCAGTGCCGCTTTCTGCTACGAAATACACGAGCCCATCTAATGGCTTTGGTTTGGAGTATTATCAGAAATACTTTAAAGCAATACCAATGCAGTGAGACTTCTGCAGAAGGACCCTCCATTCTGGAGAACGAAGCAACGTATATTTATCTGACTTCGGGGAAACTTTTCGATGACTTCAGCTTCATTTCAAAAAATGGGATAAAATAGCTTCGAAAATAATTCAGAAGTGCCTGAAATATGCTGACTTGACTGATGAAAACTTCAAAAGGACTCCCACGGACTGGAAGACGCCCTGTTTATTGACAGAGAACTTCTGAATGGTGTTTCTGAGGAAGAATTCATTTCCTGTTATGACAGTGTGATCACATCCGGGGGCGGCATAAATGGAAATAAGTATTTCTTAGCAGAGTTCATCACAACACTGAATATCCTGACTTCAACAGAAGGAAAAATGCGGAGAAAATAAGAAAGAAACTGAAGTTGAATCATTGTTATCACGCTTAAAGAAAGACTGGGACTAACTTAAAGAAATTAAATCTAACTGCATTAGAGAAAGTTTCCACGGATGAAGAGGAAAAATTAATAGCAAAGGATACACTCATAGCCAGTTTCTTATGCATTACAGCCAATTGAAAATTCATATGAAAATTTGTCGTAACTTAAATCAGTTTAATGGATGTTTTATCCTAAGTTGCTAAAATAATGACGATTTGAAGAATGAAAGCATTACAGGTTTATAAACTAAGGAAAATGCTGATGTTAAGAGTAAAAATAAACAACCTCAGGAGTTTGCATATAATCGCATAAAAAGGCATATAATCATACTAAAGAAAATTTAGGTACATTACGAATTTTGCGGATTCATATTAGTTAGAAGTGGCCTCTACTGATAACATAATGCGAGATTGCCTAAAAATGAACCTTAAATCAGAATTTACAATTTTAAATCATATAACATAACATTTGCAATACCCAGTGAGACTCTAAATTTTGATGTTTGAAACGCAACAAGGATCTATAAAAGGAATTAGTTTAAAATCTATATGGATTAGTTTAAAGCTAGTTCAAAGCTATCTGATAAGTATAGTTGCATGCGAATACATTTATAAAATCGATTCATTTTGCGTATGCATTTGCACTACGTTTTCAAAACTTTAGTCTCATAAAAAAATTTGGTCTCAAAAGAAAAACACTACAAAAGATTGGAGTTCTAACGCCCCTTTATCAACAATGGCAAATGTACATATATTGTACAGATTAAAAAAATATTTTTAAGCTGAACACACAATAAAATCGAGAAAAGCAACATCGAATCACTATGCGTCTTAAAAAGTACGTCTTTTGACGCAAAAGACTGCGCGGTAATATAAAATGCACTGTATTAATGGTCTACATGTTTTGCATAACAAATCTCATACTTGAGAGTTTATGAAAAGTAACAAAATATCCGTTATCGAGAATTCAGTCCGATGCGAAAATAAGTTTTTAAATTTGTTTTAGGAATGGAAAAACTGTCGTAAATAGAAGTGCCATTTCCGCTCGATGCACGAATGCTGAATTACAGTATTAGAAAATTCACGGAAAATTTTATTACCAATCTAAAACAAAAATCCCTTCGATTGGACTTTAGGAAAGGAGATATACTCGCAGATAAAAATAAACTCCTGCCCGTACTAGGAAATTAATGAATCGTTGGAAGCAGGAAATGAACGCGATTCTTTGTAACAGTGACTACTACCTTACGAGGAAAAATTCTATTAATCGATAGTTTGGGAGCAAAGCTATGACTTCGGATACAAATGCTCATTTTCACCCTTTAGCGGCAAACGGTGCGCTACGAAAGGTGTCCACTAAGTACTTTCCATAATAGAAACTTTCCGAAACCCAAGACATCTGTCGTCCTAGTAGTCGCAAGGTCAGAGCTGTTGTTTGCTGAGTAGTTTCTCGTGCTGGACACGGGTTCAAGAACCGAATGAGAAATACGTGGCGCGTCTCTCCTACGGTGTTGTCCCTCACACTTACTTGGAACCAAGACTGATGACGTCGAATTATCGGGTGTAACGAGCACACCGTTTGGAAAAAAAATTTCACTCTACTTCATGCTGCTTTTATTTTATTTTTATTATTTTAAACTTGACAACAAGTAGGACATTAAAAATAGAGTAATGGGCCCCTAGGAGAAACCTTAGAAATCTGGAAAAAGTTTGTAAAATCACGGTGTGTTACATCAGTCGAATATAGAAAGCATTTTAGAAATATTGGGTTAGTGCGAATGAAAGGTCCAACAAAGGACCAGCACACGTGGACGTCGAGATCGGAAAAGTAGAACAACTTACCTGGGCAAAATAATCCCCCTCGGCATTGACACATAGTTGCCATTTGTCCGGCAAGGCCATGATCCCGGGAAGAAAAAATTCTTGTGGTTGGGACTCGAAAAAGTCATCAACTGCACGTTGAACCTCGTTGTCTGTCGTGAACTGTTTCTTGGACAGGAAGTGATCCATGCGACGAAACAGATGACAGTCTGCCGGAGACAAGTCCAGGTAATAGGCAAGATGAGGCAGTGCTTCATACCTCAAGGTACGTAGTGTCAGCCTCATTCATTGTGCGACATGAGGGCGAGCGTTGTCCTGGCGCAAAACAACACCATGTCTGTTGACCAAAGACGGTTGTTTCTGCAGCAATATCCGTGAATCTGGTGCAATTCAGCACAATAACGTTCTACAGTGATGGTTTGGCTACTTGCCAAGAAACTCCGATGAATTATCCCGGCTGTGGACCACCAGACAAGGAGCATCATCTTCTTGGTGTGTATGGGAGGCTTAGGATGCCGTCCAGCAGGCTGTGCCTTGCTTAACCATTGTGCAGATCATTTCCGATTTTCATAAAGGATCCACTTCTCGTTGCAGGTGACGATTCGATGCAGTAGAGGCTCCTGTTTATTCCTAGCAAGCAGCGACATGCAGACTTTCAAACGCCTAGTCTTGTTTGCAGTTGCCAACTCATGCGGAAGCTACATGTCCAGCTCTTTGACCTTACCCAGCGCAGCCAGATGCCGAACAACTATCGTATGGTAGACACCTGCCTATGCCGCTATCTAACGACACGTATTTCGAGGGTCCGCTTCAACCCCACGTGACAGAACATTGTCAGAAACAGCAACAGGTCGCTGACCACGTGCTTGGTTTTGCAGGTCCGTATCTCCGCTTCGAAACTTTACAAACCATCGCCAAATGGTTCGTTCGGTGGCTGTATTTTCCCCAAGCACTTTGTTAACGAAGGAAACATGCAGACGCTGGATTTGAGAGTCATCTTCCTGTATAAATTTAAACTAAGCCTGCAGAATGGCTCAGTTTAAATTTATACGGGAAGATGACTCTCAAATCCGGCGTCTGCATGTTCCCTTTGCAAGCCACGTTACGTCCAAACAAATGACGCCTGAACCTTGTTCTTCGCACACGTGCTCGCTTTTTTCAGTAACTCTGTGACGTAATAACCGCAACACCTGTGGGTGGTTCCCTTCTGCTGTGGTGGGGTCTGTCTCCACTGCTCGTTCGCGACGGACATTTTATTAGCACCAACATAACGGGGCATTTAGGAAATTTGCCTATAAACACACGTCGAAAGATTTTACATTGGGAAATCAGAAGAATGTGCATAATATCGATCGTAATTTGAGAAAGTCCTGTAAGGATTTTTTTCGTCCGACTTCTGGAATGGCGAGGTATCATAAAAAACAATCCCGGATTTTTCCCAATCTAAAGAGAAACAGTTTCGTCAAAGAAGATGCATGAGAAATTATATTCACGCCTGTATAAATCACATGCAAAATAATTTTCCAAATCGAACTTTAGAAGCAAAGATACACCTCGAAATCAGCATGTTCGATAAACCACTTCAGGAGTTAAATTAACGCACATGAAAAGCCAATCAGATGACTAGTTTTGAGCATAGCCAATGCACGCCGATTTTAAAGGAACTGTTATTCATTTTATCTCAGGAACTTTCTGAAAAGAGTAAAGAAGTGGGTTTACAGATGAACTTACAGAAAACAAAACTAATTTACAATCCTTTTACAAATAACTGTGGATTTAGAATTTGATAGGACAAATTTAGAAGAATCTTGGGCCTACATCTACTTTGAACAACACGTATCAAACGATGGCCACAC
The DNA here is from genome assembly GCA_039090855.1 of Macrothele yani. Lineage (NCBI taxonomy): Eukaryota > Metazoa > Arthropoda > Arachnida > Araneae > Macrothelidae > Macrothele > Macrothele yani. The sequence continues at coordinate 8,311,437 of CM077004.1, forward strand.
CGAAGAGAAAATTCATGGGGGCACAGAACTTAGCGAGTGCATTTAAGAGAAACAGAATACTTTTTAAGACCATTTTACCATTATGTGTTAAGAGAAAAACATTTAATAAGTGCATCCTTCCATTTCTTACTTATGGGTCAAAGACATGAACCTTAACTGAAAAAACATGCAGCGGCTGGGGACAACTGAAATGAACGTGAAGAGGTGCATGATTGACGTAACAAGCAAAGATAGGACCAGGAACTTGTGGATTATGAAAATGACAAGACTAGTGACGTCATGACGAAAGCAAAGAACCTTAAAAGGCAATGGGCTAGGCATATTGATTGAGGAATTGACCGTCAGTCATTGGGCGACAGATATACTATATTGACAAAAGTCGCCGGACAGCCCTTCAAAAGCAAATGAACGGATCCGCTGCGTTATTAAGATGAGCGGTACAGCTGCAAACGGTATAAAAACAAGCCTGCAGCTAACCGCGATCATATCACACTGTGAGGTTGAGTAAAAATGTCACGGCGGGAGAGAACTGACTTTGAGAAAAGAAAGACTGTTGGGTGCTATATTAGTGGGATGTCCACAAGAGAAACCAAGAGGCATTTAAACACACCCAAGTCAACTGTTTCGAATGTACTGATTAAGTGGAATACACATGGCGTGCCTGAAGCAGCAAAACATACCGGCAGACCAAAGAAAATCAGTTATAGGGGACGTTGAAGCCTCAGGAGAGTCGTTATATCTAATCGACGGAGTACTGCATAAGACCTCAGCGTACAGGTGAGTAAAAATGCTGGATCCACGGTATGTACACGTACCATTCGCATAGAGCTTCATTCCATGGGTTACCGTGGTCGTGCGGCTGCTCATTAGCCTTTCACCTCCACTCGGAATGCTACTCGTCGTTTAGCATGGTGTAAAGGACATTTATCGTGGACCGTAGATCAATGGAAACGGACCCTATGGACTGATGAATCCAGATACACGGTCTATCAGTCTGTTGGCCGTGTGTAGGTATGACGGAAGACGGGGAAACGTTACTTACCACAGTGTACTGTTCCTACGGTCAAGTTTGGGACTGGCAATGCACTCGTATGGGGGTGTTTTTCGTGGTATGTCCCGGCCCATTGGTTATCTCGGACAAACCGGTTACCCAGCACGTCTACCTCGATATTCTGGACAATTATACCTTACCAACTTTGTGGAAAATCTATGGGACCGAGACTTGTAGGTAGCAGCAGGATAATGCATCGAGCCATAAAGCAAGGATTGTTACGGCATGGTTTGACCATAATTCCGTATCGTGTGTGGACTGGCCAGCACAGAACCCTGATCGTAATCCCATAGAGTACGTATGGGATAAATTAGGGCGCTGCATAAGAAGTTTAGAACAAATGCCTACTACTAAGCAACAATTAGCGGCAGCATTATGTACTGAATGGAAGTGCATACCTATCGCTGTGTTCTAAAACCTTTTCGAAAGCCTGTCTCGAAGGATCAATGCATGCGTTAAGGCCAAAGGTGGACCGACACCTTACTAATGTATGTCAATAAATACTATGTTGTGTTTTTCTTCTAGGTGTCCGGTGCCTTTTGTCCATATTGTGTATATTATGAAAATCCTCCAAATACGTGGCGTCAGTGAATAAACGAAGACATCGCTCTTTCCACGTTTTAGCAACACACAGCAACCGAAAAATTACTATTCGGTCACCGCCGGGTAATTTAACTCCGGATCTTTCGAATATCTAGCCGAGCGCGTTAGCCTTACACCACAGTGGCCAACAATCCACGGCGCTATGTGCGTTTTCCTGTCGTGTGTTTTTCTGTTTTTAGTGTATATTATACTTCATACCAAAGAACACCAAAGGCGCAGAAAAAGACGGCGTGAGAGATCGGCGGATAAAGTTCTTTTTTTTTTTTTTTTTTTTTTGGATTGGAGGTTTAACGACCACCGTGAGCAACTCAATGGGCTATAAGCAGTCGCCCGTCCCTAATTTAGGGTCACTGGTTCCAGGGAAGGGAGAGAGCCAGTGCCGTAAGACAAACACAACATCCATGCCTCACCGGGATTCGAACCCGGACCCCTCACGGACGAATGATCAGAGGCCAGCGCCTTAGACCACTGCGCCACCGGGGCGGCGGATAAAGTTCGAAAGAAATGGGAGAGAATTGCTGGAGTGACATGGAAGAGAACTGCTCAAGACAGAAAGCTGGAGAAGAGATCCAGGAGTGCACTAACAATTGTTGATGATGATGATCACCGCCCCGGTGTCGCAGTGGTATAAGCAATGGCTTCTAACCATTCGTCCCAGATGGGTCCGGATTCGAAACCCGGTGAGCCATGGATGTTTTGTTTGTCTTACAGCACCGGCTCTCTCCCTTCCCTGGGACCATTGGTCCTTAATTAGGCACTGGTGATTGTTTACAGCACATTGAGTGGCTCACGGTAGTTCTTAAACTCTCAATTAAAAAAAAATAATAATGATGATATCGTGGAGCTAAGAATTCAAATTCATGCCAACTGGTCTGAAAGCTGTACCCCGAATTACGGTTCAGATATGAACCAAACATTTCTGTCTGTACTCTTCTGAATAAAAAGCTTTCTCAAAATTGACTTTCAGAAAAGGAAATAGATTGAAGAGCCAAAACATTATCACCACCTGCCTAACACGGTGTTGGTCCTTCACGTGTCTTCAAAGCAGCTGTTAGAATGCGAGGCATGGACGTCACAAGCTTTCTAAAGGTCTTGTGGTACCTGGTACTAAAACGTTACCAGCAGACCCTTTAATGCTTGTAAGTTACGTAGTTGAGCCACCGCACGCAGATCCATTTTGCTGTTTTTCCACAACCACTTATGCTCCATTGGATTGATCTCTGGGAAATTTGGAGGCCAGAACAGTACCGGGAAGCCTTCTTCATACCCCACTAACTATTCTCCAACCTTTATGAGAGAAGACCTGGTCTGAAATGATGTTTAGGTATTTGGTAGACGTAATAGTTTCCTGTACACGAATGACTGGACCCAGGGTTTTCCAGCAGAACATTGCACAACTCATTACACCTCCTCCACCGACTTATTTTCGTCCGACGATGCGTTCTGGTGCCAACACTTCCCCAGTTAAACGACGCACACGATCCCGTCCGTACACCTAGTGCAACAGGGAAAAGATTCATAGGATCAGACGACCTTCTTCCAATCATGATACTCCAGGTTTGATGCTTCCGTGCTTACTGTATTAGTTTTCAACAGTGAACCAAGGTTAGAGTGGGCACTCAGAGGAGCCTGCGGCTACCCAATCCCATTTTCAGCAGGGTTCGATCTACTGCGTGTTTTAACACATCACTTCCATCACCATCATTCAAATTACCGGCAGGTAATTCCACAGTATCGCTTCTGTTGGCTCGGACCATACGGAATTGATTTCGCTCGCTTCTAGCATCGATCAGCCGTGGTGTGCCCGCACTTTGCAGGAGGTACGTGGTTTTCCTTCTTAGGACTACTTTTTAAAGGTTCTAAGCACGGCGGACCGTTAGCACTGCACAAGCCTTGCTGTCTTGGAAAATATTCTAAGCCAGTAGTCAGGCCATTACAATTGGGCCTTTGTCTAACTCCTTTAAGTCCGCTGCCTTCCCAACTGAAGAATAACACTGATTAAGAGAGCCCATCATCATTGTTTATTTCTACCGTTTCATGATCTTTGCAGTCGGAGTCGTTTACCTGCAGTTGCCTCGATTTTTATAGAGACGCGCTGGTCACAACGTTTTTGGCTCTTCGGTGTATAGTGCGCCATGCAAATAAACACAGGGTGAGGCAAATGACTATGGTCACCTCGGAAAATATGGGCCCAATTATGCGTCTTCGAGATACCGCACACCACAGATCAATCTTCTGATAATTTAATGTCATTTCGTGTATCTGATGCGGATTATTGGAAGACCACAAGCGACTGTTTTGGCTGTTCACATATCCCGATAAGAAAAACAGCGCCTCATCGGAGAAAAGCGTGACGTTCAGAATATCTTCTCCGTTGTCATTAATGAAGTCCTTGAAGCATCTGCAATATTCCACACGTTTATCGTAGTCTGTGTGCTTCAGTTCGTGCACTGTTCTAATTTTGTACGGGTAGAGCTGCAATCGTGTTTTCAGTGCCGTAAGTGTGCTGTTGTACGACACATCTGTTTGTTGTGCCAATTTTTGAACCTATTTCTTTGGATTTCTTCTGATGCGAACGGAAATGTCCTTCACATTTTCCTCTGTTAACACTCGCGGTCTGCCGCTTCTCGGAGCATCTCTCACTGACCCAGTTTTAAGAAACGTTTCAATGAACCACCTCACTGCATTGCGAAGGGCTGCTTTAGTATCGGGAAATTGTTCTCTGTACTTCACTTCGTCCATATATTCCCCTCCACTACGGAACACATGTTCAATCAGAAACAAACGATCCTCAAGTGACAACACCATGTTCAACCGGCAATTGTGACGCCTCACTACTGTGACGTGCCTGCACCGCAGGACACACATGAGATAAAGGCAGATAGCAGCGAGAGCATGCGTCCGCGTAGCTCAGTTGGGAGAACGACTTATTCCGGAATGAGGGGACCCGGGTTCGATGCCCGGCGTGGCCAAAAATGGCGGAGAAATTTACTTCGCTTTATTGGCGCCCGAACTTCAAGAATGGCCTCGTCGTTAAAGTTCTCGCTACGGTGTAATGTTCTTTTCACACCGCGAGACAGGAAAAATAAGAGAATTCCTTCTTCAGCACTTCGAAAAATAAATGTGTGCGATGTTACGTTCCACAGACCAAATTGACTGGGATTTCTCCAATGTACGTTCTTCAGCAGATGACTGCCTACAGCGACATATGGTGCCGGCTGACACGTGGGCCATGCCCCCGGCCCTCTTTCGGGGGGGGGGGGTAGATGTGACGTGCCTGCACCGCAAGAAGCACGTGAGATAAAGGCAGATAACAGCGAGAGCATACGTCTGCGTAGCTCAGTTGGGAGAGCGACTAATTACGGAATGTGAGGACCCAGGTTCGATGCCCGGCATGGACAAAAATGACGGAGATACTTACTTCGTTATACTACTGACTAATTCAATCAGGGCCAGACGCCGGAAATATCGGCTGCGGGGTGCGCGTAACCTCGCCTCGAACACTCGCACTTTCTCCATTCCAAATATTCCATGTACGTGGGCGGTAACTACACTTTATAGATTTCTTACTACAATTTCTTTTCAGAGCACGTCAGGGGCACAGGGACATTTGGCTCACCCTGTAAATATGGCATTTAGCAGGATTGCATAGCTGGGCCATTTTGCAATAAAGTTCTGTAGCTTACATCGCACAAAAAGTGTGGAAGGTTTTGCTCATAGCATCAGCTGTGAAATGCAAAATAATGTTTCCCGAAAAAATTTTAGACCTGTAGATATACACCGATGAGTCGTTACATTATGATAACCTACTTAATAAGCTGTAGGAACGACTTTAGCTCGCAAAACAGCGGCCACTCGGCGAGGTAGCGATTCGATGAGATGGCGATAGGTACCCTGGGGTATCTGGTACCATAATGTCAACGGCAGGTCCTGCAGTTCCCGTACATTTCTGGGTACCTATCGCCACCGCTGGGGTATCTGGTACCATAATGTCAATAGCAGGTTCTGCAGTTCCCGTACATTTCCGCTTTTCCAAGTCAAACTACAAATGTTGGATTTGGTTCATGTCAGGTGAATTTGAAGGCCAGGGCATTAACAGTAAATCACCAGCATGTTCCTCGAACCACTCCTTGACGATTCTGGCAGTGTGGCATGGCGCATTATCCTGTTGGTAATGACCATCACCAGCAGGGAACACAGTTGCCATTAATGGATGAACTTGGTCCCCGCAACGATGTTTAGATACCTGACAGCTGTCAGGAATTGTTATGTTGGGATAATGGGGCCTATGGTGTTCCATGAATACATCGCCCACGGCATTACACAGCAACCGCCGGCCTGTTGCCACCCAAAAGTGCATCCAAGTGCCATCGCCTCTCTTGTTAGTCCGCGTATCCGCGCTCGGCTGTCTACGTGACGCACCAAGAATCTTGATTCGTCAGACCAGGCCACATTCTTCCAATCATCCATGGTCCAACTCGATTATCTTGGGCCAATTCCATGCGTTGTTGGCGATGACGTGCAGTGAGCATATGGACTCGAAGTCCCATATGCAGAAGCCTGCGATGAACTGTATGCTGTGACACATTGCCCTGATCCCCACTGTCTGTGTGTGATTTGCCGCACTGTGGCCCTGCGGTCGCTGAGAACAATGAGCGACAGTCTCCGCTTCCCTCTGGCAACAGTGAGCTGCGGACGACGGCTCGTCGCTTGGCCATCTGTGCACCACTTTTGATACTTACTCACCACAACGGCACATGAACAACCCACAAGCCGCACCGTTTCCGAGATTGTAGTTCCGAGGAGCCGTACCATCACAATTTGTCCGTTATGAAACTCCGATAAATCGGCAGCTTTTCTCCGAACACTCCACTAAACGAAAGCTGGTCCTCGGGTTGTATATATACTGATCTGTGAATTCCCCTGCGCCACCGTTCGGTCTCAAGGTGCGCTCATTTCTCTAGGATGGGGGTGGTCATAATGGAATGTCTTATCGGTGTAACTCAAAATGTTAAAATACAAATACGCCATCTAGTTGTAAAATCTACCAGAGTATTCATTAAAACAGTGCATGAATCATTATTCTTATTTATATATCGCCTTTCGAAGCAAAGATAAGTTTTTTCAACTCTGACTTACGGCCGCGGCGAAATGGTATCGATTTATGCCTCAAACACATCCTTTTTTGCAAAAGAAGCTAAACAAGTGGTGTCAGTTTCTGCGAAATACGTAGAATTATTTTTCAGAGACAAAACGACATATTTTTATCTGGAAGTTGTATTTATACGCCCTTGAAAATGCATGTACTACGCGATACCTCATATATTTGCTCCTATTAAGTTCTGAGATAGTAAGTGCCATTGTCTGAAAGTCGTTATTTGTGCAAAATAATTTAGATTAATACCTTTAAGAAAACTGCAGTTTGTATTTTGTAATTTACTTTCTTCTTCTCTCCGTTGTGCTATTTCGATTCATTCTATAGAAATAAATTTATATCGACTATTAATCATTCATTTTCTTCTGGCATAAAAATATCTAACATCAGCAAAGAAAGAAACCATGAAATGACATAGCCCCGTGATAATTCAAAAAATGAATTCATACAAATGCCATAAAGTGCCTCAGGGAAAGCCTTTGACATTGTCAAATGATGTTAACTTAAGGCGGCATGCAGTTAGACGTTAGATGCCTTTATTTCATGTCTTGGAAATAAATTGGGAAGAGAGAAGAGAGAATTTAAACCTTGGAGCTTCTGAATGTCCTGTGTCGGGTAATTTGTTACCTTTTTCTTTCGGGATCAGCTAAGCTGTATTTTATTATAGATTCCTTTTTGACCTCGTTTCGGTTCAATTTGTTGTTTTACGTCCCTTTTTGTACAGGAAAGCTGTAGTTCCTCTTGATGAAAATTTCTACGCTTTCTAAGGGGAAGTCGTTCTGTTCGTTATATATATGTACTCTTTATACTGAGATCACAAAGTGAGTAGTATTGCGTAAGGATTGGCAAATGATATCATCACTGATATACAAACTATAGAGGATCACTGAATTTGTGATGCAGAAGTTTCAGTTTGTATGCAAAGTAGCAAATGCAGATTTTGATTTTAAAAATGACATCTTGTACCATCCGAAAGGTCGTCCTTTCATTTCAGAGACATGACGAAAGGCGAAAATTCATTCATGCGCCTTACACACACACACACACATACCACCACGCAGGAAACAACCGCATGCATCGAAATACGATAGATTAGTACTTTGGAAGCAAAATAATTCTCATTTCACATATCCAAAAATAGTGGGAGTAACTGAAAAGTTGCCCGAATACCATGGAAGGATTACTTTGCTTTTTCATGATCATTTTACTTTTTCTGTTCTTCTGTCCATCGGTCTTTTTCGAGTTCTGCAAAGGAGCTCGCATACCATGGAAGGATCACTTTACTTTCTCATCACTTTACTTACTGTGTATTTCTGTCTACCGATGTTTTTCGAGTTCTGAAAAATAGCCTGCGTACAATGGAAGGATTTCTTTACTTTCTCATGATCACTTTACCTTCTGTTTTCGTCTCTCTATCGATCTTTTTCGACTTCTGAAAAGCAGTCCGCATACCATGGAAGGATCACTTTACTTTCTCATGATCACTTTACTTTCTCATCACTTTACTTTCTCATGATCACTTTACTTTCTCATCACTTTACTTTCCGTGTTCTTCTGTCTACCGGTCTTTTTCGCGTTTGCTTTGCACAAGTATTTATGTGTGTCTGGCATTATTTCGAAAAAAGAGTATACCCTGACACGACTTTTTTTACTATTGGTGGTAAAATTATTAACTGTAGGTCACTATTTTCAAAGTAAATTCTTTATGATGAAAATATACAAAGGCATTGATTCGATCTTTCAGTCACTAAAGAATTTTAAGAATATAATACGTTCTAAGCTAAAGATATGATGTCTTCAATATTACAGAAATAAGATTTGTAACATTTTATCTATTCTCTTGTAAGAAAGATGTTCAGGCATAATATTTTTGGGTTTATGAAAAATGTTATGAAATCTTGTTGTGCATGAGTGTAATGAAAGATAATGTTACCCAAAAGTGAAATGATGTATTGTTGAGTGAGTTAACGGTACATCATACTGTGAGATAAAACTTCAGCAATGGTTACTTTATAACATCGGTTGAAAGCTTTTGAAACTAATTAATTAATACACATTTGTAAATTTAAATTCAAAATAAACAAAACGAGGGGGGGGGGGCTCCGTTGGGCATACACTCATGTGTATTTTCAGGTTTCTACCAAATTTCAAATATCTAGGTTCAATAGTTTCTTCTGCAGGCGATTGACAGGCAGACAGACACGGCAATTTTATCATTTTAGGTTCTAATGTACTGTTGCTTTCCAAGTTAGGAAGTAAGAAAGTCTCATCAGGTTTGGCTGTCATTTCGAAACTAAAGCACATGAGACGTTTCAAAAGCTTTTGATCTGGTTTTAAAATGACCGCTAATACTGATGTGCAACATAAGGAATTAATGCATTATCAGCAGTATTTCTTTCAGTGACTAAATATTGTAAAATTCGGAGAGGGATAAACGAGAATGTAAAAAGCATTAATAATTCACAGCACAACTGAAAGATTTTCTAAGAATTATCTGGTTATTATAGCTCAATTAGAAAAGAAAATATCAACACTTTTAGCAAAACGAAGACAATACATACACTTACACCCATAAATAAATATTTGTGAGTTTTAATGTTTTATTTCGTGATATATTGCTTCTAGACAAGTGAAAGTCCAGGAATTCATTAATTTAGAGAATAATGGAATACACAGGGAATAGGAGTTTAGAAACAGGTGTAAACTTCCCCTACGGTTTTTTGGAAATCTAATCGGTTAAGATATGTTCATTGTCAAGTCTTTTGCCCCTTTGACTATTGACAACAGCTTAACGTTATTAGTGACTGTGGGTTTGTCAGCCACCGAGTACTTGAAATGCACTATACAACTTGCGCTAGAGCAGTTTAAAAGCTAATTCAGTTTAAAAGCTAATGCAGTTTCTTTTATTTGCTTCTAAGATCGCACGGCAGTAAAATTAACCTTGAATCACATGAAACGGGGAAAAAACAACGAAAGAACTAATATGCATATATGTTTCTCCGCAGAATTCGGAATGTCGCTCTCACGGATCACTAACAAGCGAATCGCTAAATGCCAGGCCAGGTTTAACACCGTAGAAAATGCACAGCACAAAGAATACAAGGACTAAATACTGAGTGGAATTTTGCCCACAGCAGGTGGTTTCGTATGGTTCCATCTTCATACGCATTGGCCCCACCTTGAATTTCTCTACCCGGGTACTTTCGGTGATCTTAACCATTGTTTTTTTAAACCAAAAATACAACCGCATTTTAATCGTGCCCCTCTTTGGAGAACTTTTATTTTTGGTCAAGTTAAATACCTAACAGGAAAGCACTTGTCTGCTTTTATACACTAGTGTGCAAAAATTAAGGACGAAGAGGAGAAATTAGCATAACAGCGGAACGAGTAGGCAGAACGGATCGAAAGACCACTCAGGAGATAGACTAGGGTCCGGCACGGTAGGGAATGAGGATATATGCAGCATGATGTAGGGCGAGGGGGTGGGGGTGAGTCGGAAGGATATAAAGCCCACCACAGGCGGTGTACTCTCAGCAATTCGGTGAAAGTTATTGCACGGTGTACATCGGTTTGAACGACGTCGAGTTGCTGCCATCGTGTGATATGGCCAACAGGCAATCCAGTAGACGACATCTGGATAACTTTACCCGAGGTCGCGTCATTGGGAAGTTGGAAGAAGGTCGAAGTGTGACTAGTGTGGCCGAAAAGTTCGGGATCGCTCGCAGCATCGTTTCACGAGTTTGGAGAGCATTTCAAACGACAGTAACAGCTGTCCGAGAGTTTAGCAGTGGTCGTCCACGAGCAACCACGGCGGCGGACGACTGGTATATTGTACAGACGGCAGACAGCGGGAGAAATCGCGAGGCACATGAAACAGACAACTGGACGTCCGTTATCGCGCTTTAACGCGGCCAGGACGCTGCACAAAGGTGGTCTATTTGTACGACGACCAGTACGGTGTGTGCCATTAACGCCTGCTCATAGGAGACGGCGGTATCTGTAGTGCCAGGAACACAAGAACTGGACACATCAGCAATGGGGTCGAGTTCTCTTTACGGATGAGAGACGATTTAGTCTGACGAGCGATTCTGGGCGTATACACATCTGGAGAGAGCAGGAACACGCAATCAGACCTCCAACAACATCGAAAGGGACCGGTTTGGAGGTGGCAGAGTTTTCGTTTGGGGCGGTATCATGTTTGGTAGCCGTACTGACCTCCACATTTTCCAAGCAGGTTCAGTCACTGGTGTCCGCTATTGTACTGAGGTTCTTCTGCCTCACGTGCGTCTGTTTAGAGGTGCTGTGGGTCCTGAGTTCCATTTCATGGACGACAACGCTACACCTCAGTGTACAGTGGCTGTCGCAGAGCTGTTGAAGAGTGAAGATATTTAACACATGTATTGGCCCGCAAGGTCCATGGCACTAAATCCAATCGAACACGTGTGGGACCTTCTCTAGAGACGCTTGGCAGCACGTCACCAGCCGCCAGCAACGATTCCGCAGCTGCGATTGGTGCTACAAGAGGAATAGACCGCGATGCCTCAACAGCTCCTTGACAACCTTGTCCTCAGCATGGACAGACGTTGTAAATCCTGCAACGCAGTCAAAGGTGATGAAAAATGAATTAAAAAACATGAAAAATTTAAATAATAGAAGGATTCTGACAAATAAGGCAGTCCATCAAACTATCAGAACAAAGGTGCTTTTTACTTTTGAAACTTAAACAAATCTTGCCTGCACGCACCCTCCAAAATATTCAATAGGTTGTTCGATAAAACGTATGAAAGATTGCGTTCGATTTTCAAATTTAAACAAAACATGTACTTTTTTATTTTGAAAAAAAGTTCACAATACTTTTCAGAGTAAATTAAAAGCTTCCAGAATTTGAATGATCTAAAAACGAGAGCTTCGATCTTTACAAATGTTTTCAGTGCAAAGATATTTCTACATAAATATTATGTCAAAGGACAAAAATGTCATTTATAATATGATAACCAGTCAGTGCAGGCAATATGTTTCACGATATGTGCTCATATTTTTGCAGAAGTTATCAATAAGTTTTGAGCCTCAATTGTACCTCTCCAACCTCTAGCACTAGTTAGATGACTTCTCACACAATTAACAAAATCAAATTTACAGTATTTTCCTTGCATGCTCATTAGAGATAGAAGTTCAAACAAGAAAGAAAGGTTATTAGAATGAAAGAATAATGCAAACAGACCTTCAGCTAGAGCTTTAGAAAATCGCTCTCTCTCTTTCTTCCCGTTGTAAACTCGTCAAAACGGGAGTTATTTCGAGAGTAAGATTTTCTAATTAGGATTTGTAAGAAATTGACGAAAAAATTGCCTTTCAGTATTTCCAAAATCAAACTCTTCGACTGTTTTACAATTTTATGCATCGATTGTTTTGCGGGATTAACACCATACCATAAATAAACGTCCCCTTTTCGACTTAAATTGTATTTTTCGATACATAAATTGTAAAACAGTGGAGAGGTCTGCATAGATATATAAACTTTGCCTTTTCAGAATCAATGCCATACAAAGTGATCATGCTCATCTTTTCTGGCTTGCGTTCTTCATAAAAAATTATCATATATTTTTGATATCATACCATGTTGTCGGTTGGCCTTCTCATCCTGCTGTCTTTAAAAATAAACTCCCTTTCTTCATGGATTGCACACAAAAAAGGCAAAAATAAAATAAAAATAAAAGAAAACACTTAATCTCCAGTACCAATTTTGTAGCAGTTTATAAAGCGATGTAATATTCATGTTTTTCTAAAAAAAAAATTTGGTTTTATCCGTCTCATTTCTGTTCAGCAGGCATGAATTCTTTCAGCAGTAGGTTTACATGAAATAATGTAATTTGACTTTTCAATCCGTATTGCATAAATAAGCTTTGATTTATGAACCTTAGTTTAACTAAGTCCATAAGTTTCACCTTTTTGAAATCAGTTTTATAGACATCGTTCAATTTTTAGAATCACTGATTTTTTGAAACATATAAACATACACTTTAAATTTTTGATGTAGTTTCTATGAAATCAGACATTCACGCACCATCTTTCTAAGGGGATCGACGGAAGTACAGAAACTTTGCATTTAAAAAAAAAATCACAAAATTGTGGATTTCAACGTCTTTAAAAAAGCAAATATGTGCAGCTTTTCAGGCAAATGCAGAGGATGTTCGCATATTTTTAGAACAATTCTTCAGCAATATAATTAATTTTCAAAATAACATTATTTCTTTCTTAAATGTTCTATCTGATATCTCTTACTCTGGACTAGGAACCTACGTCTAGATTTTCAAGATTATAGGGCATTTCTTAAAATTGGTTGTGTCATTTCATTCCACTTCTTTTCCACTTCTTTCCAAAGCCCAATCATTGTTTTAGGCCTGCGTTCAGAAAGCTTTCTCTTCTAACCAGTCCAAAGGGGGAATAGTCCATTGGTGACACATCAGGGAACTTTGGAGGGATATGAGCAAAAGGTATAGACTTCATACTCATCTCTTTTTTTATATTTCAAGAAATAGTGTGGTAGATTTGGATGTATGACTGGTAGCATTATCTTGATGGAGTTCTACTCTTTGAAGGCTCTGTGGATAAAGATATTTCCTCTTTAAATATAGGAGTTAAAACATTATTTTGGTAATATGTGGAATTGATTTTTAAATTCTTTTCAACTTTTCTTAACTTTAATTTTCCATTGTACGAAAAACTAGCAGTAATAAAGCATCCTTATTGAAACTTTCTTTGGTGTCTTGGAACCAAGTTTGTTAAGTCTTTTTCTTCTGTTTTGCGATAGTAAATCGACCTTCTTTTTGTTACAGTCGTTTAAGTAGATCCATGCTTTATCATTAGACTCTATGAATTTCCATGTGTCTTCTGCTAAGTGATTTTCTCAAAGAAGTCTACACTGCGTTCGGCGCTCAGCCACGTGCCTAGACAAAAGGCAGTGAACATAATGTTTTTTGTTTTTTTCAGATTCAAATCTTTGTTTATTACCTTGTTTACAGTTGATACAGATATTTTTAACAACTTAGCGATTGCTCTTCGGGTCGGTGGATTTTCTTCTAAGAGCAGAAACTTTACTTTTGAAATAATCATAAAAAGTGTACCTTCTTTGGAAATTCGTTTGGTGTTCATTTTCCTCTTAAAAGCAATGATTGGCGATGTTTCTCTCTATTACTAATAATAGTTCTTATTTTACATTTATAAATCCTAATTCCATAACTTTCACAGCGTTTTTTTTAATCACAGAAAACGAATATTTCTGTTAGTAAAGAGCTTGTTTACGTGCGCCATTTTCTTAGAAGATGATATTTAACTGTCAAAGAAGTTTCTTTCGTGTTCATTTAACACGCTGTTGCCAGTTTCAATTTTTTTAATTTATTTTAATTTCTTATCAAAAACGTTCTGAAAATACGTGTACAATTAGGATGGGACGTTCAAATAGGCAAAAAATGTTTTTTTTAAATTTAAATCTGGAAGTGGGGGGGGGGGGGGTGTTTCTTACAAATAAATGCCCATAAGTTTTTTAGATTTTTTATTCAAAGTTTTGAGCCATCTACTGGGCCTTGTATTTTAGTGTTTTCAGCCTAAAACCTAGCCTTTCGAAAAAAGTTAAATATCTAAAAATTCAAAAATTATTTCAATAATAATTAAAAATTATATCCAAAGAATTTAATTGATATAAGAAAATTTATTTTCAGAATACAATATTTTTTATAACACACCAAAGGAAAATTCAAATATTGTGAAGCTTTGCACATTTTCTTTCAATTCAAAAATGAAGGAAACATGTTGATAAAACATTGAAAAATAAATATCAATTGAATAGCATTTTTAAACAATAAGAAATAAATACACAACTAAACATAAAAAGGTTAACGTTAATTATTAAGCCAATTTATACCGATTTTTATTATCAAAATTTGGCATAATTTGTTGGGATTGGATTTTAGCACGGATGCCTCTGTCACTAATTTTCGCACCTTTCCACAGTGTAAGGGAATCGAAGAAACTTTAAAGAAGGAAAAATTGGAGAATTTATAAGAGATTCAAAGTCTTCATTTGTATCGTTTGCCAAAATGGGGCGAGATACAAGATGACACTCTTTCCACTTAATCAGATCGTTGTAGGCAATAGTTTCAAAGTTAGTGTTTGGAATTTTGTGTGTTCCTTCTGTGTTAGTCATTCTCTGTCTAGCCATCGGAATCCTCCTTAGTCCCAGCTCACGAATGGGGCGGCGGTCATCGCTGATCATCGCAAGGAGCAAATTCTCAGGGTGAATAAAGTATGCATTCCTTTAAATAGCTGAGTTAATTATAGATT
This sequence comes from Macrothele yani, assembly GCA_039090855.1. Classification (NCBI taxonomy): domain Eukaryota; kingdom Metazoa; phylum Arthropoda; class Arachnida; order Araneae; family Macrothelidae; genus Macrothele; species Macrothele yani. The sequence goes on from CM077004.1 coordinate 8,326,583, forward strand.
CCAATTCGTCACTTAAATAACGAGTTGGCTTTATCGTCTTGAGAACATGCAAAGCTCCATCTTTGGAGCAAGGATGAAATTTTATCACGAACCACATTGGCTCATAAATACTTTTAAAATGAATTCTGAAGTAATTTTAAAGTTTGCTGATGGACTGTCACATGAGATGTAGTATCGTAGAACACGGTTTGCAGTCGTCAGCCAACGAGCATGAGATAGCGTTCCAGGTTGACGATCAATTAAATTCGTAGAGCACTGTCCACAATAAATAGCCTTGCAAATATCATAGAAATATATTTGATCTGAACTTATATCCTGTAGGTCGACTTTTGGTAAATCACAAGAAATAGCTATAATAATAATAACAATAATGTTTTTATTCTTGCTGCTACATTTGGAATTTATGAACATACATCAACATTTTGCGTTATAGAGAAATGCCTCAGAGAGTCCTGACAAAAGCCCTGATTTCCCAAATATGTAGACAAGCAAGCACAGGTTAATCAAACACAGCAGTCATGTTCAGTGTTAATTATATTATAAATATTTTATTATTATTATTATTTTTAATTTAACTTAAGGATTTTTTAAGTTTATTTTTGAATAGGTTTAGGTTATTTATTATAGTCAACTCGACAGGAAGTGCATTCCAAAATTCAGGACTAATATAATTTAACCTCCTTTCATCATGAGAGTTTTGGGATATACGAGTCTTAATAATTGTCTATATTTTGTTTCATAATTATAAGTATGAAAATTCAATTCAATATCTGTGTATACGTTTTGTTTTATTCTTTGGAACATTAGTTTACCAATTTTGAAGTCAAATAATTGTTTAACAAATAAAATTCCATAATGGTTAGGGTTAACATGAACATGATGAGAAGAGAAGTTTTAACTGGAAGCTTTTCGCAATTATCTAATGATTTCATAAAGTTTGCAACTGGAAGCTTTTTGCATTTATCTAATGATTTTCCGATTATTCCCGAATATTCTTTTGGATCTGCTGTAGCTCCATTTAAATACTGAAATAAATGTCTCAGAAGCAATTCGTTGGCATGCAATTGGCATACGAACCATTGGAGTGAACGATTTAATTTCCTTTTAAGACAAACGATAACTCCGTTTTTGCATCCAGTATTGAAAGGTATGCCCTCACAATCTATTGCCACCAGGTGGCTTTAGCTGTACCTGAAGGTGGAGTAATATGCCCTATATAAGATGAACTTGGCTATTCTATAAGGGAAATATGTGCTTCATATATTGTTCTCCGATGAAGTCGGTCTTGGTATAATGTTTTATCTTTTCTCCCGTCAAAGTATAGACCTGTTACGATAATTTCCGCCTGTTTAAAAACAAATTTCAGTTCTTCTCGATTCTTATGTCTCAGTCTGCGAACTTTATTTTTATCAATACTGTTCGTGCAATCGTCTTCTGTTACTTCCCATTTACCTTCTAAAACTGCAGATGCTACAGCACTATCGGAAACACCATATTGGTCACACACCTTCGCAAGTGTTTTAACTTATTTCTACAAGAAACATTAGGATTTATTTTTGAAGTCGGAGGTTCCGATTCTACTTCAGTAGATGACATTGATAAAGCACTGTCGTAGCATCTACGTTCAATATTAACTCGAGTTTTTGTGATACATTTTGTAGTCGCACCAGACACCTTATGTTTGCTTCCTTCCCTTTTTAGAATTTTATTTGTTTCAGCAACGTCTGTTGATCCTGTAGCCATTTTCCTCAATGCTCTTTGATCAATCAGAAACGGTTGTTCTTTAAGTGGCACCTTTTAAAGCTTCTTACAAGAACATGAAGAAAAAGTGTGACATTTACATGAAGCAATGCCAAACAAGGCAGTCGATGCATTTTTAAAAGCCTTAATGTTTAGAACAAAGTTGGTATTACGTTTCACTTCAGGATATCTTTTAAGGGTTGAGTACTTATCACAGTTCTTACGAATCACTTGCAATACTCTTTCAGGGAAACAGTTGGTATGGAAGCTTTCACCCATATTTTCTCTATATTTTCTTCAACAATTTCAGCTGTCACGTAAACTCTGGGTTCTTTGCCTGAATTCTGGCCTTTTAGTTGGTGATTAATGAATAAATAAAACTTTAAAACATCCTGAATCGTTGGTAAAACTGAGAGTTGCAGTCCACGTGAGGCACCAAAAATGGGGCATTCTGCTTGTTGCCTCGTGAACATACTTTTAGAATAACTCATCATGATCTCGGGTCACACCGCAAAACAAAAGTTTCCTTGCGAAAAACAAGATAGATAAAAAGGAATCACTCTTATTATTGCGCGCAATCTAGACTAATTGGGTGTTGGGTCACAAGAGTGGCGCGTGGCCGCGGGTGGCCGAGTGGGCAACGTTCGTTACTGCCACGGGAAGGGCCTCAGGTTCGATCCCAGGCAGGTACGAACGCTCGATCCACTAAATACCCGCCGTGCGTCGGATGGGCCCGTTAAGCCGTCGGACCCGCGGACTGGCCCCCGGTAATAAATAAGGGCGTCCTCCTCCCCCTTTCTATTTAGTTTCCGTGTCACTTTCCTATTGGGCGCTCTAGCCCAAATCTCCTAGTTTCCTATTTCTAAGGGTTGTTTAAGACCTGGGGTCAGACACTCCCTTCCTAAAAAATCCTCTGCATATGATATGAAGAGTGGCGCGCGCATCTTTCAAGGATAAGTTACAGCTATACTCCGGGTACACTTAACCTGATAATGAGTTGAATGCCTAGTAGACCAGTATGATTAAGCCATTGCGATGTAGTTCGCACTTTCTCCTATTAACAGAGTTGATAAAAGATACATTTCAGACATTAAAAGTTAAAATAATACAAATTTTGAAGATGACAATCCGATTTTTGGCGTAAATGTGACAAGGATGGTAAGTCAGATAATATGCGAAAACTTGAAAATTTTCATCGTCCTGGAGCGGGACTCGAACCCGCGTCTCCCAGAAAACGCCTAGGTATGCTAACCACTACACCACCCAGAACGACCAAGTTTCAAGTTTCCGATCAATTTGAATTTAACCATCACAGGATTCGCTAGTCGAAGCAACCGGCATTCATGTTTAGCGAATCTGGAATTTAACAATCCTATCCCGTGATTGCCCGGAGAAGCAGATAAATCATGAAAGAAATACGGGATTACGCCATATAATACAAATTTTGAAGATGACAATCCGATTTTTGGCGTAAATGTGACAAGGATGGTAAGTCAGATAATATGCGAAAACTTGAAAATTTTCATCGTCCTGGAGCGGGACTCGAACCCGCGTCTCCCAGAAAACGCCTAGGTATGCTAACCACTACACCACCCAGAACGACCAAGTTTCAAGTTTCCGATCAATTTGAATTTAACCATCACAGGATTCGCTAGTCGAAGCAACCGGCATTCATGTTTAGCGAATCTGGAGGTTAACAATCCTATCCCGTGATTGCCCGGAGAAGCAGATAAATCATGAAAGAAATACGGGATTACGCCATATAATACAAATTTTGAAGATGACAATCCGATTTTTGGCGTAAATGTGACAAGGATGGTAAGTCAGATAATATGCGAAAACTTGAAAATTTTCATCGTCCTGGAGCGGGACTCGAACCCGCGTCTCCCAGAAAACGCCTAGGTATGCTAACCACTACACCACCCAGAACGACCAAGTTTCAAGTTTCCGATCAATTTGAATTTAACCATCACAGGATTCGCTAGTCGAAGCAACCGGCATTCATGTTTAGCGAATCTGGAGGTTAACAATCCTATCCCGTGATTGCCCGGAGAAGCAGATAAATCATGAAAGAAATACGGGATTACGCCATATAATACAAATTTTGAAGATGACAATCCGATTTTTGGCGTAAATGTGACAAGGATGGTAAGTCAGATAATATGCGAAAACTTGAAAATTTTCATCGTCCTGGAGCGGGACTCGAACCCGCGTCTCCCAGAAAACGCCTAGGTATGCTAACCACTACACCACCCAGAACGACCAAGTTTCAAGTTTCCGATCAATTTGAATTATCTGACTTACCATCCTTGTCACATTTACGCCAAAAATCGGATTGTCATCTTCAAAATTTGTATTATATGGCGTAATCCCGTATTTCTTTCATGATTTATCTGCTTCTCCGGGCAATCACGGGATAGGATTGTTAACCTCCAGATTCGCTAAACATGAATGCCGGTTGCTTCGACTAGCGAATCCTGTGATGGTTAAATTCAAATTGATCGGAAACTTGAAACTTGGTCGTTCTGGGCGGTGTAGTGGTTAGCATACCTAGGCGTTTTCTGGGAGACGCGGGTTCGAGTCCCGCTCCAGGACGATGAAAATTTTCAAGTTTTCGCATATTATCTGACTTACCATCCTTGTCACATTTACGCCAAAAATCGGATTGTCATCTTCAAAATTTGTATTATATGGCGTAATCCCGTATTTCTTTCATGGTTAAAATAATAGTTGAACTGATAAAACGTAGGTTTATTTGTGCAATTAATATTTATAATAAAATTAATATGTATAATAAAAATGCGAAAATGGCAATACGACTATTTCACGTTTAATAATATTTGCCATTACTTAACGCTTGGCAGAGGGTTCAAGACCTAGAACAAAAATATTTAAAAAATATAGGAATACATTTGAAGGTAAGAGGCAACTTTTCGACCCTCTTCCAAATTCAATTTCGAAATTTTTTTTTTTTCGGCCCTCCGTAGTGAACTTGTAGCATCGTAAGCAAATACCCGATGTGTTTTCCGCATTCATTTGCTCTTCGATGTTCTTTCATGAAAACAAATGAAATTCATACTTTTATCAGCTGCGATGTTCTACTATATGGAATATCATGATAAAAGGAAAAACGGAGGAAATACTTTTCTACGTTTCGTGGAAAATCAGCTTGCTAGAGGAAGGAATTCTACCCTGATAATAAAACAGCATCTCCACTTCTGTGTTAAAACTGTGTAATTTAATACTGAAAGAAAGAGACACATTTTAAGAAATTCTACAACAAGGCCCATAGAAAGGGCGGGGATATAAAATGCAAACAGAAAGTAGGAATCCAGTGGGAAATGTATTGGAGGTCAGTGCGTGACAGATATTCATGATATTAAGTCTCTAACACGGAATCACTCGATTCGATGCAAACCAGAGACCAAGCCATTCTGGGCTGAGCATCTTTCATTGTCAGCCGAGAAATCAAATTTATCTCCCTCACGAAGTTCTTTCTTTGTCATTCGTCTTCGAGTACAGCGTATCAATCACGCTGATAGATATGTAGAGAGTATGTTACAAATTACATATAGAGTTCTTCATTTTTTTTTTGGCAACAAGACCTGATTTTTCATCTTTCGAAATAAACAACACAACTACGCCATTTTCTGAATTATACCAAAAAGATATTTTAAAATGTTTACCCAAAATCCTTCTCGCAAATGTTTGAAAATACTTATTCAAACGAAATCGTACATTTGGAAATTAAACAGCATTGCCGCACCAGAACTGGGCCGCATAATTATTTCATTGGAACGTTAAAAAAGCAAAAGAAAAAAGAAAAACAACAACAAAACGACGTTTTGCGTAGTTCTACGACGTAAATACGAGGGTTGTACCGAAAGTAATGCAAAAGTGGGCATAACCTTTTTTATTAACTGACAGAGGTCGTTGGAATTGCACATGTTAGAGTAACCCTCCTCTTCACTGCAGGTAAATAATGGACTCCAAGCAGAAGCAAAGTGCCGTCATTGAGTTCTTGACGAGGGAATGGTGCAGGCTATCAGACATCCACGGAAGGCTACACAGTGTTTACGGAGATGACACCATTTACATGAGCAATGTGCACAGATGAATGAAGAAGTTTAAAAAAGGGGAAACCAGCATTGAAGACAAACCACGCAGTGGGAGTCCATCATCTGCGACCACTGACGCAAATCGTCAGTGAGTGGATGAATTGATTCTCGCGGAGAGACGAGTCACAATCCGTAAGCTTGTTGCACACCTGGACTCTGGTCACAATGCCATACAGAAGATGGTGGAAGATTTAGGGTATTGGAAAGTATATGCAAAGTGGCTACCTCGGCAGTTGACACTCGATTTTTTTTTTTTGATTGGAGGTTTAACGACCACCGTGAGCAACACAATGGGCTATAAGCAGTCGCCCGTCCCTAATTTAGGGTCACTGGTTCCAGGGAAGGGAGAGAGCCAGTGCCGTAAGACAAACACAACATCCATGCCTCACCGGGATTCGAACCCGGACCCCTTTCGGACGAATGATCAGAGGCCAGCGCCTTAGACCACTGCGCCACCAGGGCGGCGACACTCGATTTGAAGGAGTGAAGGGGTGGAGTCTTATCTGATCTTCTGGAAGCGTTTGAAGACAATGAAGACATGTTTTTCCGATCTAGTGATAGGGAATGACAAATGGGCTTATCTTTGCGATCCGGAAACGAAGAATCAGTCCATGGAATGCCGTCACACATCTTCAATAAGGCCTAAGAAGTACAAGAGCCACCGATCAACACAGAAAGTCATGGTGCCTATTTTTTTGGTATGATAGGGGTGTCGTTCTCCTTGATTTTCTGAAATGTGGACGTACTGTGACCAGCGAACGGGACATTGAGACACTCAAGATCATAGAGAAGCCATAAGGAGGAAGAGACCGAACAAGAATCTGAAAAGGATCTACATTCACCATGACAATGCAAAACCACACAGATCTTTGGCAACAAATCTGGCGATCAGCAAATTAAGCTGGTCGGTGGTCCCTCATCCACCGTACAGCTCAGATCTGGTGCCCTCCGACTTTCACTTGTTCGGTCCAATGAAGGACAGTCTCCGGTGATAACGATTTGATGGCACAGACGAGGTGAAAGTGGCTGTGAAGAAGTGGGTACAACAGTCCACACCTGAATGTTTTCAATGATGATTCGAGAGTTGGGTTCAACGATGGCGCAAATGCATCGCTTTGGATGGAGACTACGTTGAGTAGTACCTTTGTATAGAGAAAGAGTTTCTCTACCAACATGTGCAATTTTAATTACCTCTGAGAGTTAATAAAAATGTTATTCCCACTTTTGCATTACTTTCGGTGCAAACCTCGTAAGCATATTTTCTGCGGGGCGGCTTTCCTGTGCTGCGGATGACTGAAAGCGCGTACTGTGGGGAATCAAATGGGGCGTGAAGCACATGTCGCGACCCATATCCTGAACTTGTACTGCGACCAATTCAGTGGCGGCTGGTGGCTATGTGCTACCATGCTGTAGCACTCTAAAAATTGTTGAATTGCCATTCGTATTAAAACAATACTTAATACAGACATTTGACGTGGACCAGGAACATCAAACAAAGGTCTTCGCTCTTTCCACGTTTATAAGTGAGTCACGGAAAAAATATCATTGGCTGTTACCCGGAATCGAACCCAGGGTCTTCCTGTTTGCGCACCGGATATGCTTCCACCACACCACAGCGGCCTCGAATTCCTCCAGACTCACACACGCTAACTGCCAAACCAATTTGGCACGTTGCTTCTTGGAGCCCCACACAATGCTGGGGATTGACCGAAGATGGTGAGCAGCAACGGAAGAAATAATTCGAAGGCGAATGAATAATTAATACGGACATTTTACGTGGACCAGGAACATAAAACAAAGGTCTTCACTCTTTCCACTTTTATAAGTGACCCACTGTGGTGCAGTGGAAGCATATCCGGCGCGTAACATGAAGACCCTGGGTTCGATTCCCGGCGGCGGCCAATGATAATTTTTTCCTGACTCACTTTTAAACGTGGAAAGAGCGAAGACCTTTGTTTGATGTTCCTGGTCCACGTCAGATGTTTGTATTAATTATTCATCCGCCTTCTAATTATTTCTTCAGTTGCTGCTTACCATCTTTGGTGAATTCCCAACATTCTGCGGGGCTCCAAGAAGAGTAGTAGAAAAGGACGGATTCTGGCTTAAACCGGAGCCATAGACTTAACATTAGGTGTCGGCCGGAGCAGCCGGAGCCAGCCGGAGCGAGCTGCAGCCGAGCGAACGGAGGGGCGTGGTCAGTAGCAGCCTCCAATTCCCCGCTGCAATTTTTCCCCTGCGACCGAAGGGTGTGCTTATCTCCGAAGATAGTAGTATTTATTGGACTTTGTCGAATGTTGGGGAAATCAATGAAGGTTTATTCCTTTTTTTTTTAATTTAATGAAGGTTGTTTCATTATTTATTTTCCCCTCTCTCGACCCCATCCCCTTAGATTATTGTTATGTAAAACGTTTTTTCCCTCGTAATTTGTTGATTTTTCAATTAATTTTCATGAATTCCCTCATGTGTCTTCCCTAATGAAAATTATGTAGGGTAAGTATTATTTCTCTTTTATTTTCTCGAATGATACGGTCATGTCCTCATCTCAAGAAATGTTATTATATCTTATTTTTGTTCATAAATGTTTGATTTTGAGGGATGGCAACGCCACGGTGGGAAAGGGGTTGGATATAGGGGATGGCAACTCGATGTGTTGCCCCTAGCGGTGCTTCTTGGAACTTTCGATTGATCTTTGATTTTGAGGGATGGCAACGCCCGAGTGGGAAAGGGGTTGGATATAGGGGGATGGCAACTCGATGTGTTGCCCCCCTAGCGGTGCTTCTTGGAACTTTCGATTGATCTTTGATTTTGAGGGATGGCAACGCCCGAGTGGGAAAGGGGTTGGATATAGGGGGATGTCAACTCGATGTGCTGCCCCTAGCGGTGCTTCTTGGAACTTTCGATTGATCTTTGATTTTGAGGGATGGCAACGCCCGAGTGGGAAAGGGGTTGGATATAGGGGATGTCAACTCGATGTGCTGCCCCCTAGCGGTGCTTCTTGGAACTTTCGATTGATCTTTGGTTTTGAGGGATGGCAACGCCCGAGTGGGAAAAGGGGTTGGATATAGGGGGATGTCAACTCGATGTGCTGCCCCCTAGCGGTGCTTCTTGGAACTTTCGATTGATTTTTGATTTAGAGGGATGGCAACTGCCGAGTGGGAAAGGTGTTGGATATAGGGGGATGTCAACTCGATGTACTACCCCTAGCGATGCTTCTTGGAACTTTCGATGGATCTTTGATTTTGGGGGATGGCAACGACCGAATGGGGAAAGGGCACTGCGTAGGTGTTAGATATGATGATGCTTCTTGGAACTTTATTATTTCGATGGATCTTTGATTTTGAGGGATGGCAACGACTGAGTGGGGTCCGTTGGGAATTTTTGCATTTATTCCTGTGGTTTGCAAGCAAGATTTCCCCCCTCTTCAATACTATTTTTCCCCCGGAGAAATTTTTACGTAACGATGCTGGGGAATTTTCTTCCAAGGGAATAAAAATGCTCCTAAGGTCTTAGCGAGGTTCTAACTCACGATGATTTGGTTTCCAAAAATAGTCAGGGGGTCAAATGGTTTTCGTGTACTACGTATTCCCTATATATATATTTTTAAATTACTTTTACGTTATTTCTTCATGTGTTTTTATATATTTTTCGTATGTTTTGAGGGAGTTTTTTCGTGTAGATGTAATGAATTTTCTGGGGAACTTTTTCTTTTTCCTCCATTCAATTTTATTTCAGACCATGAGACGAGGAAATGCTTCTTTAGAAATTATTTCGTTCTTGTTCGCAGTAATTACTGGACATAAGACTTCATGTTAATTCTGAGTCTTTCACCCCTGCAATAATATTTTCTCGTAATTTTTTCGTATGTTCAAGAACTCTACAGATCTTTCCCAGTTAAAATTCTGCTCAAACAATATTTTCGGTCTTTATTTCCTTATAGCTTCCCAATTTCCGATATTTTTCTTCCTCTATCTTTGAAATTTCATTAAACTTCTCAATAGGTCAGGATTCTTTTTTTTTTTTTCTTGGACAAACTTATGAGTCCTTTTATTTACACTATCTTTTTTTTTCCATTTCATTTCAGCAAACGATTATTTTAGATGCAACAAATCGTCAGATTTTGGTTTCCTTATATAGTATATTTTCCAACTTGCTTAAAAATATTCCTCAAAGCTTGCATGTATGTCAAATATACATTTTTTTATTCTTTCGTAGTTAGCCATACTTTTCGTGGACTGCCTCGACAGGAAAGCATTCAATGTCAAGACATACAATCTAAAACCTTTTTCTTTCGATAAAATTTGTATTCTTTGGGCTGAATATTTTCCCGTCTCGTCCGAAAAAACATTCATTCTAGAGACAAAGCGACTAATTCCGTTTCTTCCCATAAACATTATTTTTTTATTTATTTGATATTCAGAGTTGTATACATTTTCTATCCAAAAAAAGAGATATATTTAATGTAAAGGTATATTCTTCCAAGCTGGGGAAATATATGTATATATTAGTTCATTTCCAGTTAAAGGAAGTGCATCTTTATATTTCAATATGAAAAAAGAAGCCCTATAAATGAAAGCTCAACCTAAAGACGGATAGATTGTTCCCACTCTCTCTACTCTATGACATTTCTTTACTGAATGAACCATGGCCTTTTTTTCATGAACTGCTTTAAAATCTTCGTTCTCACTTTACTATTGTCAGATTCCATGTCCCTTCAGTTCTTTACTGAGAAACAGAAGCATTTATTCAATTTTAATTTATTAAGAGAGTAGAACTCTTTTAGGCTTTCGAAGTACTTTCAAGTCTTTCATTACGAAAATTTTCATTGTCATGAAAGAAGCCATAATCGAGATGATTTACTATCGTTTCAATGAAAGTGTTTACGCATTCATTGCTATGATGTCAGATTTCATTTTCTTATACTTCGAACAGAAATGAGTTTGAATCATTCGTCGAGAAAACATTTCTTTCATATATATATATATATATATATATTTTGCCTCCGAATCAAACGAACTCAAAAAATAAGAGACGCACTTTAATATTTTTTTTCCTCTTATGAGAGGAATACGGGAATATGATACCAAAATTAAAGAATAAAGAATATCGACTTTCCTCCCAACACCTTACATCTACGTTTTTTTTTATTTTTTATTTTTCAATAAGCTATTTCTATATTTTTACGACTGAATAGAATTATTTATTGAAAAATTCTAAGTAAGACGAAAAATGGTTTTGTTGATTTCCTAAGAGGATGATTTTGGAAATTTTCGTTTTTGACACTAGGAAGGAATGTACTTTTCTGAAATGAACTTTGTAAAATTCTTTCAATTTACTCGATCCAAAACAGTCTTTTATGCATGCTAGTTTTCCCATGTTATTCTATGAGATTTTTACAATTATCAGAAAACGAAAATTTCCAAAATCATCCTCTTAGGAAATCAACAAAACCATTTTTCGTCTTACTTAGAATTTTTCAATAAATAATTCTATTCAGTCGTAAAAATATAGAAATAGCTTATTGAAAATAAAAAAAATAAAAAAAAACGTAGATGTAAGGTGTTGGGAGGAAAGTCGATATTCTTTATTCTTTAATTTTGGTATCATATTCCCGTATTCCTCTCATAAGAGGAAAAAAAATATTAAAGTGCGTCTCTTATTTTTGAGTTCGTTTGATTCGGAGGCAAAATATATATATATATATATATATATATGAAAGAAATGTTTTCTCGACGAATGATTCAAACTCATTTCTGTTCGAAGTATAAGAAAATGAAATCTGACATCATAGCAATGAATGCGTAAACACTTTCATTGAAACGATAGTAAATCATCTCGATTATGGCTTCTTTCATGACAATGAAAATTTTCGTAATGAAAGACTTGAAAGTACTTCGAAAGCCTAAAGAGTTCTACTCTCTTAATAAATTAAAATTGAATAAATGCTTCTGTTTCTCAGTAAAGAACTGAAGGGACATGGAATCTGACAATAGTAAAGTGAGAACGAAGATTTTAAAGCAGTTCATGAAAAAAAAGGCCATGGTTCATTCAGTAAAGAAATGTCATAGAGTAGAGAGAGTGGGAACAATCTATCCGTCTTTAGGTTGAGCTTTCACTTATAGGGCTTCTTTTTTCATATTGAAATATAAAGATGCATTTCCTTTAACTGGAAATGAACTAATATATACATATATTTCCCCAGCTTGGAAGAATATACCTTTACATTAAATATATCTCTTTTTTGGATAGAAAATGTATACAACTCTGAATATCAAATAAATAAAAAAATAATGTTTATGGGAAGAACGGAATTAGTCGCTTTGTCTCTAGAATGAATGTTTTTTCGGACGAGACGGGAAAATATTCAGCCCAAAGAATACAAATTTTATCGAAAGAAAAAAGGTTTTAGATTGTATGTCTTGACATTGAATGCTTTCCTGTCGAGGCAGTCCACGAAAAGTATGGCTAACTACGAAAGAATAAAAAAAAATGTATATTTGACATACATGCAAGCTTTGAGGAATATTTTTAAGCAAGTTGGAAAATATACTATATAAGGAAACCAAAATCTGACGATTTGTTGCATCTAAAATAATCGTTTGCTGAAATGAAATGGAAAAAAAAAGATAGTGTAAATAAAAGGACTCATAAGTTTGTCCAAGAAAAAAAAAAAAAGAATCCTGACCTATTGAGAAGTTTAATGAAATTTCAAAGATAGAGGAAGAAAAATATCGGAAATTGGGAAGCTATAAGGAAATAAAGACCGAAAATATTGTTTGAGCAGAATTTTAACTGGGAAAGATCTGTAGAGTTCTTGAACATACGAAAAAATTACGAGAAAATATTATTGCAGGGGTGAAAGACTCAGAATTAACATGAAGTCTTATGTCCAGTAATTACTGCGAACAAGAACGAAATAATTTCTAAAGAAGCATTTCCTCGTCTCATGGTCTGAAATAAAATTGAATGGAGGAAAAAGAAAAGTTCCCCAGAAAATTCATTACATCTACACGAAAAAACTCCCTCAAAACATACGAAAAATATATAAAAACACATGAAGAAATAACGTAAAAGTAATTTAAAAATATATATATAGGGAATACGTAGTACACGAAAACCATTTGACCCCCTGACTATTTTTGGAAACCAAATCATCGTGAGTTAGAACCTCGCTAAGACCTTAGGAGCATTTTTATTCCCTTGGAAAGAAAATTCCCCAGCATCGTTACGTAAAAATTTCCTCCGGGGGAAAAATAGTATTGAAGAGGGGGAAATCTTGCTTGCAAACCACAGGAATAAATGCAAAAATTCCCAACGGACCCCACTCAGTCGTTGCCATCCCTCAAAATCAAAGATCCATCGAAATAATAAAGTTCCAAGAAGCATCATCATATCTAACACCTACGCAGTGCCCTTTCCCCATTCGGTCATTGCCATCCCCCAAAATCAAAGATCCATCGAAAGTTCCAAGAAGCATCGCTAGGGGGTAGTACATCGAGTTGACATCCCCCTATATCCAACACCTTTCCCACTCGGCAGTTGCCATCCCTCTAAATCAAAAATCAATCGAAAGTTCCAAGAAGCACCGCTGAGGGGGCAGCACATCGAGTTGACATCCCCCTATATCCAACCCTTTCCCACTCGGGCGTTGCCATCCCTCAAAACCAAAGATCAATCGAAAGTTCCAAGAAGCACCGCTAGAGGCAGCACATCGAGTTGACATCCCCCTATATCCAACCCTTTCCCACTCGGGCGTTGCCATCCCTCAAAATCAAAGATCAATCGAAAGTTCCAAGAAGCACCGCTAGGGGGCAGCACATCGAGTTGACATCCCCCTATATCCAACCCCTTTCCCACTCGGGCGTTGCCATCCCTCAAAATCAAAGATCAATCGAAAGTTCAAGAAGCACCGCTAGGGGGCAACACATCGAGTTGCCATCCCCCCTATATCCAACCCCTTTCCCACTCGGGCGTTGCCATCCCTCAAAATCAAAGATCAATCGAAAGTTCCAAGAAGCACCGCTAGGGGGCAACACATCGAGTTGCCATCCCCCTATATCCAACCCCTTTCCCACTGTGGCGTTGCCATCCCTCAAAATCAAACATTTATGAACAAAAATAAGATATAATAACATTTCTTGAGATGAGGACATGACCGTATCATTCGAGAGAAAATAAAAGAGAAATAATACTTACCCTACATAATTTTCATTAGGGAAGACACATGAGGAATTCATGAAAATTAATTGAAAAATCAACAAATTACGAGGGAAAAAACGTTTTACATAACAATAATCTAAGGGGATGGGGTCGAGAGAGGGGAAAATAAATAATGAAACAACCTTCATTAAATTAAAAAAAAAAGGAATAAACCTTCATTGATTTCCCCCAACATTCGACAAAGTCCAATAAATACTACTATCTTCGGAGATAAGCACACCCTTCGGTCGGAGGGAAAAAATTGCAGCGGGGAATTGGAGGCTGCTACTGACCACGCCCCCTCCGTTCGCTCGGCTGCAGCTTGCTCCGGCTGGCTCCGGCTGCTCCGGCCGACACCTAATGTTAAGTCTATGGCTCCGGTTTAAGCCAGAATCCGTCCTTTTCTACTACTAAGAAGTAACCTGCCAAATTAGTTTGGCAGTTAACGTGTGCGAGTCTGGAGGAATTCGAGGCCACTGTGGTGTAGTGGAACAATATCCGGCGCGTAACTGGAAAACCCTGGGTTCGATTCCCGGTAGCGGCCAATGATAATTTTTTTTTTTTTCGGTTGGAGGTTTAACGACCACCGTGAGCAACTCAATGGGCTATAAGCAGTCGCCCGTCCCTAATTTAGGGTCACTGGTTCCAGGGAAGGGAGAGAGCCAGTGCCGTAAGACAAGCACAACATCCATGCCCCACCGAGATTCGAACCCGGACCCCTTACGGACGAATGATCAGAGGCCATCGCTTAGACCACTGCGCCACCGGGGCGGCGATAATTTTTCCGTGACTCACTTATAAACGTGGTAAGAGCGAATACCTTTGTTTGATGTTCCTGGTCCAGGTCAAATGTCTGTATTAATTATTAATTCGCCTTCTAATTATTTCTTCAGTTGCTGCTTATCATCTTTGGTGAATCCCCAGCATTGTGCGGGGCTCCAAGAAGCAACCTACCAAATTGGTTTGGCAGTTAGCGTGTGTGAGTCTGGAGGAATTGGAGGCCGCTGTGGTGTAGTAGAAGCATATCGGGCACGTAACCGGAAGACTCTGGGTTCGATTCCTGGTGGTGACCAAAGATAATTTTTCCGTGAATCACTTATAAACATGGAAACCACTTTCGGTTCACTTCTTAGACAGCGAATATATTCGTGCGAGCTGATTTCAGCCCATCTTTCTAACCCCGAGTTAATTCGTTCCGGCCGGTTAAAGGGTTAAACCATAATTTTATTGATAAACATTAGCATAGCCTGCCTTTTTATTCTGGTTCAGTCACTTGCTTGGTGGAATTCAGTACAGATGTGTGCGAATTTGATCCTGTGATTCAAAAAAAGAATAAAATAAATAAACCACATTTTTCTTGCAGCTTAGTAAAATGACTTCAGAAACAAATAGCGTTTAATAAAGTGACATTGGGGAATACATTTTATTAAAAGCAAGCATAGTTTTCACACATATAATTTAAATGATCAAATTGCTCTTAAAGTTGTGAAAGTTCTAGATGAGTTTGGAAATTTAACTGCGCAAATAAATGCAAAAGACCTTCCTACAAAACCTTAAATTAGTTGAAATGTTACGCTCTTTTACCGTAATGATTTTCAGCGAAGCATGTTTAATATCGCAAAACTTTCAGTCGATATTCCGGATAATCAAAAGAAAGTATAGGGGATATTTGAAAGAAAAAAATTCTGGTTTGCTTCTAAAAGCAGACAGTCTTTGAGATCGAAGTGTCAACTCCCAGCAGAACTTTTCCCTTGAAGACGAAGTTACAAGTAAGTGGTACGAAATGTCGCTTTTCAGTGCCTAGCAGTAAATTGGAATCATCATTAAGGGAAGTTATTAGTTAACCTGAAAATATATAATACGAACAATAGAACATAGACGAAATCCCGTTATAGCAGGTTCCAAAATTACAAAATTTTCAGCCCAATGATTATTTTAATGTTTTCGAAAGAAGTCCATAACAAATCATTTTAATTCGATTCACTTTTTGCTCTCGAGATTTAACGACCACCGTGAACGTCTTTAAGGGCTATAAGCACTCCCCGTTCCTGATTTGGGCCGCTGGTTTACGGAAGAGGGAAACAGCTGCCCAAATCAAGGGCGCTGATTCCAGAGTAAGAAAGACACTTTTTCATGAGAATCATATTTATTTGAAAGAGTAAGAATTTCCTTTTATTTTTACCTTTTTTTTATGTGTCGAAGGACAGCAGCACCACCCACCCCTCATCCAGGACTTGGACATACCCAGACAAGCGGTATGAGGCAAGGGCTCAGACCAGTGTGCCACCGGGGCATCAAATGAATTCGCTTTAACAAAAAGGAAAATGCAACTAATGTTCAACATAACGAACACTATGATTTGTGTCTTTACGAAATAGAAAGCTTTCACAGAAAAACACGGAAAACAAACGAATTGAAACAAAATATAAATTGGTTCATTCGTTTTCTGACAGCTCTCTCAAGTTAGGAAATGTTAAAGTGCAGTGGGTGCGGATTATTTTGCCAGTACTTTCTTCCATCCCGACTTTTGCAGAACGGAGCAAGAAAATATATATTTTCAATTGAGTTTTTTGTGTATTCGAGTATCAATAATCACACGCAGTACCTTATTTTGCGGAGTGATGATCTCGTTTATGGAGCATATTGCACATGTGTCTCCAAACCTTTCTAGACGGTATACGGTCCTTGAGCTATATAAAGTTTTAACGTTTTAGGCTCATGCGAGTTTAAGTTTTTTTTTTGTGGAAACAATATTCGCTTACTTGTATACTGTTCGGTTGCTGAGTAGTTACGTTCACTTTTGAGAGAGTTCTTGAAGCATACGCTAAATATGTTGTACTATCCCAACTCCAACACCAAACCCGATGCATCTGCGCGCACTTAAAATCGTTACATACTGTCTGGAAATGCCAAAAGCGGAGGTGTAATGAGTTTTGATTTCCTCAAATGCGTGGTCCGCTTTTATGGTCTAAACAAATTTCTTGTATTTCCTTTTAAAAGCATAAAAGGATTCGCATGATGTAGTACAATTTGACAAAAATTGTTAATACCATCTTGTCATGCTCAGGAATATGGAGATTTTTCGCCGTTTCTGGAAGACAAAATTCGTCGTAAGCCTAGCTTCACCGTTGTCCGTGATTAACTCTTGCTTGGAAATTTTCAGTCAAAAATGGACAGGCTTGTCTCTACCGAACTGGCATTTGCTAAATCTTAATGAAAGGCCGGCATTATGCGAAAGTTCAAATACTTGATCTAAAAGTTCAAAATGTTCTTCAAAAGTTTCTGTAGTAGCAATAGTATCATCGAGATATACTCCTTAAACGGGAGCTAGCACGGTATCCATGAGGCGATGAAATGCAGCTTGCGCAGCAACAAGTCGAAAATACATTCTAAGAAAGGAAAATACCCCAAAAGATGTGACAAACCCGGTTTTGTCAACCACATCTGGATATACGGCGGCTGGCCAGTATCGGGAAGCCACGTCGTTAATAAAAAACCATTTAGTTGAAGACAAATTTTGCACTATACCACTTATTACCGGTCACGAGTAACTAATTGATTAAGTAATATTGTTAAATTTCCGGTAATTAATGACTTCAATCTTTCTGAGGTACGGGAAATGCCGGTGCAGTTCAAGCACCCGTAGAGGCTTTAGTAATGCCTTGTTGCAGCATTACTCTTTGCATACCCATTTCTTCTATCTTAATTCCACATTTACCATGTACAGTATATGAGATTCAACTTGAATATCGTGCATCGGAGAGAGCTCTCAACACCAGCACAGCATTTAACGAAGGCACAATGTTGCTTTGCTGAATTCCGGTCCGCTGATATGATGCCTGGAAAATGAATCACGCGGTAGACCAGAAGGAGCTATCTATGATGCCGAGTTGGAGGTCTTAATTGATTCCAGTGAACGTTGAATGGGAAACTTGATGACAAACTCGAAGTGCACTGTGCATACAATTTTCCAGTCAAAGGCTGTTTTCAACGATGGGTAAAGGGGCAACATATACGATGACGAAACATCACAAAAGACAGCGATTTTTATGTCTGTTTTTTTTTTTGCTTAACCGCATACAAACAAACGAAATTTGAAGGTGTCTATTACCTCGTGATGAAAAATCGATGTTGCATGGCAATCGGCAAAGTTCGGAGCAATACCTAGATGAAGTCTCGAAACACCCCCGAAGCTGGTACTCCATCCATCTCGGGGAGGCGATGATAACCGTTTGGTGCTCTGCAGCTGGTGTGATCCCCTCTTTCTTCTGAAGAAGAACTTGACGTTATACCTGTCCACCGAAAACCCGGCATTAGTCAATCGCCATAGGCCTACACTTCTTCACGGTAACGCAAGACCATAAACTGAATTCTAGACGATTCAGGAACTGCACCAGTTAAGATACAAGGCCTTGCCTCGTGCGCCTTATTCACCTGATCTGTCCCTTACGGACAATAACTTCTTTAAACACAGAGACACTTTACAACGACCGAAATCGTTTCTCGAACCAACATTACTTGAAATCATATTTCATGAGTATATCGCATTCCAAAGCTCGACATTTCTTTACAACATCGTACATAAGCTTCTATATCTTTCGCAAAAGTATGTTCCCGTCCGGGTGGCCGAATGGTACCAGGCACTGGCTTCAAATCATTCGTCCGGGATTGAATCCCGGGGAACACATGGATAGGGTGTTTTTCTTACAGCACTCCCTCGCAAAACCAGTACCCCAAAATTTGGGATGAGAGACTGCTAACAGCTCCTTGAACTTCTCACGGTGGTCATTAAACGAAAAAAACTTGTGTTGTTGCTGGTGGTGATTATTATTTCGATTTACAAAAAAATATTCTGCTCCCTATTTTTGGGTTTCAAAGTTTCCATCAATATTCCAACATTTCGTCTGCAACAATATAACAGAACTTCTCGACAGGATTTGCTTTTAAATATCATTTTATTCATTATAACGAAATTTCAGACCAATGAGAAAAAAACGAAGTCTTTTGACATAAGAAACGAAAATTGCTTCTTATTTTAAAATTCCTGAATGACGTAAAAGGTCATTATCAATTCTTGAGTTTACGAATTATTGAAGGTTATACGTGCGGTTTTCTGAATTATAGTGTGAATTCAGAATTGTGAAATAGCTAAAACATTTATGTCGTAAAATTCCCAACGATACCCATTTTTTGCTTAAACAGCTTCCACAAAAAAAAAAAAAATCGATATTGAAAAGCTTCTTACGTGTAATTTCGGTTTTTGCTAGTTGCGGGTAAGTGTTACACCCAGAACGGATGAACAATACTCAAACTGGAGGCTTCTGAACTTCAGCAGTCAGCAAGATTTTCATTGAAAATATTGGAACATAATCTTAAGATATTCTTGAAGCAATAACTATTGAATTATTATGTGGCGTGTGTGTTTCCTGAATTAGTAAAATTACGATTTACTAAATTCTTCAAGTAACATCGAAAATAGTGTTTCACAAGTATTGTTTTCCTTTGATGAAAATAAAAATTTTAGCAGTTGTTCTGTATAAATAACACCGCTACCGGCAAGGCGTTTATTCACTGAGAATGATTAATCGAGTGGTTGCATTAACTAAGACGGCGATAAAAATAAATCTTCGGCATATACTTGCATTTTCAGCAGTTCACATTTTTTACTGCCTTTTCAATTTCCTTAAGAGGCACAGACCTTTAATGAATGAAGCAGTTTTAAATCCACGTGCTTTGAAATGAAAGTATCAGTCATTGACTACTTTTTAGTTGTTATTCAAAAGCTTCTAGATTGGTGTTATTCAAGTTGTAATTAAAAGGATTTCAGTGTCTCTAAATTATTCAAAAGCTTCCAGTTTGGTGTTATTCAAGTTGTAATTAAAAGGATCTCAGTGTCTCTAATTTTCCAAATTATGCTTCGTGTGGTTCCGTCTTTGAATTTCGGTATGCAGTTGAGGTGCCCTTTTCATTATACGAATGCAGATGCTTATAAAGTTGATATATTTATATGCATATAGAGAGAGTATCTCCAAGAAAAGGGCATTTTAACAGTGCACATGTTATTAAATTCCTTTGAAAACCAACAGATGCTTTTATCATTAAACAAAGCGTAAAGTTGATTTAAAATTCTAAATTTAAAACACAATTTCAGTAAAATCAAAATATTAATACTATGTTCTTTTTGTCACTTCGTACCAGTGAGAGAACGCATTCGGTTTCTTCCTGAAAACGTTAGGTAGTAATAGAGGGTGGAATGATGAGGTTAGGATAAAAAATTCTGGCACGAAAGCATGTTCACCTAGAACGACTGCACTTTTGCGGCTGACCTGAAATTCCTGCAGTAAATCAATACTACAAAATGCTAGATTTGTGAACAGCTTATTTATACAATTGTAACCATTAATCTCTGTACGGGTGCACAAGAACTTGTTTAATACAGTTCTTCCTGCACTGGTTTCACTATACCGTCCAACGATGTCACCGTCTCCATACATCCTGGAACATGAACTTTTAGTTCCTCATTCGACTATGTGTATTTTAGAGCAAAATACCGTGAATCAAAACTTTCTTTCTAATAACACCGTAATGTAGAATACTAAATTTGCTGCACGAAACACCAAACGGCTGTTACCAAGCAGAACTACGAGAAGGATTACAGTAAATGTATCTCTTCCTCCTGTGTGACATAAGTAATGTTACACATGTCTCTAGGAGAAAGAATTTACACTATTTCTTACGCTTTCTGCATAAACCGTGTCCCATATTACAATGTCATCCCCAAAACTGAGTACTTTCAAACAAAATGAAAAAACAATTACGGAGAAATTTGAAATTGGCTTTCCAACTGGAAATGGCTTTTCCAATTAAAATATTTACCCCACACTTCGTTATCTCTCAGTGGACCTTGAAATGACATAACAAAAGATCATAATAATCAACATATTTGAAATTTTAGTGTGGGTACCGTTAGTATGAAACTAAATATCTGGTAAGTGCAGGATCCTCGTTCTTTATTTTCGGGCGGTGGGCGCAATGTAGATTTTGCTTTCGTTCCCTTTATCTTATTAAGATAAAGGAATGAAAAGAAATATACATTGAAAATATGTCAAATTTCTATGCGAGTACCAATGCCCGTCATGCAGCTAGAGCCGTCTTAACTCTGAATACAAGTTCTTTGCAATTTAAATAGGTTAGAACGGTGCCTTGTTCGGCATTTGAAGGTTCGTCAAAAAGGTCTCCATGAAACACCTGATCACAGTGTAATAGTTCAATTTAATTCAGACGAGATTCTCAAGCCACCTGTTGCTTGCATGCAAGCCGCCGCGATTGCTCAGTGGTCCAAGCACTGGCTTCTGACCATTCGTCTGTGATGGGTAAGGGTTCGAATCCCGGTGAGGCATGGATATCTTACGGCCCTGTCTCTATCCCTATCCTGGAGTTAGTGGTCCTAAATTAGGCACGGGCAACAGCTTATAGCCCATCAGGTTGCTCACCGTGGTTGTTAAACAACTTAAACACTTACAAATTTTGAAGATGACAATCCGATTTTTGGCGTAAATGTGACAAGGATGGTAAGTCAGATAATATTTGAATATTATCTGACTTACCATCCAAGTTTTCAAATATTATCTGACTTACCATCCTTGTCACATTTACGCCAAAAATCGGATTGTCATCTTCAAAATTTGTATTATATGGCGTAATCCCGTATTTCTTCCATAACTTAAACACTTGTTGCAGCTTCATTGAGTTCTGGACTTCCTTCTAAGGTTGGTTAAGCTTATGCTCTGATAAAACCCGCGTACTGGAGCATTATACAGAAAAAGGCAGTACATCGTATAGAAAGCCCAGCTAGTTTGCTTGATCTGATGGCAGGATGCCACAGTAAAAACTGTCAATCAACGTGAATTGCAACCGCTGTTTCAAAATCTCTCAGGAAGTTGGAGTACGGATCACATTATTAAGAAGGCACGGTTGACGCAAATGTGCCTGCACAGGTTCATTTTCAGTATGAGAAATCGCTGTCATCAAGACTGCGTCTCTGCTATAAGCTGTGTTATAGTAACTTGCCGAAGGCGCTTCTCAGAAGCAATTCTTGTCAACCTTGATCTCTGTGCCACAACTCCGAATATTTCTATCGGATTATTTTTCTCCTGAAAGGAACATACAATATCTTGCCATATGGAACAATGTACTTTCTTCCAAATCGAGGTGGTGAGATTTCGGTTATTACCTTTTCTGCATGTCATCCTTAACATTTAAGCGCCAACGTGGTAAACAATAGTTAGTTTACATCAACTACTTTTCCAGTAAGTATGGAAATCTTACGAAAAATATAAACTAATTTACCGGAATTTACTCACAGTTCGAAGTAAGTATTAATAATTTCGAATTAAATCATAATTCATCAAATATGCACAAAGTGTAATTGATATTCTACCTGACTTATTCTGATTTATGCTTTCTATCAAACATCCGGCATTTCATCTCATACAATCAAACAAATAGTGACAACCCCAGAAATTAGATTCTGAAGCAGTTGCGTAGCCAGAAATTTCTTAAGGGGGGGGAGGGGTCCATGGGTTTTATTCGTTGGTGAAAGCCCCATATATAAATGTATATCGCTTTCAATTCATCAATTCATACTAAATCTCCCCTCAATGGAGATCCGGACCCGAGGACCACTCCCTTGGCCACGCCTATGTTCTGAAGTGCTTGGCAATATTGCTGTATTAATTCTACGGAAAAGGTTTCATCTGTCCTTAGCTCCTGTGATCTTTAATCTGAAGAATAAAAAAAGATATAAACTCTTACATATGCTGTTGCCTTATTTCTAGTAAACGCTGTTCATCAGAAGTCAGTAACCCACGAAAATGGCGCTTAAGCTGAAGTATCATATTAGTATCATCCTTCCATTAAGCAGTTTTTCATCTGCTTTATAATTAGGGGTTTAAAAGGAAATATTAAGTGATCTTTTCAGTTAAACACATTGAATTCAGTGGCGAAGAAAGAAAGGCAAAAACACATAAAAACATCAAATTTTTATACAATACCCAAATTTTAACATCATGTTTTTATATGTTTTTCAGCCTTTCTCTATTAGCCATTGAAGTCGATGCGCTTAACTGAAAAGAAAACTATATATATATATTTCGTTTTAAAACACTGATTATAAAACAGATGAAAAACGTTTTAATGAAAGGATGACACTAATACGATATTTCAGCTTAATTTCCATATTCGTGGGTTATTGATGTCTGATGAACAGAGTTTACTAGAAATAAATGCAACGAGAAATATCGTATTCTGTTTGGTAGAAACGAAACTAAATATTTTAATAAATATTTGTTTCAGGACGAATGGGAGACGAGATTTAGGAGTAGCTTCAGGAAACAAGATAATAAGAAAAGGAGTTCTTGCTTAAAATCGCCGTAAAGGGTGACGTTTGAAACATCCATAGTAAGTAAAACATAGCGCTATCGGACCATTTTCAAATAATTTGCTTTCTTATTATGAGGAGCTCATCCCAATAGTCGTTTTAATGTCCCAAACACCAAAGGTATTAGTTGTTACGTTTCGAATAATTTTTTCAGTGGTGTCCAACGTTTTGCTTGAAACGCCATATATCTCGCATGAACTTCAACAGATATGAACAACTATAGCAAAACGATGTTAAGATTTTTAAGTATTCATTCTTCATTTTGTGTAAATTCTTACAAAAACATGAACATAAAAAAATTCATGTAAATAATATGACAAAAATGAGATCAAAATCGGTATGCATACTTTTATGAATCTGGTCTAGTGAGTTCTATTCGATGGGATTTCTGTATTTGGTAATACACAAGAAATAATAATGGAAGCCATGGGTAAATTTAAATTCAGAAGTTAGCAGAATCGGAAGCCCTGATCGAGTCGATTTCTGCTTCGCTTTCTTTATTTTTTCATTTCTCCTATGCAGCAATTTTTTCCCTATCCCTTTCGTTTATGGGAATTTTGGCATGTCCTACAGACAGTTCATTCCCACCGCAGGCCTTTGTGAAACATGTCAAAATATCGTATTTTGATGTCCGGCACTTTTATTAGCGCAAGAACCGCTGTGAGGCAATACAATGTAATATGAGCTATTCTGTGCACCGAAAATCAATCTTATCCACAAACATTGATAAATGCGAAATCCATGTTCTCGTTTGACTCTTCAAAAGATCTCTTTCGCCGGGCGCGGATCAATCTTTTAGTGCTGCC
The DNA here is from genome assembly GCA_039090855.1 of Macrothele yani. Classification (NCBI taxonomy): domain Eukaryota; kingdom Metazoa; phylum Arthropoda; class Arachnida; order Araneae; family Macrothelidae; genus Macrothele; species Macrothele yani. The sequence goes on from CM077004.1 coordinate 8,350,882, forward strand.
AAAAGTTCTTTAAGCTTGCCCCAGAAAGCTTTACTTTGATGTGAATGCAGCACTCTCAGTATTAATTTAATATCAAGGGAGTTTTTGCAACAGATTCTGGACTGAAAGGGACGGACATGTGTTAAAAATGTTCTATGCTTGGCTAACCGCGACTTTTGAAGAGCTCCGCTTTAGGGGCGAAACTTGGATAGTTCCTAAGCTCTGGAAAGTATTAAAAAACCATTAAACTACGTTTCTCACTCCCTGTCTTCCTTTCTATCCTTTATTTTTGTTTTTCTTTCCGGGATAGACGCAATTTTATTACTCATCGCCTGTGCTCTATGTTGATCATTATTACTCTTTGTAAACAGAGATTACAAAAGTCTCAAAGTAAAAAAGACTGAAGCTGAAGAAATTCTACAGATTTCACACCTTCCAGAAATTTGCATAATGGAGATATACAATTGGGAAACGAATTTCCCCGAAGAAATAATTCTTCATAAATACATGGTAGGCATTGTAACGCTATTATTGGCATATTTTCACTGTATTCCATGTAGCCACTTCCTTCACAAAACTTGAAAATTTTCATCTTCCTGGAACGGGAATAGAACCCGCACCTCCCCGATTTCCGGTCGAGCATACTAGTCACTACACTACCCAGGACAAGGAAATTCCAAGCAACTGAACATAGAAATCTGAGAGCCTTCAGCTCAACCGGAAATTGGGAGGTGCGGCTTCGATTTCCGCTCCAGAACGATGGAAATTCTCAAGTTTTCTGAAGGAAGTGGTTATATGGAATACAGTGAAAATATTCCAATAATAGCATTCCAATCCCTACCATGTATTTATGAAGAACTATTTCTTCAGGAAAATTCGTTTTCCAACTGTATAGGACATACTTTCATCACTGAAATTTGTGACCTACATCCGACCCTGAATGTGAGAAAAGGGCGTGAGACCGATGGGGCAGGAATAGCTTAGATTAGCGTAAATCTGAAGGTTCTCAGATATCTAAGTTCAGTTGCTTGGAATTTCCTTGACCTTGGTAGAGTAATGATTAGCATTCTCTACCGGAAATCGGGAGGTTCGATTTCCGTTCCAGGACGTTGAAAATTTTCAAGTTTTCTGAAAGAAGTGGTTACATTGAATACAATGAAAATATGCCAATAATAGCATTACAATGGAGATATTTAGTTCATACTCGGTACACCACATGATGCTTACATACACTACATCATGTAACATTTACGGCAGAGTCTAAACAATTGAAAAAATTGGAAATGTTGAGGTCTTGCATACCTTAACCCAAAGCAAAGAAATTTTTCCAGTCGGTAAGCTGGATACCTACATATCACCACAAATATAAACATAGGCGAATTGATGAACTTTTCATGAACAGTACATTATTTTACAGAAACAAGCTGTAAGGTATCTATCTACGTCAGAGGTGACACATATGTCACAACGGCAAGTCGACGTTGGTGTAGTTCAACCGGTGGAACAATCAACTCAGAAGAAGCCATATGTGGTTTCGGATCCCGCCGCCGGCAAAATGGTGCTTTATTCTAACATTGGCGTTCAAAAGTAAAATGAATCTCCTGCCCGTGAGGTTCGAGAAAAACATATGACACTTTTTCCACACATTGTCTGGAATTAGTCAGAATTCATATACTCGACGTGGATCAGAAACACCAAACAGAAGTCACCGCTCTCTCCACGTTAATAAGTGAGTCATGGAAAAATTATCATCGGCCGCCACCGGGAATTAAACCCAGGGGCTTCCAGTAACGCGCCGGATATGCTACCACTGCACCACAGGGGCCTCGAATTCTCCAGACTCACATGAGATTAACTGCCAAACCCCGTGGCAGGTTGCTTCATGGAGCCCCGTACAATGCCATGTGGTTTGGCAGTTAATCTCATGTGAGTCTGGAGAATTCGAGGCAGTGGTAGCATATACGGCGCTTAACTGGAAGCCAATGGGTTCGATTCCCCGTGGCGGCCGATGATAATTTTTCTATGACTCAGATATCAACGTGAAGAGAGCGATGGCTTCTGTTTGGTAGTCAGAATTCCTTCTTCTACAGAAAATTTCTTCAAGCATGGTTTATAGGCGGACCCGAAACCTGCAATTTCTTGCACCGGCTTTTCTCGAAGGAAGATGACGTACCTATCTCATAGGTGTGGTAGGGTACGTCACGTCGGTGTAGTTCAATCAGTGGAACAGTCGACTCCGGAGAAGGCAGATGTGGTTTCGAATCCCACTACCGGACAAATGGGGCTTTATTTTCACCACTGGTAGTTCGGATTTCTGATGTGTTCGGATTATCGAACATGTAAGAAAATACAAATATGTTAACATTTCTACATTGTATTATCCAAATACATGTACCAAAATATCCAACTGCATACAAAAAAATACATAAGACAAATAATTTTTGTGTTGTGGAATACGAAACAACTTTGCCAGTTCTTACTACAGCTGTGAAATTTTAAAACATAAAGTACAAATTCAAAAACTTACCAATCATTACAAGCTGGTTTCGATTGCCAAGGGGTGTACTTTATGCTGAGTGCAGGAGAAAAAGCTTTCCTCCCGACTCACAGTGAACAGTGGGGTTCAGGGATGAAACAGGGTGTAGTACTGCCGTGGTAATGGGTCATAAAATCTTAGCCGCGCAGGGAACAAGTGACTCGGGAAGTTTTCGCTTTTGTCTATGAGTATCAGAAGTCACCTCCACCTTCAACACGTCTCCCACAAAATGCTTGCACTCTCAAAATTAAGCTAATTCCATTAGCATCAAGTGCCAAGTTAAAGTGAACGGACTATACTTAAACTTTCCACCATCACAAGAAAAAAATGGAGGGGAGCTTGTTCGGATTCTCGACGCTCTGCTGTATTGTCAATGAGAACACTTCCAGCAGTATTTGTTGGAAGTGTCACCTTGAAACCGAAATTTCCTTACAACGAAGTCAGCATATATCGGTTTTGGAGTTAGCAAGTGTATGCAGGGAAGTAGGACATGCAAATCGTTTAAGTATAGCACTAGTCACGTAAGATGTGCTAGAAATAAGAGGGCAAACATATGCTATTGAAGAAATGTGGTAAGACCAAATATTCTCCGTTAACCCAATCTCCAACTCTATCATTAGCTTCACACGTCTGAGAGAGGAAGGTTAGCTAACAAGCTGGTTGGTCGATTCTCACAATCGTGGCACAATTACATCGGGGAGCCAGAACAGTTGGATGCTAATAAATAGTAATTCTATACTACTGATCCGATTTATTGGCGTAAGAAATAAACACATAAGCGTTTCCAAGCTTTCGCACATCAACCAAATGGCTTTTTCAAGGAAGTTAGACAGAAATTGCATTATTTCATACGCCAATAAATGGGACCACTAGTATAGTGTTACTGTTTACTACTTCATTGGTGTACTGTTCCTCGTCATCAGTTGGATGCTGTTGACAACAGTGGTTGTAAGAAAGCGATGCCAGTCACCGTGTAGGGTCTTGCGTATTCAGGAGGACGTCAGCAGGCATCGGCAGTCGACGGGAAACTTTGGTGGTATTAATTCCTACAAGGAGCATTCCACAGGATATAGCAGTAACTGTGGACATCCCCGTCACAACTCGGATGGTGAACCAAAGTTTGGCAAAAGCTGGTCTGCGCTTCCGGCAGCCATCTCGTCGACTGTGAGTGATCAGTGGACATCGCCCAGCACTGCCGGAGTGGTGTCGTAATAGAGCAGTCTGGCGAAGGAACGCCAGTGAATTATGGGACTAAGTAAAAGTTGCGTGGTCCCAGATACCTCAAGACACCATTAAAGCGTTGTGTCAATCCATACCGCGCTGTGTGTTTGACTGCATTTCATAGCGTTGCAGTCACATAAGGTATTGAGCGCTGTCACGTAATTCTGCCTCGTAGTCTGTCAAACTGATAAATTGCCTTGGGAATTAAATTATGTGTTTGTTACTCACCTTATATATTCAACGTCTTAGGCGATATTCGGGTCACTTGTCTTAATCTCTCTGGGTAGGGCAATTTTATTGTTGATCAGTGTAATCTAGTATACTTTACTGAAGATTTAACGGAAAAAAGACGTAGTCTAATAGATGTTGAGCTTTGGATTAAAGCGGGATCTCGAGGGGAGACCGCACGTGTCACCAAACCTAATAACTCGTAGCCTTTTTTCGTGAATTTCCACCTACATTTCACAGGTGATGAGTAGAAACAGTATAAAAATAATAACTGAATCAGCAAAAAATCAGTAGTAAGCCCACGACCTGTAGTCCGAAAATGCTAATCGATACACGAGATATACAGAGGACAATGAGATTATTATAGGATAACTGACGCGTAGCAGTGTGTCAAACAACATAGTACCCAAGTAATCGCATGCGGTTCATTGCACCGCCTGCGTTACAGCAGCGAAAGACTTGTCCGTAAACCACTGGTGTCTACAGGGGAAAAAAGCAAAGCTTCTCCAATGGGCTTAGGAGCAACAGATATAGATCCTAAATGACTGGAAAAAGTCATATTGTTTGACAAATTACGTTTTCAACTGCAGCAGGACAATGGAAGGGTAAGAATTTGGAGAAAACAGCGTGAGAACGGAGACAAATCTTGCATGGTCAGGAACAGTCCAGGCTGTAGTGGTGTGAGCCATGATTTCATAAGTCTTTAGGCCTTTTGACTCAAATGGATCCAGCCTGAATGTCCAGGCCATTTTAAATATGGTTACTGATCATATTCATCCAACCGTTGTCACTCTCCATGCCCGTGGTGATGGATATCTCCAGTACAAAGACGATGCATGCTACAATATCAAAACCGTGTCGAAGTTATTTCGCGAACATGAAGGAGACCTTTCCCTCCATTACTGGCCACCACATTTCCCTGACGTTAATTTCAGGGCCCTTTCTGGGATGTAGTTGATATGGGCTTCAGGCAACTTCATCAACTTCCAACGAAGCTGTGTGAATTAGAAGATGCTATTCTACTCATGCATGCGTAGAGATATATTCTTTCGGAAATTTAACAAAACTTAGTCGAATAGACGCTAAAGTGAGTGCTTGTACTGAAAGTTCATGTAGTCCAACACATTTTCAAGTAGGTTGTTTTACTGAATTCTCAACTGAACTACACACATGAAGCATTATATTATGACCACCCCCAGCCTGGAGAAATGAGCGCTTCTGGAGACCGAACGGTGGCGCAGGTAAAGTTCACAGAGCAGTACATATACAACCCGAGGACCGGCTTTCGGTTTGTCGAGTGTTCGGAGTCACAATGGGAAAAGCTACCGATTTATCGGAGTTTGATAAAGGACAAATTGTGATGGCACGGCTCCTCGCAACTATGATCTCGGAAACTGCGAGACTTGTGGCTGTTCACGTGCCGCTGTAGTGAGTACGTATCAAAAGTGGTGCACTAATGACCAAACAACTTACCGTCGCGTCGTCCAGCCACGTGTCGTTAGCAGCTCATTGATGCCAGAGAGGAACTAGGATTGTCGCCCATTTTTCAAAGCGACCGCAGGGCAACAGTGCGACAAATCAACCGCATCTACAACAGTGGCGATCAGGGCAATGTGTCACAGCACACAGTTCATTGCAGCCTTCTGCGCATGGGCCTGCGTAGCCGAAGGCCCAGCCGGGTCTCCACGCTCACTGCAAAGTCATCCCCAACAACGCATAAAATAGGACTAAGATCATCGAGATTGGACCGTCGATGATTGGAAGAAAGTGGCCTGGTCAGACGAATCAAGATTCCTGGTGCATCACGTAGACGGCCGAGCGCCGATTACGAATGGAAGGCTATAGCACCTGGATGCCCTTTTGAGCGGAAAAATGCCGGTGGTGGCGGTGTTATGCTGTGGGAAATGGTTTCTTGGGTCCCATTATCCCAATAGCACAATCCCTGACAGCTGTCATGTACCTGCACATCGTTACGGACCAAGTTCACTCATTCATGGGAAATGTGTTCCCTGCTGGTGATGGCCATTACCAACAGGAGAATGCGCAATGCCACACTACCAGAATCGTCAAGGGGTGGCTCAAGGAACATGCTGTGACTTTCTGTTAATGTCCTGGCCCCCACACTTCCAAGCTAACATTTGTGGTTCTACTTGGAAAGGCGTGTTCGCTCTACATCACCACCTCTCCGAAATGCACTTGAACTGGAGGACCTGCTGTTGACATGATGGTACCAGCTACCTCAGGATACCTATCGCCACCTCATCGAATCAATACCTCGCCGAATGGCAGCTATTTTGCGGCTAAATGGGGTCCTACAGCTTATTAGGTAGGTGGTCATAATGTAATGTCTCATTGGTAATATTAAAAGAAATCCGTCTTGTTGCACGATGATATTTATTCAGCTAAAAAATGAAATCTATATACAGTTTAAAAACACATGAGCACTTTCGGTGTCACATTGACACCTTCATCAGATGTAATTTCACCATGTGGCTACATGCTGGTCTTAAGTACGTGGAGTAGATGCATCATGGGAAAGGTAATGTCAATGTCACATGATATACCAGATAACAAGACAATCAAAAAAGGCATAGTTAGCCAATGATCACTTAACAGAAGCAATTGCTATTGTGCTGTTCTTCCCAACAAGATTGCTCCAAGGTTCAGGTAAAACATAAGGATAATAGTCATTACAGCAACTTGTATTATAAGCCGAAATATAGAGGCTTTCTGCAAATAACAAGGAATGAACAGAGTTAGGTGTGTTTATGATTTTAGCGTTGTCCCAGTCTGGGATGGAATTTCCAGCACTTATGGTTCTTGCAAAAGAGGTGCTTTGGTGATTCATTTTTAGATCATATCTGTGTTCATTTAATCTCAAATCCAAATTTCTTTTGGTAGAACCCACATAATGATTGTTTAGTTCACCAGAGATAGTGTCAAGCATAGGAATAACATACACACCCCATTTTTTCCCTTTGTCAATTTTGTCACGATCATTGCGGATAATGGTATATAGATTGCATGATCGTATTCCAAATTGTATTTTATGACGAGAACATATGTTGGTAAGGAGGTTTACAATATGTGGATTAAAATCAACAGATCCAACATACTTTTTAGGCACCTGCTCACTAATTAAAGCAGTTGACATAGAAAACCGTACTTTATTGTGCACTCCCTAACAACGTTGTCCGGGTAACCATAGTTTTTAGCAAGGGATGATATCCATTGTAGTTCTTGAGCTCTGGCGAAATGGCTAGAAGAATGTGAATATGCTCTTCTAAATAGGAAGTGCAGAGCAGAAATTTTATGCTGAAAAATGTGAGCAGAGTTGTACGGAATTAGAGTGGGTGTGGATGTAGGTTTTCGATAAACAGCAAAAGACAGGGAATTGTCAGAAGGGGTACGAGTAATTTGAAAGTCAAGATAAGGTAAGACGAAATTAGTTTCAAGTTCTATCGTGAGTTTGATGGAGGGGTATTGAGCAGACATAGCGTTGACAAACTGCTGTAACTGATTTATGGTATATGGCCAAATTACCAAGATGTCATCAACGTAACGGATATAGAGACTAGGTTTTTGTGGGAATTCTTGTATGACTTTATTTTCAATATGCTGTAGAAGAATTTCCGCTAAGACTGCGGATAAAGGTGAACCCATGGCTGTCCCGTCGGTTTGTTGGTAAAATATGTTCTGAAATTTGAAAAAAAGAACGCTTTTTAATGAGATGAAGAGCATTCATTATGAAAGCAATATCATTGGCAGGAATGTCAGAATCAATGAGCAAAGCCTGAATCAACTGAAATGTAGCTTCCATAGGTACATTCGTGTATAACGAAACTACATCTAGGGACGCCAAAAAATAGGAATTTGGTAGTGGTTGAATTAACTTTAACCTATCAATAGCTTGTGTGGTGCTCCTTATTGAGTAGGAAGAATTCACTGTAAATTTGGTGAGATAACTTGCCAAAGCTTTTTCCAAAGGTCGGGTGGGGGCAATGTAACCTGATACAAGAGGACGAATAGGGTACCCTTCCTTGTGTAGTTTTAATCTACCAAATAAAATCAGGCACATGGCAGCCGGGGGGTGGATTGAAGGCTTTTGAAAAGGAGTCCGGAGGAGCTGAAGAGTTCTTTAGGCGGCTTAAAGCACTAACAGTAGCCCTGGTGGGGTCTCGTTTCACTATTACATGAGGGACACTAGAAATGGCATTGAGCATTTTTTTAATATAATCACTTTGATTTAAGAGCACAACTTGACTAGTTTTATCAGCTAAAAGAATGGCAATATCTGGGTCCTTTTTCAATTCAATCAGCTGCTGCATTTCCTCATGAAGCTGGCATTCTTCGGTGGTTTTACACCGTCGTGGATTGTGTTTGTGAAGAGACCTTGCAATTTTCATTCTTGCGAAGTTCCTATCTTCTATTGGAAGTGAATATAGAATTTTTTCAATTTGCGGAACTGTTTTGAATAAGTCCACTTTACGTTGGTTAGGGTAAGCGAACTTGTAACCACGTCGCAAGGCTCTTAGTTGAATGGGATTCAGAACTTTATCACTTAGGTTTCTGACTCCATTATGTGAATCAGAGTTACAGCTGTCATGGTCCAGTTCATGCAAATCCAATCCATTACCCACATTAGGTGATCCATGTAATGATCCTTGTTGAGAAAGGCCGATAGGATGTCTTGTTTGAAATCCGAACAGTTTATGCGTTCTACTACGAACTTCAGAATCTACCAACAATCTTAGTTTTTTCACATGGGTGTTAAATAAAACCTTCATTTCATTTTCGATTATTGCTGTAATTATGAATAATGTACGGTCCAAAATTATTGGGTGTGAGGAATCAGCTAGGAATGAGTAACAGGTATAGCATTTCTTATTAAAGAAGTCAATACTGCTGCGCTTACTTCTGATCTGTTGAAGTAGTCTCTTCCTTTCGGCAGTCCTTATAATCCTGGCGTCTCGTCTGGTAAATGGAGAATTGAAGATACGCAGATGTCGTGGAATGACATCTAAATCTCTGCAGTTTAGTAAAAATGACAAATGTGCCGATTCCCTTGAAAGTTTTCCACGAAAACGTCTAAATGATTGCATAGCATGGCTCCACATGATGAATTTTGAAGAAGACTGTGATTCACAATAAAAAATGCGGAAGTATGACGGTTGACACTATAATTCGTGCATAAATACTAATATTAAAAGAAATCCGTCTTGTTGCACGATGATATTTATTCAGCTAAAAAATGAAATCTATATACAGTTTAAAAACACATGAGCACTTTCGGTGTCACATTGACACCTTCATCAGATGTAATTTCACCATGTGGCTACATGCTGGTCTTAAGTACGTGGAGTAGATGCATCATGGGAAAGGTAATGTCAATGTCACATGATATACCAGATAACAAGACAATCAAAAAAGGCATAGTTAGCCAATGATCACTTAACAGAAGCAATTGCTATTGTGCTGTTCTTCCCAACAAGATTGCTCCAAGGTTCAGGTAAAACATAAGGATAATAGTCATTACAGCAACTTGTATTATAAGCCGAAATATAGAGGCTTTCTGCAAATAACAAGGAATGAACAGAGTTAGGTGTGTTTATGATTTTAGCGTTGTCCCAGTCTGGGATGGAATTTCCAGCACTTATGGTTCTTGCAAAAGAGGTGCTTTGGTGATTCATTTTTAGATCATATCTGTGTTCATTTTATCTCAAATCCAAATTTCTTTTGGTAGAACCCACATAATGATTGTTTAGTTCACCAGAGATAGTGTCAAGCATAGGAATAACATACACACCCATTTTTTCCCTTTGTCAATTTTGTCACGATCATTGCGGATAATGGTATATAGATTGCATGATCGTATTCCAAATTGTATTTTATGACGAGAACATATGTTGGTAAGGAGGTTTACAATATGTGGATTAAAATCAACAGATCCAACATACTTTTTAGGCACCTGCTCACTAATTAAAGCAGTTGACATAGAAAACCGTACTTTATTGTGCACTCCCTAACAACGTTGTCCGGGTAACCATAGTTTTTAGCAAGGGATGATATCCATTGTAGTTCTTGAGCTCTGGCGAAATGGCTAGAAGAATGTGAATATGCTCTTCTAAATAGGAAGTGCAGAGCAGAAATTTTATGCTGAAAAATGTGAGCAGAGTTGTACTCGTACCCCTTCTGACAATTCCCTGTCTTTTGCTGTTTATCGAAAACCTACATCCACACCCACTCTAATTCCGTACAACTCTGCTCACATTTTTCAGCATAAAATTTCTGCTCTGCACTTCCTATTTAGAAGAGCATATTCACATTCTTCTAGCCATTTCGCCAGAGCTCAAGAACTACAATGGATATCATCCCTTGCTAAAAACTATGGTTACCCGGACAACGTTGTTAGGGAGTGCACAATAAAGTACGGTTTTCTATGTCAACTGCTTTAATTAGTGAGCAGGTGCCTAAAAAGTATGTTGGATCTGTTGATTTTAATCCACATATTGTAAACCTCCTTACCAACATATGTTCTCGTCATAAAATACAATTTGGAATACGATCATGCAATCTATATACCATTATCCGCAATGATCGTGACAAAATTGACAAAGGGAAAAAATGGGGTGTGTATGTTATTCCTATGCTTGACACTATCTCTGGTGAACTAAACAATCATTATGTGGGTTCTACCAAAAGAAATTTGGATTTGAGATTAAATGAACACAGATATGATCTAAAAATGAATCACCAAAGCACCTCTTTTGCAAGAACCATAAGTGCTGGAAATTCCATCCCAGACTGGGACAACGCTAAAATCATAAACACACCTAACTCTGTTCATTCCTTGTTATTTGCAGAAAGCCTCTATATTTCGGCTTATAATACAAGTTGCTGTAATGACTATTATCCTTATGTTTTACCTGAACCTTGGAGCAATCTTGTTGGGAAGAACAGCACAATAGCAATTGCTTCTGTTAAGTGATCATTGGCTAACTATGCCTTTTTTGATTGTCTTGTTATCTGGTATATCATGTGACATTGACATTACCTTTCCCATGATGCATCTACTCCACGTACTTAAGACCAGCATGTAGCCACATGGTGAAATTACATCTGATGAAGGTGTCAATGTGACACCGAAAGTGCTCATGTGTTTTTAAACTGTATATAGATTTCATTTTTTAGCTGAATAAATATCATCGTGCAACAAGACGGATTTCTTTTAATATTAGTATTTATGCACGAATTATAGTGTCAACCGTCTCATTGGTGTATACATATTTTTTTGATTGGAAGTTTAACGACCGCCGTGAACAACTCAATGGGCCATAAGCAGTCGCCCGTCCCTAACTTAGGGTCACTGGTACCAGGGAAGGGAGAGAGCCAGTGCCGTAAGACAAACACAACATCCATGCCTCACCGGGATTCGAACCCGGACACCGTTCGGACGAATGATCAGAGGCCATCGCTTAGACCACTGCGCCACCGGGGCGGCCATTGGTGTATGTGTGGGCTATAATGCGGAAAGGTACACACCGTAAAATGGGGTATGTGAAAACTGATAGGGTACATTTACAAAATGTTATCTATTTTTCTTTTTTGAGAGTCATGAAAGACCCTTCCAAATTGTTCTTCATACATATTTATCGTGGAGTATGCGAGTACATATTTGAATCAGAAAAGTCGAATTTATAAACAAAATTTGGATCTTGCAACACTACTTTTGAAACATTTTTAAGTTCATTTTGAAAGAGAAGAGATATTTTGGAACAAGTGATGAACTGAAATGAAATATGGGCTTATATGCAGGCTTTGCGTATAAGCCCATTTTTGCGTTTAGGATGTTCACACTGTTTTTGTGGTAGGATTAAAGATAAAAGCTTCATGACGCGAATGCTTCCACATATGGTCTGTAGAACTCACATGCCATTTTTGAATTACTTCAAATGTTTCATAAATGCAAGTATTCATTTGCACCAAAAGGCGCAATGCATCGGAGAAAGCTGAAAAGCATAACATAAATTATGACTTGACTATCGTAAAGAATGTTTCGTCGTTTTGTAAAGACGGTACTGAGAGGAATAAAAATGTGTATTTTTGTCATAAAATGGAGAATATTGTTACTAGGTAAAGCCTGGAAAACATTGTTCACTCTTGCATGTCTCTCGTACAAAAATAATTTTTCTGATGCTCTTTCTTGATTAAATTGAAGGCGAAAAAGAAGTCAAAGTGATGACAAGGGAATTTCACTTACTACCAGAATGAAAGTACATCAAAGTGTGTGCATGTGAAATTCGAAAACATCGACAAAAGATTTAATTTTAACACTTCTTTTTTCACATGCGCATGGAGCTTATACTTATGAGACTTCGTAGAAAATGCAGCATGACGCATTTTAAGATTTCAGCCTAATATGAATCTTTCCGGAGAGGGTTGATTTAAAAGCCTAGTTAAAATATTTTGAAATTATTTCTTAAATTTCTCATTCACGTATTGATAATTGCAAAAGGTTTAAGCAACGATCAATTTTTAATTTTGATTTTCACCACCTACCAAAGGCTGTCGCTACCGTTGTGTTAATTTTTGTGAATTTCTACTTGAAGCAGCTGAAATCACAAAATTTCAATATTTTGTTTAGTTTGTAAAGAAAATAACGCCTGACCTTTTTAAAACATTATAAAAATAATTTTCCCGTGTACAAAGATTTCTGTAAAAAAGTTACATAACGAAAAGGTTTTCATAAGGTTTGCATAGTGCATATTAGGACCATTTTTCCATTTAGAATGATTACACTTAGTTTATTGTAAGACAACAGCTAAGAGCTTCGTTATATCAATTCCTGCACACGCACTGTGTATAACTCACATATGCCACATTTGAGTTCCTTCAAACGCTTCAGAAGTTAGTCCGTCTACTTCCTTAATCTTTGTACTTGGATTCGAATTTGACATTAATAACACCCCCTCCCCACGACACAAAAGGCGGAGAGGTCATTCGAGGTTTTGCTCGAACTTTCGTCCCTTTTTACGCTTTCCTTTCCAGCTTTGTCCGTCCGCACGATAACTTGTGTAAAAATGGTTCGGTTTCGATGAAATTTTAGTATGTGGTAGGGGACCACCTGGGGAAGAACACTATAGAAAATGGACGAAATGGGGTCAAAAGTCAGGACATAGGAGCGCGATATATTCCATTGACCTTATGCGTCATAACGTGCGTAAAAATGGTTCGATTTCGATAAAATTTCAATATGTGGCAAAAGACCACCTGGGAACAAACCATATTTAAAATAGGCGAAATGGGGTCAAAGGTCATGACATAGGAGCGGGATCCATTCTATCGCCCTTATGCGTTATAACTTACGTAAAAAGGCTTCGATTGAGACAAAACTTTATCATGTTCTTCCGAAAGTATACTTTACCGGTTCTGTTGAATATCATCAAAATGGGGTCAAAGGTCAGGTTATAGAAGCGAGATTTATTCCGCAGCCATTATCCTCATAACTTGAATAATGATTTCTATTATGTTGGAAAGCGTATCATAATCAATGCATTGCATGATTTTACTAACTTGTTAGCATATCTTTTGTACAAAAAATAAAAACAAATGTGTTTATGTTATCACTTTGTCTGTTCGACCGTCTGTGGACAACATACCTCTGCAGCTATGGGAGGCAGTCAAAAAGTAAGTTGCACGCGGCCACAACTTTTTTGTATAAAATGTACTTGGATGCGATGTGGATGCGTCACTTTGTACTTCGTCCTCGAAACCACCTTGTTAACCTTGTCGACATTGCGGGAACAGTTCATCTGTTTTCACTCGTGGAAGGTGTCGTGTCCGTTGGAAGTACACGTCTAGAATGCCTGGTGGCATGGTGTGGGGTGCGATTGCCTACGATGCCAGACTGCCTTGGATATTCATTACACACAATTTGACAGACCAACGTTACGTTAATGATGTTCTGCAACCAGTGGACCTACCTTTTCTGAACGCTCACTCCGGTGCGATTTTCCAAAAGGACAACGCTCGTCCGTATACTGCTGCTGTCTCAAGCCGAGAGCTTGCCTTCAAGGCACTGACACTCTGCCATGGCCAGCCTCATCGCCAAACCTATCGCCGATTGAAAATGTGTGGGATGCTATTGGAAGCATTCTCCACACTCCACCCCTTCCGCACCCGTACCGCACAATCTGAAGGAACTGCGTGAGAAGAATTAAGCTGCATGGAATGGCTCATCGCAGGGCCGCATTAGGAAGCTGTACAACTCCATGTCGAGACGTCTAGCATATTGTGTGAGTAAACATGGCGGTACGACGCCATTCTGAGAGACACTGCTTATTGGTGTGTAGCTCAATAAATATTGCCCATATCAGTCTCAATGTTTAATCATTTATTGTTCTTGGTAACTTTTACCTTTCTTCCGAACAGCATTGCAAACCAACACTGTCTTCTGGGTGCAACGTTTTCTTTGACAATGAGTGTATTTTATTCGTGCCAGAAACAATTAAAAAGGCGTGCTCACCACAACCGAAAATTTGTCGTCATCTGGTTTCCTTTATTTGCACGTAATACTCCTAAAACTGCACGAAAAAACAACATCTTTTCGATATAGGAGATTAACATGGTCTTAGGGGTTTTGCACAATTAGAAGTGCAACAAAACCTAAAATTTACAATAACGAATGTAGATTCACGCGAAAATGAAATCTGAGAGAATGGAGAGGTTCTGCCCGGGCGAAGGATTCCACTGTTTCGTTCAAATTTAATGAAGAGTGAAGGGTAAAGCTAATTTAATGAAGAGTGAAGGGTAAAGCCTAAGATATTGATCTCGTAATTCCTTGATTCTTAAGATTCCAGATGTCACGTGCCTTTTGCCTACTTAAAAACTCCAGGAAAAACCTATGGTGCGATTCGGTAGCAAAATACACTATAATGACAAAGTGACCGGACACCTAGAACAGAAACACAATATACCATTTATTGACATATATTAGTACGGTGTCGATCCACCTTTGGCCTTAATGCATGCACTGATCATTTGAGACATGCTGTCGACAAGGTTTTGGAACATAGCGAAAGGTATGCGCTTCCATTCATTACATAATGCTGCCGCTAACTATTGCTTAGTAGAAGGCCTTGGTTCACTTCTTCTTAAGCTCCGCTCTAATTCATCCCATAGGTGATCTATGTGATTAAGATCAGGGCTCTGTGCTGGCCAGTTCACACACGATACGGAATTATTGTCAAACGACGCCATACCAGTCCTTGCTTTATGGCTCGGTGCATTATCCTGCTGGTACCAACAAGGCTCGGTTTCATAGTGTTGCCACAGAGTTGGTAGGGCATAATTGTCCAGAATATCAAGGTAGACATGCTGGTTAACAAGTCTGCCCACGATAACCAATGGGCCAGGACCATAAAACGAAAAACACCCCCACACGAGTACACTGGCAGCTCCAAACTTGGCCGTAGGAACAGTATATTGTGGTAAATAGCGTTCCCCTGGCTGCTGCCATACCCACACACGGCCATAAGACTGATGGATCGTGGATCTGGATTCATCAGTCCATAGGACCCTTTTCCATTGATCTGCGGTCCACGATAAATGTTCTTTACACCATGCTAAACGACGAGTAGCATTCTGATTGGAGATGAAAGACTTATGAGCAGCAACACGACTACGGTAACAGATGGAATAAAGTACTCTGCGAATGGAACGTGTATATACTGACGTTCTAGCATTTTTACTCACCTGTACACTCAGGTCTTGTTCAGTACTTTGTCGATTAGCTGTAACGACTCACCTGAGGCTTCAGCGTACTCTATCACTGATTTTCTTTAGTCTGCCAGTACGTTTTGCTACTTCAGAGACTCCATGTGAATATTATTTTATTCCTTTGGCAGGATATTTTCCCAAGGAATCAAATAATACTCAGAATGACAACACTTTGAATACCTTAACACCAGATGACATAGCCACCCATTCGGCGACCCGGATCCTCCCGTGAATAATCCCAGGCATGTGCAGTGAACGCACAGATTGAATCCTGACACCTGTCGTTCTGTTATTTAAGGTCGGAATCACCAATTCATGAGCACATCTGAGGATGATCCCAAGAAGGATCGAAAGATCTTATGTTGTTTTAATTTGCCATTTAGATCATTTTCACCACATTTAGTGTGTGCAGGTACATTAGTTCTTTTAACTTTTAGATATTTTAATCGTGCATAGGACGGCAATCTTTTATTACATGGCTCTCTGAGGCACCTTTCGAAACTGAAATGAAAAATATTTGACGAAGCAACAGGATTTTGCCTTCAAAGCACCATCGTTCCTAAATCACTCATCCGAGATGAATGCGGTTTTGAATACCCGATGTAGCATGGATCAAAGCCAAGGCCGTCTGGAAAATACAAGGTCATAACATTAGAGAGATTAGTTCCCTGTTTTAATAACGGCACACGGAGACCAAGTTTTCCCGATTGGTTTCCAACCTAGCCGTTATGACGTCAAACACGACAACAACGTATCAGGTAGCGTAACAAGAGAGTGACGTCACAGAAGGAGGGAATTCATCTCTCTAATGTCATAACCTTGTACTTTCTAGACGGCGTTGCATGTATGGTGTATTTGCCTTACGGCACTGAATTGTCGTAAGGGAAATGCATGTCGTAAGGCAATGTGACTTTGTCAGGACTTTTTGGCCTTTTTTCCATGCTCCCTTGCTGTGCTTGTTTCCATATACTTGTAATTCAACCTCTCCTGCACAGCAAAAATAAACGAATTGAATTGAATTGAAATACAACAATAAGGCAAATACGAAAAGACAATTCAAGCAACCAACCAATGAAACAACCATTCAAACAAACACCTAACCAACTTTAAAGATTGCTCCGTGAAGGTCCAACATGAAACAAACATCAGTGTCTTGAAATTAGGTGGAGAAGGTGCCATTATGCGATCCGACATGGTAAATGCGAAGAGCAGTGAAGACGAACAGCGCTTGTTCGTATAAGTGAAACTACAGATAACTTCTACAACCCCACATATCCTACTTGGAAACAGAAACATAATTAAAAATACAAAGATAATTTTAGTTTTACGCAAAAATCCAAGTGAAGAATGTAAGTTTTAGGAGACATTCCTATCTAACTACATTTTATAGTATGTGTGTGTGTGAACTTAAGCGATAAAAGTTCAGCAGTTTCTTATGTGACAGGATTCTTGATCTGAATATGTATATTTGAAAAATTTAGTGTTCTTTAATCAGAGTGACGTGATGAAGCTAATTAAGGAAGACTTTTTAATGATCATATTTCTGACTCGTGAGTTTGCGCTAATAAATCCTGTTTTCGCCATAGTGCAATCACGATTTCTTGAGACGTGTTCAATACCAGACGAATCTCTCAATTTGTGTCTTGTGAAAATGACTACATGCAATAACGAAAGAAAATAATAACAATTTAAGTGATTCTCCAATGATTAGAATAAAATTCAGTTCCTAAAATGACAACAGTGGATATTCGCGTTTTGTCATCGCAAACAGTTTTATGAAGTTTAAAATATGAATGACATAGCGGAGTACTTTAATTTCATTGAGACATTTATTTTATACTAAACTCATAGTCTATAAAAACTAGCCTTCTCCACGTACAGTGCAGGAAGACCGACTCTAGATGAAGCTGGATTGTATTAGGTGTACAAATAAGTTTTAAAGCGTTTTAAAGACACCGCAGCATGTGATTTGAGAGAAAACAACAATAACTTTACGAATTAAAATATGCGCCGTCATTATCTATCACCTTCCGCCATCGGTCGGGCAGTTGACCGATTTCAGCCATGAAGAAAACTTCGTCGTGTGACGCGATGAAATCGACAATCCAATTTTGTATTTCGTCACATGTCCGGAACAGTACAGCAGACAAACCATGTTGCATCAATTGGAACAAATGATAGTCTGTAGGGGCTATGTCAGGACTATACTCTGGGTACTCCCAAATTACACAGCCAAGCGTGAATAACGTTTCCTTGACCAATTTCGCGACAGCGTAGTCAGGAAGTAATTTCACGAGACGCAATCCTTTGCTTGTGAATGGGAATTTCCGACATATTTCCTGGTTCAATCGCAGCAATTGTTGCTTGTAGCGATCAGCAGTAACAGTTTGACCCTGTTCCAATAGTTCATAATAGAGCACACCCTTCATATCCCACCAGATGCACAGCAGAACTTTCTTGGAGTGAATATTGCGTTTCGGTGTCGAAGTCGTTGCTTCACCGTGGTCTACATTTGGGCCTGTTGTACTATATCAAATAAACATCACCCGTAACAATTTTCTACATGGAAGATATTCTGTGTTGTTTATTTAACAGATTTAAACACTTCATGACACTCTCATTCTTGTTCCTCTGGCTCAGGTGAGGTGGTACCCATTTTCCTTCCTTCTGAATCTTTCCCACTGCGCAAAAACGTTTGGAAATGGTTTGTGTAGTTACCCGCTGTTGTTCAGCTTGTTCTTTTTGCGTTTGAGACGAATTTTAATCCAGCAATGCTTGCAGTACCTCATGCAACCTTCGGCGTGGTGCCGCTATGCTCTCGATCGCTAACATCAAAATCACCTGCTTTAAACCGTTTAAACCAAAACTCAGACGTGCTTTTCGATACAATATTTTTTTCCCCCAGAACAGAACAGATCGATGCACATGCTTTTGCAGCACGTTTTCCTTGATGAAATTCGTAACGAATGCAGTGTCGAATAAATGCAGTATCGCTTGTCATCTTTCACCTACCGACGTGCAAGTGCGTTTGACTGTTAGGCAAACTTCTGAGGCACATTTTATACTCTGGACCAGTTACGGTCACATGACAACAACACGGGGGAATGTCGGATATGTAACTTAGAGGTATACATCACACGAAAAACGCTTTAAAACTTATTTGTACATCTAATATCTATTGAACCTGTGTTGAGTTAAACGGACGGGTATTTTTCGAGAGTTTGTTCGTCCGATGTCGAAAATGTTAGAAAGCCTTAAAAAAAGTTTAATGATGAAGAGTAAACAGAATTTATAAAACATATCGTAAACAAAGAAATTTCTTGAAACCATATTACATAATTGGATGCTAGTTCATCTTTAGGAAATTCCACACACTCAGCAAAAGATGCATTGGCTGCTTACAAAGTTCTGGTGTCAGTTTGTTCATTTATATTATTTTCGGCGCAGAAGTGCCTTTTTTCGATGTTTTCCGTGACAATATCTCTTCAAAGATATGATCCCATTTATTAAATCCTCTAAAAGTTAATTAAATTGTATCAATGGTTCACTTTTTTGTGCCAGAAAAATAACTTAGAAGGAAAGAAATGCATACCAAATGCTATAGGAGCAATATAGTTGTTCTTTTTGTGAAAAGCTCGTTCTCCAGTTTGACGAAGACAAGTTGACTTGCCAAGACATTAATTAATGTTGTCAGATGCGTAACATCAGCAGTGCAGATAGTTTGATACCTGACATTAATAATTTCATAGTACTTTATATATACAGTAGAAAGAGGGTTCACAAAATGTAGATTCATCGAACAAAAATTATCCTGAATGCACAGCCTATGTTTGTTACTCGGGCATCAAACAGAATTTTTAAAGCGCTGTTCAAAATGTCCACCTTTTGTTGACGGAAAGAATCCTACTATAAATTTTGGTGAAAACAATAAGGAGAAAAAATGATATCTGGGAGGTATTTTGAAAGGTGCGAAAAGCGTTGTCATATAAAAAGTAGAGCTTGCTGTTAAAATCCTGAGTTTCAGGAGACAATAATCGCAATTATTTTGTTTGAATGTTTTGGATCATAACGACCACTGTACGGTCGGAAAGCCTTATGGTCGCCCCAGTAACGCAGTGGTCTAAGCGACGGCTTCTGATCATTCGTCCGAGATTGGCTCGGGTTCGAATCCCGGTGAGGCGTGGATGTTGTGTTTGTCTTATACGGCACTGGCTCTGTCCCATCCCTGAAGTCAGCGGCCCTAAATTAGGGAAGGGCGACTGCTTGTAGCCCACTGAGTTGCTCACGGTGGTCGTTAAACCCTCAATAAAAAAAAAGCCTTATGCTGATTATCATAGACCAACGTCGGCCTAATCCTTCCGTGATTCGACTAATTATCCCCACAGCACAATAAAGGTGAGGTTCTTTGTAAAAGAACTATCCTACTAATAATTAGTAAATTTAGCGAGGCACTCTCCCTCAGTTTTCCATGAATAAATCTGCTATCGAGAGAGGGCAGGTAAGGATTGCAGAATAATCACTCAGGCACGAAGAATTTAACAGGCATAATAAAATTCAACAAGTTTTAATGTTAGCATAGAATCCAGCCTCTACGATTCCGTGGTTTATCGCGGCAAAGGTCTTCGTGGCCCTTAATATTGATTCATTCTCCGGAGTGATCCTGACACTGCAGATATTACGCCGTGATAATCTAAATTACGTTCTAAGTGAGCATTTGGATGCTTGTATCACTCCCGAACATCAGTTCGTTGCCTCGCGCAACTACAAAATCAAAAGTCCCTATGCTTCGGTGAGATCCCCGCAAGGCCTATATCACCTTGTCCCTACATTTTCCGACACTTTCAGAAATCTCGCGTCTCCTCCGTGAGAATGCTCCCCAGCACCAATTCCCCGCAGGAACCCCGCTCACCTCGAAGAAACCAACATGTACCCATGGAAACTCAAGACAAACTATCTCTTTTTCCGATGCTCCCTCCCCGGGTTAACATCCTCCCTACTACCTATTGGTCCCTACTTACCTGCTCTTCCCCGGGTTAACGTCCTCCCTACTTCCTATTGGTCCCTACTTACCTGCTCCTCCCGGAGGCGATTCTTATCCTCTTGCCTCGGGTGCTCCTAACAAAGGTCACCCGACTTCCTCTCCGCGCTTTCTCTCCCCCCCTTGGGATCTCTCGCCCATGACTCGGCGGCAAACTAACGTTAGCTGTCCTACGGTTTCGCTACACCTAGACACTTTAATGCGCCGTAACTATTGCAATTTCAAACGCGCGGATCGTAATGAACGCTAATGTCACATGTGAATACACAGATTAGTGAACAACATACATTAGAATATAAAAGGTTACAATAGGACTGCGAGACATCCTGGCCCCTGGCTGGTTTCAACAAAGTATCGTGTATATTTTCACCATAATGAAAGATCTTATCTTCTTCCTTAAGGTAAATATTTATTGTTCAAAGGGAATGATGGAATGTTCTCAGATGTCGCTCTGGCGCCATCCGAAGTCTGGTGGGTCTCCCACACCTAGAAAAAGAATTATCTGGAAAGTTCCAAAGCTGTGCCTCGCGTGTTTGTGAAGAACAATGTGCGTTTCCTTC
Organism: Macrothele yani; assembly: GCA_039090855.1. Taxonomy (NCBI): domain Eukaryota; kingdom Metazoa; phylum Arthropoda; class Arachnida; order Araneae; family Macrothelidae; genus Macrothele; species Macrothele yani. The sequence goes on from CM077004.1 coordinate 8,372,222, forward strand.
CCCGCACGTGTAACATTATGCCGATTAATATTCATCACATAATATGATAGTCTCATTATCATTTACAAGATTATTTGAGATGGGATGCACATGTTAGTGAAATTGCGGTTGGGCTCGGATCCCGCATAGGTGTCATCTATAGGATTTCAAATATATTGCCTGCCACGGTTAAGTTGCTATTGTATTTTTCATTTCTTTTACCATTTCTATTTTCTTGTATCCTGGCTTGGGGACGCACAACTATTGGGAATGTTAATAGGATTTAAGTTTTGCGAATTTTTTTTACGTTTGGTGAGTCCGTCTTTAGAGGTACATTCTATTTTCCTTAGTTATCAGATAATGTCATTTGATAACTTATATAGTTTTCGACTATTACTGTTTATGCATGAACGCATAAAGTATATGCTAATAAATATTCAGATCTAATTACCTTACATTTGCGTTCCCATGATCATGACACACGTGGTAATACTAGTTTTTTAATACCTAGAGCGCGTACTAATTTTTTATTTAATAATAATAACGTGACCTTCCCTAGGTCCTGGAATGGGTTGCCGTTTCGGATCAAGACAGTGACGCACTATTTGGTATTTAAAAGAGAGCTTACGATTTTCTTAATTAACGGTTGGTCATATATTATGTATTATTAATTCAATTTACTGTATTACGGTTAAATTGTTCTTTGACTTGACGATTTATATTCTTTTTGGGGGGACTAGGGACTCATCAGGCTATTTGTTAGCCTTTTTCTCTGGTTCCCTAGCCACATTACATCGCAACGATTTGTTATAAGGAATCTGTTACATTGCTTCAATTTATTAAAAACTAAAAGATTATAGTGTTACTTTGGTGCTTTGTAATTATTATTTGCTTTGGTTATGCTTCCTGTGGTGAGACTTTTGGTGTATTGGCTAAGAAGTGTTCGCACCTTCTTTTTGTCAGTTTGTGTGACTTAATTATTTATTTTAGTATGTAACTTTTTGAAAATGTTACTTTCTTTAGTATATATTTCATCATGTGTATGTCTTGTTGAAAATATGATGTTATTTGCAAAATTCGAATTTTATAGAAATAGTTATTTATACTTTTGAAGTTTTGTAATAGTTACACTTTTGAAGTTTTGTAATAGTTATACTTTTGAAGTTTTGTAATAGTTATACTTTTGAAGTTTTCTAATAGTTATACTTTTGAAGTTTTGTAATAGTTATACTTTTGAAGTTTTGTAATAGACTACAAATCTACTTTTGAAGTTTTGTAATAGTTATACTTTTGAAGTTTTCTAATAGTTATACTTTTGAAGTTTTGTAATAGTTATACTTTTGAAGTTTTGTAATAGTTACGCTTTTGAAGTTTTGTAATAGTTATACTTTTGAAGTTTTGTAATAGTTATACTTTGGAAGTGCTGCAATTTTTTAGTTACTTTGATTACATTGCATGCCGCGTGCAACCGTTGTTTTCTATGATATAAAAAGCCAGAGTTCATTAATTTTGTTTACACATTTATATTACTATTGGTATTACTGTATTCTGGGACTTTTGTTGTTTATTATGATTGTAGATGTAGTCCCGGGTATGTATCGACTAAATTCTGTTTTATTGTGGTGTGGCATGAAATTGTAGTTAAATAAAATAAATAAATAAAAAATAATTATGCTAAAGAATGTCCATCAACATAACATAATTAATTTTCGCCCTTACAACCACCATGGCCAACTCTAAGGGCCGTCTTTAATTTTGGGCCACTGGTTCCAGGGAAGATACTGAGCTAGCATCATTAAACAAGTACTCCACCCACGACCCATCCGGGACTCAAACACTGGCCCACTTCGGAGGAAACATCAGAAGCCAGCGTCTCAGACCACTAAGGGAACAATCGTATTGGGAAGATAGTTGTGCGACTACAAATCTGAAGAATCAAGAGGAAACTACATTCCTATACAAAAGAAATAAAATTATCTCGTAGGGTGTTACCGAAGCGAAATAATCTGCTACTCAAACGAAAAATGAGCTAGAGCGAACGTCTATGATAAACTCTCTCATCATATCCCACAGGTACCACATAAACTCAAGAGGTTGATTCATATATCTACACGCGCCGGAAAATAAATATGAATATCGAAACGAGATGGAAATGTATCCAATGATTTGGTTTGGGCTGCTTATGGCAAATTATGAAACATATCTGAAGGTGGTATTCCTTTGTCCAAAAAGAAAAAAAAAAATTGAACCCTCTTCTAATGCATAGCTGTAAGACTTGGGAATTAACTCAGGGTTTAGCACAGAAATTTAGAGTAAGTAACAGAAAAGTGGAGGGACACTCAGAGTACCTGTTTTAGAATAAAGACATTACGATGCATGTGAAATTAATGAAGGGGAGATGCTCCACCCACACGTTCCTAGATAGAATGATGGCCAACATAAGGCAAGAATGAGTAACAGATTCGGTTACTGAACGGTGTCCTAGAGTATAGACAAAGACATTGCGAGAATGAACTGAAGTATGAAGGGAACCCCCTGAAAAGCAAAATGCAATCAGCAATAGAATATTGCAGATGGGGAAACATTTTTCCAGTTCCGGATCAACGAATAGGTAGGATAGAGAACAAATTCGGAATAGAAATTTTCCAGAAAGCGTATGTGGCCTTTTCTGGACTTACAAACCAAACATCAACACATTCAATCGTTCAATGCCCTATCTGAAAGTAAAAACCACATTTTCAATGATCTGGAGCTGTAAAATGATAATAAAACGAATTCGAAAGGATTGATTTCGTTAGTATGGGTGTTTGATTTATTGATGTCCGTTCCGATAATATCTGGTTATCACTTATTACCGTGAGTGAATATTTTTCTTTTCCAAAAACAAAACTTTTCATACCCTAAAGTTTGAAACATGTAAGATAGATGACATTTCCCCTTTATGATATCCTGATGATGTTTGCTTTCTTATGAGGTCTCTAAAGCGCAAGCACCGCACTTTGACAAAAGAACTCAGTATCGCAATAAAGTATTACAAAATGATTGGCTGTTACTGCTGGTACTCCAACTTTCAAACAGTTACAAACGAACTAAAACCCCGTGCTTCATGATGTTATATAAATGTATTACTACAATAAAAAACGCATTGAAGATTTATTCAGTTAGGAAACCACATGTAGTATTCAGGGCCGAAAGTGGAGGAGCTAATCCTCAATCAAATACCCCTGTTGCTTGCCCTACACGACGCTGAACATAAAGCAACCATTTAAATATGCATAATTGGAAAATATATTGCTGAAAATTAAAGCGAGAACAAGATTATGAAAAAATAATGTCAAATTTAAGTTCCGATAGATGTCAGCTATTTAAAAAACTAATTCATTCACTTGGTTCCTTTGAAAGACTTTCAAAATTCTTTTGTTTATGATAGGAATCAAATTATTACACAAGTAAACTGCAGTAAAGTAAATCTGTGCATTTCAGCTCAGAATGGGTAGAGTAAAAGCCTTAATAAGCAGCGTTATGTTAGAAGATGTTTGTATTTTTAACTTGATGTTTCCCAATTCAGCAAGCGGTAACCGAATCCCTAATGAGTGATGATACGTTAGGCAGATGTGCAGGAGAGCACTGCTTAGTTGTTAGTTGCGAAGGGAAAACACAGGTTTAATTATAAACTGCAGAAAATCTGCGTTTTTCTACATCTGGGGAGTTTCATGCCTCACGGTTGTTCGCACGGTCGCGTCGTTTCGTCAAAACTTCTGCTCATGAACTCTCCTGGAGGATTTTGTGCCCATTGTGGTTTCGAGTTTTATTGCAAACCGGAGCGGAAAGCCAGCCGACCCACATATCTGTCTAATGAGATGCAAACAAATTTAATTACGTCGACGCCGTTGAGAAATAATTAATGCGACACACAACGACAGCGGCGTGTCACCGTGGAATGCGAAACTTCCTCGTCTTGAAAGACCATTTCAGTACAACATCTGCGCTCGCAGACAATGCATACAGGTTGGGAAAAGTCAACGCTCTCTTTACAGCCAGTGAGCCTTTTATTCTCAAAGGTTATTCCGAAAAATATAATACCAACACACGTGAAATTTTCTCATTGGTGCATTACATAAGGATTGCTCAGCGTCATTCATTGCTATTTTAGAAGCTAATTCAAAGCTGAGTGATACGTTTAGTGAGCGGTCATTTCACGAGACCATTTGTTTTATGATGCCTACTGGAAAGAACATTCATAGGTGGCATGTGGAACTACTACACGAGTACTTAAAAGTTCTATCTATACTTTAGGAAGTTACAGTGGAAAAAGACGGAAAGAAATCAAATTTATTTTTACTCCCTTCGATGTCTTTCAAGAGTGTGGAAACTAATGTGAAAACAATTCTTTGTATCACAGTTTCGGTTCCTAACTTTGAATTGGAAAAGCCAATTGTGAAGTTTTATGTGGAAGTGCAACCCGCGTGAACTACACAGATCTATTACAGAAGAAAGTTCTTCAAAAACTAAACAAGATACACTGAATTATACTGGTAGAACAGAGATTTATTAATCGCATATTTCTGCAAAGCGGTTGTCAGCGTTTTAGTTTCTTTCAGGGCTTTAAAATGAATCAAGTAATGCATCGATAATGCGCCATGCCACACTGCCAGAATCGTCAAGGTGTGGTTCGAGGAACATGCTGGTGACTTTCTGTAAATAACCTAGCCTCCAAATTTGCCTGCCATGAATCCAATCGAACATTTGTGGTTCGCCTTGGAAAAGCGGGTTCGCACTAAATCACCACCACTCCGAAATTTACGGGCACTGGAGCACCTGCTGCTGACATTATGGTACCAGCCCGCAAATAGCTCGCCAAGTAGCTGCTATTTTGCAGGCTGAAGGAGGTTCTACAGCACATTATGCAGGTGTTCATAATGTAATGGCTCACCAGTGTACGTATGCATTCCCTAATACACAGTCGAGTAACATTATTGTGACCACCTCCTACTTCTGACGTCAACAACGCGTAGCCAGTGAAAGAAGGCACGTGTCGTGAGCTGGCTTTGAGGGTATATTATGTGTGTTGTAGGCAATCTGAAAACATATCACTCATCGCTGACATGGATAAAAGGAGCGATTTATCAGATTCGCCAAAAGGGATGATTATCGGCTTTCGAGCCAAGGGTGGCAGATTTCTGAAGCAGCGCAGTTTAGGAACTTTTCGCGTGCTGCTGCGGTTAAAGTGTAGCGTGATTGGAGAAATGGCACCATTGCGAATAAGCGACGTGAAAACTGCGGAGCACCGCGTGCCATTGATGTGAAAGGTGAACGTCGGTTTCGAAAGTGCGTGAGGGCAGATCAAAACGCTACAGTGGAGCAACTCACTGGCCGAATGAACCAGCGGGATACCGGAAGTGTGTCTGAGACGACAGTTCAGCGAACCCTGCTGCGTATGGTGCTCCGATGCAGATGACTGGCCACTGCACCTATTCTAACGAAGGCGCATTGGCAGAAAAGGCTTACATTTACACCGCAGTATCGGAATTGGACCTCCGTTGATTGGCAAAGGATTGCCTCTTCGGATGAGTCACGCTTTCTGCTTCATTGAACGGATGTACGTTGGCGTATAAAACGAGAAACATCGGAAAACAAACACTCTTCAACCACTGTTGGAAGAACACAAGCTGGTGGCGTCTGGATATTGTTTTCATGGCATTCCCTGGGTCCACTCATACTTGTGGAATAAAGTTCTTTCAGACCACTTTATCATAATTACGCATTGAAATCTCCCATAATTATCTTCAAGTGCTGCTTGCCTTTATAATTTAGATGACGAATTTCCTCATAAAATTCTTCAATCTCTTCTTCACGATAACTTGTTGTGGGTGCATAAGCTTGGATAATCTGAGCCAGGTATCTTCTCGAGAGTTGGATAACAATTCGTGCAGCTCTGTCAGAGGAACTTTCAACTTCTACAACTTTATCCTTCAGTTTCTTGCTTATTATAAATCCAACACCACTAGTTCTGCCAGTATCTGTCCCATGATAATAGAAGAGATGTCCACTTTTCAGTTCAATGAGATCTTCTCCTTTTCTCCTTACTTCACTTAGCCCGACGATGTCCACCTTGATCCTTTGTAGTCCTTCTTCCAATTCAACGAGCCTTGAATTAGAAGATAGGGAGCGTCCATTATACGTAGCCAAGGTCAGCATCAAATGACAGCCTAGTCCGGTCCTCCGGTGATTTTTAGCACCCTCTGCCTTCATGTCGTACATTCCAGCTGCCGGAAACTGAGGGCCAAGACTTAAGTTGTGGATTCGTTTTGGAGGGCTTGGCCATAACTCACCACGCTGACCAAGCGGGTTGGTGAGTGTGGGATAGGATTTCGTCTAATCCCGATGGTATAGTTCTACCGCTATTGGCGGTCGTCAGAGCCCCTTTAATGGGAATAGGATGCACCACGAGAAGGCGGAGTTGACATTTGTCAAGGAGAGGCTGTGTTATGTTGCGCATCACCTGAACTTACATTCCTAGTCAATGTATAGTACAAGACAAATTTGGCGCCGATATGGCCGTTTCTGCTGAATTGCTCCCTCCGAACGTCGGGGTTGCGTACAATAGAGTGCAGCGTTGATGGTTCGATTCCTCGGCAGCATTTCCCGGTGAATAATACCTTCCATGTCCCACGAGCCACAAAACATGATCTTCGCAGGATGTGAGGCACTCAAGACCCCAATTTCTGGACCTTTTCCATACGTTTCAGATGTCGCAACACTGTGGCCTGATCACAGTCCATCTGAGGGGCCATTTCGCTTGAGGTGTGACGCAGATCTCACTGGAGCAGATGATTCAAACTGTCCTCATCAAAGTTAGGTGGACGACCTGAGCGTGGAGAGTCGTTGAGGTCGAAAATGCCACATTGAAACCGCTGAAACCATTTGCGAGCTGTCCTCGGAGCAATAGCATTTCCCCCATATACAGCACAAATTTGCCATGTAGCTTCGGTGGCTGTGGATCCCTTGTTAAACTCGTAGAGGAGCAGATGTTGGAAATTTTCATTACTCTCTACTTCACACTCCATACTACCGGACCTGTAGCCAAAAAAACCATTACCCAAAAACACACAACGCAATTGATTTAGATACACGATATTACTGGATACATTTTGATATACAACTGGCCATCTGCACCGTCACTACTGACCTGGGAAACACTCGTGAAATAAAACGCCATGAACTTATGCATTAACCCAATATAATGTTGAAGCAACCAGCGAAAAAATGGGGCGACGTTGTTTGCGTAACCGTGATATATCATATGTAGAGTACTGTCACGAATTGTTCTTGTTGTATGTAAATATACAAGTCGGATAAGTTGATAAAGGTTCAGTTCTGTACCTGATGTGCATGTTTATGATTTTTCTGGAACAGTCAATAAGGACCATTTATGTGAGTAATATATGTCTTTTCTCTTCTGGCCATTGGGTCGTTTAATGTACCTCAGGGTATAATAAAAGGTTTTTGTGTGACAGCTATCCCATGCTAAACACGTCGAAGTTACAGTGCTACGAGTTCAACTGACTGATAACGCGATAAAAAATGTTTTAAGTAGTGAAGTAGAGACGATTAAATAAAAAACATTATAAGGCACGTTAAGAGAGCTTACCCTCCTGTCAATGATTATTTCTTTCAGGTCGTTGACATTTCCCCCGCTTTTTTCTTTTTTTAGGATTTGGTAATATGAATTAGAAAAGGAGTTTGGTAGTAGCAATTAAAAAAAGAGTTTGGTAATGGTGTTTGATGTTTGAATTTTCTTTTATACGTTTTCCAAGGCCATCTCTGAGAAAAACGTATAACGGGGTTCCACTGTATTGATTTAGAACGATGTGCAGATCCTGGAGAAACGTATCAGCATATTTTTAAGATATACGTTTTACATAGTAAACACGACTGTGCGGCAAGACTTGCAGATTGATGATTTTTATTTGAGTATTAAACATGGAAGAAATAAAGCACTATTTTACTCCCATGCATATTTCTTCTTATTTCGTAGGGGTTCAGCAAGTAGGCGACTTGTAGTTCTCGCTACTGAAGGAAGGGAAATAGAGAAAGAGAGAGAGAGTATTGAATAGGGAAAGAAAAATGTCACCTTTCCTAGCAGCCTAAGGCGGGTATGCGCTATAAGTAGGGTGACACAGTTGATTTGGATCTAGACTAGTAGCAAACGGCACTTAGATTGGGTGATCGGAACATGTAGAAAGAGGTCATCACGTATCTCTCTCTGGCTACCAAAAGTAGGAACGGTCGATATCTGGAGCCTGCTTTTCAGAACAGTAGAAGAGAGAGTTCTTTCATCGTATTCCGCTTCTTACGGATCGTCAACATAATGGGCTCCTTGAGTTCCTTTCTCTACTTCTTCTTCAGACATCCCTTTACTTCCAAGCCCAGCACCTTTATCGTCAAAAGAAGATGCCATTTCAGCAGCGCGAATGAGAGCTGAAATGAAAGTTTGATGCGTATACCCTCTAGCGGAGAAATAAAGAATTTTTTTTTCCTCTTGCCGAACCGTGCGTGGTTTAAGGGAAATGCGAAATTCTGTGTCTGTGTGTTATGTGGCATGCGCTAAGGGAATAGATGACTTTTGAGTGGAACCCAATCTAACTCAACTAAGAACTCGTCGACGTGGCAAGTGCAGAACTTTGTTACTCTTCCAGTGTCATGTAGACTATTTGCTTTTCGTAACCGATGTCTTAGGAGTACTTTGGGAGATTCACGTTTCTTTCTAAAGAATAGGAATGTAAACAGAGCAAACAGTTCCAATCACCCCATGAACAGGAAACGTTGATAGTCTTTCCTTAAAAAAAGTCACGATGCATTATTCAGGGCACCAGTCATCGCCTGTTGAAAGCAAAGAACAAACTTTCTCAAAAGAGAAGTACTAAATCGGTATTGCTACTTACAGGGAAACTCATCGTATACTACATTACAAATTCTCGGTTTTCTTCTTTTATTACAGAACATACAGATACAAAAATACATTTACTGATCATAAAAAAATACAACTATTCGAAACGTTTTCGTTCGATACTCCAAGAAAGCTTCTGAAAGAAAATAAATTCCTAAAGCACTAAACATGTTTTTCTTTTACTCAGGGTCTGACTACCACCAGCAACAACTTAAAGGGATATACACGGGCGTATCAGAATTATATGACCACCTACCTAATAATGGGAATAACCACCCTTTTCCCTAATGAGAGCGGAGAGACGGCCTGATATGAAAGCAATGAGGCCCTGGAATATTGCCTGAGGCGCAGGTGCACATTCAGACTGCATCAGAGCATGCAGATCCCGGAGATGACGTGGTTGTAGGTCGGCACGTCGAATCTGTCGTTCCAAAAAGTCCCAAAAATGCTCTATAGGATTGAGGACGGGCGATTTCGCTGGCCAAAGGAGAACGGAGACATCACTGTCGTGTTCCTGGAACCAGTCACGCACCCCTTAGTAACGTGGAAGGGCCCATTGTCCTGTTGGGAGACTCCATAATCACAAGGGTAAACGTCCAACATGAAGGGATGCATGTGGTCAGCGAGGATGGATAGGTAGCCATTAACGTTCAGAGACCCATTCAGAGGTACCAACCGTCCCAGGTCATACCAGGAAAACATCCCACATACATGCACATGCCACCGCCGGCCAGTACGTGACCGACAAGCGTGTCCTGGTGATGGCTCGCGTGGGTCTGACGCCGTATTCGCCACCGCGCGTCAGTTCTGTGGAGTAGAAACCTCGATTCGTCGAAGCATGCAACCTTTTCCCGCTCTTCCATTGTCCAATGACGGTAGCACATGCGAACTGCAGACGTCGTTGCCGATGGACCTGGTTCAAAATGGGCGACTTGACGCGGCGTCGACTCCGGAGACCCATGTGTAACGGGGTTCGCTCTACTGTTATCGGGGACACGTACCTGGATGCCACAGGGTTCATTTGCGTGGTCAATTGGTGTACAGTTGCGCGTTGATTGCCCTTTACCAGTCGACGGCAGCGACGTTCTCCTCTGGGGTTGATGGCGTTTAAAGCTGCACAGTTATGACGTCGGATAGTACTCGGTGTGCCAGCGGTCCCTTTTTGGTAAAACCTTACTAGAGCATCTCCCTAACAGCCCACGAAGTCTATTGTTTCTGAGATGTTTCTACCCTTGGCTTGGTTACCCGATGCTCATTTCTTTTGAACTTCCATCAAATTACTACCTCTGCCCATTGTGCTCACGTAACGCACTATGGCTCATTTGTCCTGGCCGGTTGCTTATATCTTCGTGTGGTCGACCTTGTCACGTTCACTTTGTGGCCGCCTGAGTAGGTACACTGTGATTCTGTGGGTGGTGATTTTTTACTGATATGACTGTGTAAAGTGTAACCCGTCTCTAATTTGGACATACTAGTTCCAGGGAGGGACGACGGTCAGCGTCGTGGTACAAATGCATCACTTAGATCTCGGGCTTAGCTCGGACGCTTATCCAAAATAAAGCCCTCCCTACCATTCAGCCACCGGAGCAGCAAACATAATTTGCTTCATGCTTTTAGGACATGATATCTCTCAATAACAATACGACTGGATTTTTATTTTACACTGCTGCCAACACACATGAGGTACGTAGGGCGTCCAATTCACTAACGAACACTTCGTTGCCTCCTTCAGTTTAGAATAATCCTCAACACACCTAACACACAGATCTTTTTTTCAGATTTTTGAAGAGGAAGAAGTCACGAGATCAGGTGACTACGGTTGGCGAAGAAGCAGTTGGAAGTCACAATCTGTCACAGCTTGCATGTGTGGATTGAAGTACCGTCCCGGCGAAGTAGAACGCACCGTCGCAATATTCCTAGCGGTTTCCTCTACCTGGCGTCACGTACTTATCGGAATAGTGCAGCACAATAGAGAGCATTCATAGTCCTTTTATGAAGCAAGTAATCAAGGTGAATCAAAAAGTAAGTTACACTTAGCACCATCTGAAGGGGGTTTGTAGTCAGACCATGTGTGCTTGGTAGCGAAGTAGACAGTGCGTCATAGCGACCGACAGGAGGTGTTTGAATTCAGTAACTGCGTAAGGAGTGTGCAGGAGGCTGTTCGTAATGGAACATCAACTGGATTCTTACTCCAAATTGGAAGTGTGAGGAAGCATTCGATTTTTTTGTGGGCTAAGCTCCTAAATTGCACTGGCATCCATCGTGAAATCGGTGCTGTATATAGGGAAAACGCTATGTCTTGCATTGCCATTGTAAAGTGATGCCAACAATTTTAAGAGGGTCGTACGAATTCGGCGGACGAATACCGCAAAGGTAGACCATCAATATTCAGCACTCCGTAGCACGTTCCCGCAGTTGACGGTGTAACTAACTTTCTGATCCGCCCTCTTAGCAACTCTTATGAGTCCCCGAAAATGGTGGCCATTATCGTTTCTGCAGATGGTGTGTTTTGAATATTTTTGGTGGTGGGGATCCATGATGTTTCTTGTGCAGGCTTTCTTGTTTAGTATCGGAGTCTCAGTGGTGAAGTAAGTCTCATCACCAGTCAGAATGCAGGAATTGATGTCATTTGAATAGCTGTAAATGCTCTCTAGCTGAGCCTGACCTGCTTCAGCAGGTTCATTCTTTATTTCAGCTGTCAACATTACAGGAATCCATCTGGCACTGACCTTTGACATCCCTAACCTCTCATGCAAAATGATCGAAACGCAGCCGACACTTAACTTCAGTTCCTAAGCTGCACGATACGGATTCGTCTGTTTGACATCACCAGGTCTTCCAGCTTCTGGCACATTTCATCTGTGGTCACCCCCAATGAGCATCCTTACGAGAGTCGTCTTCCAACGGGTATTTTCCCCGTTAAAAGAGAGAAGCCTATCTTCTGGCAGTGCCATATGAAGGTACAACATTGACGTACACAGGGACCATCCGTTTAAGAACACTGCAAGGCCTTTGTCCTTCTTTCGTCAAAAATTCAATCATTGTTTGTTTCCTCAATTTCATTTGTAGCTCATCCACTGTCATCTTATAGATTTCAATGCACTGTGGGGCTGTCTCAAATGCTGACACACCGACGTAACGTGACTGTTATATAACTGAAAGATGCTGCAATACTATGAAATACTTGCGTCAGCCGCCAGCTACAACTTTCAAGATCAGGCTTATCACTTATTAAACGGCCGTCATGTCGTGTGGAAACTAATGATTTGCCGAACAGCACAGTTCTTTAGATTCAATTTGCTTTGAGGAAAAATAGCTCTTATATTACAATCTTTTATATTTTCACTGTACACCATGTAAGCCCTCCGTTCAGAAAACTTGAAAATTTTCATCGTCCCGGAAAATTTTTCAAGTTTTCTGATCGGAGGGGCTACATGGTGTACAGTGAAAATATAAAAGATTTAACTCCATACCATGTATTTATTTCTTCAAGGAAATTTGTTTCCCAATCCATCCAACAGAAGAAATCATTCTTATACACTGAAAAGCAATTGAATTAGAGACAGCTGGCGTTATGCAAACGTGGCGCTGTGTTTGGCCCTGTAAACGGAAACGACATGACGCATGCAGAGATCCGACAATATAAGGAATGATGCGACGGGAATCAGTAAGAGTCGGACGCAGTATGGGTAAGAAGAAGGATCTAAGCACATTTGATCGCGGGCAAATTGTCGGGGCCCGACGAATGGGTCACTCCATCTCGGAAGTCGTGCAGGCACTGGGATTTTCACGAGCTACTGTGTCACGGGAGCACCGTGAGTACATCGAATCCGGTAAACCCATCCCTGCAAGGGCCAACTGCCATGGGCAACAGCGTGTAGATGAGCGGGGTCATTGTGGGATAGCTCGCATTGTACCAGCGGATAGACAAGCCACAGTGCAAGAAATCACTCGGAAATTTAACGCTGGTGCACAAAAACGTGTAAGCAGCCACACTATCCAGAACCATCTCCTTGCTATTGGGTACAGAAGCCATCGTCCCACGAGGGTACCGCTACTCACCGCACATCACCGGGTGCAAAGATTAGCATGGGTGCGGTAACATCCCTGCAAGGGATGTTAATGTTGCCTGGACTAATTAGTCGAGATTCACGTTGGTACATGCGAATGGCAGGATACGAGTACGGCGCAAACCGCATGAAATGGATCCTTCTTGCCAGCAGGGTACTCTTCAAGTTAGTGGGGGTGACATTCCCGTCTGGGGACTGTTTACGTGGACTTAAATGGGACCCCTGGTACGTGTGATATCGTCCCTCATAGGTCAACGTTACCGGGATATACTGGACGACCATTTGCTCCCATTTGTGCATCTTCAACATCCCACTGGGGACCTCATCCTGCAACAAGACAATGCACTTTCGATCCCGCATTGTATCCGAATGGTTGGATGAACACTCCACCGACGTGACCTTGCTTCCTTGGATAGCTAGGTCACCTGACCTCAATTCCATCGAGCACATCTGGGATGCCATCGAGAGAGATGTTCGAGACTCTGACCCTCCTCCATAAAATCTTCGTGAACTGTGGGAGCTTGTTGAGGGGTCGTGGATCCGTATGGCTTCCTAACGCTTCCGGTGTCTTGTCGAGTCCATGCCGAGACGAATCGCCGCCGTCACCAGGCCGAAAGGTGGTGCTACACGTTACTAGACAGGTATCTTTAATTCAATTGTTCTTCAGTGTATATTACAGTTATAATTTCACCCTTTGCAGAAAGAAGAAACTAAATCTGTATGAAGAATGAGTCAGGCAAAAATTATTTTACATTCACACTTTCCAAAGCATAGGTTCTTCCTGTGATTTAAAACATGTGCTTTACATTAACATCAGATTAAAATCGATGAGACAGCATTTCGATTGTTGTCTTCGGCAACTGATTCGGATTACCAATCAAAGGATAACAAATTATCATTGACTGGAAGCTTCAACATCTGTCGGAGATTCAAACTGGAGTAAAGAACCTGTCCTACCGTTATTCATCATAAACCTAATCATAAAGAAAGCATCTGCCGAGAAAATTTTGAAAATAAGAATAATGATTCATATTGCATTCTCTCTATGGAAACTTCTTGGAGAAAGAACAAACGGAGGCATTGAAAAGTTCGAAGGATTTCCTGCACTAGTCATGTGGTTTTCTTTTAGATATTTTCATAAATCGGAAACTCTTTGAAAGCACCATGGTTTCAATTAATTGTAGACAATTACAATGGAGTGGAAGGACTCTTTTCTAAAAATGGAAGATTTTTAAATTCATGTCCACAGTATCAGAAGATTTTACTCTACAAACAGGCATTGTAAAAGGAAAATCACTTGATTAAATAATTGCTCTTCCATTTTTTCGGCCTAGTACAATCCCGAAGAGCCAATGAAGTATGCCAAAATTCCTCATAGCTCTGCAGTTTTGTGTACTGTGAAATGCCATCCAAAATTAGAGCATTTAAGAGTTTAGTTTCAAATTTGCTTCTACCTCAGCTGCTCATCCTCGCTCCGTTCATCTTCGATTTTTCCGTACACCAGTTTTTAAGCTAGGAGCTTTCGTTCCAATTATGATTTTAAATTCCCTTGTGGTTTTTGTTTTTCCTTAGCTGTTCATCGCATGTTTTCTTAAACAGGTCTTGTAAATAGTGTTGTTTTCATGTACTAATTTTTTTTTATTCTGTTTCATTGGTTTTAATAAACATCTTTGAAACAAAAATCCCAGGGTTGGAGAGTCCTACTTCCAAATAAAAAGAATTAAAAAATGTGGTGGTAAAAACTCTAAAGGAATGAAAACTGAAACATGCAAAGGCACAGAAAAGGAAAATGCTAATCCTTGCTAAAGAAGAAAAAATTAGCAGTTTCCCAGAAAACTGCTACTAAAACAGAAAGAAAAATAATAACCTATAGAGAGAGAAACGAGCAGTTTCCCAGAAAACTGCTATTCAAACCATAACGAATAAAAACCTATACAAGAAAGTGATCTGTAGAAAATCCTAGTCAAATAATATACAGGGTGATCCATTTAAACCGGTACCCTGAAAAAACCTTACATTTTTGCAAGGGATCGGGAAAAGAACTTCTTTTTCAATAGAACAGCAACTCCTGGAGAATGAAAACCGCCACCGTGAAGAAGATTGTTAACCGTAACTGTAACTCAGCTCGTGATTTGTTTGTTGTTGCGTTGTCATTCGCTTGCGTGCATTCGGAAACATGCAGTACTCTGTTCCAGAGCGTGTTTTTTTAGTGAAATCGTATTGGGTAACCAATTCTGTCATCAAAACGCAACGAGCATTTCGAAGAGAGTTTGGAGTTCGAAAAGTGCCAAGCAAGTCAACAATTCTGTCGATGGCAAAAAACTGGAGCAAACTGGTTCTCTTCTCAGCGGTAGCAGTAGACATCACCCTCCGATGCCCCAAATGCGTGTGGACGATGTTCGGCAACGTTTACTTCAATCTCCGACGAAATCGTTGCGCAGATTAAACCAACAGACAGGATATTCATACGGAACTTGTCAAAGGGCAGCAAAAAAAGCGAATATTCGACCATTTAAAGTGCACGTAATCCATCAACTGCAGGAACCGGACAAGGGAAACAGAGTAAGTAACTGCAAATGGTTTCAAAATTTTCTTAATTTGCGATCTGATATTCTCTCCATCACATGGTTTACGGATGAAGCCTGGTTTCATCTGTCAGGCTACGTCAATTCGCAAAACAGCAAATACTGGGCTGCCGAAAACCCACACATTGTGTGTGAAACACCGATGCATTCACAAAAGGTTGGTATATGGTGTGCGGTTTCGTCTACGAAAATTATTGGCCCCATTTTTTTCTCTGAGACTGTCAAAACACTAACGTTTATTGCCGCATATTCAATGAATTTGTGGAACAACTTGATGACATTGAATTGACAGAGGGCTACTTTCAGCACTATGGCGCTACGTGTCACACATCGAAAGTCTCAATGGAACTCATAGCCAGCTTCTTTGATGACAGATTAATTTCAAAAAAACATATGGCCTCCCGACCTCCGGACTTAATTTCCACTGACATTTTTTTATGGGGCTACTTAAAGGATAGAGTTTACAAAACCCATCCAAAAACATTGGATGCATTGCGTAAAACAATCACGACTGAAATTGGCAATGTTACTGCTCGTACTCTACATGAGACATCACTGAACATGGTGCGGCGTGTTCAACCGTGTTTACAAGAAAATGGAGGACAATTCCAACCTTTGCTTTGATAAAATGATTCTCAATACCACATGTATAATTCTCAACTTACTGTATGATTTTGTTGTTATTTATAAAAAAGTTATAGGTAAATCACATGGTACTGGTTTAAATGGATCCCCCTGTAGTTTCGATCGTGGGCTCGGCAAAGGTACTGTTGAAGGAGTACGTCCCTTGTGTCGTCGATGAACTGGTTTTGAAGAGCGTTACTGTGAAGATGTTGGCGACTGATGGAGGCTACTCATACGTATTCCCGTCTGCGGCCCGGCGTTTGTTTACATTAAAGACCGACAAATAAATTAACTACATAGATATTCACACATGATGTCCCGAATAACCTATAAAAATGGTTTTGCTATGCTGTTCTCTTCCATCAGGAACAGCATGATTTTAAACACAGCTAGAAAATGGATAAACCCAATTTCTCTATTTCGAAGCACATCCGTATTGGGAAGTATATCATAACGGCTTTCTCCGAAATGCATATTCTACCTACTTTACGTGGAATAAATAGCGGTTGATAAAGAGCTATTATGTTCTTAAGTTCAGAATTTCATTTAAAGCACTAAGCAGCCGCACATAACAGTCCCGCAGTGTGAGAAACTTTTTTACACCGTACTTTCATTTTTTAACCTTTCGTTGCATACTAAGCAGATCATTAAGCAATGTGATGAATACGTAAACATTTCTCGCACCGCCCATCGCTCCAAACTTGGTATTTGTGCTAAAAAATTCTCCTTCTAGGAAAAAGCAAATGGGGCTGAGGAGGCTTGCCCATAAATCTATCCAAAGAAACTCTCGTGCGTAACTTCACTACAAAAGTGACGAATAGGGAGATTAATTCAGAAGAAACAACTGTACTGAATGGATTTGACACCTTATTGCATATTAGTCGCAAAATCACAAATCATGTTCTGCGAGACAGAGGATGTGTAGAAAAAAAAATTAAAGTTCGGAAGAAATTAAATCACCATAATAAGCAGCTGTACATGCACTAAAATGTACAAAAGCCTTTAAAATAATATGCAGATTTTGATTATCTGAAGGTTTGTATCAACATATAAGAGTTGTACAGAAATGAAAAGACCAGAATTAACTGAAAATAATACATATTCAGTTATGCATCGAAACGTAGAATAATTAAGCCACTCTGGTGGCTTAGTGATTTAAGCAATGATTTATTACCATTCGTCTGAGATGGATCCGGGTTCGAATCCCTGTAAGGTATGAATGTTAAGCTTGTCTTACAGGACTGGCTCTCTCCCTTCCCTGAAACCAGAAACCAGTGGCCCTAAATTAAGGACTGAAGACTGCTTATAGCTCATCGAGTTGCTCACGGTGGTCGATCACAGCGCCCCCCTCCAAAAATAAATAAATAATTGAGTTGCGCTTGGTATTTGCAAAATCACCGAATACAAATCATAAACCCATAATACATATCTACGAAAAAGCAGCAACAAACCAAAGTATATACGAAATAAAATATATGCATACCTAATGGGTGATTGGAAATGTACGACGGTGCATTAAAGGATTAAATCAAACTCGTTTGCAAAAGAATGTATGAGATGACTTTGAAAGTGCTTATTTAAGAACGGGAGTAAAAAAGTAATATTTTTTGAGATGAAGATAACAATATGAAGATAACAAAAGCACACCTTTCGTTGATCTTGTGCAGCGGGTCCCCATTGACGAAATGAAGCATTTCTTTATTAGTAGCTTAACAACACACCAGCACGGAAAGCCAGTATTAGTTACTCATTCTAATTCTATTTTCTCAGTTCCAGCTAGTAAGAAATTGGAACAAATGTCAATGGCTCACTCCACACATTTTTTCTATTTGGAATGCCCTAAGCAGTCCCTTACAGCTTAATATATTAACAGCACTTTAAAAAAATATTTTTCATTTGTGCGGCCAAAAATGTTCGTAATTATGCAAACTTGGAAAGTAAATGAAAATAATAAGGTATTTTTATGAAGACATTTTGTTCTTCACGACTTTTTTGGGCATTAAAAGTTGAACAACAATAGAGCTTTTGCGATATTATTTTTTATAAAAACTACAATCCTGCATAATAATTTAAGATATTGATACAAGGATTTAGAATGTATTTTTCTCACCATTGCTTCACGGTCGTCCATACAATGACTTCCTCTTCCGTCTCTTCCTTCCACTGATGCAATGTCAGAAACAGACATATAACCAGAACTCCCTTCAGTGCTTCCATCGAAACCAAAAAAATTCTTCCTTCTCCATCGTAGGCTCTACTCTAAAAATCGTTAAATTGAAGAAATTATCCTTAACATTTCTCCTGGGTTTGACCAGCCATCATCTACACTTTTTCTTCTTCAAGTAATTCGGAATTACCTTATGCTAGTGACCTGTAACTAATTGTACATTCACTGACTATGAATATTTTAAAGATACGCACAAAACATAATATAAGAGTAGATTAAACACCTTAATAAAAACTTCCGAAACACTGAAGGTTCACTTCGTATGAAATGAATAATGTGCCGCGGAGTAATCTCCTCGATGTTTACGTCAGTTGTAGTGTTGGACTTGAGAAAGCGACACGTGGACTCATTACTTCCGCAGTGCGTAGTGTGGTGGATTGAAGAGGGTTAAAAATGGCGCATGCAGACGCCTCATGTACTCTGACGCGTGAAGATCAACGGTCGTAATTCGAGATTAAAACTTCACGTGGCAAAAATCCAACAGACATTCTGTGACGTACTACAGAGGTGAAAACATGTGTCTAGAGGACAAATCAGCAGCGAGACATTCTGTCTGCGTAGCTCAGTTGGGAGAGCGACTTACTCCGGAGTGAGGAGACACGGATAAACTTGTGATTTCACGTTGGCGCCCGATGGTGGAAAATGGATCCACTGGCCGTTGAGTTCTTCGAAAAATGTGTTATGTTTGTTCCACACATTGTTTGTTTGGAATTAATAAAAAAATTCCTACTTCGCTTCAAAGACGAAAAAAAAATGAAATAAAAATTAAGAGGGAGTTGAAGTGACGTACTACAGACGTGAAAACATGTGTCAAGATGACTAATCAGCAGCGAGACATTCTGTCCGCGTAGCTCAATTGGGAGAGCGACTTACTCCGGAGTGAGGGAACACGGATTCGATGTTCGTCGCGGACGAACTTGTGTTTTCACAATTCACAGTGCTTTACGTGAGGTTTGTGGTGATGAAACAGGAGCATAATTTTCCACTAGGATGCTCGGTTTCGTGAAGCATGGTGAAGCATAAACAACAACCCGAAGTCACGGAGGCCTGAAACGGTAACGGATGAGGGAAGTGTGAAACCTGTCACAAGTTGCGTTGAACAAGACCGTCTAGCAGCATGCGAGCAAATTGCAGAAGCTACAGGAATTTGAGCAACATCGGTTTTACGTATTTTAACGACTAATTTTCAGAAAACAAAAGTTTCGGCCTGATGTTTCCCTCATGAATTGACTGCTGCACAGAGACATATTCTTGTGGACAATGCAACATTGTTGAAGCAAATATTCGCCTTCTTGTTACAAATTCTTGCTACTGATGTAAATTGGATTAGGGCTTTCGAGCCTAATTTGAAATCGCAGTCGAGTGAATGGAGAGGTCCATTTTCCCGACGACCCTCAAAAATCCGACTGGCACAATCGAAGGTCAAGCAAATGGTGGTCTTGGCGTATGATCTCCTTGTCGTCATCATGACAGATAGAGTACCATGTGGAACAAGAAATGTCATAGCAGCCTATCACCATGACTTCCAGTAAACCTTGGGCAGAAAAATGCAGAACAACCGACCTTACTTGCTCGGAGATTGGCCTCTCATTTTGCCTGCAATTCCACGCATGAGGGAAGGTGGTGACAGGTTTACTGGAAAAAATACAAGTGGGAAATGTAACCACACGCACCATAGAGCCAAGATATGAGTCCTCCAGACTTTGACTTGTTCCCCAATATGAAACAACCCATGAGTGGACAGCGATTTTCCTCCCTGGAAAACCTTTGTGCAGCAGTTACCCAGCGCATCCGACAGCTTAACAAAAGATACCTTACTGGAATTGTTGGCCTTTCAAATTGTTGGGAAGCTGCCATACAGAAGCAGGAAGGCTACGCAGGAGCACTGTACAGGGACATCGCCTAAGGCATTTCCATTATGCATAAAAAAAATTATGGGCATTAATTTAAGGAGAGCCCATGGCAGGCAGTAAACTTATCTTTTTTCTGTTTTTGTATCGGGCTTTGAAGGCCACCATCGGTATTTCTAAGGGACATGAATAGTCAGACGTCCCTAATTTAGCGCTATTAATTCCAGGGAAGGTGGAGCGTCAGCACCCCAGGACAAAACACACTAGGCATACCGCATTCGGGACTGAAATCTTGATTCAGCTCAGACGAATAGCCAGAAAATTATAACTAACGAGTCCGTGACCATTCGGCCCAATTGGGCTGGAAAGCTTACCTTTATTTTTAGCACGTCTTTTGTAAAAAAAGATCGTGCTTATGTTACCGGTTTGTCCTTCCGTCCGTCTGTACCCACGATATCTCTGCAACTATTAGTCTGATTTGAAAAATAATTTTTGAGTTGGAAAGCATTAAATATGCGAATGATGATCTCCATTTCGTTTTTTTTTACAATGTACAATTTCGCAGCTAGAGGGCTTAAATGCAGATGATGCCGATTTCAAAAATACGTTTTATTCAACATATTTGCTTCTAAACATCCAACTGAACAATTTTTTTTATCTTTCGATTCCATTTATGTCGAAGAGTATTTTAGATATACTTACTTTTTCAAATTACGCATAGATTTTTCGCTAGGGGGCGTAAAAGTAAATTACATTTTTCCCGATAACCCTTCTTCTAAAACTCCGATTTGAAAAAAAAAAATCAGCGGATACACCTCCTGACAAAAAACCTTTTGCATATAATTTACATTTTTTTTTGTTAAAGAATACTTTAGCGACCAGGGGGCGTAAGTGTTAATATTCCTTCAATGTATTTGCCATAAAATCTGAGCTTCTAAAATATCGATTGAAAAATTCTTTCGTGGACTGATGCCACTCACATCGATAAACGCGTTCGGAATAATTTCTTCTTAAAATATTCCACAGTTTCTCCGCCAGGGGGCGTAGATATATATCTTATTTTTGTCAATATCTCTCTACTTCTAGGAGTCCGATTTGAAAAATTCCTTCTTTGTTGGATAGTGTTTCCAGCGTGACATGATTTTCATATATTTTCAAAATTTTCAAGTAAGTCATAAACTTTCGGCTAGGGGACGTACAGGTAAATTGCCTTTCCGCCTATACCCCTGCTTTCAAATATCCGATTTGAAAACTTCTTTCTGCACCGAAAACAACTCCTGATGGAAAATCCTTTGCGCATAATTTCTAATTTTTGTAAAAATGGTTTTGCCACCAGGGGACGTAAACCTTAATTTCCTCTTCTGATGTATTTGCAGCAAAATATGAGCTTCTAAAATCTCGATTGAAAAAAAAAGTGGTTTGTTGACCAATACTACTCATGTCGACAAACCTTTTAAGAACATTTTCTTCTTGAAATAATGCATGGTTTCTACGCCAGGGGCGTAGATGTATATTTTATTTTTGTCAATATCTGTACTTCTAGCAGTCCGATTTGAAAAAAATCCTTCTTTGTTGAATAGTGTTTCCGATGCGAAATGTTTTTCCTATAAATTCAAAATTTTCAAGTAAATCATAGCCTTTCCGCTAGAGGACACAAAGGTAAATTGCGTTTTCTGCGTTATTTCTGCTTCTAAAACTCCGATTTGAAAAGTTCTTCCTGTATCCCATACAAGACCTAATGGAAAATATTTTTCACATAATTTCTAATGTTTGGTAAAGAATGGTTTGTCCACCAGGAACATAAGTGTTAATTTCTGTTTCTGATGCATTTGTAGCACAATCTCAGCTCCTGAAAACTCGACTACATTTTTTTCTTGGACCGATAGTGCTCATATGGAAAAAATCTTTTGAGAATACTTTCTTCCTAAAATAACGCATGGTTTTCCCCCTAGGGTACGTAAAGTCACATCTTATTTTTGTCGATATCTCTGTTTCTAAGAGTCCGATTTAAAAAATTCCTTCTGTGTTGGAGAGCATTTCCGGTGCGAAACGCTTCTCATATAAATTCATATTTTTCTTAACGCACAAGTCTGCAACCAGAGGGCGTAAGCTCACGATTCCGTTTACAGCAATATCTGAGGGATTAAAAACCCGATTGAAAAACTTCTTTCTTCCGTCAGATACTATTGTTTTCCATACCGGTTCCATTGACTTTGAATAGCTTTGATAAATTTAATTTGCGTCAGAACGGATTCAAAAGACGTGCTTAATACACCCGAAAATTCTGTGTCATCTTTCTTGTTTGTGTTAGAAATAATGAAAACGTGGTATTTCAGTTTCGGACTAATCGAAGTGCTGGGGACGATCGCTTTTCTATTTCCGATTAATCAAAAAGAAAATTTCTTGGTTAGTCTTGTTTCCACTTCTTTCCTTATTTTTTTCTTTTGAGAAAGAATGAAACCCCGATAACTAAGACGGCTGTTGTTTTTATCTAAAAATGCCTGTCTTGTAGCACACTGGGGTCAGAATAATGTGCGTGTGTGTGCGAAAGACGAGGGCATAGGAGCGTAATAACTCAATTCGAGAAAATACCCACTCTGAGTTAGTGAAACTATAAGTTGTTTTTACAGAGTAAGTACAAGCATGTCCTCCACGTATGCTTCAGCTCTCTCCTAGCGAAAGTTTCTGGTGGGTATGTGAAAACACAAGTTTTTCCGCCACGGGAATCGAACTCGTGTCCCCTCACTGCGGAGTAAGTCGCTCTCTAACTAAGCTACGCGGACAGAATGTCTCGCTGCAGATTTGTCATCCTGACACATGTTTTCGCCTCTGTAGT
The DNA here is from genome assembly GCA_039090855.1 of Macrothele yani. Classification (NCBI taxonomy): domain Eukaryota; kingdom Metazoa; phylum Arthropoda; class Arachnida; order Araneae; family Macrothelidae; genus Macrothele; species Macrothele yani. Next base: position 8,395,343 of record CM077004.1, read on the forward strand.
ACGTCACAGGTAGAAATCTGCAAGCCTGTTTGTTCTTTTCTTTCCCTGTGTTTCTTCGTAACTGCTGTACCATCCTGTACTTCTGTGGTACTCTCGTTATTCTTCACAGGCGTTTTAAAGACTGATTTTGGTTCTAACCTGTGTTTGTACATGACGGTGTTAGTGTTTTGTACTTATATATGACTTCGTTTTAATAAACTGGGTCATTTCTCTTTTCTTCCAGTGGACTTCCTGGCAGACATTTATCTTTGAGGAAGCGATACTATAATAAGCATTCTGCCTTTTGTCCAGATGATTTTCTGCTGATATCATGGTTCGTACAAAACAGACTGCCAGGAAGTCAACTGTAGGAAAAGCACAGCGGAAACAACTGGCCACCAAGGCTGCGAGAAAAATGCTCCTGAAACTAGTGGGGTGAAGAAACCCCATCGTTACAGGCACGGTACCGTAGCTTTGAGAGGAACTCGTCACTCTCAGAAATCAACTGAATTGCGGATCACGAAATTGCTTTTCCAGCGTTTGGTACGTGACACAGCTCAAGACTACAAAATCAATTTCCTGTTCCAGAGTTCTGCAGTGATAACACTCCAAGACGCTAGCGAATCCTACTTTGTTGGTCGTTTGAAGTGCACCAACCTTTGCGCTATCCATGCCAGGAGAGTAACCATCATGCCCAATGGTATCTAATTTCCAAGACGTATCCGAGGAGAACGAGCCTAAGAGTTTTATACCCACTGACCTTTACGTCAGAGAAGCTACAGGTCCAGCACCGTAGAAAAAGAGCACCACCCATGCCTCAGGAAGGGCTCGTGCCAAATCAGCACAACTGACCATTCGTATGTTATATATAATACTTACGAATATACACAATAAATGAGTACTTCTATACTTTATATCACTGACACACACGCAAATTTGCTTATCCTATGGCGAAATGGTCAGAGGCGTAGGTTTCTGAAGTGTCGTCTGAGCTCGAGCTCCGACTGAGGTATAGCAGAATTGTTTATCCCATGGTGGCAGACCTTTCCATTCCCTAGAACCAGTGTACCCAAATTTGGGACGGAAGACTGCTCATTGCCATTCTGGTTGCTCATGGTAGTCGCGAAACCCGAAGTAAATAATAATTAAAAAGGTATTCATGCTCTTAAACCGGTTTGCTGTTATAAAACAATGGCGATGATTATATGCCTCTGTAGGATCAAAAATTCGAGCTTTGTTCCGAATCATACAATCGTATGAAACCATCTAGTTATTATTATCTCAGAATAGAAACAGAAATTGATTTTCACTCTTAGTCGTTACACTGCTCACGTTTCGATAAAAGAAATAATAGCATCAAAACGTTTTCGTCATGAATGGGTGTCATTAGGGATTTCAAGACCTCTGCGCCTTTCACGGCATCTTAACATTTATTTCATTACAATACGAATGATAAGCCCACCTGTAAACACGTCGTAGCTTATCTTATAACACTTCCGGCACGTTAAATACAACGGCCGTTCCATAAAAACTGAGAGTAAAAACACACAAAATGAAGAAATACAGATATAGCAAAATATGTGTTATTCCTTCTCAAAGTATCTTCCCTCAGATTATATGCAACGGTCCTATCCTTCAGTCCACTTTGAAATCATTTTGTGGAAGCTGCTTTAGTACAGGAGGCGAAGACATTTTGTGGAAGTTGCTTTTGTACAGGTGGCGAAGGCATTTTCTGTAAGCAACTTCAGTACAGGTGGCGAAGGAATTTTGTGGAAGCTGCTTTAGTACAGGTGACGAAGGCATTTTCTGTAAGCAACTTCAGTACAGGTGGCGAAGGAATTTTGTGGAAGGTGCTTTAGTACAGGTGGCGAAGGCAATTTGTGGAAGCTGCCGTGCACAGCTTGAATAACCTCAGCATCTATGTTGAATGTTGAGCCACAAAACTTCTCCATCATTGTTGCAAACAACCAGAAATCGCACGGGGCGAGATCAGGACTGTAGGTAGGCTGTGGCATGATTTCAATAGTGCATTTCGTACGAAACTGTTGAATACAAGGAGCCACATGTGAGCGTGAGTTATCATGGTGTAAAGTTCACTTGCCCACCAGTTTCGGACGGTTACAAGATATGTGTCGTCGCAGACGCTTCAAGACTGGAATGTAATATTCAGCATTGACAGTAATTTGTGGAGGAACGACATGCTGGTAGACTACAAGTTTATGATCAAAGAAAATTGTCATCATCACCTTCACAGCTGAATTGGTTTGGTGGGCTTTTTTGGAGGAGGCGAGCCTGTGTGTTTATAGACACTCGTTGCGCGCTTCGTGAAGGGGTCGATAAAAAACATGGATTCATGTTTCATCGGCAGTTATTACTGTGTTTAGAATGTTTAGATCCTATGCAATCATTTGTTTCCACTCATGACACACCTGAACTCTGGCTAATAACTGGTCTCTCGTCATCTGGGACACACACACGATGCAGCAGTAATTTGTCGAGTAAAAGGCGGAATGCGGACGCTGCCACTTTCAGGTAGACTAGGCCTAGGAACGAGTTCCGCCAACAAAAGCCCTTTTTTGAAATCATGGTGCCATCTAAGAATCGTTGACTCACTCAGACATTTTTCTTTGAAATATTTTTTCATTAAATCAATTGTTTCTGGAGCGTTTTATCCAAACGATATCAAAATTTAATTGCAGAACGCATTTCACTTCTTAACTCTGAATCACTCACCTCCATAGCTGTATGTCGAAATGAAGACGTACCTTAAACAACTGCGCAATAAAAAAAAAACAGAATCGTCTGCCACTGCTAATAAGTGTTGCCATAGATACTTCCTTAATTCAGTTAGTCGTCTGAGTGGTTAATTTTCCCCTTCGCACTGTTGCCAACTCAAAATGAATTACTCTCAGTTTTTATGGAACGGCCTTTGTATTTCAAAATGTTTCCTGATGGCAAGATGTGTACAGTAGTTATTATACTATGAGTAAATTGTGGGTTGTCAACACCAAAGCAATAACAAAACAAATATAAAAGATCGTATTTATTGGTGTAGGAAAACAGTATAATGTTCCCGCAAGCTTTCCCCGTCAACGGACGGCTTCTTCAGGCGGTTACAAAGGAAACAGAATCATGAAATAATCTATTTTAGTTTGATTCTGTTTCCTTTGTAACCGCCTGAAGAAGCCGTCCGTTGACTGGGAAAGCTTGCGGGAAGATTATATTGTTTTCCTACACAAATAAATACGGATCTTTTATATTTATATTTGTTTTTGTTTAGTTATTACACTATTATTTAATTCCTAGCTTGTGATCCCCTATTTACCCTCTCAGACACATTTAACAAAAAAACACTCAACTAATACCCAGATAACAATCTCCCTTTTCCTTTTCCCTAACCTTATTCTTAGCTCACTTCATTAATTAACTTCGGAAGCCCCAATTTACTTTTTTTTTTGCTTGGAGGTTTAACGTCCACCGTGAGCAACTCAATGGGCTATTAGCAGTCGCCCATCCCTAATTTAGGGTCACTGGTTCCAGGGAAGGGGGAGGGCCAGTGCCATAAGACAAACACAACATCCATGCCTCACCAGGGATGCAAACCCGGACCCCGTTCGGACGAATGATTAGAAACCATCGCTTAGACCACTACGCCGCCGGCCAATTTACATTTATGAATAGTTAAATGATTAAAACGTAAATTGAGAACTTATATGCACATTTTTAAGAGGTACTTAAAAGGCTTACACATATCGAACCATACATAAATTTCCAAATATTTTCGCCACATCTGTCGTGGGGATTCTCAGTAAAGAGTTGTTACACGTCGGCTGCTTGCAACCGACGTGTCATCACACTGTCGGGTAAATCGGAGATGGCTGAACATTTTTGCGGTACCTGTGCCATCTATTGGAGTTTATGATGAATATCCTTTATTATCGAGATACAGCTTTTGTTTAGTTTTGATTTTTTCTTTATTTTTCCCCCTTTTTTCCTTCTTATATCTTGCTTCTAACAGTATGAGCTTGTTTCAATAATTTGGCCATTGTTTAGGGTCACTATAATTACATAGCGGATTTATATTTTTGTATGAATACTGTTTCGGCAATTCTTAGATGCCTTTCTGATTTAAAAACTATTTCAAATCCGTATTTGATAAAATTTTGGGTAAACTTTATTCTCCATACAGTACTGATTGAGGAGTTAAAGGGTATCAGAAGCTAAGAGTTCAATAATAGTGTAACAACTAGTGCACATTTGTCGCCATCAGGAAATGTTTTGAAATATTTAACGTGCCGGAAATATTATGCGACGAGCCACGGCACATTTGTAAGTAGTCTATTCATTTGTATTATACTGATTTTGAGTTGCACGTTGTTCATGAAATGTCTACTTGAGCATTTGAACTCAAACAGCGTATTTCAGTTTAGAATAATTATTTTCATACTTTGTAGAGAAGTTCGTATTTTATCTTGATTGCTAGCGGCAAACGTAATCTCTTATTATTACATAATTTAAGTTAGCTATAAAAGTGAACAGAGAATTGGAACTTTTTCAAGTTTAATTCAACTAAAACATATGGCATAAAAATGTTACTTTCAATGTAATTTCAGTCTCATCACGATAGTTGTGTTAGTTGAAGTTCTTAGTTCTTTAAATAAAAGAATTGGGCAGAACAAATGATCTCACATTTGATACTTCTGTGTCAGAAAATGAAGAACGCCAAATTTGCGAATGTGAAGTTTACCAGGTGGCACTTTTTGCACTGTCATGACTTTGTTCATCGCACTCGAAGATAAGCTGATTTAATCAAGTGAAATAAGAAAATCTTAGTTGATTTGGATTTTTTATAATCAAATATTGCAAATAGAAGCCTGAAACCTTTTCTTCCCGCAGAAAAATGACTACTGAATTGCCTTTCTGAATATTAACGATGCTTAATATTTTAAGAAAGTCTTTTCCTTTTGTGCCTCCGAATGAAATACGTTTTTAAATATTACTCAGTGTTTCGTAATTTCTGACAACTCCCTGAGTTCCTTTTTTTCCCTTTCCAATGAGAGTGCCAAAGGAACTAATGAAGAAAATTTTTCAGAAATGTTGTTTAGTTCATTTCACTTATAAACGGAATTTCTCCTGACAGGCAGTAAACGTCCCTGGATTCAATTAAAATGCACTCACGAGAAAAGATTATGTGTGAATAGTTGAAAAAGAATGAATCACATAACTGTCATTTTCCCTAGATATTTGTATCTTTAATCATTTTTGTCTACGTTTAATATGTTTTAACATCATGCCATTTTTTAAATATGTGAATAACATTTAATGGGTTTTTCTGGAAAATGACTTTGAACTTAAATCACCAAAACGAAATTCCTAACTTTGAACTTAAATCACCAAAACGAAATTCCTTGTATGGTTTTTTAACAAAAATGTGAAAATAATCCAAAAAGAAACTGTGGATCTTGAATCTGTGTTTAATAAGACAAATTAAAAGAATTGCTTATTTACTATAATAGGTGCTCGAGAGTTATAAATATCACTAAGTTGTATATATATATATATATATATATATATATATATATTCTATAAAGAAGATACCTAAGCAAAAAAATACATATATAATTTTGACTCACACCTAGTACAACATAGAAAAGGTTATGTATCTACCTGTGTGATCAAAAGGAAAAAAGGTAAAAAATAAAATAAAACAACTGAATGTAGAAGGTGTCGAGAATACTGAGCCTTGGCTTTATCAAGGACCAGCAAAAACTCTGCATTTTCTCACTTCCACAAAGACCTAGTTGGAAATGGGTTTCTGCAAGGCCATAGATGCAAGCAACATTCCCACCTAAAATAGTTTAAAAAATATATATATAAGTCATGTCCTCCTTAGAGTTGCATGACCTAGCACTAGTTAACAATTTCGCTTGCATCCATTAACCTTCCTGGCCCGACCCATACTCTTCATCTGTTACTATTAAACAGAGAGAAGAAGATTAAAGAGAACTCAAGCTGTGAGAGTGACATAATAATTAGAAATGATTTTCAGCCATAACGAAATTCCAAGTTCGTTTGAGAGAGAATTTAAACCTGAAAAACAATGCAAAAGAAATCCAAATTTTACATTGCAATTAAAAAAGGAAATGTTAATTTATAACGAACAGATTTTTGAAAGAAAACTTGAATCTAAAACCCCCTACTCTACAACTTATGACAACACAAAAACGAGAATAAGTTAAAGATAATAATTAACTAAAGAAAACTTTGTGAAAGTTATATACCTTAAACAGTTAGTTGCAATATGTACAAAGTATTTCAGCAGTGCTTTAAGTGCATAATTAATTAGTTATTAAGAACTTAACTACTTTGAAAAAACAGCGCATAGACAGCGCATAGAAAAGGAACAAGCTAAGCCATCTTCTGTTCCTAGGTACCCCAAAAGACGCTCAAAGTTACAAAGAACAGAAAGAGTTAAAACCCGCAAAAATGTTAACAGACAAATCAATGCCTAAAAGTTGAAAAGCTAAAAAACGACAGAGAAAAGGTACATGAAGTACAAACATTGAACTTATAAAACCTAGAACCCAAAAACAAGGAAGAGAGCTTACCTCTTGTGTTACAAAAACTTTTCTCCTCACAAGAGAAGAACATGGCTGACCTCTTCTGCCACTCCCTAGACGCTGGGGGCAGTGAGGGTGGGGCTGATGGCCTCCTCATACAGCAAGAAAACAACGCGCGGAGATTTTAACCAGAGAAAAAAAAAATAAAAATATATAAACATAAGACTGTGGATCTGTATGATCAGAAAGAGCAGAATTAACTCTCCAGAATACATGAGAAATATTATAAAATACACGAGCAGTTTATTTAATAATCTTTGCATGTATTAAATCACCTTAGTGAGCTTCTATAGATTAATCAGAATCTTATTAATTTTAATGTTGGTTTTACTATTTTTAGTATAGCTATCCTAGTGATGAATAACTAGTTTTCTTTTTTATTTGTTTTTATTTTCTTTTATAAACGGATTTTTAAGCTTTTTTGTGATTTTGTTTATATTATTTAATTTTTTGTTTTAATAGGACCGTCATATCCATAGCACTAAGGTTCCTTTAGGTAGTTAATAGGCATCCTCTAGCCAACTTCCTTACGGCTTTGATTGGTCAGAATCATATTATTAACTGTGTAGAAAATTAAAGCAGATCTGCCAACCTTACTCTATTATTCAGAATAATTTTTCTTAAAGTTCTTTTGATGAAAGAAGAAGGAATTTCGTTCTCTAGAAAACTTTCTAATAGTATATTAATGTGGTAATTGAAGTCCAAATTGTTGCTGCAAATTCTTGAAATTCTTAGGACCTGAGAAATTAGTACATTCTCAATTACTTTGGTTGAAATGTTATTATTCCAGTGTAGATATTTAATTACTTTGAAAGGAAAATTAACTCTTTTATCATAGAGGCTAATAGATGGGTTACCTCTGTTGAGCTTAATGCTTAAGTCTAGGAACTCAAGTTCCTGATTACTGTGGTTGGTTTTACATAAGTTAAGAGAGCTAGGATAGATATTATCAAAATCACTCTGTATAACTTCTGAATTATTGATACACAGCAGATCATCAATATATCTAAAAGTGTAAAGGTAGTTATCTGAGCAGGTGGGGTGATTTTTAATGAATTTATATTCCTTAAAGAACAGGAATAGATTAGCGATATGCGTGGACGTTGATGTTCCCATTGGAATACCGTTCACTTGCTTATAGAGAGTATTATTATATAAGATATGGTTATTTATTATGCAGCAATTGAGATAAGAGTTCCAAGTTCCTACATCAACAAATTGGTTAAGTTTAAATTCTGCATACAGCTCTTTAAAGGTAGTGATTATATCTGATAGAGGCAGATTAGTATACAGGTTTTCAAAATCATAACTATTAATATCTAGGGGACAAACTTTGAGTATAGTAGAAATTACTTCTGCATTATTATTAATTATCCAAAAATCTCTGTACATCAAGTTAGAACAGTTTCTAATGTGTTTCAAAACCTTCTTTAAGACATCTTCAAAAGCAAGATCTATTTTCTTTTTATGACTCCTTACTCCACTAGCTATGAACCTGAACTTCACAGGATCCTTATGAAACTTAACCGTTGCAAAAAGAAATGGAAATTCAGGCCCATATCTTCTAGTTTGTGGAATTTTAAGTTTCTTGAAGAATGCCTTAAACCGATTTTCTAACTGCATGGTAGAATAACTTACGGGCTCGTATGTTACTCTATTATTGAGTTCCATAGTTAACAATTCAAAATAGAACTTCTTACAGATAATTGCAAAATTATTGCTAGCTTTATCCGTAGTGGTAAAAATAAATTGGTCTTGCAGTTTGGAGAGTGACCTTTTAGCTTCTCCAGAGAAAAAGAGATTTCTGTCGAAACAAAAGTCCAGACCTGCCAACTCACCGGTGAAGCTATATATATATATATACTTAAGAGCAAAACTGAAGACTAAGGAAAAACTTTAGAATTTAAAACGAAGGTTGCAAAATAACCTGAAAATCAAAACGCGCAACGCAGCAGTTTTGAAAATTCAGAATTCACATTCTATAAAGAAGATACCTAAGCAAAAAAATGCAAATATAATTTTGACTCACACCTAGTACAACATAGAAAAGGTTATGTATCTACCTGTGTGAGTAAAAGGAGAAAAGACAAAAAAATAAAATAAAACAACTGAATGTAGAAGGTGTCGAGAATACTGAGCCTTGGCTTTATCAAGGACCAGCAAAAACTCTGCATTTTCTCACTTCCACAAAGACCTAGTTGGAAATGGGTTTCTGCAAGGCCATAGATGCAAGTAACATTCCCACCTAAAATAGTTTAAAAAATATATATATAAGTCATGTCCTCCGTAGAGTAGCATGACCTAGCACTAGTTAACAATTTCGCTTGCATCCATTAACCTTCCTGGCCCGACCCATGCTCTTCATCTGTTACGATTAAACAGAGAGAAGAAGATTAAAGAGAACTCAAGCTGTGAGAGTGACATAATAATTAGAAATGATTTTCAGCCATAACGAAATTCCAAGTTCGTTTGAGAGAGAATTTAAACCTGAAAATCAATGCAAAAGAAATCAAAATTTTACATTGCAATTAAAAAAGGAAATGTTAATTTTTAACGAACAGATTTTTGAAAGAAAACTTGAGTCTAAAACCCCCTACTCTACAACTTATGACAGCACGAAAACGAGAATAAGTTAAAGATAATAATTAACTAAAGAAAACTTTGTGAAAGTTATATACCTTAAACAGTTAGTTGCAATATGTACAAAGTATTTCAGCAGTGCTTTAAGTGCATAATTAATTAGTTATTAAGAACTTAACTTCTTTGAAAAAACAGCGCAGAGACAGCGCATAGAAAAGGAACAAGCTTAGCCATCTTCTGTTCCTAGGTACCCCGAAAGACGCTCAAAGTTACAAAGAAAAGAAAGAGTTAAAACCCGCAAAAATGTTAACAGACAAACCAATGCCTAAAAGCTGAAAAGCTAAAAAACGATAGAGAATAAGTACAAACATTGAACTTATAAAACCTAGAACCCAAAAACAAGGAAGAGAGCTTACCTCTTGTGTAACAAAAACTTTTCTCCTTACAAGAGAAGAACATGGCCGACCTCTTCCGCCACTCCCTAGACGCTGGGGGGCAGTGAGGGTGGGGCTGATGGCCTCATACAGCAAGAAACCAACGCGCGGAGATTTTAACCAGAGAAAAAAATATATAAACTTAAGACTGTGGATCTGTATGATCAGAAAGAGCAGAATTAACTCTCCAGAATACATGAGATATATTATAAAATACACGAGCAGTTTATTTAATAATTTTTGCATGTATTAAATCACCTTAGTGAGCTTCTATAGATTAATCAGAATCTTATTAATTTTAATGTTGGTTTTACTATTTTTAGTATAGCTATCCTAGTGATGAATAACTAGTTTTCTTTTTTTATTTGTTTTTATTTTCTTTTATAAACAGATTTTTAAGCTTTTTTTGTGATTTTGTTTATATTATTTAATTTTCAAATTCTGGAATGAAACTGCTGACCATGTTGATAAGCATGTTTTTGCTTTGGTTCTGGACATTCTTAAACATATTCTTAAAGATAAAATTTCTCTTAAAGAATTTTCCAGTAATTTTGTTACCATCAGGTTCCTAAATAAAGCCTACGATAATCTCAATGTTAGGAAGCTGTTCTACAATAATGCAATTTTTTTCCCATCCACAGGCACCAGTCTATTGTAAGTTTTAAATATGTTAAGACCTTAGGGTCAATAGTTAAAAACTACAAACTTAACTCTTCGAGCTACATTCCTGTAATTACTACATGTTCTTGTGATGAACATAAAGAAACAGTTCACTATGATAAGAATTACAACCATATTATCACCGGAAACTTGAGTTTTGTTGAAAATGAAAAGCTTAGGAATTTATTAGAGTATGGCTCTAAATTCAGACCTTCCTTCACAATTTCCAAAGAAAGGATTCTTGAGAGCTTCACTCAAGATGTAAATAGGTACATCGTAAAAACCAGTTTAACGTACAATCAGCCTATTGAGGCCTTCGCAGAATGGAAATATAATATAATCAATAGCTTCACAGGTGAGTTGGCAGGTCTGGACTTTTGTTTCGACAGAAATCTCTTTTTCTCTGGAGAAGCTAAAAGGTCACTCTCCAAACTACAAGACCAATTTATTTTTACCACTACGGATAAAGCTAGCAATAATTTTGCAATTATCTGTAAGAAGTTCTATTTTGAATTGTTAACTATGGAACTCAATAATAGAGTAACATACGAGCCCGTAAGTTATTCTACCAAGCAGTTAGAAAATCGGTTTAAGGCATTCTTCAAGAAACTTAAAATTCCACAAACTAGAAGATATGAGCCTGAATTTCCATTTCTTTTTGCAACGGTTAAGTTTCATAAGGATCCTGTGAAGTTCAGGTTCATAGCTAGTGGAGTAAGGAGTCATAAAAAGAAAATAGATCTTGCTTTTGAAGATGTCTTAAAGAAGGTTTTGAAACACATTAGAAACTGTTCTAACTTGATGAACAGAGATTTTTGGATAATTAATAATAATGCAGAAGTAATTTCTACTATACTCAAAGTTTGTCCCCTAGATATTAATAGTTATGATTTTGAAAACCTATATACTAATCTGCCTCTATCAGATATAATCACTACCTTTAAAGAGCTGTATGCAGAATTTAAACTTAACCAATTTGTTGATGTAGGAACTTGGAACTCTTATCTCAATTGCTGCATAAAAAATAACCATATCTTATATAATAATACTCTCTATAAGCAAGTGAACGGTATTCCAATGGGAACATCAACGTCCACGAATATCGCTAATCTATTCCTGTTCTTTAAGGAATATAAATTCATTAAAAATCACCCCACCTGCTCAGATAACTACCTTTACACTTTTAGATATATTGATGATCTGCTGTGTATCAATAATTCAGAAGTTATAGAGAGTGATTTTGATAATATCTATCCTAGCTCTCTTAACTTATGTAAAACCAACCACAGTAATCAGGAACTTGAGTTCCTAGACTTAAGCATTAAGCTCAACAGAGGTAACCCATCTATTAGCCTCTTTGATAAAAGAGTTAATTTTCCTTTCAAAGTAATTAAATATCTACACTGGAATAATAACATTTCAACCAAAGTAATTGAGAATGTACTAATTTCTCAGGTCCTAAGAATTTCAAGAATTTGCAGCAACAATTTGTACTTCAATTACCACATTAATATACTATTAGAAAGTTTTCTAGAGAACGAAATTCCTTCTTCTTTCATCAAAAGAACTTTAAGAAAAATTATTCTGAATAATAGAGTAAGGTTGGCAGATCTGCTTTAATTTTCTACACAGTTAATAATATGATTCTGACCAATCAAAGCCGTAAGGAAGTTGGCTAGAGGATGCCTATTAACTACCTAAAGGAACCTTAGTGCTATGGATATGACGGTCCTATTAAAACAAAAAATTAAATAATATAAACAAAATCACAAAAAAAGCTTAAAAATCTGTTTATAAAAGAAAATAAAAACAAATAAAAAAGAAAACTAGTTATTCATCACTAGGATAGCTATACTAAAAATAGTAAAACCAACATTAAAATTAATAAGATTCTGATTAATCTATAGAAGCTCACTAAGGTGATTTAATACATGCAAAGATTATTAAATAAACTGCTCGTGTATTTTATAATATTTCTCATGTATTCTGGAGAGTTAATTCTGCTCTTTCTGATCATACAGATCCACAGTCTTAAGTTTATATATTTTTTTCTCTGGTTAAAATCTCCGCGCGTTGGTTTCTTGCTGTATGAGGAGGCCATCAGCCCCACCCTCACTGCCCCCAGCGTCTAGGGAGTGGCGGAAGAGGTCGGCCATGTTCTTCTCTTGTGAGGAGAAAAGTTTTTGTTACACAAGAGGTAAGCTCTCTTCCTTGTTTTTGGGTTCTAGATTTTATAAGTTCAATGTTTGTACTTATTCTCTGTCGTTTTTTAGCTTTTCAGCTTTTAGGCATTGGTTTGTCTGTTAACATTTTTGCGGGTTTTAACTCTTTCTTTTCTTTGTAACTTTGAGCGTCTTTCGGGGTACCTAGGAACAGAAGATGGCTAAGCTTGTTCCTTTTCTATGCGCTGTCTCTGCGCTGTTTTTTCAAAGAAGTTAAGTTCTTAATAACTAATTAATTATGCACTTAAAGCACTGCTGAAATACTTTGTACATATTGCAACTAACTGTTTAAGGTATATAACTTTCACAAAGTTTTCTTTAGTTAATTATTATCTTTAACTTATTCTCGTTTTCGTGCTGTCATAAGTTGTAGAGTAGGGGGTTTTAGACTCAAGTTTTCTTTCAAAAATCTGTTCGTTAAAAATTAACATTTCCTTTTTTAATTGCAATGTAAAATTTTGATTTCTTTTGCATTGATTTTCAGGTTTAAATTCTCTCTCAAACGAACTTGGAATTTCGTTATGGCTGAAAATCATTTCTAATTATTATGTCACTCTCACAGCTTGAGTTCTCTTTAATCTTCTTCTCTCTGTTTAATCGTAACAGATGAAGAGCATGGGTCGGGCCATGAAGGTTAATGGATGCAAGCGAAATTGTTAACTAGTGCTAGGTCATGCAACTCTACGGAGGACATGACTTATATATATATTTTTAAACTATTTTAGGTGGGAATGTTACTTGCATCTATGGCCTTGCAGAAACCCATTTCCAACTAGGTCTTTGTGGAAGTGAGAAAATGCAGAGTTTTTGCTGGTCCTTGATAAAGCCAAGGCTCAGTATTCTCGACACCTTCTACATTCAGTTGTTTTATTTTATTTTTTGTCTTTTCTCCTTTTACTCACACAGGTAGATACATAACCTTTTCTATGTAGTACTAGGTGTGAGTCAAAATTATATTTGCATTTTTTTGCTTAGGTATCTTCTTTATAGAATATATATATATATATATATACTTAAGAGCAAAACTGAAGACTAAGGAAAAAAATTTTAGAATTTAAAACGAAGGGTGCAAAATAACCTGAAAATCAAAACGCGCAACGCAGCAGTTTTGAAAATTCAGAATTCACATTCTATAAAGAAGATACCTAAGCAAAAAAATACATATATAATTTTGACTCACACCAAGTACAACATAGAAAAGGTTATGTATCTACCTGTGTGAGTAAAAGGAGAAAAGATAAAAAAATAAAATAAAACAACTGAATGTAGAAGGTGTCGAGAATACTGAGCCTTGGCTTTATCAAGGACCAGCAAAAACTCTGCATTTTCTCACTTCCACAAAGACCTAGTTGGAAATGGGTTTCTGCAAGGCCATAGATGCAAGTAACATTCCCACCTAAAATAGTTTAAAATATATATATAAGTCATGTCCTCCGTAGAGTAGCATGACCTAGCACTAGTTAACAATTTCGCTTGCATCCATTAACCTTCATGGCCGGACCCATGCTCTTCATCTGTTACTATTAAACAGAGAGAAGAAGATTAAAGAGAACTCAAGCTGTGAGAGTGACATTATAAATAGAAATGATTTTCAGCTATAACGAAATTCCAAGTTCGTTTGAGAGAGAATTTAAACCAAAAAATTTTACATTGCAATTAAAAAAGGAAATGTTAATTTATAACGAACAGATTTTTGAAAGAAAACTTGAGTCTAAAACCCCTACTCTACAACTTATGACAGCACGAAAACGAGAATAAGTTAAAGATAATAATTAACTAAAGAAAACTTTGTGAAAGTTATATACCTTAAACAGTTAGTTGCAATATGTACAAAGTATTTCAGCAGTGCTTTAAGTGCATAATTAATTAGTTATTAAGAACTTAACTACTTTGAAAAAAACAGCGCATAGACAGCGCATAGAAAAGGAACAAGCTTAGCTTTCTTCTGTTCCTAGGTACCCCAAAAGACGCTCAAAGTTACAAAGAAAAATAAGAGTTAAAACCCGCATAAATGTTAACAGACAAACCAATGCTTAAAAAGCTGAAAAGCTTAAAAACGACAGAGAAAAGGTACATAAAGTACAAACATTGAACTTATAAAACCTAGAACCCAAAAACAAGGAAGAGAGCTTACCTCTTGTGTGACAAAAACTTTTCTCCTCACAAGAGGAGAACATGGCTGACCCCTTCCGCCACTCCCTAGACGCTGGGGGGCAGTGAGGGTGGGGCTGATGGCCTCCTCATACAGCAAGAAACCAACGCGCGGAGATTTTAACCAGAGACAAAAATATATAAACTTAAGACTGTGGATCTGTATGATCAGAATGAGCAGAATTAACTCTCCAGAATACATGAGAAATATTATAAAATACACGAGCAGTTTATTTAATAATCTTTGCATGTATTAAATCACCTTAGTGAGCTTCTATAGATTAATCAGAATCTTATTAATTTTAATGTTGGTTTTACTATTTTTAGTATAGCTATCCTAGTGATGAATAACTAGTTTTCTTTTTTATTTGTTTTTATTTTCTTTTATAAACAGATTTTTAAGCTTTTTTGTGATTTTGTTTATATTATTTAATTTTTTGTTTTAATAGGACCGTCATATCCATAGCACTAAGGTTCCTTTAGGTAGTTAATAGGCATCCTCTAGCCAACTTCCTTACGGCTTTGATTGGTCAGAATCATATTATTAACTGTGTAGAAAATTAAAGCAGATCTGCCAACCTTACTCTATTATTCAGAATAATTTTTCTTAAAGTTCTTTTGATGAAAGAAGAAGGAATTTCGTTCTCTAGAAAACTTTCTAATAGTATATTAATGTGGTAATTGAAATCCAAATTGTTGCTGCAAATTCTTGAAATTCTTAGGACCTGAGAAATTAGTACATTCTCAATTACTTTGGTTGAAATGTTATTATTCCAGTGTAGATATTTAATTACTTTGAAAGGAAAATTAACTCTTTTATCAAAGAGGCTAATAGATGGGTTACCTCTGTTGAGCTTAATGCTTAAGTCTAGGAACTCAAGTTCCTGATTACTGTGGTTGGTTTTACATAAGTTAAGAGAGCTAGGATAGATATTATCAAAATCACTCTCTATAACTTCTGAATTATTGATACACAGCAGATCATCAATATATCTAAAAGTGTAAAGGTAGTTATCTGAGCAGGTGGGGTGATTTTTAATGAATTTATATTCCTTAAAGAACAGGAATAGATTTGCGATATTTGTGGACGTTGATGTTCCCATTGGAATACCGTTCACTTGCTTATAGAGAGTATTATTATATAAGATATGGTTATTTTTTATGCAGCAATTGAGATAAGAGTTCCAAGTTCCTACATCAACAAATTGGTTAAGTTTAAATTCTGCATACAGCTCTTTAAAGGTAGTGATTATATCTGATAGAGGCAGATTAGTATATAGGTTTTCAGTTTAGTCCCCTAGATATTAATAGTTATGATTTTGAAAAACCTATATACTAATCTGCCTCTATCAGATATAATCACTACCTTTAAAGAGCTGTATGCAGAATTTAAACTTAACCAATTTGTTGATGTAGGAACTTGGAACTCTTATCTCAATTGCTGCATAAAAAATAACCATATCTTATATAATAATACTCTCTATAAGCAAGTGAACGGTATTCCAATGGGAACATCAACGTCCACAAATATCGCAAATCTATTCCTGTTCTTTAAGGAATATAAATTCATTAAAAATCACCCCACCTGCTCAGATAACTACCTTTACACTTTTAGATATATTGATGATCTGCTGTGTATCAATAATTCAGAAGTTATAGAGAGTGATTTTGATAATATCTATCCTAGCTCTCTTAACTTATGTAAAACCAACCACAGTAATCAGGAACTTGAGTTCCTAGACTTAAGCATTAAGCTCAACAGAGGTAACCCATCTATTAGCCTCTTTGATAAAAGAGTTAATTTTCCTTTCAAAGTAATTAAATATCTACACTGGAATAATAACATTTCAACCAAAGTAATTGAGAATGTACTAATTTCTCAGGTCCTAAGAATTTCAAGAATTTGCAGCAACAATTTGGATTTCAATTACCACATTAATATACTATTAGAAAGTTTTCTAGAGAACGAAATTCCTTCTTCTTTCATCAAAAGAACTTTAAGAAAAATTATTCTGAATAATAGAGTAAGGTTGGCAGATCTGCTTTAATTTTCTACACAGTTAATAATATGATTCTGACCAATCAAAGCCGTAAGGAAGTTGGCTAGAGGATGCCTATTAACTACCTAAAGGAACCTTAGTGCTATGGATATGACGGTCCTATTAAAACAAAAAATTAAATAATATAAACAAAATCACAAAAAAAGCTTAAAAATCTGTTTATAAAAGAAAATAAAAACAAATAAAAAAGAAAACTAGTTATTCATCACTAGGATAGCTATACTAAAAATAGTAAAACCAACATTAAAATTAATAAGATTCTGATTAATCTATAGAAGCTCACTAAGGTGATTTAATACATGCAAAGATTATTAAATAAACTGCTCGTGTATTTTATAATATTTCTCATGTATTCTGGAGAGTTAATTCTGCTCATTCTGATCATACAGATCCACAGTCTTAAGTTTATATATTTTTGTCTCTGGTTAAAATCTCCGCGCGTTGGTTTCTTGCTGTATGAGGAGGCCATCAGCCCCACCCTCACTGCCCCCCAGCGTCTAGGGAGTGGCGGAAGGGGTCAGCCATGTTCTCCTCTTGTGAGGAGAAAAGTTTTTGTCACACAAGAGGTAAGCTCTCTTCCTTGTTTTTGGGTTCTAGGTTTTATAAGTTCAATGTTTGTACTTTATGTACCTTTTCTCTGTCGTTTTTTAGCTTTTCAGCTTTTAAGCATTGGTTTGCCTGTTAACATTTATGCGGGTTTTAACTCTTACTTTTCTTTGTAACTTTGAGCGTCTTTTGGGGTACCTAGGAACAGAAGAAGGCTAAGCTTGTTCCTTTTCTATGCGCTGTCTATGCGCATTTTTTTCAAAGTAGTTAAGTTCTTAATAACTAATTAATTATGCACTTAAAGCACTGCTGAAATACTTTGTACATATTGCAACTAACTGTTTAAGGTATATAACTTTCACAAAGTTTTCTTTAGTTAATTATTATCTTTAACTTATTCTCGTTTTCGTGCTGTCATAAGTTGTAGAGTAGGGGGTTTTAGACTCAAGTTTTCTTTCAAAAATCTGTTCGTTATAAATTAACATTTCCTTTTTTAATTGCAATGTAAAATTTTTTGGTTTAAATTCTCTCTCAAACGAACTTGGAATTTCGTTATAGCTGAAAATCATTTCTATTTATTATGTCACTCTCACAGCTTGAGTTCTCTTTAATCTTATTCTCTCTGTTTAATAGTAACAGATGAAGAGCATGGGTCGGGCCATGAAGGTTAATGGATGCAAGCGAAATTGTTAACTAGTGCTAGGTCATGCTACTCTACGGAGGACATGACTTATATATATATTTTTTAAACTATTTTAGGTGGGAATGTTACTTGCATCTATGGCCTTGCAGAAACCCATTTCCAACTAGGTCTTTGTGGAAGTGAGAAAATGCAGAGTTTTTGCTGGTCCTTGATAAAGCCAAGGCTCAGTATTCTCGACACCTTCTACATTCAGTTGTTTTATTTTATTTTTTTATCTTTTCTCCTTTTACTCACACAGGTAGATACATAACCTTTTCTATGTTGTACTTGGTGTGAGTCAAAATTATATATGTATTTTTTTTGCTTAGGTATCTTCTTTATAGAATATATATATATATATATATATATATATATATGTAAATATGTATAGTAAAGTTATTTAAAATCAGAATCACAATATATGAATTAATGAAAATATACAGAAGTACCATACGACAACGCTATAGCAGCATATCAAAATTGGGTTCTATAATGATATCACATGCATTTAGACAGTCACTTAGATACACTGAAGAACAATCGAATTAGAGACAGCTGGCGTTATGCAAATGTGGCGCTGTGGGTGGCTCTTTAAACGGAAACGACATGATATATGCAGCGATACGAAAATATAAGGAGTGATGCGGCGGGAATCAGTAAGAGACGGACGCAGTATGGGTGAAATGAAGGATCTAAGCGCATTTGATCGTGGCCAAATTGTCGGGGCCCGACGAATGGGTCATTCCATCTCGGAAGTCGTGCAGGCACTAGGATTTTCACGAGCCACTGCGTTACGGGTGCACCATAAGTATATCGAATCCGGTAACACCATCACTGCAAGGGCGAGCTGCCGTGGACAACAGCGTGTGGGTGAGCGGGGTCATCGTCGGCTTTCTCGCATTGCAACAGCCGATAGACGGGCCACAGTGCCAGAAATCACTCGGCAATTTAACGCTGGTGCACAAAAACGCGTAAGCAGCCACACCATCCAGGACCATCTCCTCGCTATGTGGTACAGAAGCCATCGTCCCACGCGGGTACCGCTGCTGACCGCACATCACAGGGTGCAAAGATTAGCATGGGCGCGGGAACATCGCCACTGGACCCTAGACATGTGGAAAATTTTTGCCTGGACTAATGATTCGAGATTCACGTTGGTACATGCGGATGGCAGGATACGAGTAGGGCGCAAACCACATGAAGCGATGGATCCTTCTTGCCAGCAGGGTACTCTTCAAGCTGGTGGGGGTGGTATTCTCGTCTTGGGACTGTTTACGTGGACTGAAATGGGACCCCTGGTACGTGTGACATCGTCTCTCACAGGTAAATGTTACCGGGATATCTTGGACGACAATTTGCTCCTGTTTGTGCGTCTTCAACATCCCACTGGGGGCTTCATCCTGCAACAAGACAATGCACCGTGCCAGTGCTCCTGATTTGTATCCGAATGGTTGGATGAACACTCCACGGACGTGACCTCGCTTCGTTGGCCAGCTAGGTCGCCTGACCTTAATCCCATCGAGCACATCTGGGATGCCATCGAGAGAGATGTTCGAGGTTCTGCCACTCCCTCCCATCAAATCTTCGTGAACTGTGGGAGTTTGTTCAGGGGTCGTGGATTCGTATGGCTTCCCAACACTTCCGGTGTCTTGTCGAGTCCATGCCGAGACGAATCGCCGCCGTCATCAAGGCGAAAGGTGGTGCTACACGTTACTAGACAGGTATGTCCAATTCAATTGCTCTTCAGTGTACATTGACACATGTGAAAGAACTGAGATTAAAACCCTAGTTTAAAGGGAAGTACAAAAGTAAAATAAAGTGATATACAGGATGCATTCAAAAAAGTTAACTCTCCGGAAACTCTCGGTAAGAAAACAGCAATACCTATTAAACTAGACTGTTCTCCTCAGGGGAACACCAGTCTAATAGTGACCTTTCAAAACAGGCAACCGGTTTGTAATAGTGGCTGAAGATTTCTAATTAATACTTTGTCGATTCTACACTTACTGTCACTTTAACCGTAACCAATACTCCTCTGTGGGTTATCTTGTGGGATTGCGTATCCAGTATTTTCAGTCTGAGTGGTCAGGGGAATAGGAGAACATACGACTCCTTATCTGTTGGATTGTTCTTTTCGGATACTTGTGACTGTCGAAAGGTAAGAAGGTTGAACAAGTTTGAATTTTTTTCTTTACTGCTTAATATTTCTGTACATTTCGTCTTTCGTTCATTTGTTCTGTCATTGATTTTCGTTCAAATTGATTCATCATTGTAATTCAGTGACCTAGGGAATACACAGGCAATTTTTGTCTATTACAAACATGTTTCCTGTTTCGAAAGGTCACCCTTAAATGGTGTTTCCCTGATGAGGACAGTCTAGTTTAATAGGTACTGCTGTTTTCTTACCGGAAGTTTCCAGAGAGTTAACTTTTTTGAATGCTTCCCATATATCATTTTATTTTACTTTTGTACTTCCCTTTATTCCTTTTATACTAGGGTTTTAATCTCAATTCATTCACGTGTGTCAATGTATAAAAGTGACTGTATAAATGCATGTGATATATATATATATATATATACAATGGGCGCTCCCTATCTTCTGATTCAAGGCTTCTTGAATTGGAAGAAGAACTACAAAGGATCAAGTGGGACATCGTCCGGCTAAGTGAGGTAAGGAGAAAAGGAGAAGATCTCATTGAACTGAAAAGTGGACATCTCTTCTACTATCATGGGACAGATACTGGCAGAACTAGTGGTGTTGGATTTATAATAAACAAGAAACTGAAGGATAAAGTTGTAGAAGTTGAAAGTTCCTCTGACAGACCTGCACGACTCGTTATCCAACTCTCGAGAAGATACCAGGCTCAGATTATTCAAACTTATGCACCCACCACAAGTCATCCTGAAGAAGAAATTGAAGAATTTTATGAGAAAATTCGTCATCTAAATAATAAAGGTAAGCAGCACTTGAAGTTTTTGTCTATTACAAACATGAAGATAATTATGGGAGATTTCAATGCAAAAATAGGGCAACGCCAACAGAATGAAACTTCAGTAGGTTAATTCGGTCACAGCAACAGAAACCAGTGTGGAAATACTCTCGTTGAGTTTGCAGAGGCAGAAGGGTTTTTCATCTTGAACTCCCTTTTCAAGAAAAAGCCGCACAGGAAATGGACATGGAGACATCCAAATGGGATGACAAGTGAAATTGATTTTATTATGTGTAACAAAAAATTCATCAGAGAAGACTGCAGTGTGCTAAACAAGTTCAACACAGATAGTGACCATAGATTGGTGAGATGTAAGATACACCTCAACACTAAACTCGAACGTGGCAAGCTAATAAGACAAACAAGATGTATTGACATAACCAACCTTAAAAAACACCATAATACCTTCAAGTTGGAACTGAAGAACAAATTCTCTGCTTTAGAAGGTATAACATCGGAAGAAGTGGATATTTCTGAAGTTAACAGAAATGTAACCAAAGCTCTTTTGGAAACAGCAACAAAATTAGCTGGATCTAAGAACAAGTTGCATGTGAACAAATTATCAGGAAAAACCAAAATATTGATGCAAAAAAGAGGAGAGATGAGGACAACGAAAGAAGATGACACTTCCAAAGTGGAATATATAGAGCTATGCAAGACAGTACGAAAAAGTATCACTGAAAACGTAAGGAAATTCAACTGTGAACTAGTGAGGAAAACAATTGAAAACAACCAAAGCCTAAAGATAGCAAAGGGACATCTCAGTAAGGGAAGAAAACAGATTATGGCACTGAGAAAAGAAGATGGTTCTGTAACAAGAAATAGAGGCGAAATTTTGACAAGAGTGAAAGATTTCTACTCCAAATTATATGAAAGGGATGATACATGTACTCCAGACATCGTGAAAGGTACCAGTATCAGAGTTCTTCCAGTCCTCCCAGCAGATGTTGCACATGCAATCAAGAACATGAAACGGGGAAAAGCTCCAGGAGAAGATGGAATTACTGCAGACATCATACAAGAAGCAAGTGGAGAAATCGAAACAGTACTCGCCCAAAATTTTTACTCCATGCCTTAATGAAGGGAAGATTCCTGAGGATTGGAACAATGCTACAATGATCCTGCTAAATAAAAACGATGACATTGAGGATCTCAGGAACTACAGACCTATCAGTCTCCTATCAGTGGTTTATAAAATCTTCACTAAAGTTCTTTCACACCGTTTGAAGGTAACACTGGGCATGGCTCAACCGATAGAACAAGCTAGATTCAGGACTGGCTACAGCACAATAAATTATATCCACGGACTGAGAGAACTAATTGAAAGCCATTGTTACTGCTGATGGTTTCACGGAATCGAAGGCTTTTTCATAGTCAATAAAAGCCATGCATAATTGGAGTTCATATTCTCTTGTTCTTTCAATTAGTTCTCTCAGTACATGGATATGATCTATAGTGCTGTAGCCACTCCTGAATCCAGCTTGTTCTCTTGGTTGGGCCATGTCTAGTGTTACCTTCAAGCGATGTGAAAGAACCTTAGTGAAGATTTTATAAACCACTGAAAGGAGGCGGATGGGCCTGTAGTTCCTGAGATCCTCAATGTCACCTTGGGCGAGTGTAGTTTCAATTTCTCTACCTTTTGTATGGAGAAAGATCATTGTAACATTGTTCGAATCCTCAGGAATCTTCCCTTTATTAACATATCTGGTGAAAACTTGGGCTAGTGTAGTTTCAATTTCTCCACTTGCTTCTTGTATAATGTCCACGGTAATTCCATCTTTTCCTGGAGCTCTTCCCCGTCTCATGTTCTTAATTGCATATGTAACTTCTGGAGGCAGATTTGGAGGGTCCTTACTACTGGTACCTGTCGTAATGTCTGGAATAGATGTATCATCCCGTTCATATAGTTTTAATAGAAATATTTTACCCTTGTCAAACTTTCGTTTTTACTTTTTGTTACAGTACCATCTTCTTTTATCAGAGCCATAATCTATTTTCTTCCCTTACTGAGATGTCCTTTTGCTCTCTTCAGGCTCTGGTTGCTTTCAACTGCTTTCCTCACTAGTTCACAATTGAATTTGCTTATGTCTTCAGTAATACCTTTTCGCATTGTCTTGCATAGCTCTATATATTCCACGTTGAAAGTTACGTCTTATTTGCCCTCATCTCCCTTCTCTTTTGTATCAACATTTTTGTTTTTCCTGAAATTTTCTTCATAAGTGACTTGTTCTTAGTACTACCTATTTCTGTTGCCGTTTCCATAAGAGACTTGGTGAGTTCTCTGTTAACTTCAGAAATATCCATTTCTTCCGATGTTAGGCCTTCTAAAGCAGAGAATATGTTCCTCAGTGCCAATTTGAAGGTATTATGGTGTTTTTTAAGGTTGGTTATGTCAATACATTTTGTTTGTCTTATGAGCTTGCCACGTTCGAGTTTATTGTTGAGGTGCATCTTACATCTCACCAATCTATGGTCACTACCTGTGTTGAATTTGTTTAGCACAATGCAGTCTTCGATGACGAATTTTTCGTTACACGTAATAAAATCAATTTCACTTGTCTTCCCATTCGGATGTCTCCATGTCTATTTCCTGTATGGCTTTTTCTTGAAAAAAGAGTTAATGATGAAAAACCTTTCTGCTTCTGCAAATTCTACAAGAGTATTTCCAAGTTGGTTTCAGTTCCCGTAACCGGATTTACCAACCGAAGTTTAATTCTGTTGCTGTTGCCCTACCTTTGCATTGAAATAACCAATAATGATTTCAAGTGCTGTTTGCTTTTGTTATTTAAATTCCGAACTTCCCCGTAAAATTCTTCATTTTTTTCTTCAGAGTTACTTGTGGTCGGTGCATAAGCTTGAATAATCTGGACCTGATATCTTTTCGAGAGTTGGATGACGAGTCGTGCAGCTCTGTCAGAGGAACGTTCAACTTCTACAACTTTATCCTTTAGTTTCTTGTTTATTATAAATCCAGCACCACTAGTTCTGCCAGTATCTGTCCCACGATCATAGAAGAGATGTCCACTTTTCAGTTCAATGAGATCTCTTTTTCTCCTTACCTTACGTAGCCCGACGAACCTCTTCCAATCCCAGAAGCCTTGAATCAGAAAAAAGGGAGCGTCCGTTGTAAGTAGCCGAAGTCACCATCAAATGTCAGCCTAGTCCGGACCTCCGGTGATTCTTAGCACCCTCTGCCTTCATGTCGCACTGGCCGTTGACTTGGCCAGGTACATTCCAGCTGCCGGAGACTGAGGGCCAATATTTAAGTTGTGGAATCATTTTGCAGGGGTTTGGCCATAATTCGCCACGCTGGTCAAGCGGGTTGGTGAGTGTGGGATAGCATTTCCTTTAGTCCCGATAGTATAGTTTTACCCCTGCTGGCGGTCGTCAGAGCCCCTTTGGTGGGAACAGGATGAACCACAAAAAGGCGGGGTTGACTTTTGTTAAGGAGAGGCGATAAGTTGCCCATCCCTTGACCTTGCACCTGACATTTCATATATATATATATATATATATATATATATATATCATTTTTACAACTACCCCATCAGAGCTGCAGAGTATGATCCAGGAACTTGCTGACAAGAGTAAAGAAGTGGGATTAAAAATGAACTTTCAGAAGACAAAAGTGATGTTCAATGCTTTTACAAGAAATGAAGATTTATCGATTGATGGAGAAAAGCTGGAGATAACAGACACATACGTTTATCTTGGACAGCAGATATCAAGTGAGGGTCACATTAGTGAAGAAATTAATCGGCGTACAAAACTTGCCTGGAGAGCTTTTGGAAGAAACAGCATAATTTTCAAGAGCAATATGCCATTATGTCTTAAAAGAAAAGTGTTTGATCAATGCATTCTTCCAGTGCTTACGTATGGTGCAGAGACGTGGACCTTAACTAAAAGAGACATACAAAGACTGCAGACAACTCAAAGCAGCATGGAGAGGTGCATGCTTGGTGTAACCAGGAGAGATAAGAAGAGGAACTCGTGGATCCGAAAAATGACAAGAGTGGAAGACATCATGATCAGAGTTAAATCCCTGAAATGGCAATGGGCTGGACATACTGCCAGAAGGACAGATCATCGATGGACAGCCGAAATTTTAGATTGGATTCCAAGGGACAGGAAAAGACCCAGAAGAAGACCGCATGGGAGATGGGTGGATGAAATTCGAAAGTATGCAGGGGTGACGTGGAGGAGACTGGCACAAGACAGACCGTTGTGGAGGAAACTTGGGGAGACCTTCGTCCAGCAGTGGATTGATAATGGTTGACAATGATGATGATGATGATGATGATATATATATATAAAGAACTAATTGAAAGAGCGAGGGAATATGAACTTCCATTGTGCATGGCTTTTATCGATTATGAAAAAACCTTTGATTCGGTGAAATCATCAGCAGTTACAATGGCTCTGAAATCCTGCGGTATTGAAGATGCATACATTAATATTATTAATAACATGTATGAAAATGCAAGTGCAAAGATTCGGCTGTTTGAAAATACAACACACATAAAAATTGGAAAGGGAGTGAGACAAGGTGACACCATATCTCCGAAGCTGTTTAATGCCACATTGGAAAATGTCTTTCAATCACTGAACCGGGAAAATAAAGGGAAAACAATTAATGGAGTTTATCTAACCCACCTTCGTTTTGCGGAGGACGTAGTCATTTTTTCAACTACCCCATCAGAGCTGCAGTGTATGATCCAGGAACTTGCTGACAAGAGTAAAGAAGTGGGATTAAAAATGAACTTTCAGAAGACAAAAGGGATGTTCAATGCTTTTACAAGGAATGAAGATTTATCGATTGATGGAGAAAAACTGGAGATAACAGACACGTACGTTTATCTTGGACAGCAGATATCAAGTGAGGGTCACAATGGTGAAGAAATTAATCGGCGTACAAAACTTGCCTGGAGAGCTTTTGGAAGAAACAGCATAATTTTCAAGAGCAATATGCCATTATGTCTTAAAAGAAAAGTGTTTGATCAATGCATCCTTCCAGGGCTTACGTATGGTGCAGAGACGTGGACCTTAACTAAAAGAGACATACAAAGGCTGCAGACAACTCAAGGCAGCATGGAGAGGTGCATGCTTGGTGTAACCAGGAGAGATAAGAAGAGGAACTCGTGGATCCGAAAAATGACAAGAGTGGAAGACATCATGATCAGGGTTAAATCCCTGAAATGGCAATGGGCTGGGCATACTGCCAGAAGGACAGACCATCGATGGACAGCCGAGATTTTATATTGGATTCCAAGGGACAGGAAAAGACCCAGAAGAAGACCACATGGAAGATGGGTGGATGAAATTCGAAAGTATGCGGGAGTGACATAGAGGAGACTGTCACAAGAAAGACCGTTGTAGAGGAAACTTGGGGAGACCTTCGTCCAGCAGTGGATTGATAATGGTTGACAATGTTGATATATATATATACAGTATATACACAATATATTGACAGTTTTATACGCCGATATATATTGACAGTAGAGACACCTAGAAGAAAAAGATAACATAGCATTTATTGACATTCATTAGTACTGTGTCGGTCCACCTTTGGCCTTAATGCATGCACTGACCATTCGTGACATGCTTTCGACAAGGTTTTGGAACACAGTGATAGGTTTGCGCTCCCATTCAGTACATAATGCTGCCTCTAACTGTTGCTTAGTAGTAGGCCTTGGTTCCAAACTTTTTATGAGGCGCTCTAATTCATCCCATAGGGGCTCAATGGGATTTAGATCAGGGTTTTGTGCTGGCCAGTCCACACACAATACGGAGTTATCGTCAAACCACGCCATAACATTCCTTGCTCTATCGCTCGGTAAATTAGTGTGCGTTATCCTGCTGGTACCAACAAGGCTCGGTTCCATAGTATTGCCACAGAGTTGGTAGGGCATAATTGTTTAAAATATCGTAGTAGACGTGCTGGTTAACAGGCCTGTCCACAATAACCAATGGGACTGGACCATACCACAAAAAACACCTCACACGAGTACAATGCCAGCGCCAAACTTGACCGTAGGATCAGTACACTGTGGTAAATAGCGTTCCGCCGACCGCCGCCATACCCACACACAGTCATCAGACTGATGAATCGTGTATCGGAATTCATCAGTCCATAGGACCCGTTTCCATTGATCTACGGTCTACGATAAATGTTCTTTACACATGCTAAACGACGAGTAGCATTCCAAGTGGAGATGAAAGACTTATGAGCAGCAGCACTGACCACAGTAACCCATGGAATGAAGTTCTCGGCGCATGGTACGTGTTCCGACCGAGGTTCCAGCAATTTTTCTCACCTGTACACTGAGGTCTTGTGCAGTACTCCGTCGATTAGCTGTAACGACTCTCCTCTGGCTGCGACGTCCTCTATCACTGATTTTCTTTGGTCTGTCTGAGCGTTTTGCTGCTTCAGGCACGCCATTTGTCTTCCACTTATTCAGTACATCCAAAACAGTTGACTTGGGTATGTTTAAACTCCTCTCTGTTTCTCTTATGGACAACCCACTAATACAATAACACCCAAAAATCTTTCCTTTCTCAAAGTCAGTCCCCCCCCCCCGCCGCGACATTTTCACTCAACCTCACAGTGCGATATTATCGTGGTCAGCTGCTGGCTTGTTTTTATACCGTTTGCAGCTGTATGGCGCATCTTAACAACGCAGCGGATCCGTTCATTTGCTTTTGAAGGGGTGTCTGGTGACTGTTGTCAATATGGTGTGTGTATACATATGCAGGGAAACAAGTAAAGAAGGCAGAAAATATTGTAAATAGTGACTTTTGGTTTTATCAAGGACCAGAAAACACCCTGTCTACTCATCTTTGCAAGGATCTAATTGTACATGGGTTTCTGCTATATCATATATGTATTTGAATAACTTAACCTCTATTTCCCCTCTCTAAATAGCAAAGCAATTCTCCCTGAAAAACAATTCTCCAAGAAAACAATAATAATAAATGCTCTTGTTTATACAAGAAAATGAAACAGAACTAATATAAAATTGCATTTACAATGTCATCTGCAGAAGTTTAATTATTTATTGCTATGTTTATTTGTTAAATCGCATTTAGAAAGAACATTAAAAAACATACACCGTCTTTTCACGATATATTTAAAAAAAAACTGACAGATATTTACATATTGAAGAAAGTAATTTGACTGGAACCGTACAGTTGGATGACAGTAGTTTAAAGAGCAATGTTTTGTGTATTATTGTCCGCGAGATCGTAGTTTAGTTGTAGTAATTCTAAACGTAAGGCATCGAGTGTATTCGATACATCCCCGAAGAGTATCGCGAAAGGAACATGACTCGGTATGTATTGGTATGTACATATCTGTACGTCATAGCCTTGAATAACTGAGCTTCTGTTTCGTTGGAAGTCTGAAACAGATCTAGTGACGAAAATAATATCGTAAAAGCTTGGAATTTGGCATTTTAAAAAAATCCCGAAATTAACAATGGCTACAAATACAATGGGTTGACTTTACGTTGAGGCTATCATACACAAAACCAAAAATAAATTTATAGAATGCAATTTTACTTTCACTGTGATATTATACTGGTGCATTTAAATTATCAAATCATTTACAACTTTGTTAGATGCCCATACATTTGTGTTCGATATTTTGAATTTCTGATCACCAAAATTAAAATGGATAAAACTTTTCCATTACTCATACACACAATAAAATGACAAATAAGTTTTCGTAATTTATCACGAGCAAAAAGAAGGAACATAAAAACTGTATGAGATAGTTTTTTTTACGTTCAGCAGAAGCAAACAATTGTTTCGTGAAGCTAAATCCATTTTGGAAAACAAAAGCAAATTACCTAGAATATTTCGAGAATTTCTCGCAGTGAATATTCTTGTCGTTATTTTTTTTTTGTTATCCAGAAAAATAACAAGAATTCTGAGGCTCGCAATGATTTCCAAGAAAACTGTAATGACGCGGTAGTCTGAAGTTTTGTGTCTCAAAGCATTAACTTTTATACATTTATGTTCGTGCGAGTGCAACTCGCTTTTTTGTGTGGGCGGAATTGTGTGCGTGAGTAGTCGGCTGTTTATGATGATTATAGCACCAACAATAAAACACTAGTCAGCAACTACTTTGTAGTACTTGACAAATACAAGGAAAGATGTGTGGGCCGGAAAAGCTCCTGGAATACAGATGCACCCAAGGGCAACACGTTCTTAAAGCATAACTCATGGCATCACACGAACGCTTAAAACATCTGCTAAATACATTTAGTAAATTATTACCTAAACGAAGATCAAAAAACAGCTCACCGTTAACTCACACCAAAAAACAAGACTTTGCAGCAGTATCCTTCTTTGAAGAAATGTGCGGACGAAAAGGTTTTCGCAAGAAATATGAACGCCAGCAAAACATTTCTCTTTTAGGTGAGCACGGATGAGATATTTAGAAATGTGGCATTCAATTCATCTGCAGGGTTCCCGTAAAGCGTAGCTGCAACTAAAGGAAATAGATGACCCTCAAGTTTTACTTCATACTTAATCCTGGAAAATAAGAAAACATAACTTTTATTATATCTAGAAAGTATTTAAAGATTGCATATGCTATAAATACGAATCGCTGAAAAGTGCGTAATACAAAAGTCAATTTTAAAGTTACCTACTACTTTGGAAAGTAACAAAATCGTCCATATAGCGTACACGAAAGTATTTTTTTTAGTGCGATTCTAAGATTTCAATACAAATCAAACAGAAGTCATCGCTTTTTCTATGTTTATAAGTGAGTCTCGGAAAAATTATCATCGGTTGCCACCGGGAATCGAACCCAAGGTCTTCCAGTTATACGCTGGACATGCTACCACTGCACCACAGCGGCATCGGATTCTCCAGATTCACATACGACTAACTGACAAACCATATGACAGGCTGCTTCTTGGAGCCCCGCACAATTCTGGGAATTCACCAAAGATGATAAGCAGCAACTGAACAAATAACTAGGAGGCGAATGAATAATTAATACACACAGTTGACGTGGGTTAGGAACATCAAACAGAAGTAATCGCTGATTCCACGTTTATAAGTGAGTCATGGAAAAATTTCATCTAATTTGTGTTGCGAAAACACAAGTTTGTCGGTGACGCAGATCAAAAACGCGCCTCCTTGCCCCGGAGCCAGTTGTTCGAACCGACTAAACTACACCTACGGAATGTATCGCTCCAGATTAGTCGTCTTGACATGTGCTTCTCCACTATAGTACGTCACAGTGTCATATAGCAGAGTAATAAAAATAAAACGTTTTTAAAGTGAACAACGTGTGGATAACTTGAGTTTTGAGCAGTTTAGTAAAACCTAAAAATTACGGAGAAACGAATTTTCACAAACAAACGATTCTTGACATGGTCAGCACAAGGCTAGTACAAATTGACCAAATTATCGGACAAGAGTACAACCCTGTTTCCCACTTATTTATCATAAGTAATTGCGGAACCGCCCATGTGACTAAGTGTTACGAGCAGTTGGCTTCTAATTATTCATATGAGACAGATCCAGGTTCGAATCCCGAATGAGGCATGGATGCTGTGTTTATCTTACGGCACTGTCTGTCTCCCTTTCTTCCAACCAGTGCCCCGAAATTAGTGATGAGCGGATGCTTTTAGCCCATAGGTGTAGTCGCCAACACACTAGCCCTTGGGTGCCATGGAAGACGAGAAAAGACGTGAAGTCCAACCGACTTGAATTGAGGAATGGACAGGTGTTCAGATGGAAAGGAATCAGTCAAAGTGATGAAAAATCAGAGATGAACAGAATATGCATTGCATTAAGTGGCTGCCTGCTAAGTCTGAGAATAGCTTATTTTTCTGCTGAAACATGCTCAAAGAACTATAATTGTATGTTTTATGTCTTTTAGTCAGGCATTTTAATATTCATTAAATAAATACGGGATTGCACCATATAATACAAATTTTGAAGATGACAATCCGATTTTTGGTGTAGATGTGACAATAATGGTAAGTTAGATTATATCCGAAAACTTGAAAATTGCATCGTCCTGGAGCGGGACTCGAACCCGAGTCTCCCAGATAGCGTCCGGTTATGCTAACCACTACACCACCCAGAACGATCAAGTTTTAAATTTCCGATTTTTTGAATATAACCATCAGAGTATAACCATCAGAGCAACCGGCATTCATGTTTAGCGAATCTGGAGACTTGAAACTTGGTCGTTCTGGGCGATGTAGTGGTTAGCATACCCGGGCACTATCTGGGAGACGCGGGTTCGAGTCCCGCTCCAGGACGATGAAATATTCAAGTTTTCGGATATTATCTGCCTTACCATCCTTGTCACATATACACCAAAAATCGGATTGTGATCTTCAAAATTTGTATTACATGGTGTAATCCCGTATTTATTTCATGATTTATCCGCTCCTCCGGGAAATCATGGGATTGGATTCTTAACCTCCAGATTCGCTAAACATGAATGCCGGTTGCTTCGATCTACAAATCCTGTGATGGTTGTATTGAAATTAATCGGAAACTTGAAACTTGAACGTTCTGGCTCAGTACCCAGAACGTCGAAGTTTCAAGTTTCCAGCATACCCGGGCGCTATCTGAGAGACGCGTGTTCGAGTCCCGCTCTAGGACGATGCAATTTTCAAGTTTTCGGATATTATCTAACTTACCATACTTGTCACATTTACACCAAAATCGGATTG
The DNA here is from genome assembly GCA_039090855.1 of Macrothele yani. Taxonomy (NCBI): domain Eukaryota; kingdom Metazoa; phylum Arthropoda; class Arachnida; order Araneae; family Macrothelidae; genus Macrothele; species Macrothele yani. The sequence continues at coordinate 8,426,973 of CM077004.1, forward strand.
TCATCTTCAAAACTTGCATTGTAATATTATTTTATTTTATTTAGTCGTGCAGGGCTTTTTATTTTTATTTGTGGCTAGATTGCAGGTTTAGTCCGAATATAATACTTGCAATGATGGTGCGTATTGCTAAAATAGTTTGTAGCTAGGTATAGGTAGTCTTGTTACCAAGTACCAACCGAATTATAATTTCTATATGTTCAATATTTACAATATTTTCATTATTTTCAGGGCCACATAATTTTTATTGTAACATTTTATTTAATATGTTAAAACTGTAATATTATTGTTTACTCTACACTTTGTGTATTATCACTGACTTACATTTTTCGTTTCTACTTGTAATGCTTTACTTACTGTCATGTCATTGTTTATTGTCGGGTTTTTTCTTTATTCTGATTATTTGTTATTTACTTAAAAATGAGCTATGCCATGAAAAGGGCCCTTTTTTATTTTATCAAGAACACAGTGCATGATGCTAATTTGTTCGTTAAATGCATGTTATAATAGTATTGTTTACTGTACAGGTTATGTATTATCATTGTCTTATATTTTTCGTTTACACTTGTAATGTTATTACTTATTGAGAAGTTATTGTTTATTGCACTTACTTACTAGAAAAGAAACTTTGCCCTGAAAAGGACCTTTTTTATTTTATAAAGAACAAAGGGCAATGCTGTTGTGTTTGTTAATGCATGCTGTAATATTATTGTTTACTGTACAGTTAATGTATTAACATTGACTTAGATTTTTCGTTACTACTTGTAATGTTATTAATTACTATAATTGTATTGTTCAACGTAATGCTTTTTCTTTACCAAAAGTTTGCTGAACAGATAATGCTAGTTAATTTAACAATTGCAATGCTAGTTAAGAAAAGACAGAGTGTATGATGCAGTTATGTTTGGTAAATGCATGTTGTAATATTATTGTTGTACAGTATTTTTACTGTACAGTGTATGTATTATCACTGACTTAGATTTTTCGTTTTTATTTGTAGTGTTATTAATTGCTGTTATGCTAGTGTTTATTGTATTTATTGTTTAGGAAACGATTTAATGCTAACTAAACTAGGATTATTTGTTATGCTTAATATGTGATCAATGGGCAAGGTGCAAATGTGTTTGGTAAATGTATGTTGTAAGATTATTTTTTACTACACAGTTTATTCACTCATTATTATAAAAATCCGCGCTCCAAGAAGGAGGCGTCGGATTGAAATGAGATTTTAGTACTGAGATGGTACACACTAAGGAGAGAAGTGATTTCAATACCACAGCAGCAGGACGATTTCCCGCAGACATACCGTACACATTCCGGTCAGCGTTAGTACCGCGTCGGACCGCTTCATGCTCGGATACATGCGGTGATACAGTCCGGTATGGAGACAAAAAGACGTCGTATGTTATCGTGGGACAGATTGGCTCACACTTCTTGCAACTAATGCTCTAAATCACGAAAACTAAGTCATGGAGAGAGCTGGCGTCCCATCTGGTCCAACACGTGCTCGATGGGAGGGAGATCCTGGGAAACCTGAGCCGTGTCCGGACGGGCATTATCTTGTTGGGAAATGGGTCAGGGCAGCCCCACCAGGAAAGGCAGTACATGGTGCTGCAGGATCTCCAGTACGTAGCGCTGGGCTGTCAACGTCCCTCGGATCACTCTGACACGGTGGTCGTCCGTTCTTATAGAAAGACGGGACTCGTCGCTGAAAACTATACGTCGCCAGTCCGTAGTATTCCACGTTGCTCGCGGCTGGTAACACTGCAATAGACGCCGACGATGGTCAGGTGTTAATGGCAGAAAATGTAAGGACCGTCGAGAGTGCAGATTCGCATCTGCCAGGCGTCTGGAAACGGTTCTGGCGGACACAGGAGTTCCTTGTGCAGCCCGCCACATGTCTCTGGATATTGGACAAGGACGTCGTTGCATCAGTGCGTGTCGCTCTCACGATCACACGCTCCTCTCAGCTGGTGGTGTGTCTGGGTCGTCCAGAGCCAGTCCGCCGTGTTTGGGTGCCTTCCCGTGACATTGCTCCCAACACGATCACTCGAACTGTCCGATCGGCCCAAAGTGCGACGAATTCGGCGCGCCGGCCACCTTTGCCTCTCTCATCTCGACGATACGGCCTCGTTCAAATTCCGTCACTTGTCCGTACGCACATCTACGGAGGCTCCTCTGCATGTATGTTACTCAGGGTTCTCACCTGACTCTTACCGTGCATTTCGGCGCAAATGTAGAGTCCCCTGCGCGGTGCCTTATAAACTCAAAGGATTGCGATTGCAGCGCTGGTCTTGGACTCGCAGGCTTGCCGAATTGCACGCAACTTTAACAATTTTCATGTCACACTTTCACGTAGCTGTTCCTCGAGTTGTGCGTTAATCGCACGGTGTTTTATTGGCGCGCGGGTTTTTATGGCAATGAGTGTATAATATCATTAACTTAGATGTTTCGTTATTATTAATTTTTATAACTGCATGACTTGAATTTTTCTATATATAACTGCAAATGGTTCTTGTATACTTTTCTTACTCTGAAATCTTTCTTTTATCTTCAATCCCAGTCTTCCTTTGACTTCAATTCCATACAATGCATACATAATAATGGAGATACTCACTGCGGTCTTTACGCCCTAAGACTTCCCTTAGCTAAGCAAATGCTACTTGAATACTTATTCTTTCTCAGGTATTTTTCTTTTGACTTCAATACAATGAAATGCAACAGGGTAGTTGGAATGCTAGCTACGGTCTTTACGCCCAAAGTCTGCCCTTAGCTAAGCAGAAAAATTAGATATATTAGATTTTAGAAGAGAATAGTGGAGAAAAGTAAAAAGGAACCATTTGCTAAGTTCACTTAAGCTCTATAGCGGCTGCCTCTGCACAAGTAGCATAGAAAACAAAAATTATATTACCAATACGTTTCCAGCCCAGCTGAAGCCCAGGGTCCACGAATACTCAAAACTTATTGCGTAGCTCCAATGTAGTGCGATGAAGCACATCTAACCAAAGGGTGTCGAAGACACAGAAAAGCAAATCAAAAGGTGTAACCTCGATGACCAAGCATGGCGAATAGAAAATCCACCAGCAAACGGGGGTAATGTAGTATTATTTGCTTCATACAAATAATATACCACTCACACGTCAGAAGATCAAATTTTCAGTTGTATGGTCCGTCTATTTATATCAGTATGCTTGACTTGACCAACATTTTCTTCTTTGACTGACTTCCAAAGAAGAAAATTTCATGAGATTTCACTGTGCGTTCAGTATCGAAAGCACAACGAGAAATAACCAAAACTTATATCCGTGAAAGTTAAACAAAAACGGAAATTTAAAAATGCAATGTACGCCACTCCATTCTCATCAGCATTGTAAACAGTAAAAATACATTTCAGAAATTTACAGTCGATATTATAACATGAATGGAAGTGTCACAGGTTATGGTCTCTACAGAGTTTCACTTAGATGTTTCAAATAAAGGTATTCTTACAAAACACAAACTAAAAGAGATAGTAAAAATCAGCAAACATTTCAACATTAAAAAACCTTTCACGTGGAAATTACTAACATGAAATCAGACGTAACAAAAATACCGCTTTGTAGTGAAATATTTCTCAGAAGACAGACCGTGTGCTTTTAGATTAAACAGAACAATAAAGGTGAGTTGCTTGATTTCTTTCGTCTCAGAATGCAGATCATGTTAGAAGAATTTAAACACTCCGTTAGAATCAGGTTTCACGACACAAAATTGAATGAAGTCATCGTTGGACCTTTCAAACAAAAATGTTGACTGAAAACGAAAAGACAAAGGCTTTATAATACTATCAAAACAGGGACAACATTTTTTCTCGTTTATCACATGCTTATCTAGAAAAAAGAACGGCGAAGATGACAAGAAAGAGTACGAAGAAAAGAAAATGTAGACATATAGCGTGGAAAAAGAAGTAATGCAGGTTAGAATAAGAAAATTTCAAGCATTTGCTTATGTGGCAACGGTTAGTAAACAAGCAGAAAAATGTAGTGAATAAATCAGGATTGTTTCTATCCATTCGGAAACCTGAGCTATTCTTCTGAAATAATGCAAATCGTGACGATTATTCTGCTGCTAAGTTTATGAGAAAATAAAAATCGAATATCTGCAATTGCTAACAGACCGATTGGAAAGTACAAAGAAAACGTAGTTAAGATAAAGCGCAGTAAAAATTTACCATGCCTAATATTTTATACATTCAATGTGCTCTTTTTAAGGGAAACTAATATTGGAGTGCCGCGTAAAATTTGTATTTTTGCAATGTTCTCTTAGTTTACATAGTTTGAGGGGGATAAGTGATCGATTTCGAAGATACAATAAAACCGCATTGCGTAGGGAACATGTGTATGCATTTCACAGAAGAATCGTTCAGAATTTTGAAATCTTGCTTTGGTTGTCCGATTATTGGAAGCAATGATTTAAAGTAAAAAAAAAAAAAAAGACGAATGGGTTTTGTTCACTTTGACAGCGGAATTATGATTATAGAGCTTTGAAGCGGGCGATTGGAGCTTGGGGTGGGGAAAATGTTCTGAGAGGCTTTTGCTTGTGACCCAAATGCCTTGCTCACGACTTCTCAAGCAATCCAAAAAACAACACCTGAAAATTTCGATCTAAACGGGAGTTTTCAAATTCACCACCACTGAGCACCTGATCGACCTTTGAAATGCCTACGGCGATAGCGCGTGATGCCGTATACATTTCCACTAGCTTAGGCTTAATAACGCGCAGAGGCCTCTAAGAAACTGCTCAGTAATCCGCCTCGCATTTATTTCATCAAGCAGATACAGTAGTTACTAATGCTGAGAAGTAGAAGGGGGGATATCATTTTTTTTATTGGATGTTTAACGACCACCGTGAGCAACTCAATGGGCTATAAGAAGTCGCTCGTCCCTAATTTAGGGTCACTGGTTCCAGGGAAGGGAGAGAGCCAGTGCCGCAAGACAAACACAACATCCATGCCTCACCAGGATTCGAACCCGGACCCCTTTCGAAAGAATGATCAGAGGCCATCGCTTAGACCACTGCGCCACCGGGGCGGCGGATTTCATATGAAATGCACAATGAAGCGACGCCGCGGATTTGAGATGAAATCTCAACGATGCTTGCGTCAGTTTTAGTGTGGGACTTGAGGAAGCGCCACGTGGTTTTATTACTCCAGTAGTGCGTAGCGTTGTGGATTGTTGAGGGTTAAAAATGGTCTAAACAGACACCTGAGGTACTATAACGCGTGACGATCAGCAGTCGTACGTCAAGATTGAAACTTTGCGTGTCAAAAATCCAACAGTCATTCACAGGGCTTTTTGCGTGAGGTTTGTGGTGATGAAACAGGAGCGCAGGTTTCCGCTGGGCTACTCGGTTTCGTGAGGCATGTTTAAGCATAAACAGCTACCTGAAGTCAAGGAGGCTGAAAAACGGCAACAGATCAGCGAAGTGTGAAACTCCGTTGAGCACCATGCGAGGAAGCTACAGGAATTTCAGCAACATCAATATTCCGCATTTTGACAAATGATTTGCAGAAAAGAAAAATTTTGCCAGATCGGTCCTTCATGATTAGACTGCAGCATAGGAACAGACTCGTGTGGACATCACAACATTGCTGAAGCAAAGATTTATCGCTAAGGCGACGCCTACCTGTTACAACTTGTTGCTATTGATGAAACGTGAGTTAAGGACTCCTAACATGAGTTGAAATTGCAGTCAAGTTAGTTGAGAAGTCCATGCTCCCCATGAGCCCACAAAATCCGACTGGCACAATCGAAGGTCAAGGAAATGATATTCTCTGCGTACAATCACTTTGACGTCATCCTGACAGATACAGTATCATGTGAAACAAGTGTTCACAACAGCGTATTTCCATGACTTCGTACAGAACTTGGGCAGAAAAATGCGCAGCAACCAACTTGACTTGCTTAGAGATGGGCCTCGCATTTTGCACGACAATGAAAGACCACACCCGGGAAAGGTGGCTGGTGAAGTAAAGGAGAGAAGTGTTACCTCACGCATCCTATAGCCCAGACATGAGTCCACCAGACTTGCTCGCCAAGCTCAAACAACCCATGCGTGGACAGCGATTTTCTTCCATTGATGACCGTTCTGCAGAAATTACAAAAGAGGAATCTTAACTGGAATTGTGCACCTTCCAAAAGGTTGGGACGCTGTCATTCAGAAGCAGAGAGACTACATAGAAGGATTGTAGAGAGACATCGCCTGAGACACTTCTGGTATATATACAAAATTGTGTGCTTTGCATATGGAATGACCCATGTATCTCCGCAATCGGTACTCCTCTAACTAATGGGTGGGCAACAAACTACAGAAGTTTTTTAAATGGGCATAATTAAGTTTTTAGCATCTACGACTAAGACACATCCAGAATAACAACCGTGAGTTAACGTAAGAATTTATACTTTAAAGTGAAGGCTTAAGTGTAGTTGAAGTTTAAAGGCTGATGGAATCGACTCTTATAACCATGAATTATAAGCGAAGAAACCACGGCCTGTTGAAACCTTGTGCTCTTTTGACACAGCAGTGGCTAATTTCAAGTGGCCGGTCAAAGGTCAAGCTTTACGGATTTGATGGAATCAAGCTTCTGCCACAACTAGCGAACAGCTCCGATCTCGATCCTTAAACAGACATGTAACTATTTTCACTAGAACCAAAGTGCAGTATGTTTTTCATGTAACCATCTATTCAGGAAACTTGAAACTTGTTTCACCCTGGACTGGGAATTGAACTCGAACCCCACGATTCCCGGAACAATAAAGTTATAACCAACTGAAGCTAAGCAGTTGTATTCAGGAATCTGAATAAATACACTTAAATCTTCCCTTTAAAATTTATGTTCAAGTTTTCGTTGCAATTTTCAAGTTTCCGGAGAGGTGGCTAAGTTGGAAACAATGGAAAACACTGCACCCTTGTGCTTATAATTGCATTAGCATGTGCCTACTTGGTAATTTTGAAAACTATTTCTTCAGGGCGTTTGTTTTCACTTTAATATCTAGTCGCTGATTTGCAGTTCCTTTTTGTTGTATGATGCTATCTGAAGGAATGGGGATTTGTGACCTTTATGTCTACATGGGTGAGGAAAAGGGCATCGACATAGCGAGTATCTTCATCAGAAAAGATGAAGATACTCAGATTCCTGACCTAAAACTGTATATTATGTTCGGTTGCTTGGAACTTCATTGTCCCAGATGTTGTGCCGTAGCATGCTCAATAGGAAGATGAAGGTTCGATTCTCACTCCAGGAGGATTCAAATTGCAAGTATTCCGATGAGATACCTATATGAGAAACAATAACAATTACGACACTTTGTGTCGATAATGTCAAAAAACACTTTTATGAGCAAGAAAGCAGAGAGAGAGAGAGAGAGAGAGAGAGAGAGGGAGAGAGAGGAGGAAGAGTAAGAGACAGAAAGAGAGAGAGAGAGAGAGAGAGAGAGAGAGAGAGAGAGAGAGAGAGAGAGAGAGAAAAACAGAGAGGAAGAGGATGAATACAGGAGAGATAGAAATAGGAGGAAGAGTAAGAGACAGACAGAGAGAGAGAGAGAGAGAGAGGAGGAAGAATAAAGGAGAGAGAGAGAGAGAGAGAGAGAGATAGGAGGAAGAGTAAAAGACAGACAGAGAGAGAGAGAGAGAGAGAGTGGAGGAGGAGGAAAAGTAAGAGAGAGAGGTAGAGAGACAAACTTCTTTCCTATCTATGTGTCTGCCGGAAATAACAGAAACACTGTCATGATGCCACCTTTGAGTAATTGGATTGTGAAAAGTACCACAGGAACTTTTGAACACGCTATTTTTGTATAAAAAACAGTTTTTCAGGATTTATCATTTGGATCGTTGTCCATAATTTTGAAACAAAATGTGTAGTGTGTGGATTCACTTCGCGTCATTAGTATAAATCGCTCGCTTCTATAAGAAATTTTGGAAAAAATATTCCGTCGCAAAGTAATTAAAAAATGTTGCTCACTCTAAAGCTTTTCTACACATAGATTTTCTTTTCATTCCATACTTCTGTGTAGAGAGCGCAAATCACAATTCCTGCCATTTGGTATATGCTATGAACTGTGAAGACTGCTGCTCAAGTGTAAAAGCAAACAGCGTGGGCAGCATCATAATGCGGAAAGAAAGATAACACAAGGTCACCAGCAATTTCTTACTCAAGATTTCATCTTAGGACCTACTCTAATGAGTGGTAGGAAGCGCAGCCCCTTGCACCATAATACCTTAAGAAATAAAAATAAGTCCACCTGTCGATTAAGTTACTCCATGCAACAAACTGGAATTCGGATGTCGCGTATCATCCCCTCACTCTGTAGTTTTTAAATGGGTCTGGTTCACTTGCCCGACGTTTACTTCACCGAAGGGTCACTTGACCGAAAATCGCTTCACCGAAAAGATTGTTTCATGAAAGATCACTTGATCGAGACGTTCATTTCACCGAAGGGTCAGTTGATCGAAAGGTACATTTTACCGAACGGTCACTTGATCGAAAAGTTCATTCCCCCGAAAGGTCTCTTTACCTAAAAGTTCATTTCATCGAAAGGTCATTTCACCGAAGGGTCACTTGATCGAAAAGTTCATTTCACCGAAAGGTCATTTCACCGAAGGGTCACTTGATCGAAAAGTTCATTTCACCGAAAGGTCTCTTTACCTAAAAGTCCATTTCATCTAAAGGTCATTTCACCGAAGGATCAGTTTACTTGAAAACTTTGGATTTCATTACAGGATCTGTAGAAGCGTGGTGCAAGTTCGCCAGACAGACCACCGAAACGTTAAGGGATCATACTCAAATTGCACTTTTGATTTCCCCGTGTCACAGAGAACGCAAAGATTTAGTTTTAAGACAAAAATAATTAATTTGAAGTTCCTAGGCCTCGGCTTAGGCCTTTTTAGTAAATTTTAATCATGTTCATAAGCGTTTCATAGAAGTCATGTTCAGTGCTCATGTTCATTAAGTTTACATAAAACGTAAAATTTATAACGTTGCACATTTTTTCAGACAAAAAGAATCAACTTTAGGTCCCTAGGCCTTGGCTTAGGCCTTTTTACCCAATTTTAATCGTACGAACTCATGTTTATAAGGTTTACATAAAATGTCCAGTTAATAATGTTGCACATTTTTTCAGGCAAAAAGAATCAGTTTTAGGACCCTATGTCTCGGATTAGGCCTTTTTAGCAAATTTTAACCGTGCGTGCTTATGTTCATAAGGTTTACATAAAAAGTTACTTTACATTTTATGTAATGCTTATGAATATGAGTAGGGTTAAAATCTGTTAAAATGCCCTGCATCTAGGCCTACGGTCAAAAAATTATGTTTTGCGGTTCAGTAAAAGTGGAACATTATTTACTTGATTTACTATGTAACCCTTATGAATATGAGCTCGGAGGATTAAAATTTGACAAAGAGGCACAGATGGTAAATATAATTAATGTGGCCTTATAATTAATGTTGCATTTCGAAAGACCTACTCATGTGGAGGTGTTTCATAGAAATTAAAAGTGTATTTTTTATACAATCCAATAATGCTTAGGTGGCCAGTATTTCAAAAAAACCCACCGCACTTCAACAGATCTGTAACAACAAAATTCTAAGTTTTCGATAAAATGATCATTCGGTGAAATGATCTTCGATGTAATGAACTTTTAGGTAAAGTAATCCTTCGGTGAAATGAGCTTTTCGATCAAATATCCTTTCGATGAAATGAACTTTTAGGTGAAGTGACCTTTCGGTGAAATGAACTTTTTGGTCAAGTGACCCTTCGGTAAAATGTACCTTTCGATCAAGTGATTTTCGCGAAGTGATTTTCGGTCAAGTGACCTTTCGATCAAGTAAACGATACCCTTTTTAAATACATTTAGTTTACTCCTGCTCGTAGCCAGATTCGGACCTAGACCCGACCCGGACGCGTAACTGACCTGGACAAATCTGCTTTGAACTATAATTTCTTAACTCAATTTATATGCCATACATATATTCATCCCAATAACTGAACTGAAATCCTTTTTTAATAATAACATTTGGTTACTTGCTAAATTTTAGTGCCATTTTTAGCTCCACTATTTTGCGTAATTCAGAAGTAATGGCTAACTATGACCGTGACCATGGAGTATATTACAAATGAGAATCATTATTTACGATTACACAAATGCATTTTTTTACATGTATTCTGATTTGTTCACTCTTTCCACGCCTTGATGAAGGTGCGCATAATTTCGTATGGTCCGTTAGATTTTTGATTCCATAATCTTTTATTACACCGTCGATATCTTTCTTTGTAATTATACACTTTCCACATTTTGAAAAACAAGCAAGACCAAACAACACAGAATTATTCACCGGTTCTTTAATGAGACGAAGCAATTTCCAGCATTCACTCTTCCCCTTGTGGTTTTCAACATGCACATATTTGTTGGCTTCGACGCCTTTCTCAACCTTTTTATTATTAAATCCATCCATATTAACAAATAAGGAGTTCATTTCGACATGACATATCATGGGAACGGGATGTTAGCTCATCAATCGAAAACCTCTGAATGCTCAATGTAAAAGATGTGATGTGAAAAGTAACTGTAAAAAAACGAATGGCGTTTGCCTGTACCTTGCCCTGGATAATCGCACTGTAAAAGAACGCAAAGGAAGTATCTTTTTACGATATGGTGTTGGTGTGTCTGACGTCGGTCGGTGGAAATCTTCGTTGCTTTAAGAAAGTGACGGCAATATGTTTTCATGGCAAATCCAGTATTGACTACAGAATTCCACAACACGCATTTTTCGTTGGAACATATTTTTCTCTTTTCAAAAATAAAACGGGAATAAAACCGGGTGAGGAACACCTTGACCCGACCCATTGGACCCGCAAAAAATTGTTGACCCGTGACCTGTTTCCATCTCTGGTCGTAGCCACTGGCGTATACACATAGGGTAATTTGGGGTCAGAATTCCCACTCCCTGGTCTACGACGTGATGTTTTTATTTTAAGAAAGGTAAAGTCTTGATGGAAAAAAATGAAATTTAAATTTCAAAAACGTTTTACTGTTTGGTGGAAATGTGAAGTTCACACAAACTTTCACGAACTGCATTCAATAAACTGAAGTGAAAGATATAGTAAAAAAAATCAGTTTGATTTCTTTTAATAGGTGGAGTAGCGGGATAATGGAAGATCCACCACCAGATCACCTTCACGGCAATGCCACATCATACAGTCAACGGCACCGAACTTCACAAATAAAACGGCATGTGATTGGTTGTTACTTGTTCCAGAGGGCTCTGCCTTTTCTTGTTGCAAAGGATTTATGCTTGACCTTGGTTTACTCTTTTGACACCTGTCCTTTTGATTTCTGAATGAGTGACGAACTATCTAATACTCTCTCTATCTCGTCTGCTCATGGCGGGTTGATTTCCTCAAAGACGACTATGTGCTCCTGAGGAATACCTGCCGAATTAATGCAACAGGATTGCCATTGCTCCGCTAGATACGGGTAAGGGAAAAAGCGGATCCAAGGCCGACTTCACAGGGGACCATCTACGCATTCGCGTCCCCAAACACAGGGAGTCTGCGGAAAAGCCTGGAAAAGCCGCAGATTAAATGGCCAGCAGGACTGGGATTCGAACATCAGACAGAAACGCCCACTTCCCATAGAGCGCGTAGCGACTTATCCAACTGCGTTATGCCGGTGTTCTATCTAAAACAGCTCGTCGAATTGAGTTAAGTTTGAAGTAAGTCAGGAAATAAATATTTCTTAGTGCAATGGGAGCATGGTTTATTTTTAACATTTAAGACTGCGTATACCACGCATTGTTGGAGTGTGAATCGACTAAAAATGTTAACTGATTAAGCAAAATTAGTTAGTCGACTAATCGGCTGATTGATTGTCCCCTTTAAATAAAATAGCCTGCAACACTACTTCTGGGAAGACTTTTTTCGCTAAATCTTCCCCATACCAGCATCCTGTATACGCCGCTGCTTGTAGAACCTTCTCTTCTCTTTAGTTTTGCTTATCTTTATACACCTCTAGATGCAATGACTTCTAAAGATATTTCATCGAAGAATTTCTTTAGAGGAAATATATTTGGTATTATTCTGAAAGAACGTTTCTTTCTCTGAGCGCTAATAATTAATTGGGATGATGTCATCGACCGTGAAAGGCGTTAAAAGAGATGAATTCCGGCTATCTGAAACCAGTAGAAGAGGTTTAGGAGAACGGATGTTTGTGAATGGGTTCTTAATGTCCGAGGAAATTAGTTTACTCGAGGTGGCTGTCGTTTTTCCTGTACGGCTTCTCCATTAGCTGCTGAGAATTAGGTACAGTCAATTATTCTCGAACGAGGATTGAACGTTCAGGAACTGATATCTAACCGGAGGAAAGACTAAAGTGAATGTCGCAGCCTTTTATCCACTTATTGCTTTTGTCCCGTCTACTGGTCACTCACTTTCGTGCTTCTAATACAGTATTATATGTTATATGAAATAGGAGAATTTCGGAAAATGTGAACTAGCAACAAAAGCTTCTAAAGAATGCGTTTCAAGGTGGACCAATTATTAATTTCAGTTCCAACTTAAAGTAAAGGAAGATTACATATACGAGATAACAGATGGGTTGATCTTTTGTTTCGTGAGCCAAAAAACATTTACGATGGTCTCACGACGAGAATCAGTGCATAACAGACGCCACTAACGTTAAGTACATCTTTTATCCCATTTACAAGGTTTGGTTACGTTAAAATACACTATCTACCAACAAGTGATTGGACACCCCTGCAATCGACGATATCTGCGGTCCAGATACACGTCGTCCCGGCCGCCGGCGTTAAATATCGTCTGGGAAACAACAACTCGCCACGCAGTTCGGAGCTCTCTGATTTCGAGAAAGGTGTAATCGTCGGGTATCACAGAAATGGCCGATTCATACGTGACATATCCAGCTAGTTGAAGTACCCAAAATCGACAGTGGCCTACGTGGTTGGCAAGTGGAAGATGAGAGGTGACTGTTGGAATGTGCCCCGACCCGGCAGACCCACAAAACTGGGAGTTAGAGACCGACGGGTGCTGGCTAGAGAAATTCGGAAGAACCGCACCAAATCCATGGGCCACATCCGCGAGGAGTTTCAACAGACATCTTATAACGAAGTAAATTTCTCCGTCATTTCTGTCCACGCCAGGATTCGAACCCGGATCCCCTCATTCCGGAATAAGTCACTCTACCAGTTGAGCTACGCGGACATTTTATTCTGATTCCTATCTGCCTTTATGTCGTGTACGTCCTTCTGGCAGGTACGTCACATCATCTCCCCCTTATTTTTTTCGAAGTGCTGCTCTTATTTTTCCTATCTCGCGGTGTGGAAATAACATCACACCAATACGAGATTGTGAACGGTCGGGTCATCCGGATAGTTCGGGCGCCATTATAACGAAGTAAATTTCTCCGTCATTTCTGTCCACGCCAGGATTCGAACCCGGATCCCCTCATTCCGGAATAAGTCACTCTACCAGTTGAGCTACGCGGACATTGATTCAAATTGCTATCTGCCTTTATGTCGTGTGCGTCCTTCTGGCAGGTACGTCACATCTCCTGGTACGTTACATCATCTCCCCCTTATTTTTCTTTCTTTCGAAGTGCTGCTCACATTTTTCCTATCTCGTGGTGTGGAAATAACATCACACCAATGCGAGATTTTGAACGGTCGGGTCATCCGGATAGTTCGGGCGCCATTATAACGAAGTGAATTTCTCCGTCATTTTTATCCGCGCCGGGGTTCGAACCCGGGTCCACTCATTCCGGAATAAGTTGCTCTACCAATTAAGCTACGCGGACATTTGTTCTGATTCCTATCTGCCTTTATGTCGTGTGCGTCCTTCTGGCAGGTACGTCACATCTCCTGGTACGTTACAATCTGGGAGTGTTCTTTCGATGAATACCATTCGTAAGGAAGTCCATCTTCTCGGTTATCATGGACGTGCTGCCGCCCACAAGCCTTTGATCACCAAGTCCAATAGCGCTGCTCGGATAACGTGGTGCAAAGAACGTCGACAGTGGACCGTTGAACAGGGCAAACAGGTTCTCTGGAGCGACGAATCAAGGTTCACCATCTACCGTTCTGATGGCAGGGTCTGGGTTTGGCGTCTGCATGGAGAACGCCTCCTGCCGGAATGTATTGTGCCAACTGTGAAGTTCGGTGGCGGTGGAATTATGCTATTGGGGTGTTTCTCCTGGTATGGCACGGGACTCTTGGTTGCAATTCCTGGTATACTCAACGCCGAGACCTACTGCACCATTTTGGATGACCATGCGCTTCCTACGTTGTGTCAGTTTTACTGGGTGGACCCATGTTACTTTCAGGATGACAGTGCCACTTGTCATGTGGCGAGGTCCACCACGGCTTGGTATGGTGACAATAGGGTTAATCGAATGAACTGGCCTGCGCAGAGCCCGCACCATAACCCTATCGAGCGCCTCTGGGACGAGTTGAAGCGTCGACTTAAGGGGTGCCCCCACCGTCCGAAATCGGTGAAGGAACTGACCTGCCTTCTCCAAGCCGAGTGGAAGAAAATACCACTAGCCGTCGTACAACACCTGATTGAGAGTATGCCCCGTAGTGACGCAGCTGTAATCGCCGCTCGTGGAGGCTCCACCAACTATTGAAGGTGAATAAACTTCGTATTCTTTATTTTTTTTTTTTTGATTGAAGGTTTAACGACCACCGTGAGCAACTCAATGGGCTATAAGCAGTCGCCCGTCCCTAATTTAGGGTCACTGGTTCCAGGGAAGGGAGAGAGCCAGTGCCGTAAGACAAACACAACATCCATGCCTCACCGGGATTCGAACCGGGACCCCTTTCGGACGAATGATCAGAGGCCATCGCTTAGACCACTGCGCCACCGGGGCGGCAAACTTCGTTTTCCTTTGCTATCACAGGTGTCCAATTACTTGTTGGTAGATAGTGTAGTAAAAATATATTTGTAATGCGATTTATTGACGTCAAAACTGAAATGGATGTTACCAAGCTTTCGCACATCAACCTGATGGCTTTTTTCAGGAAAGTAGACAGAAAACTGGAAGGTAGCTAGGAAGATATTTTTCTGTCTAAAGTTCCTAAAGAAATCCATGTGGTTGATGTGAAAAAAATTATTTGTATTTTTAAGCGGGTAAAACGGATTACTAATATAGTTTAGCTGTTTTACGTGTAGCTGGTGCACAGGTCCTCGTTATTAATCAGTTTGGTTGTATTATTCGCTCTTTTACCTGGGCAGCAGCCTCAAGAACGAACGATGGCACAGGTGAAGTTGACAGAGCACTATATATACAACCCGAGGACCTGCTTTCGGTTAGTAGAGTGTTCGGAGTCAGAATGGAAAAGCTGCCGATTTATCGGAGTTTGATAAAGGACAACGTGTGATAGCACGGAGCCTCGGAACTACGATCTCGGAAACGGCGCGGCTTGTGGGCTGTTTACGTTATGCTGTAATGAGTAAGTATCAAAAGTGGTGCACAGATGGCCAAACGACGATTCGTCGTCCAGCCGCGTGTCTTCCGCAGCTCATTGATGCCAGAGGGGAGCAGAGACTACCGAGCATTGTTCACAGCGAGCGCATGGCCACAGTGCGAAAAATCACCCGCTGCTACAACAGTGTCACAGCACACAGTTCATCGCAGCCTTCTGCACATGGGCCTGCATAGGCGAAATCCCAGCCGGGTCCTCATGCTCACTGCACGTCATCGCCAAGAACGCATGAAATGGGCCCCAAGATCATCGAGATTGGACCTTGGACGATTGGAAGAAAGTGGCCTGGTCTGACGAATCAAGATTCCTGCTGCATCACGTAGACGGCCGAGCGCTGATACGCCGATTACCAACGGGGGCTATGGCACTTGGATGCACTGTTGGGCGGCGGCGGCAGTGTTATGCTTTGGGCGATATTTTTTGGGACACGTTAGGCCCCATTATCCTTATAGCACGATCCTTTAAAACTGTCAAGTTCACCTATTCATGGCAGTTGTATTCCCTGAGGATGATGGTCATTACCAACAGGACAATGCTCCATGCCACACTGCCAGAATTGTCAAAGAGTGGTTCGAAGAACATGTTAGTGACTTTCTGTTAATGCTCTGGCCTCCAAATTTACCTAACATGAACCCAATCGAACATTTGTGGTTCGACTTGGAAAAGCGAGTTCACGCCAAATCACCCCCACCCACCCCAAAATGTACGGGAACTGGAGGACCTGCTTTTCAAAAATCGCTTTATTGGTATAACGAAATAAAATAGACTTTCAGCATGAAGCGTCTTACAAACAAAATTCAAACTGATAAAATCAATGATATTTACACTGCAATGAGAAATGTTGATGATACCGATATGCTGCAATTGAGCTAAATACACAGCAGGTGTAGGGAAAAACACCATAAGTTGGTCAACGTGTCACATGACACTGAAGGAACATATTTCCAGGTACACTGTATTGAAAACTTAAAACGCATGATAAAGTAGGCACAGGTTGAGCAAAAACAAAAATGAAATAGAATGATAATTATATACATAGGTAACATTCCATAGCGCAGGCATACGTAGAAGCGAAACGACGGCGATAGAAAAACATAGTATAACTTATGCAACGAAGAAATATATACTACAATGAGAAATGTTAATGATAAGAAGATGCTGCAATTGAGCTAAAAACACTACAGGTGTAGACGAAACACCGTAAAGTGGTGGCCAGCATGTCACATGACACAAAAGGAACATATATGCAGACAAACAGTATTGAAAACTTAAAACGCATGATAACACAGGCATAGGTTGAGCAACACAATCATGAAATATGATGACAATTATATGCAGAGGCAACATTATAAAGTGCATACATACTCAATAGCTAAACGAAATAATAGAAAAACATGGAACAACTCGTGCAATGGATAAAATAATATGCAATGAAAAATGTTGATACTAGGAAGAAACTGCAGTTGAGCTAAATACACAACAAGTGAAGGAAACACATCATTGGGTGGCTAGCGCGTAACATGACGCTGAAGGAACATATTTGCAGGTAAGCAATAATACAAACTTAGAGGGCACAATAAACAGGCACAGTTGAGCAAAACGGTGATGTAATAGAATGACAATTATATACATAGACAATAGTAAGCAGTGCTGACATACTTAATAGCAAACCGAGGTAAGAGAAAAACATAGTACAACTCATGCAAAATAGATAGCACGTAAAATACAGCAGAAGTTACAAGTGAACACACTGTGCACACAATTGTAGTAGAAGTACAAAAATATTTCACTAAATGTAATAAAACACGACCAACGCCGTGAAAATGCAACACTCAGCGCCACATTCTGGTGCTAAAAAGAGAAAAAGTTCTAACGGATGGTTAGATTGAGGAGACCTGTGTCCACCGCGAACCACGGGGTCAGAGGTACCCACGTGGAATGGAAAGCTGCTTCTCGATGGCTGATGGAAGCCAGGCGGTGCTCAACGCGGAGACGTGATGTTAGACGATCTCTGAAGTGGCACACAAGTGCCGCACTCGCTTGTTGAGGAGAAACAGGTGAGGAAATGCTCCGGAGTTGCTGATGGAACACGTAAACTACGTGTTTGGCCAGTACAAAGAGATATGCACAAAGAGAGGGAAGAGGAACTGGTGGATTATCACGTAATAGAAGGTGTCTATAGGCTGTAAAAGATAACTCTTGGGAGCAAGAGGAACTGGCAATCTTGAAGGCTTGATTGAGTAGAGGCTGTAGAACAGGACAATATAGGTAGACGTGAGAAACCTCCTGAGCGCAGAAGGAGCAAAGAGGGGACGAGAGTAGAGATATACGATAGAGAAAAAATGGAACAGGATGACGATTATAGAGGAAGAGCCAGTGAGTGTTTTGTTCATGAGGTGTGGAGAGGGGGAGCGGGCAGCTGCCCAAACGGCAGAAAGAGAGGTAGTAGGAACATCAAGTATAGGAAGAGCAGAGGGAGTGGAAATGTGCACTAGGAGACGATACAAAGATTTAGATGAGATAGAAACAAAAGGTTGAACCGTGTGAGCGTGCCTGAGGAAGAACGGTAGCGGAAGAGGAGCAGAGAGCACGGAAATCAGACCAGAAGGGGACGCCAAATCAGGGAAAAGAGATAGGATAGCAGAGTGCAGAGAGTCAAAGACGAAACGAGCAGAACGGGATGATAGAATAGCAGCTGGGAGATCGGCGAAAGGGCGCCAGGAGAGGTCAGGATTAATCAGGTCTTGAATGGTTACGACACCGGCACGAAGCCAGGAAGAAAAGGCAAAGCAAGGGAGGTGGGGCGGGTGGAGAAGAGAGTTGAAAAAGAGATGTTCAGCAAGAAGCTCAAGAGTTGAATAAGGAAGGGAGGGCAGAAGGGGAAGAGAGCGAAGGAATTTAAGAGCTTCAGAATAAGCAGAGGGAAGTTTAGAGGGGAGAACAGGACAACGGTCTATAAGAACTAGAGAAGAAAAAGAGAAGTGGGGGTTACGCCTGGAGGCGAGAACGTTTCTTACCTGAATTGTAGATGTAACTGGAGCTGTGAAGAGACGGACGAAATGAATGAAACGGTGTACCTTATAGCTCAGAGAAACATCAGGAAGACCGGCTCCACCAAACGAGGGGGTGCACAGAGCTTCGTGACGGAAAGCCAATGATGTCGCACCCACATGACCACTGTAAGACGGCGGGTGATCTCTTGAAGACAAAAGAGCGGGGTTGGAGCAGCTATCCAAGAATGCTGACACATGGACAGGAGATATGTACGAGTGAGTCTCGCGCGCTGGTGATAGGATGTGCAGAACTGCACTCGTCTCCAGTACACCGCAGAGTTGGTCAGACGAGGATGTAAACCGGTGCGAGTAGCTTCTGAGGCTGCACGTGGCTGTCCTAGGTGAACTCCTAGGAAGCGTTGGGTGGTTGAAGACCATGCAGCACCCCATGGAGTATCTGTGCGGTTCCGCCACGACCCGCACCATAGACCGGTGCTCTTAGACGTGTTTAGCTCAGCAGCAGAACAGGAGGCGTAGTCGGAGAACAAACAACGAAGAAGGTGGAATTCTGATTCTCTACGAATGCAGACTGTAATGTCATCCGCATACGCAGAGTAAATCACTGAGTATTGTCGTGTACTAGCGACTGGCGCTGGAAGTGTAGCTAAGAAAGAATGTTGAAGGGAACGAAGAAAGGGTTCCACGGCGATCGCAAAGAGTTGCCCTGAAAGCGGGCTGCCCTGCCGGACTTCACGCTTAAAGGGGATTGGAGCTGTAAGGAAGGATGCCGTCTTGACATGGAAAACGGCGTCCCTGTAAAGAGAGAGAAGAGTGGAAACAAAGGCTGAAAGAAAACCAAAGTGCAAAAGAGTTTGTGTTAGGTAGTTATGTGAAACGTTATCGAAGGCGGAGCGGAGATCCAAAGAGAGAAGGGCTAAGGGTTCGGAGTGGGTTTGAGCGAGATGAATTAAGTCACGCAGGAGTTGGATATTAGTAGAAAGAGAGCGTCCAGGAACAGTGTAGGTTTGAGAATCAGCGATAATGTGAGGAAGGACAGAGTTGAGACGGTGGGAAAGAAGCTTAGTGAAGAGTTTGTAATCCTGGTTAAGAAGAGAAATGGGGCGTCAATTTCCCAAGTTAAGAGGGTCATGGAAATAAGACTACATGAGCGTCTGTGAAGCTCCTCGGGAGGGTGGGGGAGAGGAGAGCAGCAGAAATAGCAGGAAGAAGAAAGGGTAGGAGGAGAGGGAAGAAAGTACGATAGAAAGGAAAAGAGAGGCCGTCCGGACCCGGAGCGGCTTGAGTGTTGAGAGAAGAAAAGACATCACAGAGCTCAGAAGATGTGGGTGGAAGAGTTAAAGAGGTAGCTAGATGTGGGGGAACCTGAGGGAGATTGGAAAGAAGGTGAGAGAGAGAGAGTAGAGGAGGACGGGGGAGGAGCCTCACAGAACTTGGTGGCAAAAAAACTACGAGTGTGAGAACATAGAGCCGACAGATCAGAAGTCACAACACCAGTTGGTAGACGGAGCTGCCGGAGTGCGTTGGTAGACTTGCACGAAGACTCCATTGACGCAAGGAAATCATAGTTGCAATCTTCTGGGTGTAGGTGCTTTAAGCGGAGGCGTAATAGAGCCTGCTGCGCAAGAGGTTCAAGCAAAGCTTTAAGATCTGCCTGAACTGCAGGGAAAAGTGGATCTGACAACCCGATGAGAGCAATCTTCCGTCGGGCGTGATCAATTTGCATCAGGCGAGATGTTGACGCTGTAAAAGCAAGCTGTTTGATGTGCAATATGAGCTGATGTTTAACTTGCAGTCAATAAGTCAATGCACAGGGAGCTGATTGTATTCCAGCACGATGAGCACTGAGGAACGAACGAATGGAGGCACAAAAAGCAGGATCACTGAGTAAAGAAGTGTCAAGTGTCCACGGACGAACTGTCCTAGGGGGCGATGCCGAAGCAAATACTGTGAGAGAAACTGAACTATGATCGGAAGAGGCAGTGGGTTGTATTTGCGACTCAGAAATGGACGCAAGGAGCGAAGGTGAAACATAAAGGCGATCAAGGCGAGCAGTCGCTAGAGGTTGATTCCCGGATGATCTCCAGGTATGAGTAGTATCATGGGGGTTGAGACGGCGATGTGCATCTGTCAAGGAGAAGTCAGCGACGATCTCTTGCAGTAAGGCAACTAGAGCAGTGCGACGTTCTCGTGTAGCTGGAGAGCGGTCGAGAGACGGATTCAATGTACAATTAAAATCTCCGCCCAGGATTATTCGGTCGGAAGGCGAGACCGCAGACAGAGCTCGACGCAGGCGGGTAAACAATATTCTATGATGAAGAGAATACGACGGAACATAGATATTAAATATGTGAAAGCGGGTATCGTTGACAGAAAATGATGCACGTTGAAGTAAGTCTCGACAAAGGTTCCGAACTGAGAAGCCCGTGAGAGTGGAACGGAACTGTTGATGTAGGCCGATCGCTAGCTCACTACTTGAAGTAAGACGAAATGCGTGATGAAAGGCGTAATCGCTCGCACGCCCACGATTAAAATACGTGGAGGTGTGACAGTTCGTTTCTTGGAGCAGTAAGACGTCCGACCGCAGGGGTGAAAGATCCTCCATGACGAGAGCATTAGCTGGGGGCTCGCAAAGCCCCGACAATTCAAGGTGGTGACCCTGAAAGTGGCAGATCCACACTTATTTGGAACTCTGCACGAGCGGCTGAGAAAATCAATCTAAGGTGTTTGATGAGGGCCGGGGCCAACCACTTGTAAGCGGATTGCTTCTGATGGTGTCGAAGGAACGCATCAATGATGCCCGCTTGAGATAGAACTGCAGGGAGAACTGCTTCATACTGTCGTAAGAAGATGGTGGTAGCAGAGAAACTAGTCGTATTGCAACAAAACTGGTACCAGTCTTCAAGGGAGAGAGGCTCCCACATTTCGAAACAGTGGGCAAGGCCGTGAGTAAAGGCCTCAAACGAAATAAGGCCATGAGTGGAGGCCTCACCAGATTCAGCAGCTGAGGAAGAGAGAGACGGTGCATCAGTGGTACCATCAGGGGGAACAAAACGTCCAGAAGCGGACCGGGATTTTTGATTCTTTCGTCGAGCTCCCGTGCGAAGTTTCGAAGACCTTTTTAGCAGTAATCGTCGACACACGAGATGTGGTAGTAGAGTCAGAGGAAGGGTCCTCTTGGTCACTATCACCAGAGACCCCAACTGTAAAGGATGGCGAGCGATCCACACGAAGGTCATGAGAAATAGGAACTGACAGTGCTTGTCGAGATGTAGGAAGTAAGGGAAGAGCATCAAGTGAGGACGTATCAATCGTCGAAGACATCTGTTGACCAACGTCTGTAGTGCGACTTTTCGGTACACTGGCCTGAGGAGTTGTCGACGCGGAAAAGGATGTAGCAAGCACTGGTCTCTTGGAAGCTGGAGGCAGTCTGGAAGCACCCTGCGATGAAGATGGTGCAAGCGGGCAACGAGCGCGCTTATGACCTAACTCTCTGCACAGAGCGCAATGTTCTGAAGTAAGTAAATCAATCTTGTAGTGGAGTTGGCCTCAGCGGACCGTAAGAGATTTAGGAAACTTACGGAGGTGTTCCTCAGTTGGGAAAATAAGCCTGACGCTTCTACGGAAGCTCCGAACATTTTTATTGGCTGGATCCTTTAGTGCTGCGGAATGCGTGGTCACAGGACTGACCACCCATCCACACTTACTTAAGGCTGTGCAAATCATGTCATTAGAAATCTCAGGAGGGACCGGGTGCAGAGAAACTTGCACCGGGCGCTTAGCAATCGGTTCAGCGATTAGATGAAAGTCCCCAATGTAAAGTCCTTGGGTTAGGAGAGAATCAGCATAATCTTTACGCGAAAGATATACGATCACTGTGCGTGGCTTGCGAGTGAGATATGTGACAGAACCAGGAGGTAGAAATTCGAGGATAGTGTCACAATACACCTTCAATGGGGTATTGGGCAAAATATCTAGGCATACACCTAACGCTAGGGTAGAATAGAGGACTTGTGCGGAAGATGAAGCTTCTGGTACGACCAATTCAAGAGAATCATGAATGATCCGAACACAGGCATCTGCTAGAGAAGTACTTGGTACTTGCGGCGTTGGAGAAGGCCTGGAAGCAACGCTAGAATAGGAACGGGAAGGTGAAGCACTATGAGAAGGTAGAGGCTTGGCGCTGTTCAAAAGGTCTGGAGCAATCTTAGACGGCGTGCCTGAGGGCAGAGAGGCAGAGCCATCAGAGGCGTCCATGACGTCATCATCTACCTCAGGTACTCGTGATGTAACTCCACCAGAAAGAGTGGAGTCAGATAGCTGAAGAGTTGAAGAAGAAGACGCACTGGCATCAGGAGGAGGTCGATACTCCACATCTGCATCAACGGACGCTGATTGGTCGACTTCGAGAGAGGGCTGAAGCGACGAATCAGGAGGAAGCATGATGAGATCGGCACTCTTATCAGGGGTAGCCATCGCCGATGGCGAGGCTTAACTGAGTAAAAAAACGACTATCTTGTCGAAAATGAAATGCTAATAACGAACTCAAAAATGTACTCACCAACTCGGGAGAGCCGCCCCGGTGGCGCAGTGGTCTAAGGCGTTGGCCTCTGATCATTCGTCGGAAGGGGTCCGGGTTCGAATCCCGGTGAGGCATGGATGTTGTGTTTGTCTTACGGCACTGGCTCTCTCCCTTCCCTGGAACCAGTGAATCTAAATTAGGGACGGGCGACTGCTTATAGCCCATTGAGTTGCTCACGGTGGTCGTTAAACCTCAAAAAAAAAAAAAAAAAAAAACTCGGGAGACGTCAAAAAATAAAGGCACAACCTTCACCTTGAAGGCACGCTCGAAATAAGAAGCACAACACACACTTAATAAATACAGTAGCCAGTCAAACACGGAGCAAACTCAACCACGTTGCGGACAAGGACCTGCTGTTGACATTATGGTACCAGATACCCCAGGATACCTATTGCCACCTCATCGAACCTATGCCTCGCCAAGTGGCTACCGTTTTGCAGGCTAAAGGGGGTCCTACAGCTTATTAGGTAGGTGGTCATAATGTAATAGCTCATCAGTGAAGGGTTTAGTTGCGTTAAAATAGTAAAGGAATATTTCTATTGTGATTTATTGACGTAAAAACAGAAATGAATGTTATCAAGCTGTTGCTCATCAACCAGATGTATTTTTCACGGAACGTAGACAGAAAACTGAAAGGTAGGTAGGAAGATATAACCAATTGTTTTCTTCATGATATTGTTTTTCTGCATTTCTTTTTTAGAAACTGGATTTTCCTGTTTTGAGTGATACTTTTTCGCACTATTTGTCTGGGCTCTATATATTCCACTTTGGAAATTTGCAATTCCTTTTTTTATCTCAATCTCAGTGGTTTTCTAAATCAGCATTTTGATTTGTTTAGATATTTTCTTCTTATGCAGTTTCTCTTAGGAGAATATATTTCTGTTGGCTATTTGGATATGGACCTTGGTAAGGTTTATGTTAACCTCAGGGCTACTTCTTTTACCGCACAGAATCGATCGGATTTTCAATTCCAGTATGTCGATCCTTGCCATATGTTTAATTGCCTAAATGATTAAACTCAGAGCTGCAAGAATGTCTTTTTACTAAAAAAAAATATTTATATACTGTGTCGTTTAAGGTATGAGAGTACAGATTGATAAAACCTGATGACGTAATTCGCGCTGTAGGAAAAATGAAGCTGCTGATGCTACCATGGAAAAGTTAAACCGAAAAAGATTTTTCACGTTATCACTTTAATATCTCAGGTAGTGTTAATGTTCCTGTTTCTTGATATTAGGGCAAATTAACTACGGCACGTAGGCACGATGTGAAAACACAAGAATATTGTTACATTCCAATATAGTTTGCATGCAGCTGAAATACTCACAGAGATATGAAAGGCGTGAGTTAACGAAAAACAAATTTAAAAGGAAGGCAAAAAAAAAAAAACGACATGTAAAAAATCTTGCTTACAAAATAGCGATTCATTTGCTAGTTTTGACAAAATATTTTTACGCTGTTTACATTATAAGTTATCGAAATTATTTTATTAAAATGGTTTTCTGGACTGATACGCAATGCAGAAAGAGACAGAGAGAGAGAGAGAGAGAGAGAGACTGTTCCACTGTCAAGTTGACTTGAATTCATCACGTCTATAAAGCGACTCCATTTTCGAGAGGCTTCAGATTAAGTAAAAGAATTAATCTTTTAGAGGTGTACAGAATCTCCTTTTTGTTCTTCACTTTTTTTACTTTGACTACTTTTGCCTTTTGTTGTTATTTTGCAATCATAATTCTTCGCCGTATACAAGATAATTGTTTTATCGCCTTATGCAGCAATTTGGATGCCATCTCCATATCTCCTCACTACTTTAGCAACTTACAAAATTACAAAAGAAAGAAATGTAAATCATTTTGGCTTTGAAAGATGCGGCAGTGTGCTTGCTGTCGTCTCATTTTTACTACTTTTTTCCTGTCTATTCATGCACACAGAATCCTTGTTTTCTTATTGTTTTCAGAATATACAGACACATTATTTCAGTTTAAAGGACATAGACAAGAGACACATTTTTAGTGTAAAAAATGGCGTTTCAAAGTTTTTAGTGCGAGTTCTATCAATTTCAGATTTTCAGCAGACTGAAAATCGGGATCTTCAAAATTCTAACGAGGCGTTGTATGCAGGCTGTTTTGGTTAAAATACCTGGACTTATTTCATAGGTTTACAACAAGGTTGGTTTTTACACTATTTATTTTTTTAAATTGCTTTTCAAATTCACCGTAAGCGGCTTTTAAAATGTTATTTGTTGTTGAACTGGAAGTTTTCCAAAGACTACCTTAATCACAGTGAAAGCATTTTATTCGAACGTCACAGTACTTCCAAAGCGAATAAAACTTCAATGTTTTTGAGATTGCAATTTTATTTTGGTTAAGTATTTTCTTTTCCGGTCGCTGAAGTTAGAAAATCGCAATATCTTGAAATGACATTGCTAAAAGCTCTTCTTCTGCCAGCGTGAAAGTTCTTTCACTATATGATAAATCCTAATACATTTCTATGCTTTGCACCTGTCTGTTTCCCGCTGATTTCTAAATTTCTCACCAGGCCTGTGCTATAAGATGTTTAGAAACGTTGAGGAAAGGATAATGTTACATGAGGTAAGCTGAGGGGCTTTTATTTCAACTGCAATCCGGGTGGCAGACACTTCAATCCTTCTTGGCTCATTTATCCTTCGCAGGTTCTTGCATGATTGAACTCAAATAACCAATTACATAGTCCTTCTTGTTTCTTTTTTCTAACTTCTTGAGAACATCTTTTCGTAATCTTCGAATGCCATCGCCGAGATCTTTTGATTCTTTTGCCATTAAAATCGTTTTGCACCTGTTCACACCCATGATATAGTACACATACCCTCCACTCAATTAGAAACTTTTATTCAATACCGGATTGCACCTGCTTTAACCCCAATTACAGCACGTGTGCGGTTTGACAGATTCCACAAGGTGTTGGAGTGCATCTACGTCTGCAGCATACCAGGTGTTCACCAAACAGTCCTTTAACTGACTCAGATTTCATGGAACCGGACTATGCTCCCGGATCTGGTTTTCTAACATGTCCCACTATGCATTCTCAATGGGGTTCAGATCCGTACTTTGTGTTGGCCAGGGAAGGTGGTGGAAATCGTAGTCATGCTCGCAGAGCCACTGCAGAACAGCCCTTGTGTGAAGGAGAGTGGTATTGTCGTCCAGGAAAGAGTCTCAACTTTCTGGATAAAAATTCAACATTGCCGGATGGACTTGATCGGCAACAATGTTCCGGCAATGCTTGGAAGACACCTGATAATCCTTGGAAGACCTTTGTACATACACTGCGTTAAGGCCATTAAAGAGTAGCGGCGAGTGGAAAGCACGAAAAACCACAAGTGCATTCTTCAGCTAAGTGCACACCACCTGGGATTACCCGTCAAGCTTGTTCAATTAGAATCTCTTCGTAACGAACAAACCTGAGCTGTTATTCAAGGTTAAAGTTACGGTTTGAGCATCGGAGTAGTAGTATTTTGGGTATATTATTTGCGTAAATTCTAATGAAAGCAGTATTAAAATTAATTAATTGTGGAAAATTATCTAAACATTATAATAGAAATTAGGCAAAAATAGAAAAACAAAAGAAGAACAGAAATTTGCGGATATATTTGGTATTCGAGAAACCTCCTAAAATTCGCGAAAAAGATTCCGGATCGCTATGCAAAACTATTACTAGCCTACTCATGCGCCAACGTGGCATTACGTGAAAGTGTGACTTCAGTAAAATGAGCCAGTTGCTCATCAACCTACGCAGTGTGCCCTTTGGCATGCGAAGTGGATGTTCACAGATCATGCAACATTTTACATGAATGGCAGAGTGAATACGTATAACACATCATTTGAGGTTCAGGACATCCCCATACGAACTATTAACTAGAAAGGGCAAGCCGTAAGGTGAATGTATAGTGCGGTGTGACACATACAAGGACTATGGTCCTATTTCTTTGCTGAGGACGCAGTGTGCTGTGTTCCATATCTGGACATGCTAGAGATCTTCCTCGTACCAGAACTGTTTCTTCGTATCTCATCTCTTTTCTCTGGAACAGTTCGTCTTTCTTCAGAAAGTTGTACTACACCACTTTCAGTGACGGCAATACGGGAATTATTGAACACCACATTCAAAGACACTTGGTACGGTCGAGGTGGGCCTATGGTTTTGCTAGAGAATTTTCCCGTACTGACTTCCTACGATTTCTTTGTGTGGGGTTTCATCAAGAACACCGTGTATGCAAACAGGAATATCAGAACCCATAGGAACTGAAGCAGAAAATTTCCGTAGTATTCACGAAAATCATTCGGAAAATGTTGGAAAGCCATGAAAAATTCAATCATCCAATATGAGCTTTATGGGGTCCGCTACGACGGGATCATTTGGAGGCATAAATAAACTTCCATTCATAACAATAAATTATGTCTGGTGTTGTAATATTAGATACTTTACATTCCATTTACCACCGATTTTATTTCGTCCCTACACAAACGGATCACGCTGTATGTTTAAACATTGTTTTTGTCTCTGCCTTTAGAATTTGCATTTGAAATATTCTTTAGCGATATCATAGCTTTCTCTACGAGGAATATCCTGCATATATTTTCTGATATAGATCTTCGATAGCGCTGCTCAGCGGAAAGGTCCAGTGTAGACAGGGATGTCTTAACGCGATCGGGAGCCCTGTGTCGGTCATTTTTGGGGTCCCTTTCCAGACTAAGTTTCAAATTTCCAAATTTTTGCAATAAAAAAATTACGTTGCACATTAATCTGTTGATAAAAGCAGACTCAGAAAAGAAATAAGAAACGAAGTTTAAATTTAATAAGGCAACAGCGAGCTGAAACTAAAATTAACATTTTCGCGCATAATAATAGCTTTATATCGTAATCAAATCAAGAGAGAAATTTGTTTCCTAAAGCTAAACGTCAGTGCTCAGTGATAGCGCATCAAAGAATCAATAAAAATCTATAAATTAAGAATATAAACATACCAGAATTTCTCCTTCTCACACTCGTTTCCTCATTTAAATGTTTTCTTTCCTTGTTTCGAGAGCGTCGAATTCCTTAATCACACAGGAAAAGTCTAATTCTTAATTGCGTTATTTCATTTTCGATGGACAATAACGATAAATATTTAAATCCCGATTCTGTCATAAAATTTCGAATGGCTGATTTAATTAATTTGAGTTTGGAGAAAGAGCATTCACCAGTGCAGTTAAAGATCATCATCGAAAGGAACACGGGCATTGCTATTTCAATATCTAGAAAAGTTGAATGTAAACCGTCTTTTTTAATCGACGAATGAATCTCCGAAATTGCATGAGAATTAACGTTTGCAGTCTTTAAATAATGCTAGCACTGATTTATTGAAAGAGAGCGCACTTGAGTCTTGACACAGTGCGAGACATGATTTCTTACAAGATTAGAAATTCTTCAAATGAAGTGGCTTAATAAATTTTTTGTTTCAATTAACAAATTTTAAGGCGTCCAGATTTCTGCGTTGTGTAACGCTTAATTTTTAACCTCCAAACTTTGAAATAAAAAAAATTAAACAAAAAATAAAATAATTACAAAAAATTTGCCACCAAATTGGGGCCCCTGTTTATTAGCAAACCGGTTCAGACGCTACCGCATGTAGAGTATAAACAAAGAAACATTGAAATCACTCCCCTGGTAGTGATTATTCGACTTGTTTCAATAACACACGGTGCATCACAAGTTCGTGAACAATCTTTATTCATGGTGAAACATAATCAACAGTGAACTTTATTAACCGAAGAAAGAATGATTTTTGTTGTAAACGTAAACGGCTTTCGTTAAGGAATAACACACATCACTAACACAAGTTATCTGTTCATCAGTATTGGACACACACAAACAAAATTCAACAACCATTGCACTCGGTTTCACACACACAACTCGTACTGCCTCGTCGTCGGGTAGTAAGAAGACTAACGTCACCCTACGCACGCGCGGTTGTGCGTCTCTCCAAGTCCGACGGTACACAGCGCGTTATTTGAAGAGCTGCTGCTCTTCACAGCGGACACGGTGTGCTTCTAACATTTTCTACAGTTTCACAATACACTGTTCTTCTTCTAGAGGGTTAATGCACACTTTTGTATGAAAGTGTATCTTCTGTTGTAGAAATTTAAAAAAAGAAAATGTTTTCTTGGTATGATACTCATTCTCATGGAGAACATTTTCACCCACTCTCCTTTCCAAATAGTACAAAGTTTTCTCGCAAGAAAGGATAAAGCTACACGTGTCACTGTTCGCTTTATAACATTGTTTCTGATTTTTCGATTTGAAAATTCTCATAGCTTCCAATACTTTCCACTATTGGAAATATTTTTCTTACATTTTGCGATTTTTCGCGATTCACATTTCCGCAACTTGTGGCTGTAAATAAACAAAGACATCGGTCCCTCCACGTTTTATCAACACATAGCAACCGAAAAATTGATCGGGGATCCGAATACCAGGTCTCTCGTAATCTAGCTGCGCGCGTTTGCTTTACGCGGTCGGCTAGATATCGAGAGACCTGGGATTCAGATCCCCAGAGGTGACCGGGAAACAATTTTTCGGTTGCTATGTGTTGATAAAACGTGGAAGGAGCGATGTCTTTGTTTATTCACTGACGCCACGTATTTCGAGGATTTTCACTTGTGGCTGTAAGAAGCTCTTTCTAGTTGCAAATGTTTCACCAATTCTATAATTCCTGCTGAAAAATTATTTTTATAACTAAATGCCCTTGCTACGAAAAAAATAGAGATGGTACCCTTTCTTCATAATAATTTATGCAATGCATCTGTTCCATGCCAAGATCTTTATGGGTGTGAGATAAAACGAATGGTTCGAGAGTACCAGTTCATTAACGTACAGTACATTGCAATCATTCGCATCACTCACGACCACGCCGAGCCATAGTTCGGTGCATTCAAAGTGGAATTAAATCACAACAACACGCAATAAGGTTTACTAATTCCTGACATTGAGCAGTAGTCAGGAATGTGCCAGCAGTAGTCAGGAATGTGAATTAATGAATGTTATAGTCGTAAAACCAATGAAAGAAGATATGTGAGTCAAAAAAGTAAATACAGGGTAATTAAAAATGATTGCCCCGATTACAAATGACAATAACGTGTTTATGAAGATAAATAGACAGTTGATAGCCCTATGCATAAAAGAAGGAAGTTTAAAATTTCATTGCAACCTACTACTATGTTGCTATGGTGGCGCAGATAAGTGAGCCACCCGTGCGGCAAAGCCTTTGGGAAGAAATGGCGACAGTAGCAGAAATGGCATTTTGCGTGCTGGAGTTTGAAAAGTGTTATTATGTTGTTACAGTGGATATAATGTTTAGTAATAGCTACAAACGTGCTTCTCCAGATGCTAAGAGCATAAGGAGGTGGCATAGGCAGTTTGTAGAAAGAGAATGTCTTTGTAAAGGAAAGGGTACCGGCCGACCACGTGTTTCAGAGGAAAATGTTGACAGAATTTGTGAGAGTTCTGAACACAGCCCACTCAAGTCAATTTACAGCGCCAGCCAGGAGCTGCAAATGCCACAAACAACTATTTGGCGTGTTTTTAAACCGCAGCTGAAAATGAAACCCTACAGAGTTGAAATTTCGCACGCACTGAAGACCGACGACAAAGTGCAGCGTGCTACCTTCTCTGAAACCATTCAGGAAACCATGGAAAATGCCACATTTGTTTCACTCCTAATGTTCAGTGATGAAGCTACCTTTCATATCAGTGGCAAGGTAAACCGCTACAACACTCGCATATG
Source organism: Macrothele yani (assembly GCA_039090855.1). Taxonomy (NCBI): domain Eukaryota; kingdom Metazoa; phylum Arthropoda; class Arachnida; order Araneae; family Macrothelidae; genus Macrothele; species Macrothele yani. The sequence continues at coordinate 8,457,888 of CM077004.1, forward strand.
GGGCGCGGTAAAACATGTTGCTATGATTAAACATGAGCGTGACTCACCGAAAGTCAATGTGTTCGCAATTTCCAGTGTTTTTCTTCATTGAAGTTACAGTAACAGGTAACGTTTATCTATATATGGTTCAGCAATGGCTACTTCAACAAGTAGATGACGATTTCGGGGACTACATCCTATTGCAAGATGGAGCACCCCGACATTCGAATATGCACGTTCGCCAATTTTTCAACGAAATTCTTCCGAACCGTTGGATTGGTCGTTGTGGACAGGACGACATGGTTTTCTGCAAGTGCCCCCCCCAAATCTCCGGATCTTACTCCTTGTGACTTCTTTTTGTGGTGGTACGTCAAAGACCATGTGTATGTGCCACCTTTGCCGAGAACACTGCAAGAACTAAAGATCACATTCAGCTTGCACTGGCATCAGTGACTACGGACATGTTTCATAATGTATGGCGTGAAATGGATTACCGTTTAGATGGTGTCAGCGTGAACCACGGGAGTCACATGGAACATTTGTGAGGTATGGAAACAAAATTCTAAACTTCCTTCTGTATTGTGCAGCAATGTGGTCTCTGTATCTATGTTCATAAACAAGTTATTGGCATTTGTGATCGTGACAATCATTTTGAATTATCCTGTATTTACTGAACTATGGCGCCGGCAATGATAATTATTTTGATTGTTTAGTTTTTCAAAAACGATATTTATAATTGGTATTTCTCTGGTCATCGGCTTTCTTGGCCAGAGCAGTGGACCATTAAGTGGAGGCATTCATCTTATGCCTGGAAATTCAGTAACGTTTTAGCGATATGGAAGGTTTTGTATAATGACTGCCTTTTGGATTGGGTGAAGCAGTCTTTGTGGCAATCCAAACTCCACGAGATTTTTCCGAAAATTATTTGGTACCACTACGGTTGCCGAAATGACAATTGGTATGATTTGGGTTATGCTTTGTTTCGAGATCCTTTTTGGATTTCTATTCGCAGGTTCTTATATCTCGAGACTTTATCAAACACTGTTGTTTGGATGTGGGAACGCTACGTCTATAAGTATCTACACCTATTACGTACACTGCAGTGCAAAACTTAAGGACCGTTCGGTTTTTTCGCCGTAACTTCGTAATGAAGCAGCCTGGATAGTTGAATGTAATACTACAGAGACCTCCGTATGTACCAAACGGGGTAATGAAAAAACACATGAGCAAAACTGAATACAAAAGTGTAAACTGGGACTTTACGAAGAAATGACCGTAAAGCAGTACACACTATGGTACAGAGCCAGGGTTTCCACAGATGGATTACAGCAAAGAGGTGTTCGTCAATAAGGAATATGATGTATCCTAACATCAATGGCTGCGTTGCAGCGTCTGGCCATAATTAACTCGAGCCTGTCGATGAGTTCTTGGGATAACTTTGCCCATACCTCTCGTAGTGCACGTTTCAGCTAATGGACATTTTCCAGCTGATGTGGGTGTATCACCTCACGTCTCACACATGTTCTATGGGATTTAGAGCCGGAGAGTACGTAGGCCAATCCATTCAAGTGATATGCTTCCTTTCCAACAGCTCAACTACTGAACGGGTACGATGGGGTCTGGCGTTATCGCGCACAAACACGAACTCGGAACCAATGGCACCTCGTAATATGAGCACATGGGGGAGGAGAACTTCATCGCAGTAGCAGTTTGCGGTTACGGAACCTCCTTCGACAATGTGGAGCTCAGTACGACCACTCAGCGTAATGCCTCCCTAGACAAGCACACCAACACAGCCATGCCGATCTCTTTCGTTATTGTTAGCCGGCCGATAACGTGTTCCCACCTCTCTCCAGATCAGCTGACGTCCAGAATTGCCGGTGGTACTGAAACGACTCTCATCCGTGTAGAGTACCGTACCCCATTGCTCTATGGTCCAATACTTGTGGTATTTACACCATTGTAATCGATGTCTCCGATGGGTAGGCTTTAATGGTATGCAATGTTCCGGTCGTTGGTCAAATAGTCCACCATTATGTAGACGTCTGGCAACGGTGAACTGCGATACGTTGGCTTGTAGGACCATATATCGGTCATCTCTTGCTGTTGTTTTCCGTGGCTGACCACCAGCGACATTTCTAACAGCTGTTCCTGTCGTTTGAAAGGTCATCCACGCACGTGAAACTATGCTATTGGTCACGCTGAACTCGTGGGCGACACTCGTTACTGTTCGCTCTCCTCCAGCTTTCCGATTATTCGACCACATGGAAAATCATCTAAATGTCTTCGCGCGGACATTTTCTCGTTTGCGATTCACTAACAAACCACGCAAACCTCTTTACAACGCCGCACATTTTGCTTCTTATATCCATTTCAGCGCTGTTATGTGACCTGCGACATCACATTTCGGAAATTTGCATACAGATCGTCTTTCTACTGACCCGCTTGCGTTATGAAAATCTCCTCAAGCTTGTGTGTTTCACTGTGCGGCTATAATATGCGGCACTAATGTCCGTCCTTAAGTTTTGCACGCCAGTGTACAATAGCAATGTTAGGTCCATTATGTTCAATGATCTTCTCTGTGAAGATAAGTTTGTCCTAGTACGTGATGTAAGTCAGATTTTTGAGAATAGGTTCTAGTTGTCATCATCTGCAAATTTCATCAGGTGTTTCTTGTAGCTATAGATTGCGATAATGCAGTCTTAAATTCTATTGAAAAATCTCACGGTTTCTGGATAAAGCTGACGCATTTTTAATCATTGTAGTGAGGATTATTTTGTGAATGTTTTCCAGATCTAAGGACTTTGGGTTATTCACAGTGCAATTTTGCTTTTCCAACCTTGCAGTGAATCTGAATTATTTTCTGATTGAAAATGAATAGGAATGTATTCAGGTTCAGTGGAGTTAAAGCCTTCGTCAGCTGCTGCCACCGTTACAGTAATCACATCTCCTTTCCCTAAGAAGTACTGCTTCAGTTGTTTCTCTTTTTTCTGCAAAGATCTGATTAGCCCACTTTCTCCTTTCCTTTTCAGATAGTCTTTCAACTGACGATTTTGGATGGTGGCATCTGTATTTGGTTAAAAGCCTTCTAGTTAGTCTCTAAAGTTCCTGTAGTCCATTTAAGGATTTCAAAACAGTAGGATAATATGGCAATTGCTCGGTAGTTGTAGCAATAATCTTATTCTTGAAATATAATTTAGTGTTCAGAATGTTTTTAAGACGATAGCTGTATTTTGTGATAAATTCCTTTTTAAATCATTTTCATGCTATTTACAATTATCGTAAACCTTATTTCAGTCACACTTCATTATTTTCACAATTATCGTAAATCTTATTTCAGAACTATTATTACTATTATTATTATTATTATTATTATTATTATTGTTATGTTTTTCTTTTTTATTCGAAATATACGAAACACGGCCTATGACAATCAAACATAAACAACAAAATTATCATTGACTGGTGTTGTTGAGCTTATACGAATTTCCACCGGAGACCTAGGTATCAGTCAAGAATCGGCGTAAAATACACTGACAGAAAAAAAATCCCAACACAAAGAAGGGGTTGTGTTAGATAAACGATAGTTGGTAGGCGGTGAGAGTACATCTGTAAGATGACGTCAATACAAATTTCGCGCTCGGCGCATACGTGTGGCGCTAGTAGCGCCCCTCGGAACATGCAAAGCAGGTTTGCTGTAAATACGCGCTGTAACGTTCGTGAGCGTTAGTTATCGTTGAGATTCGACGTAGTGTGTTGATGTTAGTCAAGAATGCCTTTAAGAAGACGAAGAAGCCATTATCAACAGCTCACGGAGTTTGAACGAGGTCGTGTAATAGAGCTACGAGAAGGTGTATTTTCGTTCCGCAATATTGCAGAACAACTTGGCAGGAATGTAGCCACTGTGCATGATTGTTGGCAGCGGTGGTCAAGGAAGGTACTGCCTCAAGAAGAGCGGGTTCCGGCTGGCCACGTGGCACTACTGAGAGGGAAGACCGCCGTGTACGGCGTATGGCTGTGGCGCATCGTACCGCGTCTACGGCAACAATTCCAGCTGCAGTTGCCACCACAGTGACACAACAAACTGCTACAAATCGGTTACTTGAAGGACAGCTCCGAGCCAGACGCCCTGTAGCGTGCATTCCACTTACTCCAAACCACTGCCGTTTGCGACGTCAGTGGTGTCAAGCTATAGCTCATCGGAGGACGGAGTGGAGATCTCTTGTGTTTTCTGATGAAAGCCGGTTCTGCCTGGGTGCCAGTGATAGCCGTGTGTTGGTTAGAAGGAGGCCAGGTGAGCGCCTGCAACCAACCTGTCTGCGGCCGAGACACACTGGACCTACACCTGGAGTTATGGTCTGGGGAGCAATTTCCTATGACAGCAGGAGCACTCTCGTTGTTGTCCCACGCACCCTGACGGCATAGTTGTACGTCGGTCTGGTGATTCAACCTGTTGTGCTGCCATTCATGAACAGCATTCCAGGGGGTGTTTTCCAACAGGATAACGCTCGCCCGCATACCTCTGTTGTAACCCAACATGCTCTACAGAGTGTCGACATGTTGCCGTGGCTTGCTAGATCCCCAGATCTTTCACCAATCAAGCACGTATGGGACATCATTGGAAGACAACTCCAGCGTCACCCCCAACCAGCATTAACCGTCCTTGTATTGACCGACCAAGTGCAACAGGTATGGAACTCCATCCTCCAAACTGACATCCAGCACCTGTACGACACAATGCATGAACGTTTGCGTGCTTGCATTCAACATTCTGGCGGTTACTTTTTTTTTTTTTTTGATTGGAGGTTTAACGACCACCGTGAGCAACTCAATGGGCTATAAGCAGTCGCCCGTCCCTAATTTAGGGTCACTGGCTCCAGGGAAGGGAGAGAGCCAGCACCGTAAGACAAACACAACATCCATGCCTGACCGGGATTCGAACCCGCACCCCTTACGGACGAATGATCAGAGGCCAGCGCCTTAGACCACTGCGCCACCGGGGCGGCTTCTGGCGGTTACACCGGTTATTAATGTACCAGCAATGCACATTTAAAATGGCTCTTCTCGCGCTTACATTAAGCTGTGATCTTGAAACCTTAATCGATTAAATATGTTACCTATACAAATGTATTGCCGCCATTTCATTCCTCTACAACTATGTTTTCGTGGTGTTGGGATTTTTTTTCCGTCAGTGTATATGATGTTCCAAGTAAAGTTCTGTAAGTGGTATATCAGAAAGTTGCAATTTTTTGAAATGATTCATAAAATATTTTGACATGCTTCCAAGTTCCCCGATGACAATGGGGACTACCGTTGTGTGTTTAGTCCATAATTCTATAGCCAGATCTTTATAATTAGTCATTCTTTCTAGTTCTTTTTCATCGACTTTGACATCTCCCAGAAGCGCTATATCAGTTATTCAGACTTTCCGATTTTCTATGACTATTATCATTATAATAATATTAGGGATTCCACGTTTTCCTGAGGGTTTTCTTCTCTTCCTTCCGGGACGGGTACGACGTACCAAGTCTGGGAAGTGGTATTTATTTCTCTTAGTTGTCCAGAAACTTCCTTACTATCCTACAAGTGTTCAGGATAACTGCCTTCTGTAGTTCCATATAGGTGTTAGGTTGAAGGTATAGTATCTTTATAGAGCTGTGAATGGTCTTAGGTACAACTCCTGTGGCTGATATTACTATGGGGACGGTGGTGACGTTCTCCATATGCTACATTACCTTGACTTCGTATCGTTGGTCGTTATACTTTGATAGCATCTCTCCGTGCGTCTATTACATAATAAAAATAATATTAACATAATAGACGCACGGAGAGACCATGGAGCTACTCTCCGTGCGTCTATTTATTATTATTATCGTTATCATCATCATAAATTATTCAGATTTACACGAACACACGAAACGACCGGGACACCAAGAAAATGTGATACAGCTGAGAAAGTCCATCTGCGCATGCGCAAGCTATGTTCTGACCTCAGGATAAAAAGAAAAGTTAAATCGCAAGTGCGTTAATGAGTGGCATTGGCAACCTTCGGTTTAGATTATGTACAGCTTACAGCCTATCGTGTTATACATTATTTTAAAGCTATTGTCAATAACAGGTAATCCTCCCACGGGCGTTCGAGAGGAAACCAAATTTCGCCATGTCGCACCGTTTTCATAGCTTAAACAAATCATTTGTTTGATAGTTATATCACATTCGGCATCATATACTCGTAGTTTACATAGATTGCAATGAGTTATTCTTGCATTAATAATGTTCGGCGATAGTTTAGTAAATTATATCGCTGAGTAACAATGAAATACACTATTGTTACGTCACTTAATGGGACAGCATACAAGGGTTTCGACTACTTCCGTCACCCAATTTAGTTACATCGAAGATTTTCACTTGGGATTTATTTTACTGCTGTCGGGAAGATGCATAGCTTCAAACACAGAGACAGTTTTTCCTTCCACATAACGCGTAGGTTTTTCGGCTGGGAAGTGTTAATGCACTTTCTTTCTCGCTGATTTCTCCTTTTCTAAAAGACCCTTTTCAAATGAGATTATGTTGGAAAGGTTTCAAAATCCGTGCTTATTACACTCGAGAATTAGATGCCATCTTTCTTATTTTCATATCGTTGCATGTGTTATGTGGTGTTGCCTAAAAGCACCACTGAATTATATCATCTAACGACTCGACTTCTGCTGTTTCGTTAAATCTCTTGTAAGGAGTTTTTTTTTATTGAAGGTTTAACGACACCTGTGAGCAACTCAATGGGCTATAAGCAGTCGCCCGTCCCTAATTTAGTGTCACTGGTTCCAGGGAACGGAGAGGGCTAGTGCCGTAAGACAAACACAACATACTTGTCTCACCGGGATTCAAACCCGGACACTTCGTGGGCAAATGGCCATAAGGTAGCGCTTAGACCATTATATCCCCGGGGAGACAAGGAGTTCTTCTGATCTGAAGGAGAAACATTTTAAAATGATAACTACAAACTTTATTTCCTCGCTAAATTGTTTTTCCAAAATTAACGAATATGCTTCTAACCGTAGAAAGGGGAGATATCTATTATAAAGATCTTCCACCCTTTAGAAAGGAGTGTTGTGCTACAGTTTGTTTAAAAATATCATTAAACTATTTAAACTTCTAATTGAGCAATAACAATATTTTGTTTTCATTCAGTTTTGTCGATGAAACGTTTTATTTCTTGTTGAATTTAATATGTGTTTTAGCTATCTTGACTGCCGAGTCCTTCCGATCTTATTTTCATTGTGTCTTGTTAAAATTCTATTCATTTCCTAACCAGGAGATCCAACAAACGATCATCAACTTCTGGCATCACGTAGAAACAATAACCCCTGTCTCCGAACAAGCTTCGTAACTTGCAACATCATATCTCAATTTATTTTGTATTACACGATCTGAGCGTCTTAATATGATAAAGTAGCTTCAACGGTGCGATCCATTATCCTATTACGTTCGAAAGAATAAAAAAAAGGAGAAGTAAGAAATAAATTTAATCGTTGTCATTTGGCAGTTCACCAGACTACGTCTAGCTCCCTGATTGAAAGTTTTGCGTCTCTCACTTTTTTCTTCTAGTTTTCCTGGCATGAAATAAGAGTGGTTTCAGAGAATTACGTTCTAACTGCAATACCCAGGAAATTGCGCACAATAACAGGTTTTATCTTTCAAGTCAGCGTGATACCGTAAAAGTTGCTGTGAGACTTGATTAATGCTTTTGTTTTATGGCACTTGAGATGTAAAGACAGAAAGAATTAACACAAAATAAAGTTTAGCTTTCCGCTGCGCTTTTAATGCTTGTGATCTTTGGACTTAAAAGAAAATATCTGTAGATTCCATTTAAAGCCGTCCTTTTTATATATAACGTGACGTAGGTATAGATACCTTCAAATTTTAAGCGATCTCCACTTTTGATTTCTTCACACTGACTTTTATTCCACGTCAAATCTCAGAAAAGAAGTGCGCAGTGGTGAAGCTTTTAATTTCGGAGATTTATTACGTTATTTTATCTATCCATTGGTTCATTTAGACTTGGTTCACATGAAATTCAAAAGAAGCAGTTCTGGTAGGTGATCTGTTAAATTCAAAACAGTAGAGTTCGAAGAACTGCGGCTGTATTATAGAAATTCAGCAAAATGCAAATTGTAAACTAAACGTAGACAATGAATACAAATTAACAACCACAACAGTCTCTCAGGAACACAGAAAAGGATATGATCATCAACCAGAACTGTTTCTTTTGAATTTCATGTGAACCAAGTCTAAATTTATTGACCTCAGTAGAAGTTATGTTTTCTCTCCTACTGTATGTTTTTTTGAATGAAGGTTTAAAGACCAAATTGAGCAACTCAATGGGCTACAAGCAGTCTCCCGCCTTAATGTAGGGCCTCTGGTTCCAGGGAACGGAGAGAGCCACTGCCTTAAGAAAACACACAACATCCGTGCCTCACCGGAATTCGAAACCGGATCCAGCACGTACGAATTGACAAAAGTCAGCGCTTAAACCACTGCACCACCGCAATCCTACTGTATGAGCCGGAAATCATAGAGACTAATATAAACTACAAGAATGTATCAAACTATTGGGACCGCTTATTGTCCGTGGATAATGCTTTATTAACGAAATGTAAGCCCACCTCGGGCTTTCAGAACAGAAGCAATTTTACTTAGAATATACATAAACAAGCCATGCACATACGATAATGTAATTTGAGACACTTCTGAAATATATCCACACTGTGCCAGTGATTTTGGAGACCGAAAGTGTTGTATGTCCGATCGCTTCAGATATTCCCACAAATGTTCAGTAATATTAAGATTGCCATGGTAGCTGCCGTACCTCATCCTGATGCTCTGCAAACCTCAACCTGACACGTTTCTCACAATATAGGGGTCCGTTTTCTATTTAAAACCAGGTACGGTCATTAGAAAACAGTGCCTGTAATATTGAGAGCAACTGGTCCTCAAGAATGGATTCGTACGTTGGAAATGTGACACCACCGCGCAGAATAACCAATGGCCATAAAGAACGCCACGATGAGGCACCCCACAATATCAGGGGTCACAAAGACCCTGCAGAATAACCAATGGCCGTATAGAACGCCATGATATAGCACCCCACAGTACTATGGATTACAGGACACTGCAGAATAACAGATGGGCCCAAGGTACGCCACGTTATGGCATCCCACAGTATCAGGGGTCACACCACCCTGCAGAATAACCAATGGCTCTAAGGTACGCCATGATATATCACTCCACAGTATCAGGGATCACACGAATTTGCAGAACAACCAATGCTCCTAAGGAACGGCATGACATATCCCCCCATAGTAACACAGATCATACAACCCTGCAAAATAGTCAATGGCCCTAAGTAACGCCATGATATGTCACCCCACAGTATCAGAGATCACACACCCATGAAGAACAAACAATGGCTCTAAGGAACGCTATGACGTGGCACCTCACAGTATCCGGAATCACAAGATCCTGAAGAATAACCAGTGGCCATAACGAACGCCATGATATGGCATTCTCACAGTATTATCGTGCTGGTTCCAGCGGAGGTGCACCCGACGCAAAATTGGTAACCAAGGGGAATGTCAAGTGGATTGTGACTCGGTGATTCCTTGAATTAGGGATCACGCAGCTTCAGGATCCACTGACGGAAGTTGTGTTTCACACAGCAGATTTACCTTTGGAAGTCAAAGGGTCTGCCGTGTGCCGCAATAATTTTAGACAGTCTAGAATTTAAAACAAATGATAAGAATTACTGAGTCCCTGCCGTAGAAAATATTATTTCTATATATACAGGGTTGAACACACAATTTGCAACTACAGAAACATTCTTGAGAATATATTAGATAAATTAACACGTAAAACAATTTATAGGTCTTGTTTTAGCAAATAATAAGAAAAACACTCATAGTACTTGTAGATTAGCACTCGTTTTGCTAATAATCTAAAGAATGTGAGAATGTAAGTTGTCTTATATGGATTATTAAAGTTGCAGTCACCTATTGATTATAAATATACTAACACTTCGTTAAAAAAAGTTCGATGATAACAATAATAATGCCGACTTTTCTGACAGGAACCACCACGCGCTCATTGGTCAATCGCTTATTAAACCTTATTAATTTTAGCAGAAAACTTCGGTATGCATTGATCGCTAATACGCTGCTATTTTGAGGGGACAACAGAAAGAAAGAATGGGATGGAATTCCTAACTTAACATCCACCTGGACTGGAGACCGCGCTGCTGCTCCCGCAACACACCGAATGTGGAACAATATGGAAAGTCCGTTATTCTTGGCCTCCAAAACTATCTTAGAGTCAGCAGAACAAGAGAGTTTTTTCACATAAAGCCACCGGGATCCTTAGCAACATCACATCTCCTCGCCTGCCCATTACGCTCCTCTGTGTCAGGTCGGTTTGCTGGGCTCGGAGTCCACTTTGTTATCCGCAGGAATTTCCCCTAAAATTCTGTGTCGCACGTTAGCAGTTTCGGTGTGCAGCAACCTCCGGCTACAGTTTCCAGCTAAGGCACGAGGAAACATCCGTAGGCTCGGAGACTTCACATGCCTCCCTTTCTGACCGGATAAAATGGTGGTACGAACCCATCGGAAGACTCCGAGGGCTAACTTCTGAGTGCCTTACCGATTGAGTTATATCCGAGTTGAAGCGCTTACATGGCGGTGACAAAAGTGAACTGACAAGTGACACTGACGAAAGTCAAGTAACATGTGATTTTCTTCTCGAAAATGTTTTTACAAATCCTCGGAGATCCACCCAGTAAGTATCGAAATTGTGCAATCTCCAATCCCGCGCTGAGGAACGCAGGCCTCCACTGAATAAAATCTTCAAGTTGAATTTTTACTGGTCGGAAAATTAACATGGAATCACTCTATTTGTTAGGGGGTCAAAATGGGTATCTGATCTAGTTCTCTAATCCCAACCAATCGCCGACGCTGGAAAAAACACATACGTTGCGTTAGTCCGGGTGATATAAGGCACCATGTCATAAATCCTGGTTCTCTAAACGTGTTACTTTTTTTTTTTTTTTTTTTTTTTTGATTGGAGGTTTTACGACCACCGTGAGCAACTCAATGGGCTATAAGCAGTCGCCCGTCCCTAATTTAGGGTCACTGGTTCCAGGGAAGGGAGAGAGCCAGTGCCGTAAGACAAACACAACATCCATGCCTCACCGGGATTCGAACCCGGACCCCTTACGGACGAATGATCAGTGGCCAACGCCTTAGACCACTGCGCCACCGGGGCGGCACGTGTTACTTTCGACTCCACTTGGTCTGTTGGCTGCTCAAACTCTTTGTAAATGTGCAGACTAACTGACACTTAATGACCGTCATAAAACACTCCTACAAAGCAGTTCCATGCTGAGGACTCCGTCGCTTTCATTTTCTTCTTACACAAAGCGAAGCTCACGTTACCTAATTGCTCAACGGGGGAAAAAGAGAGAAAACGAATCATCCGAAATTGGGGCTTGTTCAGCCCTTGGAATCTCTACTGAGGACGTGGATGAAATGGCAAAAAAAACAAAGAAATAAAAATTACATAAAAAAAAGTACACCTTCTCCAAAAATTCATTACCCAAATCAAATAAATAAACAAATAAATTCCGAAATTGGTTTTCCACCTGGATGTGCAGCCTCGCGGTCGCGAGCGCTGTCACAACAACATCAAGGATCCACCTCCATGCTTCACATTGGGAACCCAAAGACAGGGTCGTACGCATCTGGGAAACAATGCGAAACACGATTATTCACAGCTGATGACATGTTGGCAGTCAGTAATATCCCAGTTCGTCCTTATGTGCTTTACACCACCTGTGGTGTTCTTTGCTTTTAACAACGCAAATAAACGTGAAAATGTCAGTTTACTTAGAACACAAGCATTGCGTGAAGCTTGGTTAACTATCGTAGCTGTTTTATTTTAGTTTCAACCCAGGATAACTTAACCTTTAATGTCCTTAAATAAGTGTACATCTTGTTCAATGACATATCTCACCCCTGAAACTAGATTCTAGTGAAAGTTCTTCGTTGAAGGTTCCATTTTTTTACATCTCTTTGCTATCTGCTACCTGGGCGTCAGTGCACTTCTTATTCATTCTAATGTAATTTTAGCAATCGAAAATGTACATAACATATGTGGTTCCATAAGAGAGACTACGGATATGGACTTGGTTCCAAAATCAAAGTGCCGAACGCAATAGCGGACAAATAATCCAAAACGTTCAATGAAATGCTACGATGTTCACAGGACATACGCAAACGGACATGTCAAAAAAAAAAAAAAAAAAAAAAAAAAAAGACCGCAGTGAAATGTGCATATCAGTAAGAAAAATGCTGTCCGATATGAAAATTGAGTTACGTACTTAAAGCCAACGGGAAACGGTAGCGGCATTTCTTGTTTATATCACGTGTAAGTTGCATTCCGTTGGCTGTAAATGCTTGTCTTATGCCTCATACGGTGCGTCCTATGCTATGCGGTTGCAAGAGATAGAACTACTAGAAGCAGGCCATCCTCAACCCCAGATAGCAAGGGTCTTGAATATCCACTCAAGAGTAATCTAGCGGTTATGGTGGCTACTCAGCAACAACGGTGGGGTGTCACGAAGTCAAAGTCAAGGTTGTGCAAGGCGTATGACACTTCGTGAGGATTTATGTCGCTTTAACCGCACGGTATCATAGGTCCTACACAGCGCAGAAATTGTATTCAGAGCCGTCCGCAACATGGTATCAAAGAGAAGTCATCGCTCTTTCGAAGAAGTTTGTAAGTGAGTCGCTGAAAAATTCTCATTCGCCGCCACCGGGAATCAAACCTAGAGTCTTCCAGTTACGCGCAGGACATACTTTCACTGCACCAACGCTGCCGATCCGTTCATGTTGTGCAGTGGAAGCATGTCCGGCGCGTAACTGGAAGACCCTGGGTTCGATTCCCGGTGGCGACGAATGAAAATTTTTCCGTGACTCACTTATAAAACGTGGAAAGAGCGATGACTTCTCTTTGATGTTCCTAGTCCACGTCAAATGTCTGTATTAATAATGGTATCAAAGCATGCTAAAACACAAATTTGTCGTTGACGGGGATCAAACCGCGTCTCCTCGCTCGGAGTGAGTTGCTCTAACCGACTACGCTATACCGAAAAAATGTATCGCTGAAGATTTGTTGTCCTGACACGTGTTTCGCCTCTGTAATACGTCACAAGCTAACGATATATGGAAGTACAAATTTTGAAAATGACAATCCGATTTTTGGCGTAAATGTGACAAGGATGGTAAGTCAGATAATATCCGAAAACTTGAAAATTTTCATCGTCCTGGAGCTTTCTTTCATGATTTCTTTCATGAGATATATGGAAGACTTAATGCAACTGGCCTTTATGTCCGGAGACCTATGGTTTGTGTTCCGCTAACTGCATCTGTTGTGCTAGCTTGAATCTGTGCCGGCAACAACATCATGGAGCCCAGACGTGTGGGCCAGTGTTCTTTTTACAGACGAGTAGGGATTTAGTCTAAAAAATGGACTCTTGTCTGCATTTCACTTGGAGAGAGCAGGAAACCCGTAAAGATCCTGCAAACGTCCTGTCTGGACGTTGAAAGATAATTACGTATTTCCTGTTGAGGCAGTGGTCTGCTCGCGTGCGATGACATTATAATAAACGGCCGCACACAACTCCACGTGTTCGTCCGAGGTAATGCAAATGTTAAGCGTTATAGGAACGAGATCTGCAACCATTTCTCAGAATTTTTCCGGAAACCCTTGGTTCTCAGTTTCTTTTGATAACGAATGATAAGGCTCGCCCGCGCAGAGCTCGGTTTCACGACGATTTCCAGCAGAGCGAGGGAATTCGGCTCATGAACTTGCCAGCCAGGTCCCCAGACCCGAACCCAATAAAGCCTTACAGGAATTCTCTGGGATGACACGTAGTAGTTCGTTAGCCTCTGCCCAGAACTCATTCCGCATCGACCGCATTGAAGAATGCAATTATTTTATATCATCATCATCATCATTGTCAACCATTATCAATCCACTGCTGGACGAATGTCTCCCCAAGTTTCCTCCACAACGGTCTGTCTTGTGCCAGTCTCCTCCATGTCACCCCCGCATACTTTCGAATTTCATCCACCCATCTCCCATGTGGTCTTCTTCTGGGTCCTTTCCTGTCCCTTGGAATCCAATCTAAAATTTCGGCTGTCCATCGATGATCTGTCCTTCTGGCTGTATGTCCAGCCCATTGCCATTTCAGGGATTTAACTCTGATCATGATGTCTTCCACTCTCGTCATTTTTCGGATCCACGAGTTCCTCTTCTTATCTCTCCTGGTTACACCAAGTATGCACCACTCCATGCGTCTTTGAGTTGTCTGCAGCCTTTGTATGTCTCTTTTAGTTAAGGTCCACGTCTCCGCACCATACGTAAGCACTGGAAGGATGCATTGATCAAACCCTTTTCTTTTAAGACATAATAGCATATTGCTCTTGAAAATTATGCTGTTTCTTCCAAAAGCTCTCCAGGCAAGTTTTGTACTCCGATTAATTTCTTCATCAATGTGACCCTCACTTGATATCTGCTGTCCAAGATAAACGTACGTGTCTGTTATCTCCAGCTTTTCTCCATCAATCGATAAATCTTCATTTCCTGCAAAAGCATTGAACATCACTTTTGTCTTCTGAAAGTTCATTTTTAATCCCACTTCTTTACTCTTGTCAGCAAGTTCCTGGATCATACTCTGCAGCTCTGATGGGGTAGTTGCAAAAATGACTACGTCATCAGCAAAACGAAGGTGGGTTAGATAATCTCTATTAATCTTTATCCCCTTGTTTTCCCAGCTCAGCGACTGAAAAACACCCTCCAATGTGGCATTAAAGAGCTTCGAAGATATGGTGTCACCTTGTCTCACTCCCTTTCCAATTTTTACGTGTGTTGTATTTTCAAACAGCCGAATCTTTGCACTTGCATTTTCATAGATGCTATTAATAATATTAATGTATGCATCTTCAATACCGCAGGTTTTCAGAGCCATTGTAACTGCTGATGGTTTCACCGAATCAAAGGCTTTTTCATAATCGATAAAAGCCATGCACAATGGAAGTTCATATTCCCTCGCTCTTTGAATTAGTTCTCTCAGTACGTGGATATGATCTATTGTGCTGTAGTCACTCCTGAATCCAGCTTGTTCTTTCGGTTGAGCCATGTCCAGTGTTACCTTCAAGCGGTGTGAAAGAACTTTAGTGAAGATTTTATAAACTACTGATAGGAGGCTGATAGGTCTGTAGTTTCCGAGATCCTCAATGTCACCTTTCTTATGTAGCAGGATCATTGTAGCGGTGTTCCAATCCTCAGGAATCTTTCCTTCATTAAGGCATCGAGTGAAAATTTGGGCGAGTACTGTTTCGATTTCTCCACTTGCTTCTTGTATGATGTCTACAGTAATTCCATCTTCTCCTGGAGCTTTTCACCGCTTCATGTTCTTGATTGCATGTGCAACTTCTGCTGGAAGGACTGGAGGAACTCTGGTACTGGTATCTTTCATGATGTCTGGAGTACATGTATCATCCCTTTCATATAGTTTGGAGTAGAAATCTTTCACTCTTGTCAAAATTTCGCCTCTATTTCTTGTTATAGAACCATCTTCTTTTCTCAGTTCCATAATCTGTTTTCTTCCCTTACTGAGATGTCCCTTTGCTATCTTAAGGCTTTGGTTGTTTTCAATTGCTTTCCTCACTAGTTCACAGTTGAATTTCCTTACGTCTTCAGTGATACTTTTTCTTACTGTCTTGCATAGCTCTATATATTCCACTTTGGAAGTCACATCTTCTTTAGTTGTCCTCATCTCTCTTCTTTTTTGCATCAACATTTTCGTTTTTCCTGATAATTTGTTTACATGCAACTTGTTCTTAGACCCAGCTAATTTTGTATATATACAAGTATATACACGGTCGAGTCACATTATTGTGATCAACACCTAATATCCAGAGTAACCGCCGTGTGCAGCGAGGATGGGGTTAAGGCGTTGGGAAAGAAGTTTAGTATAAAGTTTATAATCTAGATTTAAGAGGGAGATAGGGCAGGTCAAGGAGATCACCTTTCGTAGGGAATAGGACAACATATGCTACTGTGAGTCGCATTGGTAGAGGGGAGTGATTAAAAGCAGGAGGAAGTGCAGAAAAGAGAAACGGTAGAAGGAGAGGTAGGAAGGTTTTATAGAAGAGGAAAGTGAGGCCGTGCGGACCCGGTGCGGTACTAGAGTTTAAAGAAGAAAACGTAGATGATAGTTAAGAGAAAGTGGGAGGAAGGAGGAGGGAAGAGGCAAGATGGGGAGAAACTTCTGGTCGGTTAGAAAGAAGTGAAGCCAAAGCTGAAGAGGATGGCGGAGGAGATTCACAGAACTTCTCTGTTTAGTACTTTCGGACTTGGGAACATAGAGGGAGTGGATCATCAGACACCTCTCCAGATGGGAGGCGAAGGGGCTGAAGTGAATTCGATGCTGTTCGTGTTTTTCCATGGATGTAAGGAACTCGTAATTCGATGCGTCTCTCGATAGATGTTATAGCCGGAGACGTCGTAGAGCTTGTTGAGCCAGAGAAAAGAGGATTGATCGCAGTTCTTGATAGTGGCAGTAGCGGTCCCGGACGATTGGTCCAATGCCGATTCGTCCAAAGGGACGATTGGCCCAATGCCGATTGGTCCAATGGTTCGATTGGTCCAATGCCGATGCGTCCAATGGTATCATCTTACCAACGGTAAACTTTTTTATTTTCCAGAAAGGAATAATAATTTAAATTATTCTCCTCTTTATATCCTTTTGAAAGATAATTTCTGTACATTTAGTAATTGTAAACATTTTACATAAACCTGGTAAAAGGAACTCAATAGAGCATTTCTCAGCTGTTTGCAAAGCCCCTAGGCCGCGGGCATTTTTTGAAGATTTTAATTTACAACCTAGATATTTGGTATTTGTAAATATGTTACAAAACCTAATAAAAGACACTCATCCTATCATTTCTCATGTCTTTAAGAGGCACCTAGGCCCCGGGACTTTTTAGAAGATTTTTAGTTACAACCTAGATATTTAGTATTTGTAAACATTCTATAAAACCTTATAAAAGGCACTCATCGTATCATACCTCAGGTCTTTACGAGGCACCTAGGCCCCGGACCTTTTTAGAAGATTTTAAGTTACAACCTAGATATTTGGTATTTGTAAACATTTTATAAAACTTTATAAAAGGCACTCATCGTAACATTTCTGAGGTCTTTGCTAGGCACCTAGGCCGCGGGCCTATGAATTAATATTTCGTGCTTAAATGAAAGCGCAATATGATTAACTTGATTTAATATGTAAACGTTACGAATATGACATCGGTATAATAAAACGTCCTAAAAAGGCTTAGGCCTAGAGCCTATGAATTAATATTTCGTGCCTAAGTAAAAGCTCAATATTATTAACTTGATTTGATATGTAAACGTTATGAATCTGACATCGGTAGAATTAAAACTGTTAAAAAAGCCTAGGCCTAGGGCCTATGAATTAATATTTCATGTTTAAGTAAAAACGCAATATTATTAACTTGATTTAATATGTAAACGTTATGAATGATGACATCGCTAGAATAAAAACTGTTAGAAAGGCCACTGTCCAAACCCCGACCAGTTGTTTCCTTCGGGCAGTTGGCGGAAAACCCCACTGCATTCTACAAACAGAAACGGAACACTAGTATTTTATATTATTTCATGCAAAAGAGAAACATTGAAGTTGATAGAACGGCTCGTACATCAGTAACTTCATACGGCAGCAAGGACAGTATAACAAGAAAATGCGATTCCGCGATTCAAAAAAAAAAAAAAAAAAAAAAAAAGAAATCTGTAACCACAATATTACGCATGAAATGTAACATTATTTTACATTCTTTGGACTACCGGTACTTTCGTATAACATCGGAGATAGAATCAGAACAGGTGAGACTTTTTATAGCACGAGTAGCACTTCGGACAGATAGGACGGAATTGGATTAATCGTCCATTGGACGAATCGGCATTGGACCAATCGTACCTTTGGACCAATTGTCCATTAGACGAATCGTTCCTTTGGACGAATCGGCATTGTAGCAATCGTCCGTTGGACGAATCGGCATTGGAGCAATCGTCGTTGGACGAATCGTGCCAGACCCGGCAGAAGAGAGGATCACTTAGGCTTAGGATAGAGATTTAAAACGGACATGGTCGATACGCATGTTCTGAAGCGCTTTTGCTTTAAAAGAAAGGCTGCATACGTGGAGAACAAGTTGTTGTTTAATCTCCAACCAAAAGGTTAGACCACAAGGACCTGATTGAAGTTGATGTCGTTTGTCCTCAAGGAAAGAGCGTACTGAAGTACAGAAGTCTGGATCTGTAAGAAGAGTGTCGCCAAGAGTTCATGGACGAATTGTACGGGGTTGGGCTGGGACAGCTTGAATAATGAGAACGATGGTGCAATGGCCAGAAGAAGCTGTAGGAGTGATATTAGATTCTGTCACAGCTGTAAGAAGAGTAGATGAGGCGTAGTATATGTCAAGACGAGCTGTGTACGAATTTTGATTATGTTGCGAGCGCCAAGTATTTACAGTCGATGAAGGATGGAAGTGACGGTGAACATCAATGAATGAGTTGTCGGAGACCACTGACTGGAGAAGATTCACCAAGTTAACACGGCGTTCTCTTGTGGAAGAAGATCGGTGCAGGGTAGAATTCAGAGTGCAATTGAAATATCCTCCAATTAAAACATGTTCTATGGGGGGAACGCAAGACAGGGCACGACGAAGGCGAGTAAAAAGTATTATCAAGTAGGTTGAAGAGCTTGGGATATAAATATTAAAGATATGATAGCATGTTGAAGCTATGGTGAATGATGCACACTGTAATAGGTCTTGACCTAAGTTTCGAACAGAAAAAGAGTTGATAATGGAGGTGAAAGTATGGCGGACACCTATAGCTAGACCACTATTGGGTAATAGTTGGTAAGCATGGGGAAATGTGTAGTTCCACTGGCGCCATCGTGAGAATATCGTAGTGGATTGGCAATTTGTCTCTTGTAGTAAGAGAAGATCAGCTCGTAACGGAGTGAGGTCTTCATGTACCAAGGCATTAGAAAATGGGGATGCAAATCCCTGGCAATTAAGTGACGCAATCTTGAAGACTTTTTTCCATTAATGCTTGCTGAAGAACCTTGACAACAGGAGGAAATGATTTGAGTCGATTAAAATAGGTTTTAGCCCACGGATGTTCCTTGCGATGGCAGGAGAGGCATTGATTAAGGATTTGGATCTATTGAAGCACTAGAGGGAGAAACGATGCGTACTTTAAGAGTAAGGCATGCGCTGTGGAGTAGTCTGTCTTGTGTGATAGGTATTGATGTAAATCTTCATATGAAATCGGCGCAGTAGGAACCGAGCCATCCTTAAGGTATTTGACGAGATCCTCAAATTTTAGAGGATGCACTTTGTTGGCCTGGATGGAACATGCAACAGCCTTCGATGGTGAATTCTGACGAGAGGCACCCCCAGAACGGGGAGAGGTACGGGGTGATGCGGCAGTCTGTTTCTTCGGTGGGCGTCTTCAAGAGGATCCATGACGTTTCAGCGAAGGCTCAGTCGAGCTCTCATCAACCCGAGATACGTGGCCAGAAAATCCGTCATCAGCAGATTTAGAAGTATCGATGATAAGGGCAGTGGAGAAACCCCTGAAGGGGAACGGCGCTACAAAATGACGACGCATGGGAAGCGAACAATTAAGTGAGGGAAAGCCCAGTTGCTGGTCGAAGGAAGGAGCGTCCGTAGACACGCGTTGGCAAACTCCTGCAGTTGACGTTTTTGAAATTTTCAATTCCGAAGCTTTCTGTGCAGTTGCTGAAGATATTGCTCGGCTCAGAAGAGGGCCAGAAGTTGCAAAAGAATTATTTGGAGCCTGTGATGCTAGATGAGTGCAATGCACACGTAGATGATTCTCTTCGTGACAATAAGTGCAGTGGAGGGAGGTAATCACTTCAATTCTCCCACGTTGCTGTCCACAACGAACGTTGAGCACCTATAGGCAGGCGAGCAAGTGTTCATCAGATGGGAAGATCACTCTTGCACTTCGACGAAATCCCCCTATGGATTTATCGTCTGGATCTCTCGTTGCAGCTGAAAGAGTAGTAACGGGCCCAACAACTCGGCCGAACTTACCAAGTACAGTGCATAGCGCAACGCCTGATTTTTTTTTTTTTTGATTGGAGGTTTAACGACCACCGTGAGCAACTCAATGGGCTATAAGCAGTCGCCCGTCTCTAATTTAGGGTCACTGGTTCCAGGGAAGGGAGAGGGCCAGTGCCGTAAGACAAACACAACACCCATGCCTGACCGGGATTCGAACCCGGACCCCTTATGATCAAGAGGCCAACGCCTTAGACCACTGCGCCACCGGGGCGGCCGCAACGCCTGATATCTCAGGTGGGACCGGATGAAATGCAACTTGGATGCGCCTCTGATAGACAAGTTCTGGTAAAAGATGGACGACTTTGAGGGACAAACCTTCTGTCAAGACAAGATCCGCATGCTCTTTTGCTCTTTTAGAGAAAAGTACAATAACACACAGCTCGAGGTTTTCGAGCCATGCGAGTAATACTGGCTCCAGCTGGAAGTATCTGCTTGAGAGCCATACTATATTCTTTCAACTTTGTGTCTGGGAGCGCATCAAAACACACTCCGAAGTCCATTGTAGAATATAATTATTTTCCCGCTGGGGAATCTTCGGGAATATCTATGGTGGCAGTAGTGCCATCAACACTGACGTACGAGTCTGGTAGGACTTCTGCAACAAACTTGGAAGGAGCTTTTGTTCCAGTAAGAGCGCAGAGTATGCCCTAGGGGCAGGACTCAAGCGTGAAGACTGCGACGCAACACGGCTGTCTGCAAACGGCTGTTTGAACTCAGATGAAGTAGAGGGTAAATTAGCAGCGCTGTGAGACACATCCATGTCTTCACTTAAAGCAACAGAGGGTTGCGCTGCACTGACGTCACTGGTCGAAGCATCGCAAGCAGCTTGAGCTGTATTAGGGGAATCACTTTCCACTTCTAGTGGTTGGGTGACGTCACCTTCAAGCATTGGAGGAGATTGGTCTCGTATCGAGGAGGAGGAGGCAGGAAATGCCTCGCTGATATGGGTGGGGACATCGCTCTTATCAACAACCGCCATTTTTAATGGCGAGGACTACCTGAGAAATCAACCAGCTTGGTCGAGAATTCAAATGATGATAACAGAAAAAATAAACTACTCACCAACTTGGGAGATGTATCAAAACAAAGCACAAACCTTCAGCTTGAAGGAACACGAAAGGAAAATCACGAGCCACACGATAAAACACACCAAATTGGCATAAAACACAGAGCTCACAAAAGCGTGATTCAGTCTAAAGGTGGTTTCAAAATATCTTTATTCAAGGTAGAAATCAGGAGACGAACTAATAAGGACGTCTAAATACAAATAAAATACGATCAAAGATCGTTAAACCACTAAAACCTATATAAAAATATACAGCATAGTGCACAAGTTGAAAAATGGAGCAAAATTACAGCTCGTGATAAATGAACAGCGACAAGCATGTCTGGGCATTTAGGAAGGATTTTAACAAAAAACTTATTACTCATAAGTGCATTGCTGTGCGATTAACAAACTTGTTCAAGAAAATATTGAGAGCTTCAGGAGACAACATTTGTAACACATCATAGTTACAAGAATGTACAGTACAAAGCAATTGACAAACTGATCATAAGACAAATCAATGAAATGATGAATATCAGGAGAAGAACAAACTTGGACTTCCTGGTGTAAATATAATATATTACCTGTTCGGCAATATTCAGAAACAATGTACAGATATACAGCACAGTGTCAACATGTTACAAATCAAAATCGGACCATATACAGAAATGTAACACTATTCTGTTGACCAGATAGAAAATGTAAGTATAATAAGAAAACACACGATGAATAAAGCTTTAACATATTCTCACTATCCATATGTAGTAATAGAAGAATGATAGTACCAAGCATCACCTCACACAAAAGAACAAAATAGGTAAAATGTTTTTCAAAATATATTACTCATGAGTACAACACCATGCAATTGACTAACTTGTGCAAAAATAAATACAGTAAGAATCATTAGTCAACATGTCTCTCGAAAGAAGGTACGATATGACAGTGAGTTTTAACACAACATATTTACAAGGATGTACAGTACTATGCAATTTAAATAACTGATTATCAGACAAATCATTGGAATGTTTAATAACAGGAAATAACTAAACTTGGACATCCTGACGTAAATACGATGGATTACTTGTTCCGCAATATTTTTAAAACTATGTACAATTATACAGCACAGTGCAAACATGTTCGGGAAACAAAATAGAACAAAATTACAAAAAACTGCACTGCAGAAACAATTTCTATGTTTATACAGCACTATGCTAATGACTAACTGCAATATTTATACTCAAAATGTAAATTAAAGACGAACTAACTTGAACGTCAATGTAAGAAAAAAAAATAAAAGATGAGTGTCACAAAAAACAATTTGCTGTGTAAACACGTATAGCCCTTTATAAAAAGACCCATGCGGTAAATTTCCAAGCTGTGCAAAGATCTTGAAAACAGATTGTTGATATTTACATATGCATTTCTGATTCAAAAAGGTCAAATACCAAATCTGCCGACCGTCAGGTACAATGACGCTGGCGAGCTGGTAAACCATGAGGCAGCCGGTGACCAGGTGGCAAGGAACTGGCTCTCCCGACGCTGAGTAACTGCAACAGAAAACTCTAGCCGAAGTCGAGATGTCAGACGGTCGCGGAAATGGCATAATAATGCCGTAGAAGCTTCATGCACAGTCAGAGGAGTAGTCAAATATCTGCAGCATTGATGAAACACGTAGATTACATGCTTCGCTAAAATAAAAATATAGGCACAGACTGATGGGAGCTTGACTGGGGGATAGTTCTGTAGCAGAAGAGTCCGATATGCATCAAATGTAAGATCTGCTGTAATGGAACATTGGCGATAGTGAATGCCAAGTTCAGCATTGGGAGTAATATAACACAGTGTTGATAGACATGGGAGACATCAGCCTCCCGAGCACAGAAAGGGCAAGAGAGGGTAATCGAGAAGAGACATTCGGAAAAGAACGGAGGGAACAGGAAGGCGGCGATGGAGGAAAAGCCAATGGGTATTAATTTCTAGAGGAGCAGAAAGAGGAGACAGGGCGGCTGACCACACCGTAGCAGTGGCAGCAGGGGGAACATCAGGAATGGGGAGAGGAGGAGAAGAATGGGACATAGAGAGGAACCGATAAAGAGCTGACACCGAGAGAGAAGAAATGGGATGAGCTGAGCCAGAAGTAAGCAAGAAAAGAGGAAATGGGAGAGAAGCAGAAGGAACAAAGGAAAGACCTGAGTGGGAAGCAAGATGAGGAAATTGAGAAATGATAGATGAAAGAATAGAGTCGTAGATGTCACGAGAGGAGGAGGAGAGGAGAAGAGAGGGAGGGAGGCTGGCGAAGGGTCGCCAAGAAAGGTGAGGGTTAGTGAGATCTTTAACTGTTACTACACCTGCTCGGAGCCAGGTAGGTTAGGCAAAGTACGGAAGATGAGAGGGGTGAATAATCGAAGAATAAAAGAGGGGTTCAGCAAGGAGCTCAGTTGTGGAATCAGGTGGAGAACGAGAGAGAGGAGGGAACGAAGGAAAGTTAGAGCTTCACGGTAAACAGGGGGAAGTCGAATGAGGGTGAGGGGTCGGTGGTCCATGAGTAGTAAGGAGAGAAAAGAAAAGTTAGGGTTGCTCGGGGAGGCGATGACGTCCCTAGCTAAAACGGCATCTGGTACTGGCGACGTGAAGAGACGGAGAAAAGTAGTAATTCTGACGGCCTTGTAGTACTCCTGTGTATCAAGGAGTCCGATGCCGCCGTGATCAGGAGGGAGGCAAAGCTTTGTGACACTGACCCAGTGGTGGCAGGTCCATATCAGAGAAGTAAGACATCGGGTAATTTCATGAAGGCGGAGTTGTAGAGACTTGACACCAAGCCAAGAGTGTGTGCACAAGGAAATCAGGTAAGTTCGAGAGAGGCGAGCTCTCTGGAAGAATGATGAGCAGAACTGGGCTCTCCTCCAGGAGGCAGTTGACCTGAGCAAGCGTGGGTGAATAGCATTCCACGTGTAGAGGGGGGCAGCTTGCAAGGAACCAAGATGAACTCCAAGGAAGCGCTGTGAGATGGACGACCAGCTTGCTCCCCAAGGGGTGTCTACACGATGTGCCCATGAGCCGCACCATAAACCAGTGCTTTTAGATGAGTTGAGCGCTGCACCGGAGCATGAGGCATAAGCTGCGAATAGACGTTGGAGACACGGAAACTGTGAGTCATGACGGATGCAGATGGTGACATCATCTGCGTATGCAACAGAGGTAGTGGCATGATGTCTTGTGCAGGCAGAGAGTGGTGGCAGAACTGCTTTAAAGGATTGGTGTACAGAGCGGAGGAAGGGTTCAATTGCGATTGCAAAGAGTTGTCCGGAGAGTGGGCAACCCTGTCGCACTCCTCGGCGGAAGGGAATAGGCGCTGTGAGAAAGCTGGGCAGCTTGACCTGGAGAACGGCGTCTTGATAGAGTGAGAAAAGAAGAGAGACGAAGGAAGGAGGAAAACCAAAGTGAAGGAGTGTAGCCGATAGATAGGAATGTGAGATATTATCAAAAGCGGATTGTTGGTCAAGAGAGAGAAGGGCGAGGGGTTCAGAGCGAGATCGGGCAAGATGGATTAGATCATTTAGTAGATGGATGTTATGAGAAAGTGAACGGCCGGGAACTGTGTAAGTTTGATTTGGGGAGAGAATGTGAGTGAGAATGGGGTTAAGGCGTTGGGAAAGAAGTTTAGTATAAAGTTTATAATCTAGATTTAAGAGGAGATAGGGCGCCAATTCCCCAGGTCAAGGAGATCACCTTTCTTAGGGAATAGTACAACATATGCTACTGTGAATCGCCTTGGTAGAGGGGAGTGTTTGAAAGCAGCAGAAAGTGCAGAAAAGAGAAATGGTAGAAGGAGAGGTAGAAAGGTTTTATAGAAGAGGAAAGTGAGGCCGTCCGGACCCGGTGCGGCCCTAGAGTTTAAAGAAGAAAACGTAGAGGATAGTTCAGAGAACGTGGGAGGAAGGAGGAGGGAAGAGAGGCAAGATGGGGAGGAACTTGTGGTAGGTTAGAAAGAAGTGATGCCAAAGCTGAAGAGGATGGCGGAGGAGATTCACAGAACTTCTCTGTATAGAACTTTCGGACCTGGGAACATAGAGTGAGTGGATCATCAGACACCTCTCCAGATGCGAGGCGAAGGTGCCGAAGTGAATTCGATGCTGTTCGTGTTTTTTCCATGGATGTAAGGAAATCGTAATTGGATGCGTCTGGCGATAGATTTGTAGCCGGAGACGTCGTAGAGCTTGTTGAGCCAGAGGAAGGAGGATTGATCGCAGTTCTTCTTGATAGTGGCAGAAGAGAGGATCACTTAGACTTAGGATGGAGAGCATGGAACGGACATGGCTAAGACGCATGTTTTGAAGCGTTTTTGCTTTAAAAGAAAGTTTGCGAACATGGAGAACGAGTTGCTGTTTAATGTCCAACCAAAAAGTCAGACCACAAGGAGCTGATTGAAGTTGAGGTCGTTTGTCCTCAAGGAAGGAGCGTACTGAAGTACAGAAGTCTGGATCTGTAAGAAGAGTGTCGTCAAGAGTCCATGGACGAATTGTACGGGGTTGTGCTGGAACTGCTTGAATAATAAGAACGATGGCACAATGGTCAGAAGAAGCTGTAGGAGTGATAATAGATTCTGTCACAGCTGTAAGCAGAGTAGATGAGGCGTAGTATCTGTCAAGGCGAGCTGTGTACGGATTTTCATTATGTTGCGAGCGCCAAGTATGTACAGTCGATGAAGGATGGAAGTGACGGTGAACATCAATGAATGAGTTATCGGAGACCACTGACTGAAGAAGATTCACCAAGTTAACACGGCGTTCTCTGGTGGAAGGAGATCGGTCCAGGGTAGGATTCAGAGTGCAATTGAAATCCCCTCCAATTAAAACATGATCTATGGGAGGAATGCGAGACAAGGCACGACGAAGGCGAGTAAAAAGTATTATCAAGTGGGTTGAAAGAGCTTGGAATATAAATATTAAATATATGATAAGATGTGGAAGCTATGGTGAATGATGCACACTGTAATAGGTCTCGACATAAGTTTCGAACCGAAAAAGAGGTGATTATGGAGTTGAAAGTATGGCGGATACCTATAGCTAGACCACTATGGGATGATAGTTGGTAGGCGTGGTGAAATGTGTAGTTCCACTGGCGCCATCGTGAGAATATCGTAGTGGATTGGCAATTCGTCTCTTGTAGTAAGAGAAGATCAGCTCCTAACGGAATGAGGTCTTCATGTACCAAGGCATTAGAAAATGGGGATGCAAATCCCTGGCAATTAAGTGACGCAATCTTGAAGACTTTTTTTCCATTAATGCTTGCTGAAGAATCTTGACAACAGGAGGAAATGATTTGAGTCGATTAAAATAGGTTTTAGCCCACGGATGTTCCTTGCGATGGCAGGAGAGGCATTGATTAAGGATTTGGATCTATTGAAGCACTAGAGGGAGAAACGATACATACTTTGAGAGTAAAGCATGCGTTGTGGAGTGGTCTGTCTTATGTGACAGGTATTGATGTAAATCTTCAAATGAAATCGGCCCAGTAGGAACCGAGCCATCCTTAAGGTATTCGACAAGATCCTCAAATTTAAGAGGAGGCTCTTCGTCGGCCTGGACAGAAGAGGTAGCAGCCTTTGATGGTGAATTCTTTCGAGAGGTACTACCAGTACGGGGAGAGGTGCGGGGGTGATGCTGCAGTCGGCTTCTTCGGTGGGCGTCTTCGAGAAGGACCACGACGTTTCAGCGAAGGCTCAGTTGAGCTCTCATCAACTCGAGATTCGTGGCCAGAAAATCCGTCATCAGCAGATTTAGAAGTATCGATGATAAGGGCAGTGGAGAAACCCCCTGAAGGGGACTCCGCTACAGAATGACGACGCATGGGAAGCGAACAATTAAGCGAGGGAAAATCCAGTTGCTGGTCGAAGGATAAAGGGTCCGTAGACACGCGTTGACCAACTCCTGCAGTCGACATTTGTGAAAGTTTCGATTCTGAAGCTTTCTGTGCAGTGGAAGAAGGTGTTGCTCGGCTCAGAAGAGGGCCAGAAGTTGTAGGAGAATTATTAGGAGCCTGTGATGCTAGATGTGGGCAATGCACACGTAAATGATTCTCTCCGTGGCAAAAAGTGCAGTGGAGGAAGGTAGTCACTTCAATTCTCCTACGTTGCTGTCCACAACGAACGTTGAGCACCTTTGGACAGGCGAGCAAATGTTCATCAGATGGAAAGATCACTCTTGCACTTCGACGAAATCCTCCTATGGATTTATCGTCTGGATCTCTCGGCGCGGCTGAAAGAGTAGTAACTGGCCCAACAACTCGGCTGAACTTACTGAGTACAGTGCACAGCGCAACGTCTGACACCTCAGGTGGAACCGGATAAAATGCAAACTGGATTGGACGCTGAGAGACAGGTTCTGGTAGAAGATGGACGTCTTTGAGGGACAAACCTTCTGTCAAGACAAGATCCGCATGCTCTTTAAGAGCAAAGTACACCAACACGCAGCTCGAGGTTTTCGAGCCATGTGAGTAATACTGGCTCCAGCTGGAAGTATCTGCTTGAGAGCCATACTATATTCTTTCAACTTTGTGTCTGGGAGCGCATCAAAACACACTCCGAAGTCCATTCTAGAATAGAATTGTTTTCCCGCTGGGGAATCTTCGGGAATATCTATGGTGGCAGTAAGGCCATCAACAATGACGTACGAGTCTGGTAAGACTTCTGCAACAAACTTGGAAGGAGCTTTTGTTCCAGTAAGAGCGGCAGAGTATGCCCTAGGAGCAGGACTCGAGCGTGAGGGCTGCAACGCAACACGGCTGTCTGCAAACGGCTGTTTGAACTGAGTTGAAGTAGAGGGTAAATTAGCAGCGCTGTCAGACACATCCATGTCTTCACTTAAAGCAACAGAGAGTTGCGCTGCACTGACGTCACTGGTCGAAGCAGGGCAAGAAGCTTGAGCTGTAGTTGAGGAGTCACTTTCCACTTCTGGTGGTTGGGTGACGTCACCTACAAGCATTGGAGGAGATTGGTCTCGTGTTGAGGAGGAGGAGGAAGAGGCAGGAAATGCCTCGTTGATATGGGCGTGGACATCGCTCTTATCAACAGCAGCCGCCGCCATTGTTAATGACGAGGGCTACCTGAGAAATCGACAAGCTCGGTCGACAATTCAAATGATGATAACAGAAAAAATAAACTACTCACCAACTTGGGAGATGTATCAAAACAAAGCACGAACCTACAGCTTGAAGGAACACGAAAGGAAAATGACGAACCACACGATAAAACACACTAAATAGGCACACAACACGGAGCTCAGAAGAACGTGACTTAGGCCAAAGGTGGACCGACACCGTACTAATGTATGTCAATAAATGCTATGTTGTGTTTCTCTTCGAGGTGTACGGTGACTTTTGTCAATATAGTGTATATATGCAAGATTTCTGGCCCTCTCTCTCCAAACGGAAATCCTGGAAACGTGCCTAGGCGCCACCCTGGCCTCCCGAAATTAAGCTCATCGACACAAGCATACTTAAAGTGCTAACCTTGTAGAAGTAAACATAATTAAAAAAATTGATCGCGAACTATTTAATATCTTTCACGTTCTTCAGCAAGTCGCTGAAATGTTTTCATTTTATCTACAAGATGAGTATGTATTAGATGGTCCCTGGTTCTCAAACCCTCTGATATAATTTGGCTTGTCCTATCCAATTATCACGAATTTTTGTTTTCAATTTGAACTGTTTCCTAGCCAAAAGTTATTTAAATCAAGCAAACTACTTGCTTGTATTGCAGTTATTCTAGGGTTATATATATTTTTTCAAATGAGCGACATAAAATCCCGAGACTTTGTTGTAAGCGATCTGTAAAAAATCGCACATTTCGTTGTCCCTATCCTACATATAAACAAATGCAGTCTTTTGATAGCTTTTACGCTTGCTTTTAGTTTAAACGATCCTACATTTAAAATATAATCTTTTTATAAAAATCACTGCTAACGATTAAATTAGTACGACGTAAACTTTTCTTCACCGGTTCGCTTGATTCTTTTCTATGTTTTCCTCATTATTCGCTAAACGCTTTGTTGTAAGAGCTCGAGACACAAGACCGACTATCAAGGGAGAAAAATAGCGTAATAGCTGTTTGCTCAAGTGATAAGCAATCAAGGGAGCCCAAGATCGATAGATTTCTAAGGGAAAATTTGTTCATTTGATTTGGAATTACTTTATACCTCTTGTGATACATCTCTTTCTTTGTAACGAAAAGTTTGCTCTTCAGACATAACGCCAGATCCACACATTTCTTTCTTTCTTTTTTTTCTCACGCGACTACTAGCGCCCTCGATGGTAGCGCTTCCAAGCGTTTGTCCAGCGCACTAAGTAAATCACGATGATGGCCTCTGGGGAGGTACAGATAAAGGTTCTACTTCTCTTTACGACCTTTATTAGCGCTCTTTTGGGCCCTTTGTAATCACGTAAACCCCGAGCTGTGTGGAACATGGGGTTTTCTTCTCATCTTCGCAGGAGAACAGTGAGACACTGGTTTAGCTTCTAGCCTGATGCCTTTCCGCTTGCAATAATGGCGGCGGAGATTTGTAATCTTAACGCCCTTTATCTTCCAATATGAGTTATTAAAGACTCTTTACGATGGAATTAAATGAGAAAAAGGGTGACACGTGGTATTAGTTTTTCAATTTTCCCCACAGAGATAAGGTATTTTTTCAACGTTTACCGTAAAGCTTTCAGATATTTGACCGCTGTCCACAGATATACACGCAGCTGCTGAAAATAACAAGAGGAAAAATTGCGTAGCATATCTTTTTAAACAGGGTATTCTAGAAATTCAGTTTCGCTAAAACCCTAAACGCAGGACGCGACGTCTGCTATTATCCGCAGTAATTGTGGTCCAACAATCTTGAATATCACACTCCAGGGAATGAATATAAATAACCACAATGCATTAAATTGTTATTTATTAGCATTTTCCATCGTACGACGCAACAGTGCACCAATTTTCTTTTTTAAACAGCAGTAGTAAATGAATAGACATTCTTTTATAAGCTGAGAGTATACACCAAAGTTGCAATTCTCAAAAGCGGTAAAGCAATTTAGCGAAAGTTCACTGTAAAATAACTTAGACCAAGCGTGGGGAACCTGCGCCCTTCTAGTAGGCCATTAGGGGCGGCTATTTGAGTGAATCCAAATTTTGCAGCACAAATCCTCTTAAAGAATAAGAATAATAACAACGTTTCGCACAATAAAATGTTTATTTATACATTTTGTATATAAATAAACATTTATTTATTTTTATTAACAATAAAATGTTTATTTATACATAAATGTGTTTCTTATACATCGACTATAGTTTCGCAGAGCTTTTGTCTCGTCTTCCTCAGGACGAATGGAGCGTAAACATTCAAATCATTGTGACATCATCAGAATTTGACGGTCACGGATTTTGAGCGCGTGGAAACAACTCACGAAGATCCCTGACCGTCAGAATTCTGATGATGTCACAATAATTTGAATGCTTATGCCCCATTCGTCCTGAGGAAGCCGAGCCAAAAGCTCTGCGAAACTATAATCGATGTATAATAAACATTTTATTGTGCGAAACGTTGTTATTATTATTATTATTATTATTATTCTATCTTAACACCACAAGCTTAGTAGTCATAAATTATAAATACATCCTCTTATTTCTATTAATATGTTTTCGTTCGTCTTTTATTATTCTTATTTTAATCTTAAAATGACCGCATCTAAAATACCAAAGGGCAAAAGAAAATTCAGCGAAATAATGTTCCTTGACTGACGGCCACAATTAAAACATTATTAAGTCATAAGGGCTTTTTGATACCTGCTGCGCTCATGATTTTGTACTATGGCTCCTAAAGAACTACAGATGGATTTGATCGTGCTCTCAGAAGGTGACATTTTAAAGTCCTTATTTGACACTAAGAAAGATCCATTTGAAATATCGAAAAATGCAGTTCGCCTTCGTGTGGATGTTCCTTCGGCAACATGCACGTAAAATGCTTTCCTGCTTTTCTACCAATTATTTCGACAAATCTACATTCTCTTACCTAACCCAAATCAAAGCACCCTTGAGGTCACAAATGACTGATACCCATCTAGAGGATTAGCTAAAAGGGCGGACTTCTATCTTGCAACTACGTATTCAAATGCTTCCCAACAAAAATCAGTCACAAAAAAGTCATTAAAAGGTTAGTTAACTTTAGAACTTACAAATTGTTTTAATTTTTTGAAGTTAGGTAGTACACAGTGAGATTTTTACAAAATAATGTACATTTCGAAGTACAATATATTCACAAAAGTCACCTGACATCCCTTCAAAAGTAAATGAACGGATCCTCTGCGTTGTGAAGATGCGCGGTACAGCTGCAAACGACATAAAAACAAGCCTCGATCAAATCGCACTGTGCGGTTGAGTAAAAATGTCGAAACGGGAGAGAAGTGCCTTTGAAAAGGAAAGACTGTTGGGTGTTATATTGCTGGTTTGTCCATAAGAGACCCTGAGAGGCGTTTAAACATACCCAAGACAACTGTTTTGGATGTACTGAATGAGAGAAAGACACATGGCGCGCCTGATGTAACAAAACATGCTGGCAGACCAAAGAAAATCAGTGACAGATGACGTCGAAGCATCAGGAGAGTCGTTACAGCGAATCTACAGAGTACTGCACAATATCTTAGGGTAAAGGTGAGTGAAAATGCTGGAACCTCACTATGTACACGTACCATTCGAAGAGAACTTCATCCCATGGGTTACCGTGGTCGTGTGGTTGTTTATAAGCCTTTCATCTCCACTCAGAATGCTACTCTTCGTTTAGCATGGTGTAAATAACATTTATTGTGGTCCGTAGATCAATGGAAACGGGTCCTATGGATTGATGAATCCAGATACACGATCCATCAGTCTGATGGCCGCGTGTGGGTATGGCGGCAGCCTTGGGAACGCAATTTACCACACTGTGCTGTTTCTACAGTCATGTTTTCAGCTGGCAGTGTATTCGTGTGGGAGTGATTTTCGTGGTATGGTCCCAGCCCATTTATTATCGAGGACAAATCTGTTAACCAGCACGTCTGCCTCGATATTCTGCACAATTATACCCTACCAACTCTATGACAATACCATGGAACTGGGCCTTGTTGGTACCAGCAGGATAATACACCGAGCCATAAAACAAGAACGGTTACCGTGTGGTTTGACGATAATTCCGTATCGTGTGTGGACTGGCCAGCACAAAGCCCTGATCTCAATCCCATACAGCACCTATGGGATGAAGTAGAGTGATGCATGAGAAGTTTTCAACCAAGACCTACTACTAAGCAACAGTTTGCGCCAGAATTATGTACTGAATAGAAGCGCATACCTATTGCTGTGTTCCAAAACCTTAGCGAAAGCATGCCCCGAAGTGTCAGTGCATGCATGCATGCATTAAGACCAAAGGCGGACCGACACCCTAGTAATGTGTGTCAATAAATGCTATGTTGCGTTTCTCCTCTATGTGTCCGGTGACGTTTGTCCATATAGTGTATATTTAATGAAAGTTGTTTTTAAGTATGTTTAATAGAAGTATCTTAGCTATCCACATATTTAGTTAACGTATCCGTAGATGTATAATCAAGAAATGACGCATTCTGAATGATTTGCTGTTTCTTTGAGAACCTGAAAGTTACAGCTGAAAGGCAAAGTCCAGCGAAAAACCACAAGGTATATTCAATCAAGAGTGCGTAAATTTGGTACCGCTATTGCCACATTAGTATGATACTGGAATCTTACAGACTTAACTGTGCCACTTATTGATTTGGAGATGGGACTTCCGTCTCGGGAATAAGTAGTCCGATCGTTTCTGGGTTTTCCAGTTTCAGTGTCACTGACGTTAAGGAAGAAGGCAATATGCGCTGGCAATGCATGACAGTTCAGCAAATATTTGTATTTATCTACAGTGCATCAAGCGGGAGCTAAGAAACAAATGTAGTAACATTTTGCACTGCCAAAAACCGAAGTAATGAAATTTTCGTGAAAATGTTTTTCAGTTCCTCTTTACGGTCTGAAATACGTATATAATATATATAAGTATATATATTATATACAGTTAACAGAAAAGTAACCAAAGCTCTTATGGAAACAGCAACAAAATTAGCTGGGTCTAAGAACAAGTTGCATGTAAACAAATTATCAGGAAAAACCAAAATG
This sequence comes from Macrothele yani, assembly GCA_039090855.1. Classification (NCBI taxonomy): domain Eukaryota; kingdom Metazoa; phylum Arthropoda; class Arachnida; order Araneae; family Macrothelidae; genus Macrothele; species Macrothele yani. The sequence goes on from CM077004.1 coordinate 8,491,384, forward strand.
TTGATGCAAAAAAGAAGAGAGATGAGGACAACTAAAGAAGATGTGACTTCCAAAGTGGAATATATAGAGCTATGCAAGACAGCACGAAAAAGTATCACTGAAGACGTAAGGAAATTCAACTGTGAGCTAGTGAGGAAAGCAATTGAAAACAACCAAAGCCTAAAGATAGCAAAAGGACATCTCAGTAAGGGAAGAAAACAGATTATGGCTCTGAGAAAAGAAGATGGTTCTATAACAAGAAATAGAGGCGAAATTTTGACAAGAGTGAAAGATTTCTACTCCAAACTATATGAAAGGGATGATACATGTACTCCAGACATCATGAAAGGTACCAGAGTTCTTCCAGTCCTCCCAGCAGAAGTTGCTTATGCAATCAAGAACATGAAGCGGGGAAAGCTCCAGGAGAAGATGGAATTACTATAGACATCATACAAGAAGCAAGTGGAGAAATTGAAACAGTACTCGCCCAAATTTTCACTCGATGCCTTAATGAAGGGAAGATTCCTGAGGATTGGAACAATGCTACAATGATCCTGCTACATAAAAAAGGTGACATTGAGGATCTCAGGAACTACAGACCTATCAGCCTCCTATCAGTGGTTTATAAAATCTTCACTAAAGTTCTTTCACACCGCTTGAAGGTAACACTGGACATGGCTCAACCGAGAGAACAAGCTGGATTCAGGAGTGGCTACAGCACAATAGATCATATCCACGTACTGAGAGAACTAATTGAAAGAGCGAGGGAATATGAACTTCCATTGTGCATGGCTTTTATCGATTATGAAAAAGCCTTTGATTCGGTGAAACCATCAGCAGTTACCACGGCTCTGAAATCCTGCGGTATTGAAGATGCATACATTAATATTATTAATAACATCTATGAAAATGCAAGTGCAAAGATTCGGCTGTTTGAAAATACAACACACATAAAAATTGGAAAGGGAGTGAGACAAGGTGACACCATATCTCCGAAGCTCTTTAATGCCACATTGGAAAATGTCTTTCAATCACTGAACTGGGAAAACAAAGGGATAAAGATTAATGGAGATTATCTAACCCACCTTCGTTTTGCTGATGACGTAGTCATTTTTGCAACTACCCCATCAGAGCTGCAGAGTATGATCCAGGAACTTGCTGACAAGAGTAAAGAAGTGGGATTAAAAATGAACTTTCAGAAGACAAAAGTGATGTTCAATGCTTTTACAAGAAATGAAGATTTATCGATTGATGGAGAAAAACTGGAGATAACAGATAGGTATGTTTATCTTGGACAGCAGATATCAAGTGAGGGTCACATTGATGAAGAAATTAATCGGCGTACAAAACTTGCCTGGAGAGCTTTTGGTAGAAACAGCATAATTTTCAAGAGCAATATGCCATTATGTCTTAAAAGAAAAGTGTTTGATCAATGCATCCTTCCAGTGCTTACGTATGGTGCAGAGACGTGGACCTTAACTAAAAGAGACATACAAAGGCTGCAGACAACTCAAAGAAGCATGGAGAGGTGCATGCTTGGTATAACCAGGAGAGATAAGAAGAGGAACTCGTGGATCCGAAAAATGACGAGAGTGGAAGACATCATGATCAGAGTTAAATCCCTGAAATGGCAATGGGCTGGACATACTGCCAGAAGGACAGACCATAGATGGACAGCCGAAATTTTAGATTGGATTCCAAGGGACAGGAAAAGACCCAGAAAAAGACCACATGGGAGATGGGTGGATGAAATTCGTAAATATGCGGGAGTGACATGGAGGAGACTGGCACAAGACAGACCGTTGTGGAGGAAACTTGGGGAGACCTTCGTCCAGCAGTGGATTGATAATGGTTGACAATGATGATGATGATGATATTATATACGTCTTGCTAAGTATAGGGATTCAATATACTGTATATATATCTTGCTAAGTATAGGGATTAAATATATATATAAATATATAATTCGGTTTGCATATGATGCAGCTGTGTTATTTTTCATCAAGACTGACAAGCACTGGACTTTCGTTGCGTAACAAATGGGAAACAAATTTTAGTTCGTTGTTAAATTAGAAAAGTTAATAATTTTAATAAAAACTGTTGAAATACTCATGCAAATGACAAGAGGTTAATTTGTTTTATTAAGCATGTCGGCAAAACAGTTTTGCGTGAAACGTTGCTTCTCCTACTTTAACATGTGCAACGTGTCAAATTTCAGCACTTTTTCTTAACAAGGTTCTTCAATAGCTTTTATAAAACGATATGAAATTTCTGTCCAGATTAAACTTCAACGTTTCTAGTGAAAACAGCGGAAAAAGTGCGATAGGGAAAATCGTTTAGAAATTGAATCGCTCTTAGGAAGGCTTCCATATGAAATGGTTCTGTCAATCGCAACAGTTTTGTAAAAATAATTAGTGAGTTTGAAAAGAGGAAAAATAAAAGCGTTTAATGACGTGCTTAAAGTGATTCCTCAAAAATTGTTCTACTGTGATTGTTGGTAAGTAAATGTAGAACTCTTGTATATTGTTCTAGAGAACCTAGTATTATATTCCACTACTTAATTTTCCGGCACAATTAAGAAGTTAGATTATGTGTATACCATTGTGCGTACAAATTCTGATGTACAAAGGCCGTTCCATAAAAATATAGAATAATTTGCTTTGAGTTCCCAACAGTGCGAAATGTAAAAATAACCACGTAGACGACTAACTGAATAAAGGAACCACCTATGGCAACAGTTATTAGCTATCGCAGACGATTCTGGTTTTGCTATTGCGCAGTTGATTAAGGTACGTCTGCATTTCGCGATACAGCTACGGATGTGAATGATTCAGATTTAAGAAGTGAAATACCTTGTGCGATAAAATTTTGCTATCGTTTGGGTAAAACTGCTTTAGAAACAGTTGACTTAATGAAAGAAGCTTACAAAGATAAGTGTTTGGGTGAGTCAACGATTTTTAGATGGCACCATGATTTAAAAAAAAGACGTTTATTGGCAGAACTCGCTCCTTGGCCTGGATGACCTGAAAGTGTTGTTACGGAGCGTATTGTTAACGCTGTTTGGACAATCCTGAAAGAAGATCGACGAAAGACGTGTGAAGACATAGCAGCGTCAGGTGACATATTAAAAATGTCGGTATTCCGCATTCTACGCGACAAATTAAGGTGTGTCATGAGTGGAAACAAATGATTGCAAAGTATTCAAACTTTCTAAACGCAGTAATAACTGCCGATGAAACATGGGTTCACTATTTTGATCCTCTCACAAAGCGCGCAACCATTGTCTGGAAACACACAGGCTCGCCTCCTCCGAAAAACGTCCGCCAAACTAAATCAGTTGGAAAGGTGATGATGATAATTTTCTTTGATCATAAATCTGTAGTCTACCAACATGCCGTTCCTCCCCAAATTACCGTCAATGCTGAATGCTACATTTCAGTCAATTATCATTTAATCGATATGTATCTGCGAACCCTTTTTTCTGTTTCACGATATTGTTTTAAAATAACATTACCATCAAATCCTGTTTCCTGCAGGCTTTAGTACTTAATTCAATTTTTTGACAAAATGAATAACTCATTTATTTCTTTTTTGTGCGCTGACACGTATCGATTAGCGACCGGAACTGGTGGGTAAGTAGACCCTACATAATGATAACTCCCGCCCACATATGGCTGCTTGTGTTGAAAAGTTTCTTACGAAATGCTGTATTGAAATCATACCACAGCCTGCCTACAGTCCTGTGTGATTTCTGGTTGTTTCCAACGAAACGTCGATATCTACAATGATCCTGCTACATAAAAAAGGTGACATTGAGGATCTCAGGGACTACAGACATATCAGTCTCCTATCAGTGGTTTATAAAATCTTCACTAAATTTCTTTCACACCGCTTGAAGGTGACAATGGATATGGCTCAACCAAGAGAACAAGCTGGATTCAGGAGTGGCTACAGCACTATAGATCATATCCACGTATTGAGGGAACTAACTGAAAGATCGAGAGAATATGAACTTCCATTATGCATGGCTTTTATCGATTATGAAAAGGCTTTTGATTCGGTGAAACCATCAGCAGTCACAATGGCTTTGAAATCCAGTGGTATTGAAGATGCATACATTAATATTATTAATAACATCTATGAAAATGCAAGTGCAAAGATTCGGCTATTTGAGAATACAGCACCCATAAAAATTGGAGAGGGAGTGAGACAAGGTGACACTATATCTCCCAAATCCTTTATTGCTACATTGGAAAATGTCTTTCAATCACTGAACTGGGAAAACAAAGGTCATTTTTTCAACTGTACCATCATATCTGCAGAATATGATCTAGGAACTTGCTGGCAAGAGTAAAGAAGCCGGATTGAAAACGAACTTCAGAAGACAAAAGTGGTGTACAATGTTTTTACAAGAGATCAAGATTTATCGATTGATGGAGAAAAGCTGGAGATAACCAATACCTACATTTATCTTGGACAGCAGATATCAAGTGAGAGTCACATTGATGAAGAAATTAATCGGCGTATAAAACTAGCCTGGAGAGCGTTAGGAAGAAACAGTATAATTTTCAAAAGCAATATGCCATTATGTCTTAAAAGAAAAGTGTTTGATCAATGCATCCTTCCAGTGCTTACGTATGGTGCAGAGACGTGGACCTTAACTAAAAGAGACATACTAAGTCTGCATACAAGTCAAAGCAGCATAGAGCGGTGCATGCTTGGTGTAACCAGGAGAGATAAAAAGAGAAACTCGTGGATCAGAAAAATGACAAGATTGGAAAACATCATGATCAGAATTAAATCCCTGAAATGGCAATAGGCTGGGCATATTGCCAGAAGGACAGACCATCGATGGACAGCCGAAATTTTAGATTAGATTCCAAGGGACAGGAAAAGACCCAGAAGAAGACCACATGGGAGATGGGTGGATGAAATTCAAGAGTATGCGGAAGTAATATGGAGGAGACTAGCACAAGACAGACCGTTGTGGAAGAAACTTTGGGAGACCTTCGTCCAGCAGTGGATTGATAATGGTTGACAATGATGATGATGATACACGATATCGGCTTATATGCGAGTATACATACGGTAGTTTAAATTGCATATCTGACAGAATTGTGTTATAACATTATCGCAGCCTGGAATTAATAAAGTGGAACATTTAATTAAATTGTATTCATCAAATGTTTGGCATTTTTCATTCTTAAGAGCGTTTTAGCAATTCTGTTACACACCTGGCATCTGGCTTCCTTTTTGTTTTTTGATTCAGAAAGAAGGAAAAAGTTTGCTACTTTCTTCTCATACTCCTGTTGTCCTGTTGAAAATCGAAGGATCTGAGATCTTTCCCTCGGGGATTGGTCGACACGAGGGTTGATCGATAAGTAACTTCTGATGACCTTTGGCGGTGTATTATGGTTATGTGAATCTGTATCTCTGCGTCTCTCAATGCGATTACACTCTCCTCATCGTACGGCGTTATTTGCTACAGAAGTCTGGATAAACACGGGACGTTGAAACTGACGACCCTCCTGGAAACACGATTTCATTTGGAGGCACAAGCGGTGATTGGGTTAAACGATGTTAAGCTCGATACGAAAGAAACATATGCATTTGTACAAATTTAACGGAAAATAACCCACCTGTTTTCGTACATCGGAACCTCCGCACAAGCCACGTTGATGTCTTTTGTTGATGTTGAAATTCTACCATTGTGTTACTTATCCACCAACGTATTGTGCCCGTATACGTATTGCTAATCACTTCAGTCTTCAGGACCATAGAGTTTTTGCAGTTGGCGATGGACCTTCGCTGTTGGTGTTTCCATGCCCTTAGAAGCCTAATGACCCCGCGTACTTTTGAGTAAAACCATTTTTCCAGACAGGTCATTTTCACTCACTTGAATTTGTTCTCCAGCACACAGAGCCTGTGACGTACTACAGAGGTGAAAACATGTGTCAAGACGACAAATCTGCAGCGATAAATTCTGTCTACGTAGCTCAGTTGGGAGAGCGACTTACTCCGGAGTGAGGGGACACGGTTTCGATGTCCTCGCGAAAAAGCTTGTGTTTTCACATTGGCGCCCGATTGTGGAAAATGGATCCACTGGCCTTTGGGTTCTACGAAAAATGTGTGATGTTTGTTCCACCCATTGTTTGGAATTAATAAAAAATTCCCATTATGCTTCAAAGAAAAAAAATTAAGAGGGAGATGGTGTGACGTACTACAGAGGTGAAAAGATGTGTCAAGACGACAAATCTGCAGCAAGACATTCTGTCCACGCAGCTTAGTTGGGAGAGCGACTTACTCCGGAGTAAGGGGACACGGTTTGGATGCTCGTAGCGGACAAACCTGTGTTTTCACAAACCAAACAACGTCCTTAGACGAGGAAGTAGAATGACGTTGGCAGACAACTATTTACTTCTTCTTAACTTGCCTTAAAATGTCCTCAAAAGTTATTTATTTCTCATCCTAATATACCCCATTATTGGAGATTTCCCATCAGTTTTTCGTGATGCCCACAATGCTCCCATATCAAACACCTTAACATACAGGGGCTGTGTAGAAAAAATAGTTGAACTGATTAACAACGAAAACGTCATGAACTCTTCTCAGTGCATTTTCCGTAGGTAGGTTGTGTTAATTCTGGATAACCAGGTTAGAAACGCGGATCGATTTGGTCGTGCGTGAATTCGAGTTTCAGATGAGATATTGTTTGAGTGTTTTCCCTACGAAGATGATTTTTTACCATTCGTGGACTCGATTAGCTTAAATTAAGTACGGGTGATTTCATGTACTCCTAGATGCTCATGATAATCGTTAAAGTTCAAAATAGAAAAAAAATTAACAATGCATATCTTTGTCGTTACTATCTTGAGTATTTCTCTGAAGAGTTGTTAGGTTATGGTTTTCGGATCCAGAAAGTATAATTCAGCAACTAGTCGCTAAACCGTCAGCCTCAAGGCGACTATTCGAAGTTCTTATCGTGCTGCTGACCACGAATTTTGCTGTGTTCCGCGAACGTAACGTGAATGTATGTGTAGATTCTTAAAATTAACCCTGGACGTATAGAAACATTTTTGGCGGTTGACACTCGATCAGAAATGAAACGGTAAGCATCTCATTATAATCTCCATTCTCCAGGATAATCGTCACCATAACTGTGCTTGCGTGATTCATGATAACGAATAGCATGCGTCCGAGTCTGAACATTGTACCTGACGAAAGAAAAACACATTCCAGCATTTTGGGCTCAACATAGTGTTTGTATGACATGAACATAATTTTTCTATTTGGCAGTATAGAAACAGAACTCTTGTGGGAAATCCAAATACCTACATACGCCATCTGTAGGGAGACCATGGGCAAATAAAAGAGCTTGAAAAAAAGGTGAATTCCTGGAAAGGCTTACTAAAGTGAAATTCGAAAAGAAACATTTCACACTTCTTCTTTCAAGCATAGATATTATCTTTTCCTTCTTTCGAATCATCGCCGGTTAACTTTTGGAAGGGATTTTGGAAAATGTTATATTATTGAATCTCTCTTGAGATGCAGCAGTCCATTTGTTTCCTATGAGCCGAGTAACTCCGTCCTCCGGGCTTTATCTTAAATTTCCTCGATTCCAGCATTTTTGTGCGCTCCATATTCTAATTCCCTTTGTCCATCTGCGATCTGTAATTCTTCCTATGAGTCAGGATCATCTGTGTTTTGAAGTTTGTCATAATCATCACCATTAGCGTTCCGTCTCTTTACAGGTCCAAAGGTAACACAGCAAGTTCTATTCCTCCAGTTTCCTCTGTCCCTTGCTTCCTCCTTCAATTCTTCATAGTTTCCTGTGCCTATTATATAATCAATCATCATTATTAGCATCATCATTTTGCATCATTATAGCATCATCATTTCAGCAGCTTGAGCCCATTCTGTTATGTCTGCTGCTCTGATTTGCCCTCAAATCCAGCTGCTTCTTTTTCTACCTTTTACTCTAATAGTTGACACTAATCTTTCCATTCTTCTCTGCCACACTTTTAGCTTATTAAGTTGTTGCTTGTTGTTTGTCCAAGTCTTTGCACCGTAGGAGAGTGCTATCATAATGCATTGGTTAAATGTTGTTTTATTCAAATTTGAAGGAATATCTCCTTTGAAAATATCCATTATATTTTCATGTTCAGTCCACGCCAGTTGTATTCTCATTGGAATTTAATGATCCATGTTCTTGTCAATTTTAATTTTCTATCCCAGTGAAGTATATTGAGTTTATCTTTCGCTTGGTTTGCAACATATGTAACGTATGGTACAATTTAACTTTCCGTTTTGGTTCCAGCACTCTTATGAACATTTTCATTTATTCTTGTTAAGCATTTTCAGATCTTAATGCTACATTTTCTATCGCGGTTAATGTTATTTTGGCAACCTGACGATGAGCCAAAAGTGAATGCGTATGTGAAAGAGAGTGATAAGAATGCTGTTTACGATTGTATCAGAGCGAGAGGTTGGGAGAGTTTTGTTATGGGAGCGATTGGTGAGCATTGATGTTGTTCGATTAAAGTTTAAAACTGTACAACCTCGCTTGCGTTGAAAGTCATGCTTTATTTTTATTGGAGTCTCAAATTGTTGTCGAGTTAGTAAGAATTGAAAAGTATTCTGTGTTACGAACATATGCTGTATTCAGATATTGAATCCATAGTTGGATTATCCACGAATTGGGCTTATAGTCCACAGTTGATGTGCTAACCTTACACATGGTCGAGTCACATTATCGTGACCACCTCCTACTTTTGACGTCAACAGCGCATAGTAAATGAGAGAATGCATGCGTCGTAAGCTGGCTTGGAGGGTATAAAAAGTGTGCTGTAGGCATTCGGAAAACATATCACTCGATGCTGTCATGGATAAAAGAAGCGATTTATCAGATTTACAAAAAAGGATGATTATCAGCTTTCGGGCCAAGGACGGTAGTATTTCGCAAAAAGCGCTCTTTGTGAGCTGTTCACGTGCTGCTGTGGTTAAAGTGTATCATGATTGGAGCAATGTCACCATTGTGAATAAGGGACGTGGAAACTACTGAGCACAACGTGCAATTGATGTGAGAGGTGAACGTCGGCTTTGAAGGTGCATGAGGGCCAATTGACACGCTACAGTGGAGCAACTGACCGGCCAAATGAACCAGGGGCCTACCCGGAAGTGTGTCTAAAACGACAGTTCAGTGAACCCTGCTGCGTATGGTGCTCACATGCAGACGAATGGTCAATTCACGAATGCTAACGAAGGTGCATCGGCACCAAAGGCTTACAATTGCACGGCAGTATTGAAATTGGACCTTCGCTGATTAGCAAAGGATTGCCTTCTCTGATGAGTCAGGTTTTCTGCCTCATCGAACGGATGGACGTTGGCGTATAAAGCGAGAAACATCGTAATACAAACACTCTTCTACCGTTGCTGAAAGAACACAAGCTAGTGAAGGCAGCGTTATGGCCTGGGGAATGTTTTCGTGGAATTCCTTGGGTCCACTAATACCTGTAAAAGGTACTATGGACCGAAGTCGTGAGGAATCCATCCTTGCAGATCACGTACACCCATACATGCTGATTGTCTTCCTTGGGGCGGATGGGATCTTCCAGAACGGCAATGCGACGTGTCACACTGCTAGAAGTGCCAGAGATTGGTTGGAAGGGCCCGATGAAGACTTCAAAGTACTTCCCTGGGCCCCTAAGTTCCTAGATCTAAACCAATTGAGCATCTGTGGAACCACCTCGATTGTGTTGTTCGCTCTATGAATCCACCACCACGCACCCTCCAGCAACTGTCAGATGCAGTCCAGTTAGCATGGCTCCACATACCTGCGAACATCTTCCAGCACCTTACTGAGTCCCTCCCAGCCCGACTAGCTGCTGTCCGCGCTGCACACAGTGGTTACTCTGGATATTAGCTGGTGATCACAATAATGTGACTCGACCGTGTATATGCAAATTAAGGACCAAAGAAACATTATTGGATATCTTAAATTGATGATTTTTTCTTTAAAACTGGCCGTTAATGCTATCTGTTCAATGCCTAATTATTTCTACGTTATCTGCTTTTAATAGCTTAATAGCTATTAGAAGCACGACTTAAACTTTACGGAACATTGCAGTAAGAAGAGAAAAAAGTCTTACACTGAAGTACTAATGGCTTTTAGTTTTAGCAAAAGCAAATAATAATATCCACAGTCAATTTAAAACTAAAACTCTACCATGATATCTTTTTCGCAAAAAAACTTTTTAAACATGGCATTTTTTTCGTCGATATTAATTGCAAGTTCAGTTTTTTTTAATTTTACATTTGTCTTATATCTCATTTCCTGTAACTCTGGTGCTGTGTTTGCGAAGACGATAATGTCACTCTCAAACATAAGATGCAAAACATACAAATGCTGTAAATACGCAGGTTTGAGTCTTTTTTGTAAATTGTTCATCAGGAATTTCAGTAAACGTTTAAGAAACATTGCTCACGTATACGGGCAGATGAAGCAAAATGATTCTTTTTAAATAGAGCATTTAGAAGCTGTATACAGCGCAGCAAAATATCCGGCTGTATATGGACGATATTTTATCGCCATAGGTATGCATGACGCAGAAAAAAAATATATAAGACATGCCAAAATATTTTATCATAGTTCATACCCGAGAAGAAATGTGTGTATGGCATTTTACAAATAAGTTTTAGGATCATTCTAAATTACCATAGTAAGTTATGATAGGAAGAATTACTTATGGTGCTTATAGTTTGCAAGTGTCTCGAGAAGAAGTGGCTAGAGTACTGAAAGAAGGTAAAGATGGGAAAGCCCCAAACCCTGGTGGAATTAATCTTGAATTACCAAAATATGGTGGTGAGAGAGTTCTTACATTCCTTACTAAATTATACAATAGAATCCTGAAGGGTGCTGCAGCACTCCAGAAGACGAAACCTGTTGTTGTTGTTTTTACACCAATTTTTAAGAAGGGAAACAGAAAAGTATGTGGTAATTACAGAGGAATATGTGAAACAAACCCGTTTATAGAAACATCCCAGCAAAAACAGTCTTGCTGGCCCAGCACTATGTTCCCGCTGCCGAACCGTCAATAAATGTCCGGGCGGCCAACAGAAGGGCCAGCAGTTCAGGCCAACAGCTGGCCAACAGTTGGCACCCTATCAGTTGTCATATGCCACAACAGGGCCGTCAGTTGTCCATCACAGACAGTAGCTGCCATAAATGGCCCTTCAGCGGCCCTGCAAGCACGTGCCAGAAATGATGGCTAGCCTAATGTGGTCCGCTAGTTTGCCGGTAGTGGCAGCCAGCAACCACGTGACGTAACTGGTGGCTTGCCGAATCTTGTTCGCCAATTTCTCAGTAGTAGCCATAAAAAAAAATCAAGGATAACCCGCAGTTTCCCAAAGCTACAACTTTTTTTTTCTACCCGTACGAAACTTGTGAATTATTGCACTGCGATGGGGAAATTTTCTTAACAAACCGAAAAAACGCCCGTTTGAATCTTAGTGGATACAAACCAGAGCCGTTTGCGTGGGAGCTGAGCTCTCTACCGACCAGACTAATTTGCCACGCACAAGCGAGGGCTTGAAGCTGTCTGTTTCGTGTAGAATGTGTAATCGAATGGTTCCTGCTTTCATTTTACAATATTGCGAGGTATTTTTCATAAAAGGCAGTTTCATATAATTCATGAATTTATTTTTTCAACGTAACGATAGTTTTGTTTTTTTTTACCATAAGGGAACTTCACTCATTTTCCACGAGTGTACATACTTAGAGTCGCTTTCCAAAGTTTTGTACTGTCCTTGTCGTCTTGAAAGGAGATTGTTGAATTAATATTTATTTACCCGGGTTCATGTCACGTGCTGCTACATTTTCATCGTTGTATCTTTCCTTTCCGTTGTCTGAAGCTACATTTGTTTTAAAGAGGAAATATATTTTATTTAACTTCTCGTTATTTTTAGAAGCGAATTCCTCCCAGTCTTGTGTATTCAAACCATGGATAAGTACATTATATTCACATAGCGTTGCTGTTGGTTTTTGTTTCAAATAACTAATAAATTTTGCACTCGTATAATTCTTTTTGTTTTCAACAAACGATTTTTAATGGTTTTCCAGGACATTTGTTTCAAGCGGTTTCAAAGTTTTTCTTGCTATTCACCCACTTCCTTCCATGAATTGTTATTCATGGGAATAGAGTGGGTGTATTTCATGGCTGTAATCTAGTTTTTCATGGCTTAATCTGATATCTTCGTCGACGTGGAATTTTATTAGGAAATTAATTCGCCTCTCTACATATGGATTTTTTTCTTAACATCCACTAAAATAACACGATGGCGATAGCGTCATCTTCAACTAACTGGTACCATGAGTTGATTCTGCGCATGCGCAGTCCCGTTGCTTCTACCTGCTGTTGGGGTCGCATTGGTTGCCAGCAACGGGCCACTAGTGGCACTTGCTTGGTGGCCCACAATTCACGGCGATGCTTCAGGGCCATGAATGGCTCGCCCACTGATAGCGCTGCCACGAACGGATCGCTACCGGGCCGTGAGCGGCAGATTTCAGCCAGCAGTGACCCATCACTGCCAACTGGTGGTCAGCAGTTTCCCAGCACTTCTGTTTTTGCTGGGATTTGGAAGAATTCTTCGAAGAAAGATTGAAGAACAGTATGAAAGAATTGAGGAGCAGAGTAGATTGACGGCTGGTAGATCATGTATAGATGATATATTTTCAATGAGACAGGTCCTGGAAAAACAAAGAGTGAAATTGAAAGGTATGGAATTAATATTCATTGACTTGGAAAAGGCATACGATAGTGTTTCTCGAAAACTACTTTGGAAGGCTTTGAGGATGGCAAATATCGGTAAAGAAATAATCAGTGTTATTCAAGAGATACATAGCAGCAATACATATATAATCAAGTGTGGACAACAACTCTCAGAGGTTTTTGTGTGTAGTAAAGGTCTTTTACAGCGATGCAGTATGTCCCCTACATTATTTAAGATCTATATTGAGATTTGTCTCAGAGTTTGGTCAGCGAAGTGCAGAAATTTGGGATTACGGATTCTGAATGATGTCCTGTACCATTTGCTTTTTGCGGTTCATCAAGTAATCTTGGCAGAAAATAAGGATGACGTAGTTTATATATTTCGTAAACTGATCTCTGAATATAACCGTTGGGAACTTAAAATTAACGAAAATAAAACTCAGTATTCTATGTAAATACACGATGTCATCGCTCTGTCCACGTTATTTTTATAAACAACGAATAGCAACTGAAAATTTTTCCATCCGACACCGCTAAGATCGAACCCCAGAACTCTCGATAACTAGCCGAGTGTGTTCGCTTTACGCTACGGTGCCAACAATTCACAGCGCTATTCGTGGTTTGTCAGTCAGCATCTGACTACACAAATCCTTATTAATGGGCTCAGCAACTGATATGTCGCCATCTAATGGCATTCAACACAGCAAGCTTTTTAATTACAGCTGATAAATCCAAAGGGCAATAGAAAGGGTGAATATATTTTAAATACGTGGAGATAATGTAAATATACGATGTCATTGCTCTGTCTACGTTATTTTTATAAACAACTAATAGCAACTGAAAAATTGTTCATCCGACACCGCTGGGATCGAACACCAGATCTCTCGATGACTAGCCGAGTGCGTTCGCTGATAACTAGCCGAGTGCGTGATCTGGGGTTCGATCCCAGCGGTGTCGGATGAACAATTTTTCAGTTGATATTCGTTGTTTATAAAAATAACGTGGACAGAGCGATGACATCGTACATTTACATTATCTCCACGTATTTAAAATATATTCAACATGAGTACCCGATGATTCCAGAGACTTCATTGAAAAAACCGATAATATTACGTTGAGAACAGTGGAGGAATTTAAATACCTCGGATCCATAATACATCAGGATGGTACATGTCGTCATGACATTGATCGGAGAATTGTGGAGGGCAGGGAAGCTGTTTCTATTTTGAATCATGTTCTTTGGAGCAGCAATGTCTTTCAAAAGAAAAAAGACACATTTTTTTCTGCGATTGTACAGAGCATCAGTTTATATGGTGCGGAGACATGGACACTGAATAAAAGACATCAACAAAGGTTATTATTGGCTACAGAGATGAACTCTTGGTGGCATTCTGCAAGAAAATCCAGATGTGAAAAAGTGCGTAATACAGGGTGATTGAAATATTCCCGAACCTTAACTTGAACAATTTTTATTCACATTATACAGATACATAAAGCTTACTTATAGCTGTGATACATCTTCTTGCGACCTTTGAGCAACTGATGTTGACCTAAGACGGTGCTGGAAATGACCTCCGTGTTTCTGGAGGCAAATATCCACGCGGCGGCGCATGTTTTTCTTAACGCGTTTCAGCATAGATGGCGTGATTTCCGCTATAGCCTGAATAATGTCTCTTTTCAAGGACTGCAGGTCATGCGGGTTGTTTGCATAAACAAGGTCCTTTAAATATCCCCACAGAAAAAAAAAAACATTATTCCGAAACGAAAGCATTGTTAAATAAGCCCTTGTTTTATCGAGTAAATTTACGAAACCAACGACAATACAGTAAGCGCTTATGCGTATCAGGTGCCTTCAGTTCTTGGACAACTTTCACTTTGTTTGCATGAAGCTGCAGTCTTTCAGACGCTTTCTGTACTGAGCCGTAAGAAAGTTTCACTTGCTGAGATAAGCGGCGAAGCGATTTTGTAGGTGACTGTTCCCAACGTTTTTCAACATCGTTTATCACTTCCGGCGTTAACACACTTGGCCGGACATTTCTAGGCATATCATCAACACTTCCAGTTTTCCGAAATCGTACGAGTAAACTGTGTATCGTTGATTTACTTACCACATTATACTGCGATATTTCCCCCCTGAATTCTTCTATACACTGTTAGAAAATATGCTTCAAGTAAACAAATTCTGTGCCCTCGTCAAACCCTTGCCTCTGTGCAAATGGCGACGCTAAAGTGGGCAAACTGCGTAGCACACATGGAACCGATTATTCATTTCTGGTACTCTGCCAATTTCCTTCAGGAATTCGACAAGCGCAGTAACTGATCTCGACGAGTCGCTGACTCATGTTGACACATCAATTCGCTGAACCTTTGCTTACAGTATACGCAATGTTTTTTTTTTTTTTAAATTCAGGGTTCTGGAACTTTACGTGCCGCGCTGGTAGCACAGTGGTCTAAGCAATGGCTTCTGATCATTTGTCCGAGATTGGTCGGGTTTCGAATCCCGGTGAGGCATGGATGTTGTATTTGTCTTATGGCCCTGGCTCTCTCCCTTTCCTAGAGCCAGTGGCCCTAAATAAGGGACGGCAACCGCATATAGTATACTGAGTTGCTCACGGTGGTCGTTAAACCTCCAATCAAAAAAAAAAGAACATTACGATCACTCTTAACAAAAATTCGAGATATTACGAGTGTATAAGTAGACATTCTTCAAACTATTGATATGTGGAAATTACAATGGTTCGGCCATGTAAGGAGAATGTCATCAGAACGACTTCCTAAAATTCTGATGGAGTGGGAGGCTCCAGGAAAAAGGGAGACCAAGGAGAAAATGGATGGAGGATACTAAATAAACTTCAAAAAATAATGGACAGGATGAAATGCTGGCCTTGGATAGAGAGAAGTGAAGAAAGACTTTGGCTGAACTACACTGGCGGAAACTGAAAAAAGAACACCAAGAAGGAGACGTCTGATACTAACGAAATTTATACAGCATAATAACGGAATACAGAGGATAACGTGATCAAAACATTATGGCAAAATACAGCTGTATTTGCTGGTAAACTGAAAAATAACATTTCCACGTAACATGGTTAGTACGAGGTTGAACCGCCATGAACTGCGTCACACTGTGCAATTCTGGCATGGAGTCTGTCGTACAGATTTAGGATGTAAGTTTGGGGTAATGAGTTCCAAGCATCCTCAACCTGGACGCGTAAATCAGGGATGGTCGTGGCTGGCCGTGGAGACCGGATAAGTCGTTATCCCATAAAATCCCACACGTGCTCAACGGAGACATATCCGGTGAACGTGCAGGCCATGTCTGTTGTCTCACACCCTGAAAAGCATGTTGCGTTGCACGTGCCGTGTGTGGGCGTGCGTTGTCTTGCTGGAAAACACCACGATGGACCGACCTTACAAATGGCACAACAACGGGCTGAATGATGTTGTTGATGTAGGAGGTGCTGTTTAACGTAACCGGTACAAACACTAGTTGTGTACGGGAGTGATAGCTGATCGCTCCCCACACCAGGAGACCAGGTGTACGCCCTGTGTGTCGCTGGCGGATGCACGAAAGGTGGAGGCGCTCCCCTGTGCGTCTGCGAACATGCATACGGCCATCGGAAGCTCCCAAGCAGAATCAGCTTTCATCGCTGAGCACAACAGATCGCCATTGCGTTCTCCAGTGCAGACGTTGGCGACACCATTGCAGCCGTTCCCGACGGTAGGATGGAGTCAAAGGTACACATGCCAGAGGCACACGTGCACGCTGTCCTGCATCTAGTAGACGGTTGCGGAGTGTTCGCACAGTCACCTCAGGTGCGTCGCAGTGGATGTTCTGCTTGACAACGCCGCTCTTCTTATGCGTCGATCGGTCCGCTCACCAGTCCGTCTGTGACTCCCGGTTCCACGTCTTCTCGTGTGGAAATGTTCCTCGGACTATCTACGCCACTATCGTACCACCACCGATACTTCCCGCCCAATTTTCTCCGCAATACGACGATACAACCATCCGGCCTCGAGGAGTACGACTAGACGACCTCGCTCAAAGTCCGATAACTGCTGAAATCGTACACGTCTTTCATGTCCAGGCAATGCAGCTTCTTCAGGATCTTCGCACGTGTCCGTGCGTCGACGACTGGTTACGGTCACTTCGCCGTACTCCTTAAATACCACCGACGATAATTTGCATATTATGCCGTGCTGTGGCGTAAGCACTTACCGGTTGGTCCGGAAATTAACATCACGCCTTCGTAAACTCGACCCCATTAACATATGTAAATTTCATGATCGTCCGCCAATTCGTTCTTGGTGTTCTTTTTTCGCTTTCCGCCTGTGTATATGGTCGAGAAAATCCGTTTAGTAGTGGACATTCCTGACGATGATGATGATGAGTTATGATATGCAATTCATATCATAACCTAGCTTTAATTTTGTAATAATGTTTGAATAACCTTAAATCTTAATAAGAAATGCTAACATATTCAAATGAGAAAATAAAAACCAGAAATACTGTGTCACAATTTTATTTGCTTTAAAATCTCGTAAATCAAAAAAAAAATGTATGGTACAAAAAACCTACAGAATTAATGAAGCAATATTGCGATAACCAGTACTAAATATAAAATTAAAAACACTAACAGGAGTTCTTCATTTCTTCATAAACAACATTAATCGAATTTCACCACTAGCAAGAGGAACAATTTCTTAACAAAGAAAAAGCAATTGCGAATCAGAAACAGTGTGTCATAGTTTCAATCTACAACGAAATTAACACTTTTGAAATACATAACTATTTTAGGTAGCAACAGAATTTGGAAAACACATGTTGAAATGGATAATATCAGTTATTTAATTGCATTAAGGGTAATTTTCTTTTCATGGCTGTGACGCCAAAGATGTGAAAGACGTGGGAAGGAAAATTTTCTTCTCCTGTCTTCATTTAAATCACAGCAGCAGTTTATGTCGTGTGCTATGGACAACGAAAGGTAAAGCACAAACGAAGAAATCACAATTAAGAACGACCCCACTACTTATTACGCATTGTTTCATGGGTTTTTTTTCTTTATCAAGTATTAGTCTGACGATTTTGCTGTGCGAAAAAATCAGGAATGCTTCCAGTGAGATTTAAAAGGCTTTTTTTGTGGAATTAAAAATTTCTACAAGAATATGCAACCGTGAGCAAATCATCATATTTTTTTTCAGGCGTGAATATTTTACATTTAGTCTTTCTTTTAATCTCTTTGTTTTCCGAGTGAAGCCTTTAAAAGAAATTCGCGGAATTTGAGGAATTCTATAAAACAAGGAATCTTTATTTTTTTCGTGTGTAATTAAAACGTTCTTTGTTTTTAGTTTGATAGTGTGTATTTGTAACTGCACTGTCAGAAGTATTAATCTTTGGAGGCATCCAGATGAAAGGCAGAATCAAGCACTTAAACTAATTAATGCTGCTGAATTTAAAACTTTCTTTTTTAGCGCATATGCTTATTTTGGAAACGTGAAATTCTAACATCACTTTTAATTAAGACAATAGATTACATGAATGCTCACATTTTTGATGATATCAATTCCTGTATAGAAAGTGTTGCATCCATTCTGTTCTTAATTCTGCCTTTCAGAGCGTCATAATGTTTATGAGGTATTGACAAACCCCAAAACAAGCATACACTGTAAAACATTTTCTGAAATATACCAGCAGGATTCCGTGATCCCTTTCGTAAGTTATCGAAGCGTATTTCTGATATAATTTTCTGAAAAGAGGCAAAAATTCCTGAATATCACCGATTTTATGTACGCCAGAAAAATTCTGGATTTTTTTATTGATTGGAGGCTTAACGACCGCCATGAGCCACTCAATTCGCTATAAGCAGTCCTTCCCCTCCTAATTTAGGGGCACTGGTTCCAGGGAAGGGAGAGAGCCAGTGCCGTAAGACAACGTCCATGCCTCAACGGGATTCGAACCCTGACCCCTTTCGGACGAATGAACAGAGGCCATCGCTATTCTGAATTTGGAACCTTTTCGCAATTCCTCTCTTACATTGACAGTAAACTGCCGTTTTTAAGATGTTGTGACGTGCCTGCACAGCAGGACGCACACGAGATAAAGGAAGATAGCCGTGAGAACATATATCCGCGTAGTTCAGCTGGGGGAGCGACTTCCTCCGGAGTGAAGGAAACCGGGCTCGATGCCCGGCGCGGACAAACTTGAAAGTTATATTGGCGCCCGAACTTCCAGGATGATCCGGCTGTTAAGTTTCCCGCAATGATGTGATGTTCCTTCCACAGGGCGAGACAGGAAAAATGAGAATCCCTTCTTCAGTGCTTCAAAAATAAATCCGTTCCACACACCAAATTGTCTGGGATTTCTCAAATGCACGTTCTTCATGGGATGACTGCCTACAGCGGCACATGATCCCGGCTGACCAGGGGGCCATGCCCCCGACCCTCTTTCGGGGAGGGGAGATGTGACGTTCCTGCACCGCAGGACGCACATGAGATAAAGGCAGATAGCAATGAGAGAACATTTCCGCGTAGCTCAGTTGGGAGAGCGACTTACTCCGGAGTAAGGGGACCCGGTTTCGATGTCCGGAGCGGACTAACTTGTACGTTATAATGTGTTAAAGGAAAATTCTGAATTTTCAGAAACTTTTCCGCAATTCCTTTTGTAGATTAACGGAAAATTCTGTTCTCACTTTTTCCATATCCACATAACGGAAACATTCCGGTAATAGGAACGATTCCCGGGAATACTTGAGGTTTGATTAATTAATAAATTTATTGTATGATGTCTATATATCAGTCAGTGGACTTCTTAATGAAAAATAGCTGTCAAGAATAAAACCTATATAAAAAAAACCAAACCAATGTCCCTAACGCTCTGACGTCATTCAGTACTTGTAGCATCATCTGCCTTAATTCCGTAGCCGAAATCGGAACTAAGCTCATCGCTATCGCACGACACGTAAAAACAAGGAGATATACCGGAAAATAAAATAAAGTTAGTAAGACAAACGACTTGATCTGTGGCAACACGCACGTTCTCGAACAACACTCTGCGACGTTTGTTCTGTTACGTACGTGTTGTGTCGTGTTTCATTTCATTTTCTTCGCATTGCAGAGTAATTTCTTAAAAAGGAATAAAATTGCAGAGTAATTTCCTAAATAGGATCAGCGTTATTATAAATATAAATACCCAGATCTATTCAAAACGCTTTAACGTACAATAAAAACTGGAATTTTGAGATGACAAAATGAGCAAAATCGCATCTAAAAACATTTTCATTTCCGTACAGAAATCCGGTGTCTATTTGATATGTTTTCAATCTGCTTCAATTAAAAATTTCACTCAGTCCTAGATCGTGCAACATCTTCTATATATGAATATTAATTTAAAGCCTAAAATCAGCCAACCTAGGACGGACTGGAGTCTAGTAAATTTTGTATAAGGATTGTTCAATAAGTAGTGCGACTGTTCAGCGGCAGAGCGTTGCGCTTCGTAATTTTGTTAATGGGTGGCGCTAGTGTACAGGCGATTTAAAGGCCATGCAACTGCATTGAAGCTTATTTGTTACGTAAGCCGTGTAACGTAGACATATCCATCTCGTAGGAGATGGATATGTCTAAAGTTGCCCACGGTGCTGTAATTCAGTTTCTGAAAGCGGAGAACACACCACCAAGTGAAATTCACAGACGAATGAAGGGGTTGAATGGGCCTGCTTGTTTTCGACGCTGTACTGTAATGCACTGATATCAGCTCTTTAGTGGGGGATGAAAAGGCACTACAGACCAGCCAAGATTAGGAGCACCACGCCGTGCTGTTTCAATGACGACAATTGTAAAGGCCAACAGAAGAATCAGTAAAAGCCAACCGAAGAATCAGGATCCGAGAACTGACAAACAGGTCAACCGAAAAATCAGGATCCGAACAGGCCAACTGACGAACAGACAACCGAAGAATCTGCATCCGAGAACTGACGCAGAGGTCAACCGAAGAATCAGATCCGAGACCTGACGAACAATTGTAAAGGCCAACAGAAGAATCAGTAAAGGCCAATCGAAGAATCACGATCCGAGAACTGACGAACAGGTCAACCGAAGAATCAGGATCCGAACAGGCTAACCGACGAACATGCAACAGAAGGATCAGGATCCGAGAACTGACGTACAGGTTAACCGAAGAATCAGATCCGAGACCTGACGAACAAGTGTAAAGGTCAACAGAAGAATCAGTAAAGGCCAACCGAAGAATCAGGATCCAAGAACTGACGAACAGGTCAACCGAATACTCAAGATCCGAGAACTGACGCACAGGTCAACCGAAAGATCAGATCCGAGACGTGACGTAAATGCCAACAGAAGAGTAAGTAAAGGCCAACCGAAGAATCCGGATCCGAGAACTGACGAAGAATTGTAACGGCCAACAGAAGAATCAGGATCCAAGAACTGACGAACAGGTCAACCGAAGAATCAGAATCCGAACAGGCCAACTGACGAACAGGCAACCGAAGAATCTGGATCCGAAAACTGATGAACAGGTCAACCGAAGAATCAGGATCCGAACAGGCTAACCGACGAACAGGCAACAGAAGAATCAGGATCCGAGAAATGACGTACAGATTAACCGAATAATCAGATCCGAGACCTGGCGAACAAGTGTAAATGCCAACAGAAGAATCAGTAAAGGCCAACCAAAGAATCAGGATCCGAGAACTGACGAACAGGTCAACCGAAAAATCAGGATCCGAACAGGTCAACCGAAGAATCAGGATCCAAACAGGCCAACTGACGAACAGGCAACCGAAGAATCGGGATCCGAATAGGTCAACCGAAGAATCAGGATTCGAACAGGTCAACCGAAAAATCAAGATCCGAACAGGCCAACTGACGAACAGGCAACCCAACAATCAAGATCCGAACAGGCCAACTGACGAACAGGCAACCGAAGAATCAAGATCCGAACAGGCCAACTGACGAACAGGCAACCGAAGAATCTGGATCCGATAACTGACGCACAAGTCAACCAAAGAATCAGGATCCGAACAGGCTAACCGACGAACAGGCAACAGAAGAATCAGGATCCGAGAAATGACGTACAGATTAACCGAATAATCAGATCCGAGACCTGGCGAACAAGTGTAAATGCCAACAGAAGAATCAGTAAAGGCCAACCAAAGAATCAGGATCCGAGAACTGACGAACAGGTCAACCGAAAAATCAGGATCCGAACAGGCCAACTGACGAACAGGCAACCGAAGAATCTGGATCCGATAACTGACGCACAAGTCAACCAAAGAATTAGATCCGAGACCTAACGAACAATTGTAAAGGCCAACAGAAGAATCAGTAACTGCCAACAGAAGAATCAGGATCCCATAACTGACGTACAGGTCAACCGAAGAATCAGATCCGAGACTTCACGAAAAGGCCAACAGAACAATCAGTAAATGCCAACCGAAGAATCAGGATCCAAGAACTGACGAGCAATTGTAAAGGCCAACAGAAGAATCAGTAAAGACGAACCGACGAATCAGGATCCGAGAACGGACGAACAGTGCGATTGTGAACATCGGAAATGTCAATACGATCATGAATTCGCACTTTGAATATCAAAGGTCTGAGCCCGTGGGTACTGAAACATTTATTCGATAAACAGATGAGTCAAAGAATGGGACTATCGTTACAGTATCGGCTCCGCTACCACGAAGAAAGGGATTTCCTACTGCGCATTATTCCTAGAGAAGAAAGTTGGTGTCATCATTTCGAGCCGGAGTCTAAACTCCAGAGCATGTAGTGGAAACATTCATCATCGCCACAGCCAAGCGAACCACGGTCCACCATTTCCGCAGGCAAGGTGATGTTAATCCTGTTCTTTAAAAATCGATCACCATTGCTTCTTGATTGGCTGCCAAAAGGATCAGCCATCAATGCTGAACGATATTGTCAAAGTTTAATAAAGCTTCAACAAACCATCAAAAACAAGAGACCTGGCAACCTCACTAAAGATATTGTGTTTGTACATGAAAACGCCTGTTCACATACGGCAGTTACCACGCAAAGGACATCGCAACACTTTCTCTGGGAAGTCCTTCAACATCCAGCGTATAGTCCTGACTTATCGCCCTCGATTTTCACATCGTTGGACCATTGAAAAAAATTCTCAAAGGCAAACGTTTCACTTCGGATGATCAAGTGCGTGAAGCTGTAAGTAACTGGTTGCTGCAGCAGCCTGCATCCTTCTGTTCCACAGAAATACAAGGACTAGTGCAACGATGGGATCTCTGTCTAAATACTGGCGGCGATTATTTTTAGGTATGTCATGTTTTGACTTTTTCAGGCAGAAAGTCTCACTACTTATTGAACAACACTTATATCTGGAGTTTTGTGAAATAATACAATAAAGCAGTACATTTCACCTTTTCTTAAAAACAATGGAAAGTTATTGCCAGTTCAAAACGAGCTCGAGTTCCAAAGCACACTATTACTTCCAAAAATCACGATGAAAAGATAAAAATAATTTGTAATGAGTCCTCCTACATAAAAAATTATATTATAACAAACATATTCAGAAAAATAAGCTCCAACAGAAAATGAAATGAGTAATTCATCCACAACAACAAAAAGCATTTCATCATCGTGCAGTTATAGTTCTGCCTCATATGCGAGGGGTTTCAACGAGAATGTTTCGCTCAGGGATAAAACACGCAGCTCTCGTTTAATAGCTCGATGGTTCAAATGTTCCTAGGAATGATTAAGGAAGGGTTCGTTAACTTACTACGCCGAGAAAGTCTGATTTGGTGATTTTACGAAACTTCAGTAAAAATACGGGAAAACCCGAAACGAATGTTTCTGAAATAAAAGGAGTTACTGACTGCTGACATTACTGAAGTTAAGAAACGGAAATTATGTTAAAATCCGGACACTTATACCGACAAATTTTCTGCACGTTATTTTCAGAATTTTTTTATGAATTCACACCACTTATCCTTTACAGAGTAGAAGAAATTATTGAATTCAATTTTACGTTGACAAAGTTTCACCCTGGATGGGCCACCCCGGTGGCGCAGTGGTCTAAGCGATGGCCTCTGATCATTCGTCCGAACGGGGTCCGGGTTCGAATCCCGGTGAGGCATGGATGTTGTGTTTGTCTTACGGCACTGGCTCTCTCCCTTCCCTGGAACCAGTGACCCTAAATTAGGGACGGGCGACTGCTTATAGCCCATTGAGTTGCTCACGGTGGTCGTTAAACCTCCAATCAAAAAAAAAAATCACCCTGGATGGGAGATATTTTATATCAAGAGAGCGTCACAAGAATCCTGTTCAATAAAGAGAAACATGGTACTCACAAAATAAAGCAGCTATTAAAAATTTGCAGCAATATGTTAAACAACAGTCGAATTGTACCCGGTCCTACCAAGGTGCATCTTTTGAAATGCAATCTGCATACCCTGTAAGGAGTGATAGTGCTGTTGACATCATCTCCGAACATTCATTACAAAGAAAATCTTCAGTTTTACGCGCTGTACGTGTGTAGGTCTTGTTAGCAGTACAATAATGATATCTTTGGAATGCATGTTTTAGGTAGGAATCACAGTGCATTTTCATAAACTAAGTTAACAGACTTTTCTCGTTAGATGCTACTGTAAAACGTTTCTTTTCGCTGAGTTTTTGATTTTTCTGTTTACATAGCTCTAACTGCAGACATAATTTTCTCTTTTCCTTACAATTTATTCCTTGTGGGCATACCGGGGTTGCAGATGGAATGTAATATAATAGGTAGCCCTACTAAAATATAAATAATAAATACAGTGAAGTCCGTTTTTTACAAGGAGCTCGGGACAAGCTGAAATCCTCGGTAAATTCACTAAATATGCAAAACACTAAAAAATGGTGCATAAGTGGTAATATACATATAGCTTTATATTATACTGTATATACGTAACAACTGGATATGCCCATTATTAGCATAAATACTCTTACACACGTTGGACAGATGGCTCGCAACTGGTGTGCAACGCCACTGACCAGCAGGGAGGCATGAGACAGTTAGTGAATCATTGTGGGTTCAGTCACAGAGGAGATCACGTGTTTCGTCTAGTACTTGTCCTGGAGTGGGGCGATTATGAGAATCGTGTTGCTGTAATAGCGCTGCACGAAGTTGGAAGATCAGCTCCGAGATTTCCAACATGCTGAAAAACAGCCGATTGTTTGTCTACCGGACCATAAAAAGGTTCCTTGAGATTGGGACAGTCGCTGACCGTTCCAGAAAGGATCGGCCGCGAACTGTGAGAACAGCTCGCCTGGTGAAAACAGTGGCAGCTCGTATTCGACGAAATACAGTCAGAAAACAATCAATGATGGCTTGTGAGCTGAACATTTCAAGAATGTCGATGTCACGCGTGCTGCGGAGTGACCCAAGGGTGAGAGCTTACCGGCGGCATACAAGGCACCTCCTCACCCCACAAATAAAGCAGCAGAGGGTGTTAAAAGCGAAGCGTTTCCTGCAGCGTTACTCCGGTAATCTCCAGAGACAGATCCTTTTCTCTGATGAAAACAGTTTCACTACTGAAGAGGCTTTCAACCGCCAAAATGAGAGAGCGTATGCGTTAATTCACGAGAAGTTCAGGAGAAAGCTTCAAGGGTCACGAGGGACCATCACACTGCTTTTGTCATGGTTTGGTGGGTAGTCTCCAACAAGGGTACCACGGAGCTCCATATCTGTGAGAAAGGAGTGAAAACCAGATTTTACCAAGACAGAGTTTTGGAGGCAGTGGTCAAAAATGTGTAACTCATGAAACAAGAGAACTTCATACCACGGTAACCCATGGAATGAAGTTCTCTGCGAATGGTAAGTGTACATACTGAGGTTCCAGTATTTTTACTCACCTGTACACTGAGGTCTTGTGCAGTACTCCGTCGATTAGCTGTAACGACTCTCCTAAGGCTTTGACGTCCTCCTATCACTGATTATCTTTGGTCTGTCGGAACGTTTTGCTGCTTCAGACACGCCATGTTTCTTCCACTTATTCAGTACATCAAAAACAGTTGACATGGGTATGTTTAAACACCTCACGGTTTCTCTTATGGACAAACCACTAATATAACACCCAGAAATCTTTCCTTTCTCAAAGTCTGTTCTCTCCCGCCGCGACATTTTCGCTCAACCTCACAGTGCTATATGATCGCTGTCACCTGCAGCGGATCCGTTTATTTGCTTTTGAAGGGGTGTCTGGTGACGTTTCTCAATATAGTGATACAGTAGTTAGGCTCTATGAGTGCTGGTGCCCCTGTGTATTTTGCAGCCTCGTCTGATAATTGAAGGCAGGTGCTATAAAAGGAGATAAAAGTTATTTCTTACCTAGAGGGTAGTGTCATACGTGATTTCAAAGATATTCAGTTTAAAAATATAAAACGTTTGACATTTGAGGCATGTGGGAAGGATGAAAAAGGAAATGTCCCTACCTTGTTGATAGCAGTCAGATATGCAGTTTCCAAGCTCTCCAAAGAAAACAATGGGGAAGGAGCATCTGAAGCTTTATCGGAATTAGGTGGAATCGACAAGTTGTCCCTCGCAGCTGGAGCCAGATTTATTCTTATTTTAAATCTTTGGATCGAGAACGATCTCGTGGGATCCCTTAGATCTGTAAAAAGACGTTGTTTCCGAGCCATAAAAGAAAAATCCAATGCAATTCATATCAAGTTTAAACCCATGCAATTCATATCAAGTTTGACAGGTACAGTGGCCCTACTTGACAGTACCTATAATAACAACAAGTAAGAGTACCTATGACCGCATCAAGTAAGAGTACCTAGGATGGCTATTCAGTGGACTTGGAATTAAGGAAGCACTACCTGTGTCAGAATGGCACTATCTCTCTGCCTTGCCTGGTATATAAATAAATACAAGTCCCAAAGAATGATTCTGCACAAGGTTGTGGTGGACACTGGAAGCAAAGAGCTTCAAGCTGGTTTTTCTTACGTTGGACTCTAATGTGCCGAAAATCCTGGACGTCTGATGACGGTAGCCTCCACTGCAACAGATGGATAGTTCCTTGAACTTAAAATTAAGGAGAAAATAAGGCTTGCTCGACTTCAGAACCTATATTAAGTTATAGTTTTAAATACGGTTGTAATGTGAAACCTCTGAATAACGATCACCTCTTGAACAGGAAACAAGTTAGTAAAATAATGCAATGCATTGATTATGATACGCTTTCCAATATACCAGAAATCATTACTGAAGTTATGAGGATAATGGCTGTAGAACAAATCTCACTACCGTGTCCTGACCTTTCACCCCATTTCGATTATATTAAACACAATTGGTTCAATATACCTCCGGAACAACATGAAAAAGTTTTGTTGCAATCGAAGCATTTTTACGTAAGTTATGGCGCATAAGGGCGATGGAATGAATTCCACTCCTATGACCTGACCTTTGACCCTATTTCTTCCATTCTCACAGGGTTCGTTACCAGTTAGCCCCCTTCCACATACTAAAATTTCATCGAAATCGAAATATTTTTAGGCAAGTTATGACGCATAAGGGCAATGGAATAGATCCCGCTCCTATGTCCTGACCTTTGACCCCATTTCGCCCATTTTCAATAGGTTCGTCCTCAGCGGTTCCCTACCGCATATTGAAATTTCATTGAAATCAAATCATTTTTACGCAAGCTATGGCGGGTTAATGGAGTGGATCCCGTTCCTATGTCCTGACCTTTGACCCCATTTTGCCCATTTTCAATAGGGTTCGTCCCCAGGAGTTCCTCTACCACATACTAAAATTTCATCGAAATCGAACCATTTTTACGCGAGGTATCGTGCGGACGGATAGACAGAGAGACAGACGGACGGACATACATACATACATACAGACAGACATACAGACAGTCGGACAAAGCTGGAGCATATACGCTTCTTCAACCTACGGTTGCAAAGCGTAAGACATGACAGTTGTTACAAGGTGGCCGCTGTTCGGAAATTAGGTTTCAATTAAAATTGCATGTGAGTTGGGTTTTCACTGAGTAAGTCCGTAAGTCAGCGCGAAAGTAGAGATATATATGCTCGGCGATTGTAACGATGCACAGATCAGAATGCATAAAGCATAATGTTAGCATACATACAAATTAACTTAGTTAAGGAGCGAAAATACCCAGATTTAGAACAGTAAATAGAACATTATTTTCCACTGAAATTTTGAACAAGCAACGCTAACAACAAGCGCATGACTTAAGCAATTTGAAAAGAGGAGTTCCCATTGTCTCCTCATATTGTTCACTAGAATTACATGACCTCTCGCAAAACTTAACAATCAACCATGGTGAAGAAAATCTTACGATGGCATTCACCGCTTCCTGATTAAACAGCCTTTAGAAGTAATAAGTTTGGAGATTAGGGTTAGGATATCCTATAGGAAAGAAAACCAGGAGAACTTTTGAGACAGGGGACAGTAACTGCGCAGTTCGGCAACTGCGCAAGGCAAAGCTAGAACAGAACACACAGGGAACTAACAATAGACACAGCCGGACACGAGAAATATTTCAAGCATCTCCTCCCTCCTCGACGGCTTGGGTAGGGAACTGAGACATACACCGGAGCTGGAGCTCGTTTCAAGTAATTATCGTACGCACGTTGAACTAAAATTTAGCTCCTTTGTTTTCACTGAAGCATACCATTGCACTCGCCGTATGGCAACCCATCTTGCCAGATGCACAATTTTTTTAGCAGCATTATTTGTCCCCATCTATCTCACACGCCTTAATTCGGAGAGGCTAAGTAAAATCCTGAGCGACAAGGTGTCCTAATTTTCCTAACGGACTGAAGTGTTCGTTGTCCGCTGTTAAGACGTTCCGTTGTTCGGATGTTATCGCTAATATTAACCCTACTGCAACAGTTTGTGCCACACAAAGCGAGCCATTGTTTGCAGGTGACCGTTAATGGAAATTCAGTACGATAGCTTAACACTTCTCAATTAACTAGAGATTGTTTTTTGGTTTTTTTTTTCGACACATGTCTGGCGCTTTTACTGAAGGTTAATAGTCAAACAAATTTATCCCATTGAGTAAGTGACTAAAATTCAAGTTCTGCATCACGTGAATCTAAGCTGAGCGTATTCGCAGTTATTTTATTAAAGAGACCATTTTTAAGCAAACGCCTATCGGATTTACTGATCTCGTCATTTAAAAAAGTTCGCATTATTATCATGTCCCCTGTTTTACAGAAATATATCAAATTATCATTCCGAAATACGTCAGCCCCCAAAATTTATGCCTCGTTGTTCACTGAATCCTGTCTTTCTCCCTAAATAATATTCTTTATTAGATAGAATTTTATCATTTACGATTTCGCCCAAATAGTTTGCTGGGTCATGCGCATATGGAAAAATTATGGCCAGTTATTCAATAGAATTGCATCATTTGATGCGCCGTATGATATGCTGAACTGTGAGATGAATAATCTAACTTAATTTTCCTTTTGAGTTCCTGTCTTCTTATGTAAATTTTGGTTCATTCTCTTTAAACGTTTTCCAGAACTGTCACTGTTTCTTGCCCGATGATTCTGAGTTTGACAACTCTGACAAAGGTCAAAGCGCAATTACGTAACCGAAAGCCAAAAATATAAAACGAGTGTGTTGATCTTCAAAAGGCAGTGTTATTATCAGTCTAGGAAAGGAAAATCTTACGGGAGGCTATGTTTCTTGAGCTACGTAGGCATTCGGATTTAGACAATGTCATACGAGGTCATAACAAAAGTTCTGCACATGTTAATCTAAAACGGAAACGTATGATGCAATCGAACAAAAAAAAACCGATTGCGACATGTTAAGATTAGACTCTCAGCAACGCAGTGGTGTCAGAACGACGAGCTATCATTTGCTTTGTGGACGGCGGGAGGGTTTGAAAATGAAGCGTGC
Organism: Macrothele yani; assembly: GCA_039090855.1. Classification (NCBI taxonomy): domain Eukaryota; kingdom Metazoa; phylum Arthropoda; class Arachnida; order Araneae; family Macrothelidae; genus Macrothele; species Macrothele yani. The sequence continues at coordinate 8,521,039 of CM077004.1, forward strand.
AGCTCCTCAGGACGAGTCACGGCGTTAGACCAGCGCTCGTACGGGAAAATAGAAACTCTGCGGGGAACAACTCCGACACAGGTCCAGACTGCCTTGCAAGAAGTTTGTGGGGAAGGAACTATTGGTCGAAACACAGTTTCCCTCTGGGCATCGCGTTTACGGGGGAGCCGAAGCAGTATCAAAGATGATCAGCGCTTATGCCGACCTCTAACGGCGACAGATAAAACATCTGTCACAATTAAATGTACGATGTCATCGCTCTGTCCACGTTATTTTTATATACAACGAATAGCAACTGAAAAATTGTATATTCGACACAGCTGGGATCGAACCCCAGATCTCTCGATAACTAGCCGAGTGCGTTCGCTTTACGCTACGGTGCCAACAATTCGCAGCGCTATTCGTGGTTTATCAGTCAGCATCTGACTACACAAATTCATACTGATGGGCTCAGCAACTTATGTGTTGCCATCTAGTGGCATTCGACAAAGCAGGCTGTTTAATTACAGCTGATAAATCCAAGGGGCAATAGAAATGGTGAATATATTTTAAATACGTGGAGATAATGTAAATGTACGATGTCATCGCTCTGTCCACGTTATTTTTATAAACAACAAATAGTAACTGAAAAATTATATATCCGACACCGCTGGGATCGAACCCCAGATCTCTCGTTAACTAGCCGAGTGCGTTCGCTTTACGCTACGCTATTCGTGGTTTATCAGTCAGCATCTGGCTACACAAATCCATATTGATGGGCTCAGCAACTGATGTGTCGCCATCTAGTGGCATTCAATATGGAAGATATATTCATCTGTCACCATTAATACAAATATGGAAGATGTGAATCCGTTCATTGGTGTAAATATGACACGGATGTTAAATCAGATAATATACCAAAATTTGAAAATTTCGTCGTCCTGGAGCGGGAATCGAAACCGCGTCTCCCAGATAGCCCTCGATTCATTGATCTGTCACCATTGTTGCAACGCGTCTGGAAGAGAATCGCCATCCGACAGTAGAGGAGGTCACTCATCAGGCAAATTTGCCCACCATGACTGTTCACCGGATTTTGACCGACTCACTGGGAAAAAGAAAAATCGCCACGAGCTGGATGACACATCTACTCACACCCGAGCAAAAGGCAGCCAGAGTGAGCATTGCACAGGATTACCTTTACAGGTTCGAAAGGGAGGGCAGCTGCTTCCTGAACAGAACTGTCGCAATTAATAAAACTTGGAACCGTGATTTTGAGTGGGAACTGAAGTTACAATCAGCGGTATGGAGACATCCAAGTTTCCCACGTCCCTCAAAGTGTCGTCGAAAACAATCCAAAATGAAGAAAATCATGATTTTTGCGTACGATGTCCAGAATGTTGTGGTCTATGACCGAGTGCAGGTAGGGCAAAATGTCCATGCACAATATTATCGTGATATTTTGAGGACAAAGGTGAGACCGAAGATTCGTCAGAATCTCCCCAACTTGTTTCAAGCGGGAGCGATCTTGATGCATGGCAATGCATCATGTCATGGAGCAGTGTCGGTATGGTGACTTTTGTCGAAATGTTGCTGGGAAACTATCATCTGGAAGAAGATCAGTCCACCTGACTGATCTTCTTCCAGATGTAAAAAATCAGTATCGTGGCATCCGCTACGAATCGCTGGGAGAACTGTCATTGGACGTGACCCGAGTAATACGACAGCTGAACAAAGATGGCGTACTATGGAGCATAAAGGACCTTCCTCACCACTGGTAAGCTGTCATTAGCAGCGAAGGGGAATACATTGAACGTCAATAAGGTAAGTTTTCTCCGTTACATCACACTTTTTTCAAAAATGGACAATGTGCAGAACTTTTGTTTGGACTCCCATAGAAGTTCAGCCGTGTTTGCTATAGAAAGCATTGAATTCTCAAAGTGCATTTTTGTCTCGAAGTGTATTGTTAACGGCAGACTGCAACCGTGTTTCAATTGTGAGGAATTATAGAGAAAAAGTTATTCTGTACGACGACTGCGTGTTGAAAATCCTTCTGGGTAGAAATAAAAGAGGTTCTGTCGCATAAGAGTTTAAAATCCACCTGGTCGTTGTCTAGAAGTGCTTAATCAGCTACTGTATGTTTAATTAAGAATTACAGCTATATCTAATGCTTCAAGCTATCAGGGTTCAACGAGTATCACAGTCTAGCTTAAAAGAACATAAGCCTAACAATCTTATAGTCAGTATCTGACACAAAAACCAACATAACGTTTGCACAATAGTTGCTAAAAATCCCAAATATATTAATTATTATTCTACAACTGTGGGTGTTTACAAATTAGGGTTTGATATCCGATTATCTTATGTTATTGAACAAACATGCGCTATATGATTTGTTGAAACGTATCTTTTTAGAAAAGCATGGTACATCATTCGAGTGAATTTTGCTAATTTATAAAAAGCCCCTCCAGATTTATTGAATTCAAAATAAACACTTGGCGTCATTTATTGAGTTACAATTACAATTATTTTATTGCACACATTTAAAATTTACAGTCATATGAAAATGCAATACACCAGGAATAATCTGAACATATTGGTTGTAAGGTGATTTTCCCTATCAGATGTAAGAAAAGGAATAAAATATGTAAATTATATAGAGGCAAGTACGATGGTTATAACAGAAGTGCCACTGTTAGCCGCATAGATTGGGACTACTACAAGGATGGAGATTCATTATGGAGGTCAGGATGATTTACAATGTAATTTGCAGAGACAAGAACAACTTTTTGATACTTTTCAGAGATCTGGTGCAATCTGCGAGATTATTCCATAGGATAATGGCTTTATACAGTATGCTATTTAAACCATAATTAAGTCTAACAGACGGTAGACATACGGATCCCAGACGTCCAGTAAAATACGGGATCGTGCCGTTTTTAGCTAATGCGTCCCGTTGTCCCGAGAAAACTCTTCGAGACAGCTTTCTGTCCTGTATTTTAGAGTTCAAGACTGAAAAAGCAAATCGACGAGTTACAATTTCTATTCTTTTAAAACATATTTTTTAACCTGCACGCCAAGCTTCCCCCAAGCTGACTGTTGTCTCACGTGACTCTGTCTCCCGCGTCTAACTCTGTGGCCAATACTCTCATTACGTAGGCAAGCACAGCTGCGGCAGATTGATATCGGGGGACAGGAGGGCACGCGACCTCGAGACCTGGTTGATGCAGTCAGCAATCGAATCTCATAAAATTGATTTCTACAACACATGTGTGTCATATATAAAAGAATGGTCACAGTATTTGCGGAAATTAGACAGTATGTCTTGGGTGAAACCGAGAAAAGAATTATCTTGGGAAATTTTTTTCATAAAGTCTAAACTATTAATCAGACCGCTGCCATATCAAAGATTGTTCAATCTATATAACCAGATAACAATTTCGCACGAGAAGTGATATATGCAAGAATTCAGCTGTCTACCTGTGCGATAAAACACCATACCATAAGTTGCAAATTAAAATCACTTTATTTACAATTTAAAAGTAAGTTAAAAAACTGACTAGCGCTTTCGGGGATCCCGTTGTCCCCATCTACGGGTCAAAGCACCACAGGGATACGATAGAGGCAGTCATTATATACAGATAAAAATCCCCCCCCCCGTACACCACGTCACCAACTTTTTAGTGATGCCAACATTTAAACAGAAAAAGGCGTACATGTTATTAACAGCTGATATTACACTAACTATAAGGAATTACAAATGACACTAGGCAAGAAGTGCAGATTAGCCATTGGACAAAGTCTCTGTCGGGGCAACCAATCTGCGCCAAGGTCCCGGTACATATGCGGGCAAGTCCAAATTACAACATCTGTCACCATAAGCAAGAATATTGACCGGGACAGAACTCTTACCCTCAGGAAACATGGGGTATGCTGCATTCCTCTTACCCATGGAGACCCTATAACGAAGTAAATTTCTCCGTCATTTTTGGTCTACGCCGGGATTGGAACCCGAGTCCGCTTAATCCGGAACAAGTCGCTCTACCAACTGAGCTACGCAGACGTTCATTCTGAATCCTATCTGCCTTTATGTCGTGTGCGTCCTGCTGGCAGGTACGTCACATCTCCCTCCCCCCCCCCTCGAAAGAGGGCCGGGGCATGGCCCACGGGTCAGCCGTTCCTGACCGAGAGACTTCAGCCGTTCCTGACCGATAGACTTCAGCCTTTCCTGACCGTTCCTGTCAGACGCAGGGAATTCCTGGCCGACAGACTTCAGCCGTTCCTGTCAGACGCAGAGTTTTCTTGACTGACAGACTTCAGCCGTTCCTGACCGTTCCTGTCAGACGCAGGGCTTTCTTGACCGACAGACTACAGATGTTCTAGATCCATTCAAGTCGCAGAAAAGATCGACGCCACCAGAATTTACCAGTCCGATTAGGCCTGGAAAAAGATATCGTACTAGGGTTTTTTATGCGTCCTCGAGATAAGTAAGTTCTCGTGGACAGGTTATTTTCTTCTAATGTTGTTTTTCCTGCACGACCAGTTGGCGTGACAGAATTTTTTTTTTCGTGTGGGCCTACGCATTATTTTTGTGTATATATGTAGTTTTTTTTTATATATATATTCTATGTCCGTCTACTAATCCAATTTTTTTTATATATATGTGTGTTAGGGGTAAAATAGTGAAAATTGTTACTGTTAGGCAGCTACAGGCAATCTTCGCTGCTGATACAGTTGGTTTGTAATCAACGATAAAAATATATAGAGTTGAAAATATGAGGAAGTAAAATGAAATCAAAAAAGTGATTCCTGCTGGGCAGAATAAAAAATAAGGTATGCCGATGCAGGTTTGTTCTGTACACGTATAAGAAGTGTTTCCTGCTTCACAGACGACAATAGCTGCGGACACCGGTTTACTGAATTTGTTATGCCAAGCTTGAAGTTGTAAATACTGCTGCCACAAAAAAAGTAGGACGATAAACGTCAGTCAGCGAAATGTAAGACTACACTCAAAATTTGATAGGTTTTTCGAAAAGAAATAAAAAATACGGGGGAGATGATGTAACGTATACTCTAGATTCAGTTTTCTTTTGATTTTACTATTTCTTGTTATTTTATTTTCCTATGCAAATTATCTTCTCACTTAACGAGAAGTTATTTCTCCCGCTGAATTATATGTGGTAACGAGTGTAAGTCATGACGTGTGGTATGCAGTATATATAGGCGCGTTTAACTATACCAAGCAGCTTCGTTTTAGATGTGATAGGTTCTTCCATTATTATTTTTATGTGATTTATCTACGATAGTACGAAAGTTCGGAATATCGGTAGTTGTGTTTTGTTGGAGTGTGTTTAAGTAATACCAGGAGTTCCCCAATAAAAGGTTAAAAGTGAGTACGTTTTCTTAGTTCATTTTATTTTCAGACCTCTGTCTGGCAGTTAAGTCTATTTCATTGAGTGTCTACGTTAAGTCCAGGGTATATTGTGCTTACCGCTCTAATAAGGAGCCTTCAAGGTACTAATGTACTAAAACCGAAGTTATATTACTGAAATTCAAGATAATGAGGAACGCTGAGTAAAAAGAAGTTCCATATTCAATGAACTTATTGCACGTGCGTGTCTTACCTAAACAAACTCTAGCACTTTGAAGATTAGGTACACTTTAGCTACGTCAAGTAACCTTCCAATAACCCTAACGTGACTTAACGTAAGCTTCCCTGCACAACCCATCCAGCGGAGAACTTTATTCATTATAACCCGAATGTTACTGAGAATTGTTATATAGGTTCTACACTCAGGTGCTTAAATACACGCCTGAGAGAACACCAGTACACTCTTCGAGTTGGCACTACTCATACTGCCTTTAAGTTAGCTGTCACACAGGGCGGTTACTCACCAGATTGGGAAAATGTGAAAATTCTGGAAACAAATATCAATAAAAGTACTGTTTTCCTTTCTGAAAGCCTGTATATTCCTGCTTATGGTGACAGATATTGTAATTTGGACTTGCCCGCATATGTACCGGGATCTTGGCGTAGATTGGTTGCACCGACAGAGACTTTGTCCAATGGCTAATCTGCACTTCTTGCCTAGTGTCATTTGTAATTTCTTATACTTAGTGTAATATCAGCTGTTAATAACATGTACGCCTTTTTCTGTTTAAATGTTGGCATCACTAAAAAGTTGGTGACGTGGTGTACGGCGGACGGGGGGGGTATTTTCTGTATGTAATGACTGCCTATATCGTGTCCCTGTGGTGCTTTGATCCGTAGATGGGGACAACGGGATCCCCGAAAGCGCTAGTCAGTTTTTTAAATTACTTTTAAATTGTAAATAAAGTGATTTTAATTTGCAACTTTTTTTATGGTGTTTTTATCGCACAGGTAGACAGCTGAATTCTTGCATATATTGTTCAATCTAATTTCTTTGATGAAGTAATGGTAGTGAAAACAGCTGTGAAGTCTAAAGAAGATAGTGAAGTGAAATGTTGGAATCCAAATACTTAGATGGAGTCTGGGTGGATCTCTTAAAAAATGTTGAAGAAGAACTATCAAATCTAAAGAAAGTAGTGGAGTTCGTTATGTGTATCCCTGGAACAAATGCGTGTGTCGAAAGATTATTTTCTCGCATGAACGCATTGTGAACTGGTGAGAAAAACAAATTGTCCGTAAAAACTGTAAAATCATTCTTCAATGAGGATTGTGCAGCATTTCATTACATGATTCTTAAAAACAAATAATTGTTAAGTGGAATTCATTCTTCAGAAAAGTATTGCAAGAGTGAGCAAGACTGGTTGATTAATAAGAATAGTTAGAATCATTTTGCAAGACTGGAATATGTGATGGATGCGCATACTAAACTTTCACCCTCAGTCGTAAGTGTCCCTTTTTTTCCCCAATGTATCTGGGATCCCTAGGTAGACATAATTTCTTGTTAGCAACAGATCTGGTGAAGACAGCATAATCCAGGTATCTGATGTCGGATTGGATTGAAAAATAGGCTGTTTAAGATGCATTATGTTAAAAAAACATGATACCTAGTCTCAAGGAAAACATTTCATGAATTTTTAGAATATTTAGTTTTAGAAATAATGGTTTTGAATGAGACATGTAATCTTTGTTCAACATATAGCGAACATATTTATTCTGTAATTAGAGCAAGCATAACTTATTGTTTGCACTTGTATCTTTTACCAAAACATAGTAGGTTGTTTATTAAGTTTTGTCTTCATTAATTGCTAAATTCTGACGCACCTTAAATTAGGAGTTCATAGTTTTGCACTTGTATACTTACTATCGCAATAAAAAGTTAAACATAGCACCAAAATCCCGAACGCTCCCAGATTTCCCTTCCAGTTTGCCGACAAATTGCTGAGAAGTTCTTTGTTTCTCATTTGCGCGTCACAAGTGCTTTATCCTTTTTCTGCATTGTGAAGTACTTTTGTTTTCAAGAACAGTTTAAGTGTCACGTAATAGGAAGCACAGGATCTTGAAGGCAAAGGCCTTTTCTCTTTCAGGTAATTTTCTTTTTGATAAAAGCGTAAAAGCTTATGACTTCGGATACCGAGGACTTCACTTGTGTCCCATTAGTAGAACCATTTACTGACAACATTTTAATGCACCTGCTAAAGTAAGAAATTTTCTTTCTAGTTTAGCAGGTGTCATTGAGTGTCCCACTCTCGAGTTACGATGGTGTTTTCAATGAAACAAGTAAGAAAGAAAATTTTCTGACGTTATGTAATTTTTATTTCTTTGTTCATCTTTCATTCCTGTTTTACTCTCTCTCTCTCTGATAAAAATGCTTTACAACACTTCGGAAAACATTTCATATGCTGTAAAGTACAGGGTAAAACTTATTTTCGAGAAATTATTCCAATTTTTATTTTCGTTCGCCGTTTTAAAGAGAGATTTGTTTTTGACTGAAAACAGAAGGTCTTCTTAGATCTTCGTTGTCCTATCTTTTTCTTTTACCACTCTTTGTCGTTAGTTAAAATTTTCTTTTGTTTCCTATGCAAAACTGCTTTCATTTTCTGTATTTTTCAGTCCGTTTTAAATCATTTGGGAACAAAATTTGAAAAAATGATGAGAGTTTTCTCTGCGTTGAAAGATCGCGATTATCTTTGTGGTCACGATTTGAAATTTATTATGTGCGACCTAAACAGAATTTGAACTTTTATTTCTAGATTTTACGTCTAATTCCTTGTAGAGATCTTAATAACGATGAGAGAATGTTGTACTGATGTTATAGACGATTTCTTTTTTTTTTTTTTTTTTTTTTGAGGTTTTACGACCATCATGAGCAACTCTGGAGACTAAAAAAATTGCGTGTTCCTAATTACTTCCAAAGGGTTTCAAGAACTCGTTCCCTGAACCCAGTTGAAAACTCATCAGAAGCGCGTGAGACAAATCACCTCCCATGTCTCATCCGAAAGCAGAAGCCAGGCTACCCCATTTGCGTCCAGTAGGTAGAAGCCATGATATCTGAGTCATTAGTTCTCTCCTTAGAGAGAAGAATGTTAGGAATGACAAGCAAAAAGTTAGAAATGTACTTATAAAAGTAAAACAGGAAAGATAGATGTTATAAAAATAATAAAAGAATCAAAGTGGAGATGGGCTAGACATGTTGGAAGACTGACAGATGAAAGATGGACACGATTAATAAGAGAATGGCAACCGAGAAATGGAAACAGATGAAGGAAACACCAGAAAACAAGATGGAGAGATGACCTTCAGAAATTTAGAAGTGGTACATGGTGGACTGAAGCTAAGGATCGAGAAAGTTGGGAAAGACTGGAGGAAGCCAGTTTCTAAACTTTTCTGTTGTCTTGTACAAACTTGTTTTTCCAGTCTTTTCTTTTTGCAGTGAGTACCAACAGCCTAAGAAAAAGAAGAAGAATTTCCCTCCTTTAGAGACGTCATGCTAAAACCAAATCGTCTGATTCGTTTCCAAAGTATTCATTTGTGACGTCATGCACAACACCGATATATCAGGCCATGTAACTTCAGACTGACGTCACAAAAGGAGAGAACATATCACTCCATTGTCATGTCCTTCCTACGTCCTGACGGCATTGGCTCATTACGAATGAATGGTCCGAACACAGTGCCACGACCATTCTGTTACAGAACCAGAAGAGAGGGTATTTAGAAGGTCTGATTTCCCATTTTCACTTCTTTAATTGATATTCCTTCCATACGTATATTGAAAAGAAATTATAAATTTACTCTTCGAAAGCAGGGATTCCTGTTGGGGAACCCCTTTTATATGTGTGATACTTGTGCCCTTCTTTGATTTGGATTATGGACAAGGGTAGTGCACTACCACGCTTCAAAGGAACATAATTATACCAGTCCGCTCTAAAAGTCTGCTGTAAGAATTTAGAGTTAGTTAGAAAATCATTTCCAAGTGTGACAGTTCACATTGTTTTCATTGGATTAAACTTAATAATGACAAAAGGCCTAACAATCGAATTTGTAATAATTCTCGTACCTATGGTTTCAGTTACAAGGCTTATCTTAACAAGATTATGAAAGGCTGAACTGAACAGCCGCAGAAAAGGAAGCACCCACCTCATATAAATGCTGAACTATAGCTGATGTCGAAATGCACTTAACATGCAATGCATAACACAGTTCAGTAATATGATAAATTAGTTTCATGCAGTTAAACACGTAAGTCAAACATGGATATTCAGATTGCATGTCGCTGTCATTTGAAATCACAAATGAAAACATTCAGAATTTTTCATGTACACTGAAGTGCCAAAACAACTGGGAAACTTCTTTAGTACCGCGCTGGACTTCCTCCCGATCGGATAACGGCAACAACGCGATAGGGTGTGGACTCTACGAGATCTCGGTAGTACTGTGGAGACAGCGCACACCATTCTTCCTGAAAAACGTTCCACAATTCCGTAATATTTGCCGGCAGAGGGTTACTGGCATTGGCGGCACGTTGAATAGCATGCCAAATGTGTTCGATGGCATTTAAATCCAGCAAATGAGAGGGGCGGTGGGTAAGTCAGGATTCCAAACTTCGTTGAATGTTCCACCAGTCATAATCGGTCAACTGTGGACCTGTGCGGTGGCGCCTTGTCGTGTTGAAAGAGGTCGCTCCCGTCGGAGGGGTTCCATGATATGGAGATGAGCAAATGATCCAATAATGGTTTCATAGCTTCCAATAGCTTCCATAACAGAACCACCGTCAGTCTGCACTCTCCCTTGTAGGAATGCAGGATCCATTGCCTCGTGGAGTTGTCGGCACACCTGGAGTCGGCCATCTGCCCGAAACGGTTGGTACCGCGATTCGTTGGAGCAGGGTTCACGTTTCCAGACATCTTGCGTCCAATGGCGGTGTTCACGAGACTCAGGGGTTTCATTCGGGACTCGAGTCTTAGCCCATCTCAGATGAATGGTCAGAAGTGGCGCCTAAGACCACTCGGGCACCACGGTGGCTTTTGTTTGTGATTAATGAACACGTAGTCGTGGTCTTTGTTCATACGTCACGAAAATCACGCCGTAACAGAACACCCCAAACAATCTCATGCAATAAATTATACAAAGGTTTGTCATTTTTTGCTACGGATATTTATCTCATTTGAGCAATAAAATGTAAATACAAATTCACCAAAATTGTATTAAGACGATTTAGTCCCGCCGTTTGACTCAAAAAGAACTTGAAAAACGTTTATCCTTCGACCCGGTAATTAATTTGCACAGAACATAAGAAAAACATCCTCAGAGGGGATTCTTACTTTTCACATTTCGTTTGACATAACGCACGTATGTGAAAATCACGAGCTCTCTTTGCGTTTTAGTCCCCATTATAAAATGTTACCACTTGGACAAAGGGGGATTTGATTATTTTTTCTCATCAGCTGTCTAAAAGGATAAAACATTTACTAACATATTTCCAGCTTTTACACTTGCTTTATGTTCTTTCAGCTTCAAGCATAAGGTGATGCTTTACGTGTGGTGGACTTTTGAGGAGATAATCCATTACGAATTTGTTCCAGACGGTCGGACCATCAACGCCAAACTCTACTCTGAACAGCTGGAGCCGATGTATGACATTTTGGAGGAGAAGTACCCGGAACTGTGGGAGAGAAAGCGCACTCTCCTGAAGCAGGACAACATTCGGCCTCATACAGCGCTAACAATCCGGTCAAAACTCCACGAACTTGAGGGAATCAAACTGATGCCATACCCATCATAAAGTCCCGACATTGCTCCGTCGGATGGATTATTACTTATTCAGGTCCATGGCCTACTTCCTTCGCGAGCGGCACTTCAACAACCAGCGGTAGGTGGTAGCTGGGGTGAAGTAGTTCTTGGAAGGACAAGAACTGGTACCGCCGCGGAATTGAAGAACTGTTAGACAGAGGGCTAAAGACGGTGCAACATGATGGCCTATACTTTGAATGCTAGTCAGCTTTTATCGTAAAAGTACGTATGAAGACATAAAGTGATCCAAATATTGCAAACCTTTCGACTCACCCTCTGTGGAATCGAAGAACTGTCAGCCAGATGGCTAAAGACGGTGCAACATGATGGCCTATACTTTGAATGCTAGTCAGCTTTCGTCGTAAAAGTACGTATGAAGACATAAAGTGATCCAAATATTGCAAACCTTTCTACTCACCCTCTGTAATTTATGACAGAATCGTTCCAATGTGACTTACTTATTTCAGGCTACATCCTGTTATCTGTAGAGACGGAAAATAATAATTATGTTTAGATGATTAATCTCTGATTAATACTGCATAATAACAAATGCAAAATTACAAAACTACTGACTAACACAAAACAAAACCTTAAAGGATTTATTGCCTACTCCCGCTAAATTTCATAGCTGATGAAAACTAGACTCACTGACTTGCGCTTAGGAAGTGTAATTGGGTTAAAATCACGCTGGATGATGAAAATAATAGGCGAGAGAATTCATGCCTGAGAGCCATGCTTTCCTTAGTAAGGTTTCCCAGATGCAAGACTTTGTAAAAATGGTTTAAAACAGCTGATTATTAACGAGTACAAGTGTTCCTCTCCTGATACATAGTAGTAAAACCTGGGTTCATCAGAAAGGATATGAGTTTCTAGCGAAACACTTTGTTCATGTACAGAAAGATTGTGTGTTGAAATGTACAATGTGGAACCAAATGTCATTCGTAAGGTAATGACAAATACTCTGAGGTGGTTTCAGGATTGAATAAATCGGCAAAGTTTGTTCAGTATGAAATAGTTTATCTTAAGATCGACTATATTTTCGCTGAACGTTTGACACGGTCTTTTCGAGAAATCGGAAACGCTACAGAAATTATAGTAGATCTTAAAATAAAATATTTAATTGTGTATAAACGTTGTCGATTTATATAGTAGATATCTTAAAATAAAATATTTAATTGTGTATAAACGTTGTCGATTTATATAGTAGATATCTTAAAATAAAATATTTAATTGTAAATAAATGTTGTCGACTTATACAGTAGATCTTAAAATAAAATATTTAATTGTGAATAGACGTTGTCGATTTATTCAATCTCAACATCACATTGTAGTCATAAGATATATTAGTGGTTTAAGGGCGTTGAAAAAAATAATGTTGAGGAAGAAACTTTTTTCAGCCCAAGTCATAAATTTAAAGGAACTCTAAGAACATCATGGGGTAATCAGATTTAGGATTGGCAGAAAAAATTATAACGAGTATAATGTACAAAAGCTAATTTTCAGGCCGTTTTCAATTAATTTATCTGAAGCATGGGTTCTATGACAAGATCCCTGCAAATTGAAGTGTTTGCTACACGTGCATTGACTAAAATTTAAAAAATGTGCAACCCTGGCAATATGACAGACTATCTTTGTTTCAGACGCAAACATCTGAATTTCACAGAAAACCTCATAATGATAACGATGAATACTAGACCTGTTTTTTTTAATAATAACTATACTACATAGTCATACGAACTTCTTGGTGTAAAATAAGTTTCCAAGCTTTCGCACATCACCTATAGATAGCTTTTTCAAGGAAGGGATAGGCAGCAAACTACAAACTGAATGATAGAATGCTTCAACAATTTGAACGAGGTGACTTAATATGACAATAAACGAACAGATCCTAATGTAATTATGCATTCAAATACACGAGGCGTTGTGTTCGTTTAGCACGCTGGATCATGGAAAGAAAACAAACCGTATTCACTATTTGAAGAACTGGTTCCGAACTCGTGCAACTTCAATGAGATGTTATCATTGCTTGAATACACATTCGCATCTAATTAATGAGTAGGAACTGTGCACCAATTATACTGAAAATAGTACAACCATACTAATAATCCGAACTTCTTGGTATAGAATAGAAATAAAACTTTCCAAGCTTTCGCACATCAACCAGATGGCTTTTTCAAAGAATGTAGACAGCTAACTGTCTAAGAAAACTGGTGGAAGTAGCAGCAAACTGGTAGAAGTTAGCTGTCTGCCTTCCTTGAAAAAGCCATCTGGTTGATGTGCAAAAGCTTGGAAAGTTTTATTTCTATTCAACGGCAAGAAATTCGGATCATTATTATGGTTATACTATTTTGAGTACATTCGGATCTGTTCGTTTATTGTCAAGTAAAGTCACCGCGTTCAAACTGTTAAAGCGTTCTATTATTCAGTTTGCTGTCTACCTTCTTTGAAAAAGCCATCTTATCTTGTTGATGTGCGAAAGCTTGGAAACTTTGATTTTTATTCTACACAAAGAAATTCGGATTACTAGTATAGTTATGCTACATTTTAAGTATAGTTGGTGTACAGTTCCTTGTTATTTAACTAGACCTAATGTCATGAGAAGGAAGCAAGTGAGAAAGAAACTGGAGGAAGAGAACTTGCTGAGTTACCTTTCGACCTGCCAAGAAGCAGAACACTAATGATGATGAATGTCATGTAACATTTTATCCGAAGCAAAACCATCATGATGAAGACGAGTCTAGGAAATCATGAATACTGAAAGTGCAGTAACAAAAACCACTGACTGACTGTAAATGAAATAAATAAAAATGATGTTAAAGACGGAAGATGTAACAATTGTGATTGTAGCTGAACATAGCAAACTGAAAGTATCTACTAGAAGCTGTTGCAGAAAAGCAAAATGTCCGCCTCAGTGGCGCAGTGGTCTAAGAGATGGCTTCTGACCATTCGTCTGAGATTCGCCTATGCTTGAGTCCTGAGTGACGCATGGGTAATGTGTTTGTCTTATGTCACGGGCTCTCTCCTTTCCCTGGAAAAAGTGGCCTCAAATTAGGGACGGACGACTGTTTATAGCCCATACTGTACCTCAAGGTGGTCGTTAAACCCCCGAATTAAAAAATTCGATTGCACTAATAATGGCGACCGCTGCAAAACAGCGTTCGGATAAATCTACTAACTGGGCTCAACACGAGCTCTCTCCTTTCCCTAAAAATGTGGCCTCAAATTACAGACGGGCGATTGTTTATAGCCCATACAGTACCTCAAAGTGGTCGTTAAACCCCGAATAAAAAATAATTCGATGACACTAAATATTACAACCGCTGCAAAATGGCGTTCGGATAAATCTAATAACTGTGCTCAACAAATCTTATAACTGGGCTCAACACTGGCTCTCTCTCTCTTCCTTAGAAAAAGTGGCTTAAAATTAGGGACGGGCGACTGTTTATAGCCCATTCAGTACCTCGAGGTGGTCGTTAAACCCCGAATAAAAAAAAAATCGATGACACTAAATATGGCAACCACTGAAAAATGGCGTTCGGATAAATCTAATAACTGGGCTCAACAAATCTTATAACTGGGCTCAACACTGGCTCTCTCTCCCTTCCCTGGAAAAAGTGCCTAAAATTAGGGACATGCGACTGTTTATAGTCCATACAGGCGGTCGTTAAATACCGAATAAAAACAATTCGATGACACTAAATATGTCAACCGCTGCAAAATGGCGTACGGATAAATGTAATAACTCGGCAAAGTGGACGAAAATTCATAATCTGAATCAAATAAATGACGCAAAGCGTGAGTGAAGCAGCTTAACCTACGAACTGATTCAAAATACATCATTTTCTGAATTAAGCGTTGTACAGGCACTAATCTGGAAGTATAGTTTTTGAGATTCTACCTTTGATAATTACTCGTCAGTGATAGCTCCTGTCATTAAAAAAGTGAAATTTAGTGTAATCGATTAACTGCGTAGCTTACATTCATCACATGAGGTCAAAAGCAGAGAAACGCTGGGGAGGAAGTCATTTACATATTTGACACCTTTGATGAGAGCAGATCATGCGTTCCTCCAACAGGAAAAGGTAATGCCCATCATCTTCTCTTTATTTCCTTCTCTTTATATGGTTTGTTCATGTATGTGTGATGGATTTTCTCTTCCCAATATCCATGAAAAATGGGCAGAGGCTGAAAGATCGATGATGTCACTGAGATCGGGGTGTTGTGTGGCTGAGGTCTCATCCATCAGTTGGTCTACTTCACGGAAGATTGGAATGTCGACACTGAGTTCTTTTCTTCTTCCGGTGTCAAAGTCCGGGAACTCACGAAATCACACACACACGCACGCACACACAAAAGAACACCCCCGACACCCAGCGCAGACTTTGGAACTTTCTCTTCCCCGTATTAAGCGTTTCTCTCAAGAGCGAAATTCTCTCGGACGTGAAGGATGATTTCTGTTATTTGGAAAGCGTTCAAAGGAAAATGAAAAATTGCCCATTTCCGTAAAATATGTGGGGCTTTGTAATCAAATGCTGGTATTAAGTGCATTTAATGAACTCAGGCAGAAAATAAAACTTACAGTACACGCCAAAAGTTACGATTCTGTCTTCGCTTTGTTGCAGAAGATGGGCCAAATAAATTTGTTACGCGCTGGAGCTTTTATGTTGTATAATAAATATGCGAAAGTATCTCGACGAATTCAACAGGGGAGGCAATGATGATAGAGAACTAGTGACAAAAAGTGCCGAGACGCATAAGATAAATTTGTAATTCTACTTAATCAAAGATCGTGCTTTCATTCCTTTCCAGAAAAACTACATTTAAGATATGAAACATATATAATGTAAGTATAAAAATTCATTTCAGTCCAAAGCTGTAGGAATAAATTGTTTAAGAAACTGATTTCAGTATTCGCATCTTTTAAATACGCATTATAATTTGTTTCGTGTGCATCTCTGAACATTTATTCTCAGGCTTAATAATGCATATCCCAAAGCAGTTCCTTGCTGATTTACGAAATTTTTAAGTAGCAACGTTTTCGGCATCAGCACAAAATTTTAAATTTCGTTTACTTTGTATCTACACGGCAAAGATAATTACGTAGTACTCTATCAAGTAGCCCTAGATTTAAAACTAATTTAACTAAACGCCAAATGTACCCACTCAGAACTGTCAAAAAATAGATACTGATTGGTTTTACTATACATGAAACAGCGTTTCATTCGACACCTAAATGATAAAGGTAGCTATACAAAACTCTATCAATCAGCCAATGATATAAAGTGTATTATTAAACATGTATTTTGCTACAAAAATTTTAAACATTACTGCTACGTTTCTTCTAATTCTCATTAAGATTTATTATTAGAGGAGGGATGCAGTATTTTTCGTCGGCTGGAACAATAAGGCAATTGAAAGTTCTGAAGATCTCAATGCTAGAACACCTACATTAAAACAGATACAATAAAACTTGTTTAAAATGGAACCTACCCGAAACCTGCCTAAAACAATCCTTTTTTGGTCTCGAAAGGAAAGACTAAAAAATTCCGTGCAATTTAACCCGTTTAAAACGGAACCAGTTTAGTTCCAAAATGGAAATGACAACAGAGTAAAGGAACCTGAAAACAACAGAAAGTTCCGGAATGCTCCTGTACAGTCAAGTATTTTAAATGAATACAAAACATTTTACTATAATGTGTAATGATGAATTCATAGGGAACAAATATGCTTGAAGTTGCAGATAACTCTTAGCAGCTTTTATTTCTTGAACGGCCGTTGCCATCTGAACAGCCGCCCACAGTTCCCTGGTATTTGTAGGTGCAATATAGTAGTCGCGAATGGACCTTTCCACCATGTGCTATAAGTGCTTTGTTGGGTTCATGTTGGGTGAACGTGGTGACCACACTATCCGTTGGTACTGTCCAGAATGCTCCTCGAATCAATTTTATATAACTTAGGCCCAATGACTTCGTTCCTTGTCCGCCTAGAAAAATCCCATCCTTGCTGAGATACATGAACTCCATGAAGAGCTGCAAATGGAATGACGTAATAACCAGGACCACAGGACTCAAACCATGTCACATAAAGACACTCCACATATGTATGTAACCACGGCCACCTTGCACACTTCCTTTTTGATAGCTTGGGTCCATTGACTCATGGGGCGTGCGCTACACTTGAATCCTACTATCAGCTCGTAACAACTGGTAGCGTGACTCATCTGACCACTCCACCAGAATGCTTTTGTAAAAACTACGACATCGGACACAGAGCCTCACTTTGGCTCGTGAGCACGGTAATTGAACCCTGAAAGACTGGTAACATCTGGAGTGATCCAATGAGTCACGCTACCAGTTGTTAACAGCTGATGGTAGGGTTCGGGTGTGACACAGATTCCATGAGGCCATGGACCCAAGCGGCCAACAAAGCAGTGTGCAAGATGGTGGCAGTTCCAGACATGTGTGCGGTGCTTTTCGTGGCAACGTTTGGATACTCTGACCATCGTAAGCACGTCGTTAACCGGCAAACTCTTTGTTGCTCTGCTGGTTGACTATTTGCAGACCTTCATGGACTTTATGTGCCCTAACAATAATGGTATTTTCCAGGCGGAAAATGCACCAAATCATCCGGCCCAAGTTGTCCCAAATTGGTTCGAGGAGCATTCCGGACGGTTCCGACGGATGGTGTGGCCACCGCGTTCGCCAGACATTAACCCAACAGGCCACTTATGGGACGTGGTAGAAAGGTCCATTCGTATCCAAGATCCTGCACCTACAAATACCAGGGAACTGTGGGCGGTGATTCAGACGGCATGGTTCAACATGTCTCCAGAAGTCTTCCGGCCACATGTTGATTCGATGCTACATCGAGTTGCCGCACTTCATCTGGATAGAGGAGGTCCTACACGATACTAGGTATGTACCCTATGACTTTTGTCACTTCAGTGTATTTCCAAGAAGGTTTAATGGTTTCTTCTTTAAAAACTGTTTTACGGTTGTGTGATGAATTCCGAAAATAAAGTTAATGGTATTTCTATTAAATATAGAAGACGTAACGTCCTTCAGATGATAAAAAAGAAATGCGGATCATTTGGTTCAATAAAATCTAAGAAATTCCAGCAATCCCTCAGATTGAAATTAATGAAAATCTAATCATTTGTTTAAGTTCGATCGAATCCAAGACATCTTTGCAAATCACATTAAACAAATGAGGGTCAAATCACGCTCAGAAATTTAGTCAAACCTATGGAGTTCCGACAATCAGTAAATTAAAAGAAACGATGGTAGAAGGAACTTTATGCTTGAACATAGCTGAACCTAAGGGAATGTAAAGTGACTTGAATCGGATTCTTTCGTAGAAAAGGTCATGGAGGCTTTTATACTTGATTCTAAAGCATGCAAATGTTTTGTGAAAAATGATGACCCTTACTACGTTGTATTTTGGCATGAATCTATACGTGATACACGCATTCCATTCTTTCCAATAAAGAGATCTGTAGAAAACTGCACCACATGAGCATCATAAATTGCTACCTGCTTTTAATATAAATTATTCAACGATGTATAACCTCGATATTTAGGACTTTTCATACAGTTTTTTTTTAGCATGCATCACAACAAGTAATTCCTCCTTGAATTCTTTCTGATAATTTAATTGCCTTTAAAAGAATTAACTCTAATCCAACTCTTTCTAACCGCACACTACCATTTGTCTCCGTCAGAAGTAAAGCAACGGAACTTCTAAATACCATCATCTGCCGCCGTTAATGGATGCTCCGCTATCTTTTTCTCCAAAATATGAATTTAATCCCTTGATTAATTTGCTTTCCTTACGCGCTAAGAAAGCATTAGATCCTTATTTGCTTCTGATTGGTGATAATTCCAGTAATCATTTTGCTTTTACAAAGCTGAAAACATAATTACTTTTTTTAGTGTAACGAAGTTTTAACGCGACTTAAGTGCTTACAGAATTGTTAACAATATCGTTAGCTGTTATTTAGAATTTATGCGCATACGTTTAATATATTTTTCAGCGTCAGGGCTTGTCGGTTTCTTCATTATGTGAAAGTGACTTCGGAACCATTGATTTCAATGAAGGGTGCAGAATGAAAGTAGCAGAATAAATACGGAGTCCATGCTTTACCTGCAATTCGAATTAAGGTTTCTCTGATGACTGTTCAAGCCTTTACCTAATAGGTTTTCTGTCATTTACTTCATGTTGCGATTAGTGCGGAAAATGGCATCAGTCACAAGTGAAAATTTGTCCTAAAAAATTGAAAAGATGACAGAGTGAATCATGCAGTATGATTTTTTTTATGAAAGTAGTACATACTGAACTTTTTTAGCGGGAACTGGAACGATCACAATATTCAATGCATAATGGTCCCCAATGTGGAGACGGATTGTGAAGGACAGGGAGAGAACGGGCATCATAGTGCCACCACAAATACACTGATCGATAAAGAAAATGCTATAGTAGGAATTATTTATAGAAACATCGTAGTCATTAGTGGATATGTGTAGACAGCTGGGCTATGTAAATGATGGTATTCACTCACGTGATAAGTGAAGGAAACAAAAGGGAAACATGGCACGACGCAGCTAAGTTTGGTCGTGCTCATCTGGGCGAGTGTGTCACAGCATAGGAATGATCTAGGCTGCGAAAGCACAAGTCAGGAGTAAGAATGCTTCGGCAATGTCATCGGGAATTCTACCATAACATATGCATCTTTATCACAGGCTCCAGCATAGGGTAACATACGGATGGTTCATCCCTGCACACCATTGCATTTGAAATACATCGGGATGAAACAACTGTTGGGCGAATTTTGCGACAATGGTTTCAGCAAAGTAGTGGGACTAGTTCAAGTAAGTGAACTTCCGGAAACCTCTATTACCACATTTAAAGGAAAGCCGCAGCAGTCGCACAATGCATCGCGGACGACAGTCGACGAGGTGTACATTCCACACTAGCGTGCAAAATTAAGGACGAGACGGTTTTTCGAATGTAACGTCCTGCAGATGTACTCCACATCGACTCAAATCATACCATAAGATCCCCAAGATGTAAGAATATGGAACAAGTGAGCAAAACCCGTCCAAACAAGGAATCCAAAGTAAACAAAGGCACTTTATTGAAAAGGTAGCTTTGAGCACATCTGGACAGAAGACAGAAACGTCCATGTGACAGGCGGCTGCCAAGAAAAATCCAGTCTTTATTAGGGGATATGATCACCCCTGACTGCGTTGCAGGATTTACAACGTCTGTCCATTCTTAGGACGAGGTTGTCAAGAGCTGTTGAGGCATCGCGGCCCATTCCTCTTGTAGCGCCAATCGCAGCTGCGGAATCGTTGCTGACGACTGGTGACGTGCTGACAGGCGTCTCTCGTAAAGGTCTCACACGTGTTCGATTGAATTTATGTCCGGGGACCTTGCGGGCCAATCCATGCGTTGAATATCTTCACTCTCCAACAGCTCTGCGACAGCCACTGTACGATGAGGTATAGCGTTGTCGTCCATGAAGAGGAACTCAGGACCCACAACACCTCTAAACAGGAGCACGTGAGGCTGGAGAACCTGGGTACAATAGCGGACACCAGTGACTGAACCTCCTTGGAAGATGTAGAGGTCAGTACGGCTACCAAGCATGATACTGCCCCAAACGAGAACTCCGCCACCTCCAAACAGGTCCCTTTCGATGATGTTGGAGGCGTGATTGCGTGTTCTCTGCTATCTCCAGATGTTTATATGTCCAGAATCGCTCGTTAGACTAAATCGGCTCTCATCCGTAAAGTTAACTCGACACCATTGCTAATGTGTCCAGTTCTTGTGTTCCTGGCACCACAGAAACCACCGTCTCCGATGAGCAGGCGTTAATGGCACACACTGTACTGGTCGTTGTGCAAATAGACCACCTTTGTGCAGCCTCCTGGCCACGGTAAAACGCGATAACGGACGTCCAGTTGTCTGTTGCATGTGCCTTGCAATTTCCCTCGCTGTCTGCCGTCTGTCTCTTCTAGCCTGTAGGACAATATACCGGTCGTCCACCGCCGTGGTTGCTCGTGGACAACCACTGCTAAACTCTCGGAAAGCTGTTCCTGTAATTTGAAATGCTCTCCAAGCTCGTGAAACGATGCTGTGAGCGATCCCGAAATCCTCGGGCACACTGGTCACACTTCGAACTTCTTCCAACCTCCCAATGACGCGACTTTGGGTAAAGTCATCCAGATGTCATCTACTGGATTGCCTGTTGGCCATATCACAAGGTGGCAGCAACTCGACGTCGTTCAAACCGATGTACACCGTGCAATAGCTTTCACCGAATTGCTGAGCGTACACCGCCCGTGTGCTTTATACCCTTGCGACAATCCCCCCCCTTACGTCATGCTGCATATATGCGCATGCTCTACCGTAGCGGACTCTAGTCTATCTCCTGAGTGGCCTTTCGGTCCGTTCTGCCTGCTCGTTCCGCTGTTATGCTAATTTCTCCTCTTCGTCCTTACATTTTGCGCACCAGTGTATATTCCAATGCCATCATGGCGCAAGCGTGTTGTGGTGCCGTTCCAAATATGCATGGCAGTACACATATGATCATGCCATATTCAACAATGAGAGAAGCCTCAGTGTCATCCCCGACGATCCCCAATTGAACGTATGGACACGATGTTGCCACACTGGGTGATCTTGCTGCCATTTCTGAGAGTCATGTGCTCCTCAGCTTGGTTTCATGGTTTGGGGTTCTATGAGTTTCAACAGTCCTTAACCAATCATATGCATCGTGGGCACAATGGCAGCACTGCGATTATTTGATGAGCTTCTGTAATTCGTTTTGTTGCCATATGCCTGGCATTTCTGATGTCCAGTTTCAAAGAGACAACACCCGCCGGCACACTGACAACGTTAGCAGACAATGCCTAACAGTTGTTCAGATGCTTCATTTGAACCCAAGGTAAGGAATATGCCGCTCAATGCCATGCCGTTTTGCCGAATGAATATATGACTCGGCATGCAGGTCATAGTGTTTCCTTGCACATTGCATTCCGGTAATTCCTTAGAAATTAATTCACTTCTTTTCCAGCAACTTCTCTACATGTGTGGTAAATTTTGTCTTATTTCATGCATCCCATCATGCTGTGGTATTTTCTATATCTAGCAGGGTATTTTCGTAACTAGTTGTTCAGCTATTAACTTCATTTTTCGTTCCCAGTTTTTTCTTGTAAGCACAAGAGTTCCTTTTTTTGTTGTAATTTCCAAGTTTAACCTCCACCATGAGACCCCATAAGAGCTGTAAACAATCGCCTGTCCATAATTTAAGGCTACTGTTCCAAATTCCCTGGAAATAATCCAAGATGAGTCCGTGTTCGAATCCCAGTAAGGCAACAAGTTCTCTTGCAGAGCGCGGTCGTCAGGTGGTTGCTCTAACCACTACGCCATTCGCAAACCTTTGCATTGTTCAGCTGTGTATTTATGTACACACTGAAGAGCAATTGAATTAGAGACAGCTGGCGTTATGCAAATGTGGCGCTGTGGGCGGCCCTGTAAACGGAAACGACATGACGTATGCAGCGATCCGACAATATAAGGAGTGATGCGACGGGAATCAGTAAGATTCGGAAGCAGTATGGGTAAGACGAAGGATCTAAGCGCATTTGATCGTGTGCAAATTGTCGGGGCCCGACGAATGGATCACTCCTTCTCGGAAGTCGTGCAGGCACTGGGATTTTCACGAGCCACTGTATCACGGGTGTACCGTGAGTACATCGAATCCGGAAAACCATCCCTGCAAAGGCCTACTGCCGTGGACAACAGCGTGTGGATGAGCGGGGCCATAGTCGGCTAGCTCGCATTGTAACAGAGGATAGACGGGCCACAGTGCAAGAAATCAATCGGAAATTTAACGCTGGTGCACAAAAACGTGTAAGCAGCAACACCATCCAGAACCATCTCCTCGCTATGGGGTACAGAAACCATCGTTCCACGTGGTTACCGCTGTTGACCGCACATCACAGGGTGCAAAGATTAGCATGGGCGTGGGAACATCGCTACTGGACCCTAGACATGTGGAAAAATGTCGCCTGGACTGATGAGTCGAGATTCACGTTGGTACATGCGGATGGAAGGATACGAGTACGGCGCAAACCACATGAAGCGATGGATCCTTTTTGCCAGCACGGTACTCTTCAAGCTGGTGGGGGTGGCATTCCCGTCTGGGGACTATTTACGTGGACTGAAATGGGACCACTGGTACGTGTGACATCGTCCCTCACAGGTCAACGTTACCGGGATATCCTGGACGACCAATTGATCCCGTTTGTGCGTCTTCAACATCCCACTGGGGACCTCATCCTGCAACAAGACAATGCACCGTGCCCTTGCTCTTGAATTGTATCCAGATGGTTGGATGAACACTCTACTTACGTGAGCTCGCTTCCTCAGCCAGCTAGGTCACTTGACCTCAATCCTATCCAGCACATCTGGGATGCCATCGAGAGAGTTGTTCGAGGCTCTGATCCCCCTCCATCAAATCTTCGTGAACTGTGGGAGCTTGTTCAGGGGTCGTGGATCCGTATGGCTTCCCATCGCTTCCGGTGTCTTGTCGAGTCTATGTCGAGAGGAATCGCCGCCGTCATCAGGGCGAAAGGTGGTGCTACACGTTACTAGACAGGTATCTCTAATTCAATTGCTCTTCAGTGTAAGGGTTGGACAGAATAATAATGTGAACACCTAGGAAGAAGTTTTACGTACCTAGTAGGGTGTGTGACCACCTTTGGCATTCAAAACCCCCTGAATCCTCCTTGGAATGGACGCATACAAATCCTAGATGGCGGGTAGTGTTATGTTACACCATTCTTCATGCAGAAACTGCTGGAGGTCCCTGAGAGATGCAGGAGGAGGATAGCGGGATCTTACTCTATTTTTTAACACAAGCCCCGGTGGCTCGAAGAAGTTTACGTCTGGTGATTCGGGAGGCCAAGGAAGGTATGAAAGTTCGTCCTCATATTTCTTAAGCCATGATTGGACATTCTGAGCTCTGTGGATTGGGGCGTTATCATCTTGATAGATGGCATCCCCTGCAGGAAACAATCCCTGAGCCATTGGATGGACTTGGTCAGCCAAAATAGTTTTATACGCCCTGACAGTCATCCGTCTTTTCAAGGTTATCAGGGGACCTGCTGCAAACCACGATGTGACCTCCCAGAGCATGACAAAACCACTACCATGCTGCACTGTTGGGAGCAGGCAGTCTGGGTTGTACGCTGACGACCGTGTTCTCCACACGCAAACACCTCCTGCGGTGGAGAATAGTGTGAATGTGAATTCATCCAACCACATTACACGCTTCCATGAATCGGCAGGCCAGGTTATATGCTCCTGGCACCACTGCTGTTGCGCATTCATCCGGGTCACCAGAGATTTTTCAATAGCAGTTGTGCCATGAATATCTTATTTATGCAGTTCTCTGAGCACTATTCTTATTGATATTGGGGTTTGAAAATGCAGATTCAGTTCCGCACTAATTTCTAGCTTCGTGGTCTTCTTATTACGGGTAACAATCCTCTTTAATGTTCTCTTGTCTCTATCAGTCAGGACCGTTTTCCTGCCGCTCAGATGAGGTTTTGCCAAGAACACGGTATGCTATCATGACGTTAGACGCAGTAGCTCTCGATACTCCCACTACCCTACCGATTGTTGTCAAGAAGGCACCAACCCAGCACCAACGATCAGCCCTCTTTCGAAGTCCGTTAGATCGCTCATTTCGTCGTCACCCTGAAAGAAATTTTGCAACAAGACACTTTAAATGCACTTAAACAAGACCTCGAGGTTCTAAACAAAGCTATTTCAACCAAGAAGTGGTGGATACCTTTGCGTACTGCTACGTACGCAGCTGCATTAAAAGTCACGTCTCTGAGTGTGGTGTTCACCTTATTCTATCCAACTGCTGTATGTATTAATACATATATGGAAAAGAATATCATCCGGTGTACAGATATTGAGACAACGTCGGTGTTCTAGCTGGCTGATGGCTATTTCGTCTAAGATGGGTTCGAATCCCTGTGAGGCATGGATGTTGTGTTTGTCTTCCGGCAGTTGATATTTTCCTTCCCTGGAACCAGTGACCCTAAATTAGGGACAGGTGGGTGCTGATAGCCCATCGAGTTGCTTCCGGTGGTTGTTAAACCTCCAAAAAAAAAACAAAGATATTTTCGCACATGAATATTTAGTGTCCTATGCGAAAAATTAAGCATTGTTCGACAGTCAAGTTTTGCCTGATCTTTTTGTTTTCAATGGGAACGATAGTACGCATATTGTGAAGCCTTTTCTATTTGAGGTTAAGTTATTAGTAACAGTATTGCTACTCAGACGAATTAGCATGGAAAATTCGCCATTTCCAATTGTTTATCAAAAAGTTTTGCTTCTTTTCTTACACTGTTGGGATGATAAATTCATTACCTGCAGCTCCTGTTGCCATATGAGAATACGCATTGGCTTTTGGATGGCTTCGTGAAGTGCATAGTGGTTCGAGTTTTGGGAAAAGAATGCGAATTATATTTGTTCTGGTTTGCAGCTTGTACAACTGGGGGCTAATGAAGGTATTAAAGCATGAGAAACATATCGTTTTATCGCAGTAAGTCGCAAAAATAATTTATTTTCATGCTTTTTTTTTTTTGGATATATGAAAATAACTACGTTTGATTCTGCCTTTTTACGTGCACATAGCATTCTGAAGAAAACTGAAGACAAAGAAACTAAAGAATGATAAAGAAAGAAATAATTTTCTTAGAATCATCCATTGCTCTTTACTTTGTTGGAAATTTATATGTGCGTTCATGGAAGCCTTGTGTATGTGTGTACTACCCACTGCTCTCAATTTCCCACAGATGATGAAGAAGAAGAAACGAGATCTCGGACGCTTGCGGATCCCAACTCAATGATGACATAACGACGAAAAAACGCGAAGCTTTATGTTACGCACCACATGCCTTCTTTAGCACAGGCAAGGTGAACCTACCATCTCGACTGCTCTTTCGAAGAAAAATGGCTGTCGCAGCTCAGCAGGATTGCTTTCAACACGTGAGAAAGCGAGGTTGAAAATCACAGTTCGCCATGGGAGCTTATTTTCCTTTCTTTCTTCAGCAGTCACCTCTTTTGATTACTTTTTAAAGAGCAATATGCTGAACTGCTCTTTCTTTTAGTATTTTACATGTGTTGCCTGCCTTTCTTCTTTTTCCAGTTAAGAATTTTTGAATGACAAAACAAATTTATGCACTTTCGTCATATTTCGGAACTTCCTTCACCGTAATTTTCACAGACACGTTATAAATATACAGGGATTTGTCAAATTATTGAAAACACCGACTGCGAACGGGATACACCCAATCTGCCGAATGCAAATTACAGGAACCACGTCACCCGCAATGTAAGGCGTACAAAAAGAGTTGAAATTCGGCGTCGACGATCATGTAGCCATGCCGCATGTGAAACAGCTGTTGTGGACTAATTTGTGGCAATGTCAGACATTAGTTACTTCAAAACAGGCACGATCACTGGTGCTGTTCTTGAAGAAACTGCTGTAACTAAAATGGTAGAGCTGCCCCGGTTGCGCAGTGGTCTAAGTCAGTGCTTTCCAACCTTTTGGCATTCGCGGACTAGCAAAACTTGGGGAAACTTTCGCGCTCCGGAGATGTTGAAACAAAACCTTTAGGCTTAATCTCGTAATATTCTATATTATAATTGTCACTGCGTACAATCCACATTTTATATACCAGATTATTCCATGTCTCCGCTATAACGTAACCCTTTTTCGTGTGCTAGATTGGTGTTACGATATGTCTAAAATAATGATTAAGGAAATGTTGAACTAAATGAGAATACGATGCAATAGTTGCACAGGATAGAATACGATGCAATAGTTGCACAGGATAGCTCAAATTAAGGTTTTACCGCCAGACGATACATATACAGAATTCCAAGTTAACTTTAACCTTTTATTGGTCCAGAAATATTTGATGAAATCCAAAATATAGCACTGCGAGTTTTACACTTCACACATAATACCTTAATTATCAGTCGTATTATCTAGCTTAACAACGATCGAACTTCTCCACACACACACACACACACACACACACACACACAAAGCAACTGCTGTATCGTCTTTTTACAAAACGTTCTTATCACATTCATACGTCACTCTCCCTGACCTCAAAAGTGTTGCCAACCTCATTCATGTAAGAGAGAAGATATCACTATTAACGCTCCCTGTCGGGTATCAGCGAACCACTACTACGTCTTATTCGCCGTAGTGGGTAAAAGTTAAAAAGGTAAAAATTCAATACTAATCATTTCACCCCCAAAATTTTGCCTAGTGGTGTCAACAATGAATTTGGATTCCCAAACTAAGGGTCTCCAAGCTCAGGGTCGACAAATGCATCGCGTTGTGTTTCATATGAATCAGCATGGGGTTTCCATGCTCATTCATATGCCGCAAAGAAGTTTAAATAAAAAGTTGCATGAATAACAATCATAAAATCACAAATTTAACTCTAATGAGATTTGGAGAAATGATCTGAGTGACACGTGAATTAAAATTTAACTGTTTATTTCTTTTTAGAATATGGTTTTAAAGCTAGGTACAATGTACCGGTGAGGTTGCTTGCTTTAGCTAAACAATTTAGTTTTAATTTCAAACGGGTATAATGCACTTAACATTATATAACTGACTTTAAACTTTAGTTACTGGTTTAAACTAGGCGCGGTGCGCCAGAGGAAAAAAATTGTTAATGCACTATGTGAGAGACTTTCGGGTAACTAGTCCTGTATAGCACATGCAAAGCTATGAGGCACGAATCAGAAATGTGTAAGACAAATGTCATCATACCCTCTTTTCCTTGAGAACCCCGATCGCGAATCTGGGTTGCCGGCTGGTCGTAGAGTCAACTCTCCATCTTAACTGGTGGTATCTATCGACTAAACTCTAAAATATTTACTACCTCATTTCTCTATCTTGGAAACATCTCTCTCCGAAACCGCTGAGACCTCTCTTCTGCTCAGACTGCAATTCTCCAGTGTTCCCTCCGTCGTTATTTTAGAATCTCTGTGTGTAGTCGTCTCTCCTCTTAGTCTTCATTCAGTTCCTAATTCTGTTTTTCCCGTGTCCGGTGTCCATCTTGGGGCGTGACGGCCCGGCCGTCCGAATCGCGTCGGGTTACGTCATTGGCCCTCACAGATAGCCCTGCTATGCGATTCGCTGGCTATCCGTTCTGTTCGGGTCACTTTCCCAAAAATTATGTCTTCTTTCAGCTGTCAACTTGTCCTCGCACCTTTTTGGTTAATTGACCTCGCCTAGCTACTTAGAAGCGAAGATTGTCACGTAGGTATTTCCGGCGACGTGACTTATTTCAAATTTGGTCGCTACCCTGGACAATGCAGAGACGCTTGGAACAGTTGCTTGAGATAAGGGGTGACGCCCCCAAAAGGATTTATTGCGCTCCTGCTATTCTCTTCAGTTTCTTTGAGTTTCGTGAGAAAAAAAAAACTGTGAATGTCTTCCTTTCTCTTCCTTCCCATCTGGGATTTTCATCAAGTTTCCGTGAGAAAAAAAATATAATTTTCCCCTTTTCGTTTGGCTTGAGTGCAATTAAGACTGATCTAATTATCAACCTAAACTTTCGGGTAGCCTGGCTCAGCTTCACCGGAAAGTAATTTTTAATCATTGTTATTCTATTTTGGCAATTTAAATATTTATTTCTTACCGCCTTAGAGTAAAGATAAAAAAAATAATAAATGATCAAAATTATACGAATTAAATTTAAATGTTACTGGGATATAGAAAATTTCGTGGTAACATCACGTTAAGTTTGGAAAGTGTAAAAGAGAACGAACTCAACTTTACACAGGAAAAGGAACTAAAAATGAAAGTTAAATTAGAATATACGTCACACCTCCTTACAACTAATATAATTTAATCTGTTTATATTCTTTAATGATTAATAAGTGTAATCAATAATCAATATACAACAATATTCTCCTTTCCGTTAATATCATTTTTTCTGGGGTCAATGCGACGTCTGTTGCTGCTGCTTCGCGATTATCTTTTCGAGACGTGGTTCCAGAGTCATCTTTGCAAAGGGCATGGCAGCATTGATGTCCATTATGTTCCTGTGCTTTGTTCTGATTGCCAAAACGGCTGAAAAGGTTTTCTCGCAATAAATACGTGGTCGAAAAAGTTGCCAACAATTTTAGAGTTTTGTTGCTGAGACTTGGATATTCTTTCTCTATAATACCACAAAACTGAGTCAAAGATTTGGATTTCAATATCGATACCAGCCTGGCATCATAAGGCCGCCCCGGTGGCTTCTGATCCTTCGTCCAAAAGGGCTCCGGGTTCGAATCCCGGTGAGGCATGGATGTTGTGTTTGTCTAACGGCATTGGCTTTCTCCCTTCCCTGGAACCAGTGGCCCTAAATTAGGGACGGATGACTGCTTATAGCCCACTGAGTAGCTGACGGTGGTCGTTAAACCTCCAATCAATTAATCAATCAATCTAGCACCAGAAGGAAGTTTTACAAAGCTTTAAATCTTTCCTTTCCCTGTTGAGTAAGTCTGCAGGAGTTCAGATCTTCTGTGAAGAGGTTAGCGATTCACACACACACAAAAGATTCCTTTAGCTTTCCGCGACAGGTGTTAAAAATGTTTAGATCTACATTTCCTCTTACTTTGACTCCATTTCGATTCAAAGGAAAAATAAGTAAATTCACTTATTTCTGCCGGAGCGGCAGAAAAACACTCGTGAACCAATATCAGTCCGTAAACTAGCGCTTGGGAAGCACTGGTCTAAGCGATGGCTTCTCATCATCCGTCCACAAAGGGTTCATGTTCGAATCCGAGTGGAGCATGGATGTTGTGCATGTCTTACGGCACTGGCACTTCCTTCTCTGGAATTAGTGACGGCCGACTGCTTACAGCCCATCGAGTTGCTCCCGGTGGTCGTTAA
The DNA here is from genome assembly GCA_039090855.1 of Macrothele yani. NCBI lineage: Eukaryota > Metazoa > Arthropoda > Arachnida > Araneae > Macrothelidae > Macrothele > Macrothele yani. Next base: position 8,551,230 of record CM077004.1, read on the forward strand.
ACCTCCAATAAAAAACAAACACAAGAAAAAGAAAACAGTAGATATAGTGAGTGTAACTGCATCAAAGATTGTGACTACTTATTAAGGAAGACACGGTGTTGCATCTAAACTAGCAAAATGTGGACGCCAAGCAAAGATGTGAGATAGGGATAGGCGAGCGTTGGCACAGATTGCTCAACGGAAACACAAGATCACAGCACTGCAAATAGCAGTAGAGTTGAACACTAGTCCGAATGATCCCGTTTCCGTCATATATAAGTTCGTCGGGACTCCATTGTGCCAGTGATTATAGCTGTGCTGCATTCCACAAAGGTCTGATTACGCACATCAAGGCAACAAAAAGTGGAAGGTGGTGCAAAGCACAAAACAACAACAAGAAAGCAGAGATGCCGAGTGCTGGCAATGTGTCATCTGGTCTGACGAATCGTACTTCTCTTTGTTCCCCAATACTAGTAGGGTATACATCAAGCGAAAACTTGCACCATCCCGACTGCTTGGTTTCAACTGTGAAGCATGAAGGTGGATATCTGATGCTGTGGGGTGCCGTTTCATGGCAATATTGTTAAATAGTGGGTAATATCTTCAGTTATTCAGTATGTGTTTCCACCCAACTCCACAATTCTCCTGCAGAGTTTATGATATCGGATATAGTGACGTTTTCTGAAATTTTGGGTCCATCCATTGCTTGGTTTGAGATCATTGTGACTTCAGCTTTCTCTTTCATGGTGGATCTCCCAATTACACATTCTTATCTCCACCCTAAATAATCCATTTTATGAAGTATTCCTCGATATTCAGATATCATGCACATTTCGTTTTTTCCCTTCTGCTTGCTTGAATCATTCGTTACTGAGGTCCACGTTTTCATTTGTCGTCGAAGTAGACGGCCTTTCCTCCAGGTAATAGCCTTCGATATCCGTGCGTCCTTTCTCGAACAACAAACACCGTTTGTCGATTGCCTGCCGCGATGCTGATTTATCACCGTACACTTCAATTAATTGGCGTTGAATTTCAGTGGGGTTCAACTTTTTGGCCCACAAAAAACGGATCACTGCGTTGATTTCAAATTTGGACGCAACTACAAACGGACACGACACCTTTAACGAGTGACAACATATGAACTGTTCTCCTTTTGTTGACAAAGTCAACAAGGCGGTTTCAAGGCGGAAGTACTAGTGCCGTCCCCACATCGCTTCCAAATACCTTTTATACAAAACATTGTGGGGGCATGAAACTAACTTTCTGACTGCCCCTCGTAATTTCCCCACCCCAACAGCCGCCACAGATTCCTAAGCTATTAGATTGCCTCCAACATGCTTAACTGTGGGAACCACATTTTTGGGTTTTCGTTTCTTCATTTTTCGGTCGCCAAATCTTTCCATGACTGTCAAATCGAAAAATATTATATTTGCCTTCATCGATAAATAATACTGTTTTCCAAAAATCAAAGACTTTGTTGATATATTTTATGGCAAAGTTAAGTCTTTTTGTCTGATTTGTTGAGCATATTAGGGACTTTTTTCTGGGAACTACACTATGAAATCCTTTAGATCGAAGAATTCTTTATACAGTCTTGGTATGCGCAGTTTTACCAATCGTCGTAGCAATATATTCCGTTAATTTTGGAGCAGACATTTTCGAATTTGACGTGTTTTGTTTGTTTGTTTGGTTGGAGGTTTAACAACCACCGTGAGCAACTCAATGGGCTATAGGCAGTCGCCCGTCCCTAATTTAGGGTCACTGGTTCCAGGGAAGGGAGAGAGCCAGTGCCGTAAGACAAACACAACATCCATGCCTCACCGGGATTCGAACCCGGACCCCTTACGGACGAATGATCAGAGGCCAGCGCCTTAGACCACTGCGCCACCGGGGCGGCAAGAATTTGACGTGAAAACAGCTCGAGCATCTCAATCACTTAATACTATGAGACGACCACTTCCAGCTTTGTAAACACATTTTCGGCTGACTAATAAGAGTTCGGACACTTGGACAGATTTTTTCAACATTTTTTGAAATCCTACCGCAAGACCTTTTTTTTCTTTAATAACTCTACTCACATTTCTCATGTCGCAAGAAATTTCCTTTCGTGCAGCTGTTTTTACTAGAACACTGAAAAGAACTTGACTAACACACAAGATTAACCATGCACTATGATGCACTACAGTTTCCTGATTGCTTAAATAAGAAGGAGTTCGTACGGGGAAACGGAAATAGGCGTGCTGTATGCAGGTTTTTGTGACGCGATTTTCGAACTTTTTTGCATATTCTTGTGAATTTATTTTGTTTCAGTCATTTATTATTCTACAATATTATTGTACTCCTACAATATAAAGTAACTAAATATGTAAGGTTTCCCAAACGCTCATAATTTCTTAAATGGTTACATTTTGAAGGGTTGTGACGTATATTCTAATTTAACTTTCATTTTTAGTTCCTTTTCTTATGTAAATTTGAGTTTGTCCTTTTTTACACTTTCCAGATTTAGCGTGATATCTTTTCTCTCACATGAATGAGGTTGGCAACACTTTTGAGGTCAGAGAGAGTGACGTATGAATGTGATAAGAACGTCAGATAAAAAAGACGATGCAGCAGTTGCTTGGTGTGTGTCTGTGTGTGGAGGTGTTTGATCGTTGTTAAGATAGATTCTACGACTGATAATTAAGGCATTATATGGGAAGTGTAAAACTCGCAGTGTTATATGTTGGATTTCATCATATATTTCTGGACCAATAAAAGGTTATCGTAAGTTTGACTTCTGTATATGTTTCGCCTGGCCGTAACACCTTAATTTGAACTATCCCGTGCAACTGCTGCATCGTATTCTCATTTAGTTCAACATTTCCTTAGTCATGGTTGCAAACATAGCGTAACACCAATCTCGCACGCAAGAAAGGGTTACGTTATAGGGTATATGTTTAATTTTATGACTGACTGTACCTATGCTGTCTCCTTAAAAATTTAATTATGTGTCACATATATTTTTGCTTTTTGATTGCGGACATATGTGAGATAATAACCATTTTCAGCCTTTATCGGGTTTGGCAAGAAGAGTTTTTAAATAGGAACTGTCACATGAAAGTTCCTGAAGCTGTTGCTTCGAAATAATTTCATGAAGATGCTCCTTCGAAATGCTATGTTGAAATTCTGGAAGGGTGTTTTCAAACAACTGCCATCCCATGTGAGCAAGATTATTGTAAGAGAAGTCACATATTTGTTTCCAAATACACTCACTTCCAAAAGTTAAGCACGAAGCAGAAGATGTGAAAAAATGGAGAAGTACTGCTTGGATTGACACGAAATGCGGCAGGAACGTAGAAAATATGTTTATTAATGAATCAAAACAAAGAAATACAGACAGAGATGCAAATAATATTGACTTTTCAGAAATTATAAGATGACGTCAAATTGGAGTCATTTATAAAGTGAGTAATAAAGTCACAACAAACAACAAAACCCGACATTGATAGGGTATGTGAGGGCCCCTCATCTGCATACAAAGTTTACAACACCTGACCATGCTTTTTATGAGGTGATCAACCACCGCAGAGTCCAGTAATCGCCATTACTCCTGTAGAGCAGTTTCCAAAGCTGTGAGAGTGGTTGGGGACGGGAGACGTGAACACACAGCACGGCCGAGGGCATCCCAAAGATTTTAAATGGGATTAAGGTCGGGCGAGTACTCCGGCCACTCCATACGCGCAATCCCCTCACTCTCCAGGTAGTCGTCGACGATGGCAGCTCTATGGGGACGCGCATTATTGTCCATTAAAACGAAGGCAAGACCAACTGCTGCAGCGTACAATCGCACAGTGGGGTCTAGGACTTCATCCCGATACTGTACAGCCGTCACAGAACCCCGTCTGTGGATGTGGAGGTCGGTGCGATATCCCAACGAAATTCCAGCCCAGATCATGATGCTTCCACCTCGGAATGCATGATGTTCGGTGATGTTCTGGAGTCGATTGCGTGTGCATTCTTCCATCCACACCCGTACACGCTTGTCATCGGGTTGCAGGGCAAATCTGGACTCATCCGTGAACATAACGTTGCCCCAATCAGACACAGTCCAATTGACATGTTGGCGACACCACTTTAATCGTGCTCCTCTGGATTGGACGGATAGAGGAACACAACCCCGTGGTACTCGGGCGTACAGTCACTTCATGTGTAGCCTTCGACGCATAGTAGTGGCAGATATCGTCTTACCAATGGCCGCCGTAACCATAGATGTCACAGGTGTGGACGTCGCTCTTCGATTCCGCTTGGCTACAACAGCAATATATCAGTCTTCCGCGGGAGTTGTAACCCTTGGGCGACCGGCCGCAGGTCTGCGGACAACTGTTTGGCTGGTTAGAAATTGTTTCCATAAACGTGAAATGACGGAATGATTCACGCCGAAGAAACCTGCAACATCTGTGATTCACTGCCCTGCTTCGATGCGTCCGACTTCACGCCAGCGCTCAGAATCTTCCAATCGTCTTCTGGAAGCCATAAAATCAAGTCTGTCTTCAAAACAAATCCTCCGACAGTTCTCAACACCTTGTAGCAGCACTTGCATGCAACTCCTGTACCCCTTCATAGTGCTGGTTTCTTATAGGACTGCCTGTTTTGCATATTTCTCGGCAAGACACCGTGACTCGCTGTTACCTACCACATTTGCATACTTCCATCTACCGATGCGGCGAACTGCAGCCTCTCCAATTATGATTAGCTTCCGGAAATTAACTTCTCCATCTGCGTGCTTAACTTTTGGAAGTGAGTGTATGACCAACGCACGCATGCAATCGTGCTATGCTGAAAAGCTAGACAACCGCGCTAGAATAGTATTCATGGTGAAATAAATTCCCCATCCATTTCTTTTCTTTTTTCTAGTTACGCTTTGCGTTTGTCAAACGAGAAAAAAGTGCTTTCATTGCTAAAACGACTGTGCTGTTTTGCAGCTTTTTTCTTAATGCTTCGAGGAAGAGAAGATGATTCAGCTGGCATCACTTCCTGAAAATATTTTCTCTCTGTTTCTTTTCGTCAGATTTTCTTATTTGAAACAGTGAATGAGAAACAAAAGAAGAACAGAAAACTTCCCTTTCGTTATAATCCCTTTACAGTATCTTGGGAGAGTTGAGCTTTTATCGAACTTAATTACACGCCATTTCCTGCGCCCTCAGACAAACCATTAGCTGAGCATAATCTTAACAGATTCGATTTTCAAGATCTATCTTTTTTCTTCCTCCTTTGCCTCGAATCATCATCAATTTGATGTTCTTTGTGTGTTGTAATAGTTTCTACGTAAATTCTTTCCGTGGACTTTTAAACACATTCCGCGGCCTAGATTTTTTCTTACCCCACTCCCTCTTCGTCTTTTATCGGATTCCCATTTAATGTGTTGAGCGGTTAGAAACGTTGGTGTTAATTAACTCCCGTAATGATTAAGAAAATCAATTGAGAGGCTCAAGCAGCGAGAGAGGAAGAAGAGACGAGGCTTCTGCTGCTGCTTTCGTGGAGGTAGCAGTCTTTCTACTGCAGCCTGCTTGAGGTGGGGGGGGGAGCAGTGGGCGCACGTTTCAAATCCAATACGCTCCTTTAGTCATGTTACAGCATAGGGAAACTGTGGGAGTATTTTAATTTCAGTAGCAGCTTCTGAGTGAGGGGGAAGGAGGTGCAATCAGTACATTTAGCAATGTCCGGATGATAATGAAGTATCGACTGCAATGAATCTTTTGGGAATCGGAAGAGGATCGAAGAAATTCAGGCTTTGAAGGTTACGCCAAAACACCTCACACAGCTGGAATACAAGTGCTGAATATCGTCTTGATCTTGATGATATCTGCTCAAAAAACAACAACAACAATTCAGTGCACCAAAGAGCAGAAATCTCGATACAGATTCGTTAGCGCTCGTCATCTTGATTACTCTTAAAGCAAAACAACCAAAAGGAAATGGGGAAATTTTTGCTTAACCCAAATCATGAACTTACAGATATATTATCAGGATTAGACGATTACTAAATAACAAATGTTATCGAATTTATTCCAGACATAAAACTGCTGACATCATAAACTATAGCCAACGTATATGTTGTCAATTATTATTTCATGTAAATATCCGACATAAAACTGTAAATGTTGGCAATTGTTGCAGCACACCTAGATGCTGGTAAATATCATTATACGTAGATATGCGTCGGGTAGAAATTTTCTTGTTGTACAAATTGCGACGTACCACGCAAGAGTCAAAACGGCAAGACGCAGAATAAGCCAATATCTGGGTAGTTCAGTGGGTAGAATAACCATCTCCGGAGCGGGGAGACGTTAGTTAGAATTCCACCACCGGCAAAAAGATTATACGCTCTGTTGGAGCCTGAACGTAAAAAAAAAAAGGAATGAATCTCTATGAGTGAAATTCCTTCCGCACGTCGTTTGGAATTAATGAGAATTTCTTCTTCAACCTTTCGAAGAATGCACATGATCGTTCTTCCATACGTCACCAGGAATTAAACATAATTCCTTGTTTCTACAAAGAGTTCCAGAGACCCCGGTGGGGCAGAGGTCTGAACCAGTGATTCCCAACATTTTTCCACTTGTGTACCCCTTTTAGAAGCATTTGTATAAATTGTACCCGTTGTTTTTAAAATACTCGTAGCTGCGGAAACTTGTTGAGAAGTACTTGGGGACGGGTTGTAATCCACATCAAGTTTTGTTTTTTTAACCGTTCCTGTTTCCAACAACTGATCCATAACTGACACGCTTAAAAATCACTGACAATAATAACTGAAACTACGTTAAACATTAAATAAAAAACAAAATACATGAAAAGAGTCACAATTAAAGACAACGCACTTACTTACATATACTCAGTCAATAACAACTGATCAAACATTATGACTACGGATGTATTAGTAACACGCGATTGTTCTGGAAAGGAGGATGGGTGACAAAAGTGACGCATGAACTGTGCATAATGATTGGTAGAAGAGGGGTTTGAGGGAGGGGTTCATAGCCACGCCCTCACCAATCATCATTCGCTAAATGAGCTGCTTTTGAAGTGTCTCCATTGGCGGCGACTCAAGCTTAACATTTATGTGTTCCATAACAAACGTTATGCATTTTTTTACTTTACTTGTTTTTCTTCCATTACTGATCCTTTTTTGTGTACCGCTGAACGGCCCAGCACGTACCCCCAGCGCTATGCGTACCACTGGTTGGGAACCGATGCTCTAAGCGATGGCTTATGATTATTCGTCCGAGTTGGATTCGGGTTCGAATCGTGGTGAGGCATGGATGTTGTACTTGTCTTACGGCCCTGGCTCTCCTGCCTCCCTGGAACCAGCGGCCCTAAATTAGGGACGGGAGACTTCTCATAGCCTATTGAATTGCTCACGGTGGTCGTTAAATCCTCAATCAAAAAAAAAAAGTTCCTTCAACCACGGTTTGATGCAGACCCGCAAACTGCGATTTCGTGCTCCAGCCTTTCTCCAGGGGCAGGGATATATTCGACTCAAGAGTACAAAACGACATTTTTCAACAATAAGCCAGCGTCGGTGTAGTTCAGTCGGGAATTGGAACGGCACCTGTGAGGGAATAAGAGCCTCGGAATTTCACCACTGGCATAAAGGTATTTCGCTATAAAATCTAACATGTGCTACACCACATCCAGTGTTTAAACTAACAAATAAATAATAGTACGGACTTATCGTTTGTTTTCATAGATTTTAACTTTTTAATCTGCTCGAACGAATTAACTCGGTGTTACAAAAATTTGCTAGAATCAGCTCGAATATATTCACTGGCTAAGATATGGGACGAACACAGGTTGAACGAGTGAAACTTCGCAGTGACTCAACATCTTCTCTCTCCTTTCTTACGTTCATCGTTATTGTTATTCAAACTTTTTATTTAGGGAGAATTGTCAGTGATCCTTTCTTACTGGTTAACTGCTAAAAGGGCTGTAACAAGGACGATGAATCTAAGAAAGGAGAGAGAGAAGATGTTTGAGTCATTTACTTCTGACCAGAGTCTATATCACGTCTTCCCCCATCATGCCTTGGGTAATGAAGAAGACAATAAAGGTCTAGAAACGAGTTCGTAACAGGATTACGGCCGGTACTACTTAGAAAAGAGAGGATGAGGAATTGTTTTGTTGTAGCTTTCGTAAAACCCGGCCGCTATGTGAAGGTTTCAGTTTCGGGACTGCAGAAAAATTTCAGTTCAAGGGCATCGGCCGATTAAATATCTAAGTCTTTGAGTTTTGAAAACAGTATAAATATAACAGTTTTGGGGGATCATACTTTATATACAAGGGCCGTTCCATAAAAATGTGGAGTAATCCTTTTGAGTTGGCAACAATGCGAAGGGGAAAAATAACCATGCAGACGACTAACTGAATTAAGTATCTATAGCAACAGTATTAGCTGTGGTAGAAGATTCTGCCTTTGTTATTGCGCAGTTGTTTAAGGTACGTCTGCATATCACCATACAGCTATGGAGGTGAGTGAGCTAAGAAGTGAAATGCGTTGTGCGATAAAATTTTGCGATCGTTTGTGTAAAACGGCTCCCGAAACAGTTGATTTAATGAAAAAAATTACAAAGATAAATGTTTGTGCGAATCAACGATTTTAGAAGGCACAATGATTTAAAAAAAACGTTTGTCGGCAGAACTCGCTCCTAGGCCTAGTCGACCTCAAAGTGTTGTTCGAAGCGTGTTGTTAACACTGTCTGGGCAATCCTGCAAGAAGATCGACGAATAACGTGTGAAGACGTAGCGGCGTCAACTAATATTTCAAAAACGTCAGCATTCCGCATTCTACGTGACACATTATTGCTGCATCGTGTGTATTCGAGATGTGTCTTTCTAAACACAGTAGTAAATGCCGATGAAACATGGGTCCACTATTTCGACCCCTTCACGAAGCGCACAACGAGTGTCAGGAAACACACAGGCTCTCCTCTTCCGAAAAATGTCGGCCAAAGGAAATCAGCTGGGAAGGTTATGATGATGATAATTTTTTTTATTATAAGTCTACCAGCTTGCCGTTCCTTCATAAATTACCGTCAAAGCTGAGTATTACATTTCAATCTTGAAGCGTCTGCGATGTCATATATCGATTAAGCGACTAGAATTAGTGGGAAAGTGGACCCTACACCATTATAACACCCGCTCACATGTGGCTGCTTATGTTGAACAGTTTCTTACGTAATGCAGTATTGAAATCATGCCACAGCCTGCCTACAGTCCTGGCCTCGCCCCATGCGATTTCTAGTTGTTTCCCAAAAAGGAGAAGTTCTGTGGCCCAAAATTCAACACAGATACTGACGTTATTCAAGCTGTACAGGGGTCGTTAAAACAACTTCCACAAAATGCCTTCCCCACATGCTTTGGAAAGCGGACTAAACGATGGGACCGTTGCATATTATGCGAGGGAAGATACTTTCGGAAAGAATAACATATATTTTGCTGTACTTTTCATTTCTTTATTCTTCATTTTGCGTGATTTTACTCTCAGTTTTTATGGAACGGCTGTTGTACATAGACAATGTTTTCATATACACTGTTGTGCATAGACAATGTTTTCATATACATTGTTGTACATAGACAATGTTTTCAATTCGTCATCTCACCAAAAACTAACGGAACACAGCGTACTGAGATCTTGTTTTATGACCAGTGTCACGAGAAATAGCTAGTTGGAATCTCGACAATATTTATACTAAAACTTAATTTTGTTCACCTGATTCCATCAATATAAAACCTTAAATAGACGATTTCATCGCTCTTTCCCTTTGGATTTATCAGCTGTAATTAAACAGCTTGCTCTGTTGAATGCCACTAGATGGCGACACATCAGTTGCTGAGCCCATCAATATGGATTTATGTAGTCAGATGCTGACTGATAAACCACACATAGCGCTGTAAATTGTTGGCACCGTAGCGTAAAGCGAACGCACTCGGCTACTTATCGATAGATCTGGGGTTTGACCCCAGCGGTGTCGGAACAACAATTCTTCAGTTCCTATGCGTTGTTTATAAAATAACGTGGACAGAGCGATGACATCGTCTATTTACATTATCACCACATATTTGAAATATATTCACCATAGAAACCTTTTTTACTCAATATATAACATTGTTACTCAGGCGATCTCCTTTTAAAGAAATCGTGCACAGAAATGAAGCCAGAAGTAAGGTAAGTTGAGCTTATCGTATTTGAGAAGGCTGAACCACTGTGAAAACTTGGTGTAAATTGAAAACGTATGAGAAGACCTTGGCACAGTGAGGGAATATTGAAACATAGAATACTTGAAAATAAATAAATGGATGAGAGCGCTGAAGAAATATATAGCTATGAAGATTTTAGATGTTGTGTGTGTGTGTGTGTGTGTGTGTGTGTGTGTGTGTGTGTGTGTGTGTGTGTGTGTGTAACTGGAACTGAAAGGAAGCACATTGGAATAGAAGGGAACGAAGCATCAGGGAATGATAATTGCAGAAGTTTCTGCCTCTTGTAATCTTGATAAAAAGCTTAGTTTTTAAAATAAAGTAAGAGCTGTTTTGGGCCAGTTTGATTATCAAATTAAAGATATTATAGCAAGAGGTTTTAATGCCAAACATGTTTTTCAAATTAGATATACCTATGTATTAGCATGTTATGGTTAACCTTAATGATGTTAGTGTTTATTGTGATGGTGAAAGATTATAATAGAAGTTTGCAATGATAATGGGCTGTGTGTATTAATAATACATTTTTCAATGCCACAAGTGTATCCAAACCTGTAATTTGAAGAACTGCACTTCGAGGCGAAAATGTTTTTTATCGATTTTGTCCTTTATAATTAGCGCCTGAAACATTTAGTTCTTGACACTCCTTTAATGAAAGGAACAGGTGTTGCACCTGTTCGTTATCTTTTACTATCGCAAGTGAAGCTGAATGCTGTCTTGAATAAAAGGAACAGGAATACGCCTCTAACGACAAGAATAAAAAGTAGAAACACTTCCTGGGAAACGTCGGATTACTTTGAGCTCCTCAGTAAGCGGATGATTCAGTTGAATGCGTCTGTAACTCACGTAGAAGTGGGCATGCTTTAAAAGCTATGTTGCCCTTGTCGCTGAAGGAATTTGCGGTACTACACTTCTGCTTGTGAACATTGCAACACCAAGAAAGATTCGAGGTATTCAGATGAAATTTATATCACAGATTCCATATGTTACAGGATATAATTGATTACATTTGTAGAGATATACAAGATATTTGTTTGCTTTCAAAACTCAGTATCATGTGAAGCCACCTTGAGCAAAAATAACAGCCTCTGCTTTTTCCATTTAATGCGTGGCATTGAATGGAAGAGAGTTCTGATATCGTTCTGTCCTGCCAGGTTGCTGGTATGCGAGACCAGCATTTTTTTTTTTTTTTTTTGCGATTGGAGGTTTAATGACTACCGTGAGCAACTCAATGGGCTATAAGCAGTCACCCGTCCATAATTTAGGGTCACTGGTTCCATGGAAGGGAGAGAGCCAGTGCCGTAAGAGATGAACCCAGACCCATCTCGGACGAATGATCAGAAGCCATCGCTTAGACCACAGCGCCACCGGGGAGGCATACAAGAGTTCATTTGTGGCGAGTGGCGGAGGCGTTTGATGTGCCAATCGCTTAGTCACCGTGCTTCAGACATTTTGAGTTATCACGATTTTTCTGACCCCTCCATCAAATCTTCGTGAACTGTCGGAGCTTGCTCAGGGGTCGTAGATCCGTATGGCTTCTCAACGCTTCCGGTGTCTTGTCGAGTCCATGCCGAGACGAATCGCCGCCGTCATCAGGGCGAAAGGTGGTGCTACACGTTACTAGACAGGTATCTCTAATTCAATTGCTCTTTAGTGCATATTATTCGATGGCACATCTGGGATAATAGATATACTCGTTTTCACATGCTGGGCAAATGGATCTCACAATTTTATAACAAATATAGTGATGAAGCAACAATATATTATTTATGAGATTGACACAAATAGAGTTAATGTAAAAACATACACAAACATATTTTATGAATAATTAAATTACTTGTGATCAGTGACTTTGCTGTACTAATTATTAATGTGTGTCACTTTACACATTTATTAAGCAATTTCTCTTGAAATCTATAATATCTAAAATGAAGTAATATGAGATCATATTTATATTTATTGACGCAGTTATTTGTAAGTACGTATGGCTACTTAGATTTGAGCATGTCATGCCCTCGTTTACGATAAGATTGTACTAAAAAAAAATACCGATTAGGTTCAGGTTCTCATTATTTAAGCAGATTTTTTTAAATGTGTAGTTTGTGCCGATGAGAGAAGCTTCCGGCATTCACTGGTGGATGGAAAAGGAATTGTTTTTTCTGACAAAACGTATTTCGAGTGACCAAAATGAAACTTCAGCAAATGCCTGGCAGGTGATTAGAACGATTCAGATGCAATAATGCCCAATCGTCGTGGAAAGACCAGAAGGCTTATCTTAGCCCGGGATTGTAGTTTTGGTAAAGCTCGCCTTTCTGTTAATGCTGTAATGAGTCAGGCATGCTGTTTCCTCCAGAACACCCCCGTTGGTCAGGACGAATGAGAAATTTAATGCGAGTCTTTTTCAAATAAGTATTCTACAGTTTCCGACTGGTTTCAGAACTGCACAGAAGACTAATCGAAGACTATACGAAGAATCTGTGCTAATGACAGAAGAATTCGCCACATACAGCGAGGCGCAACAGGTGGTATATATGCTCCTGATGGCGAGCTGTTTCAATAATTTCGTTAACACTCAAATCAAAGCTCACACAAAATGAACCGAAGGCACATCTTCCCTTGAAACACTGTTTCCTTATGGCAGTCATCCAGTAGGACTTGCGAGAACACTTCCGCCATTATTTCTTCCGAAGAAACGGCGGACGTTTTGTCGAAACACCCTTTCAAAGCTTTAGTTCGCATCTCTCGCCATTTCTACCCGGAAGTAAAAATTACATTGACATAATATTTTCGTTCAAAAACGTCAGTCTGACATGATTTTTCTGACAATACCTCTTGCTCCCCTAATTCTTTTAAGCAGGGTATTTGTAGGAATAGGAAATTCTAAATCTTTGACCGCAGAAGGTGAAACCCAGAACACTACACTGTAGTCCGATTCAAGGATTTTTTTCTTTTTTGCGGGATGTTGGAGGTTTACGATGAGTATCTCTTAATGCCATAAGCGATTGTCCGTCCACACAATCTGATGCCACTCTTTCCAATGATAGGACAAAACCAGAGGCTGCCCCGGTGGTGCATTGGTCTAAGCGCTGGCTTCTGACCATTCCTCTGAAGGGTCCAGGCATCTGGCCGTGGATTAGGGATGTGTTGTCTGTGCTTCAAGGCGCTGGCTCACTCCATTATATCGAATCTGTGGCCTCAAAATACGTATGGATGACTGCTTATAGTTCATAGAGCTGCTTATGTTGGTCGTTAACACCCCTTCACCACAACAAAGAGCTGCTCATGTTGGTCGTTAACACCCCTTCACCACAACAAAGAGCTGCTCATGTTGGTCTTTAACACCCCTTCACCACAACAAAGAGCTGCTCATGTTGGTCGTTAACACCCCTTCACCACAACAAAGAGCTGCTCATGTTGGGCGTTAACACCCCTTCACCACAACAAAGAGCTACTCATGTTGGGCGTTAACACCCCTTCATCACAACAAAGAGCGGCTCATGTTGGTAGTTAACACCCCTTCACCACAACAAAGAGCTGCTGATGTTGGTCGTTAACACCCCTTCACCACAACAAAGAGCTGCTGATGTTGGTCGTTAACACCCCTTCACCACAACAAAAAGCTGCTCATGTCGGTCGTTAACACTCCTTCACCACAACAAAGAGCTGCTCATGTTGGTCGTTAACACCCTTTCACCACAACAAAGAGCTAGCAACATGAGATAAGCACACCACCAATGCTTCATACCTGTCCCGGACTCAATTTGTACTGGTGGTAAGAAGACAAATCCTCTGGCCACCGGGGCGGATTATGATATTTGAAATGCAGTAACTGCATACTTACATGCAGTTCGAAGGGCTAACAAGCGTTGTTATTCAGCAAAGCTTTTGCATATTTTTTTCAGAATCGAGAAGTATGACAAAATGTGGGAAGAGTACCTTTTCATGAATGAAAAGCCAAACTTTTCATTCAAAAAGTTTTTGCATCCCATCGACTGTGTCAACTTTGGTCGGTGATACACATGTTATTAAAAAGTTTGTTGGGAAAATGGTTTTCCTACCTGGTTTTACTACTTTAATGTCTAAAATTTGCTCTAGATACCGGCTACATTTTGGCGTGGGTGTTAACAACCTATCATCTGTTTTGAGGAAAGACCGCCAAGGAATTGATGATTAACAGAGGTGGGGTGTTTATTGCATCCCACTATTGGAAAATGGCTCGCATGAGAGTATTAATTATTATATAGGTTCCACTCGTCGGAAACTGTGCCTCAGGCTGCAGGAACATAAATATAGTTTAAAAGCAAGCCATATCTGTACAGCCCTTACCAAGTGCATTGATTCAGAAGATTTAATCCCTGATTGGGACAATGCCAAAAATTTGATAACCCCAGCCTCTACAGACATGCTACTGGTGACTGAGAGTTTGTTCATTTCCGCTTTCAAACGAAGTTGCTGTAATGATAATTGCTCTTGGAATCTACCTGATATTTGGAGACGTCTTTTGTCTACAAGTGTTGGACACTCCACAGAACTATCTTCCTTTTTTAGACTTTAATACTTAATGTTGCAGTTATAATCATGTTTACGATTTGTGATGTGGTGTCGCTCTGATCGTGGTTTAACCGCCGGGACAGATGGCGAGTACGTCGCAAATTTCTGTTACGTCGATTGCAGTTATGGCGCACTACAGATATTTATACTGAATGGTTTGGGAGATCCGATCACACTTGATGATGGGGCGACTGTCGCTCTGAAAGTGCTAGTGTGTTTTAGAGTGTTTTAATTGTACATATATTTCATATTTTAAGATCATTAAAATCGTGTGAAGACGGTATTCATCCTAATGGTTCATGTGCACAAATGTTTTTCTGCATTTAATAACAATAATAATATGAAGAAGTTTGAGGCAAGAAAGTTCTACAAAGAAGACACTACAACGATTTGCAATTGGACCATGTAGATTAGACTGCCTCCAATGCATGGCTAAGAAACGGATCATTTTCCCCCGAGACTGAAGGGTTTCTGATGGATATACAAGATCAAGTTGTAAACACCAGAAACTACTGGAAGCATATCCTGAAGAACACGTAAGTGGAAAGCGACACATGTCGGCAATGCCAACGAGCACCAAAGACCACCCAACATACCACAGCAGGGTGCAGAGTCCTCTCACAAACAGGCACAATCAAGTCGCCAAGGTTATCCATCAGAAATTGGCAAGAAAGCACCACCTCATTACAACTGAGCCTGTCCCCTACTACAAGTGTGAGCCAACAACGCTTCTAGAGAACAACACCCACAAGTTGTACTGGAACAGATCGATTAGAACAGATAAGACCATCCCTCACAATCGGCCCAACATCGTTCTGGTCAAGGAGGAGAAGTCAACATGCCACATTGACATAGCCGTGCCCACACGTGCAACATCCAGAAGACGCATGGAGAGAAGCTGTCAAAGTATAACGACCTACGATACGAAGTCAAGGAAATGTGGCATGTGGAGAACGTCACCAATGTCCCCATAGCAATATCAGCCACGGGCGTTGTACCTAAGACCATTCACAGCTTTATACAGGCACTAGACTTTCAACCTAACACCTACATGGAACTACAGGAGGCAGCTATCCTGAACACTTGTAGGATAGTAAGGAAGTTCCTGAACAACTGAGAGAAAGAAATAACACTTACCAGACTTGGTAGGTTGTACCTGTTCCGAAAGGAAAATAAGAATAACCTCAGGAAGAGGTGGACAATTTTTTCATATTTTTATAATTAAAATAATAATAATAATAATAATAATAATAATAATAATAATAATAATAATAAATTTTATTCCTGCTGTTACATGCAAGATTTGTGAATATGCATGAATATTTTTGTATTATAGAGAACAGCAAGGGAGAATCTGGGAAAAGGCCTCAGAGAGACCCAAAAAAAGCCCTGATTTCCCAAATATATAGACAAGCAAGCACAGGTTCATCAAACACAGCAGTAATATTAAGTGTTAGTTATATTATTAATAATTTGTTTTTTATTATTAAGATTTTTTAATTTTAAGTTAAGAAGTATTTTTAGTTTATTTTTGAATAAGTTTAGGTTATTTATTATAGTCAACTTGACAGCCAGTGCATTCCAAAATTCAGGACCAACGTAATTTAAACTCCGTTTCACCATGAGAGTTTTTGGATATCATCATCATCATCATTGTCAACCATTATCAATCCACTGCTGGACGAAGGTCTCATCAAGTTTCCTCCACAACGGTCTGTCTTGTGCCAGTCTCCTCCATGTCAGTCCCGCATACTTTCGAATTTCATCCACCCATCTCCCATGTGGTCTTCTTCTGGGTCTTTTCCTGTCCCTTGGAATCCAATCTAAAATTTCGACTGTCCATCGATGGTCTGTCCTTCTGGCAGTATGTCTAGCCCATTGCCATTTCAGGAATTTAACTCTGATCATTGTGTCCTTCCACTCTTGTCATTTTTCGGATCCACGAGTTCCTCTTCTTATATCTCCTGGTTACACCAAGCATGCACCTCTCCATGCTGCTTTGAGTTGTCTGCAGTCTTTGTATGTCTCTTTTAGTTAAGGTTCACGTCTCTGCACCATACGTAAGCACTGGAAGGATGCATTGATCAAACACTTTTCTTTTAAGACATAATGGCATATTGCTCTTGAAAATTATGCTGTTTCTTCCAAAAGCTCTCCAGGCAAGTTTTGTATGCCGATTAATTTCTTCATCAACGTGATCCTCACTTGATATCTGCTGTCCAAGATAAACGTACGTGTCTGTTATCTCCAGCTTTTCTCCATCAATCAATAAACCTTCATTTCTTGTAAAAGCATAGTACATCACTTTTGTCTTCTGAAAGTTCATTTTTAATCCCACTTCTTTACTCTTGTCAGCAAGTTCCTGGATCAAACTCTGCAGCTCTGATGGGGTAGTTGCAAAAAGGACTACGTCATCTGCAAAACGAAGGTGGGTTAGATAATCTCCATTAATCTTTATCCCTTTGTTTTCCCAGTTCAGTGATTGAAAGACATTTTCCAATGTGGCATTAAAGAGCTTCGGAGATATGGTGTCACCTTGTCTCACTCCCTTTAAAATTTTTATGTGTGTTGTATTTTCAAACAGCCGAATCTTTGCACTTGCATTTTCATAGATGTTATTAATAATATTAATGTATGCATCTTCAATACCGCAGGATTTAAGAGCCATTGTGACTGCTGATGGTTTCACCGAATCAGAAGCTTTTTCATAATCGATAAAAGCCATGCACAATGGAAGTTCATATTCCCTAGCTCTTTCAATTAGTTCTCTCAGTACGTGGATATGATCTATTGTGCTGTAGCCACTCCTGAATCCAGCTTGTTCTCTCGGTTGAGCCATGCCCAGTGTTACCTTCAAACATTGTGAAAGAACTTTAGTGAAGATTTTATAAACTACTGATAGGAAGCTGATAGGTCTGTAGTTCCTGAGATCCTCAATGTCACCTTTTTTATGTAGCAGGATCATTGTAGCGTTGTTCCAATTCTCAGGAATCTTCCCTTCATTAAGGCATGGAGTGAAAATTTAGGCGAGTATTGTTTCGATTTCTCCACTTGCTTCTTGTATGATGTCTACGGTAATTCCATCTTCTCCTGGAGCTTTACCCTGCTTCATGTTCTTGATTGCATGTGCAACTTCTGCTGGGAGGACTGGAAGAACTCAGGTACTGGTACCTTTCATGATGTCTGGAGTACATGCATCATCCCTTTCATATAATTTGGAGTAGAAATCTTTCATTCTTGCCAAAATTTCGCTTCTATTTCTTGTTACAGAACCATCTTCTTTTCTCAGTGCCATAATCTGTTTTCTTCCCTTACTGAGATGTCCCTTTGCTATCTTTAGGCTTTGGTTGTTTTGAATTGCTTTCCTCACTAGTTCACAGTTGAATTTCCTTACGTCGTCAGTGATACTTTTTCGTACTGTCTTGCATAGCTCTATATATTCCCCTTTGGAAGTCACATCTTCTTTAGTTGTCCTCATCTCTCTTCTTTTTTGCATCAACATTTTGGTTTTTCCTTATAATTTGTTCACATGCAACTTGTTCTTAGACTCAGCTAATTTTGTTGCTGTTTCCATAAGAGCTTTGGTTACTTTTTCTGTTAACTTCAGAAATATCCACTTCTTCCGATGTTAGGCCTTCTAAAGCAGAGAATCTGTTCTTCAGTTCCAACTTGAAAGTATTATGGTGTGTTTTAAGGTTGGTTATGTCAATACATCTTGTTTGTCTTATGAGCTTGCCACGTTCGAGTTTAGTGTTGAGGTGCATCTTACATCTCACCAGTGTATGGTCACTAGCTGTGTTGAACTTGTTTAGCACAATGCAGTCTTCTATGACGAATTTTTTGTTACACATAATAAAATTAATAAAATCAATTTCACTTGTCATCCCACTTGGACGTCTCCATGTCCATTTCCTGTGTGGCTTTTTCTTGAAAAAGGAGTTGTAAGTGAAAAACCTTCTGCCTCTGCAGACTCTGCGAGAGTATTTCCACACTGGTTTCTGTTGCCGTGACCGAATTTACCTACTGAAGTTTCATTCTGTGGCCGCTGCCCTATTTTTGCATTGAAATCTCCCATAATTATGTTCAAGTGCTGCTTGCCTTTATTATTTAGATGACGAATTTCCTCATAAAATTCTTCAATTTCTTCTTCAGGATGACTTGTGGTGGGTGCATAAGTTCGAATAATCTGAGCCTGGTATCTTCTCGAGAGTTGGATAACGAGTCGTGCAGCTCTGTCAGAGGAACTTTCAACTTCTACAACTTTATCCTTCAGTTTCTTGTTAATTATAAATCCAACACCACTAAGTCTGCCAGTATCTGTCCCACGATAGTAGAAGAGATGTCCACTTTTCAATTCAATGAGATCTCCTTTTCTCGTTACCTCACTTAGCCCGACGATGTCCCACTTGATCCTTTGTAGTTCCTCTTCCAATTCAAGAAGCCTTGAATCAGAAGATAGCGAGCGTCCATTATACGTAGCCAAGGTCAGCATCAGATTGCAGCCTAGTCCGGTCCTCCGGGGATTCTTAGCACCCTCTGCCTTCATGTCGCACTGGCCGCTGCCTTGGCCAGGTACATTCCAGCTGCCGGAGACTGAGGGCCAAGATTTAAGTTGTGGAGACATTTTGGAGGGGTTTGGCCATAACTCACCACGCTGGCCAAGCGGGTATGTGAGTGTGGGAAAGCATTTCCTCTAATCCCGATGGTATAGTTATACAGCTATTGGCGGTCGTTAGAGCCCCTTTAGTGGGAACAGGATGCACCACGAGAAGGCGGGGTTGACATTTGTCAAGGAGAAGCTGTGACGTTACGCATCACCTGACCTTACATCCCTGGATATATTGGATATATGGGACTTAATGTCTCGTTTCGTAGTTATAAGTTTTTGCTATGAATATATGTTGTTATATATGTTTTGCTATGAATCTAAAAAAGTCTCGTTGAAGCAAGCTTAATGTTATAAATTAATAAAGCTAAAGCTAGCTACACTTAGACGTAGTTTATTAAACATGGAGTCAAAGGTCAACTGCCGTAACCTCATTGAGTAATATTGAAGTAGGCATACTACCCATTGTGATGGTCCATCATGCTCGCCCGCTTGTCCAAAGACTTGACACAGAGCAATTTCAAGTCAGAGATTTTACGAATTCTGGGTGTCACCCTTATTTAATTAAACCAAAAATTAACAATTTACCAGTGCTGGCACATCGGGCAAAATGGTGGTTCGTGTGCCAAAATATTGGGTAGACTTAAAAAAATGCGTCTACCAAAGGAGGAAATACCAATACCATTGCGCAACAGGAAATCAGTTGCCAAATATACACAAATTAATTCCGTAGGAAAATTGCTATGTGAACATTTGACTAATTGGCATTTCGACATTTCAACTTTCAGAATGATCTTCAAAGTGATTTAGTTACAGGACGTTGGGGTTCAAGATACTCGTGATTTTTAATTTTTTGTCAAAACTAAAATTTTTAAAGGAGAATGTTTATCTTGTATAGCACCAATTTTTGAGCTTCGTTTGAAGTTACATTTAATCATGAGCGGATATTTAAACTTCTTCCACCGTTAAATTGTTGCTAAAATTTGTTTGCGACTGAATTCGTTTTACAAAGCCAAATTTTAGAAATTTCCTTTAATCCAGAATGTACCAGATTTCTTTCATGAGGGAATTTATGATGTATATCCCTGTCGATAGTGGATCTTTGTGGACCATAAGACTGATATATGTGGTCTAGATTGTTCGTTCCTATGCGTCCCTGATTTTAGGCCTTCTAGTACAACTGCGCAGATTTGGCCTGTTTCTCACGGTAACTTCAATTTGAATACAAATGTGTATCTAACATATGACTTAATTTTTATTCTTGTTTTTTCATTAAAAATTTTACAGCCGTAATAGCTGAAATTACAAGCTTTATACTCTTCTTACTGATTAAAATAATAGATTGATTAAATTAAAGTTTAAAAAACCAGTATTACTGATAATTTCGTTTCAAATTCTAAGCAAAGCAATACTGGTTTAAAAAAGAAAATGATTTCAACCTCACATTTTCATCCAAAGTGCATTCATTTCCATCCACGCATTCGCGTGGATCGAAATGAATGCACTGGAAAAAATAATAGTACATGTCGTTATTTTCACTTAAACATCCGTACAATATGATGCATAATTTCTAGATGGTTCTTCTCTTTTTACGAATTGTATTCCTAGAAAGTATTTCTGTTTCTCGATGAACTGTCTTATTTAGGAGTCGGTAATGTGAGAAGGAGGAGTCAGAGAGCGTCTGAGGTAAATCAGTGAATTTGTGGCAAGAAAAGGGATGTCCAGAGTAGAAATTAATTCAGGAAAAACATTGTTTGTTTTTTCACCGCTAATCTTGTACTAATGATCCTTCGAACTTCGTGCGGTGCAATTAAGCTTGTCGATCACCACGGAAACATTTAGGCACTTTTCCCCATGTGTGCTTAGCACAGTTTCTTTCTTTCTTCTTTTTGTTTTTTAATCTGTCTTACATGTTTCGTTATATTCTGGAGTTTCACAAGTAAATTGCGATGAAAAAATGCGCTGGGGTCATATTTCAAAATAAATAAAATCATTGAAAATAAGATGTGTGAAACAAAATTTAAAGGAAAAGTGATGACACTGATGAGTACTTTACGCGTCAGGACTTCGAGGAATAAGCTTTACTCAAAAATTAATTTCAGATAAATAGGACCACTGGGGATGCAACAAAAAAAGTGAAAACACTGAATCACATTAATTAGTAAAAGAAACTAAATAAATGTCGACTAAGCAATGTATCCAAATTGTAACATGCATTTGCAAAATATGCTTACTCTGTAAGAATTATTCATTGATTTCTTTCCTTCAAAGAGAGATGGGAATGTGCATTGCTGATTAAGAACCAATAAAATAAATAAATCATACGCAACGGTTATAATGATTACTTAAAATAGCTCATAAATAATTTCTATTAATGTGATGACCTTCGAAGTACAGTAGTACCTCTCAATAAGGACACCCATGAGACCGGACGTTTTGTCCCTTAAATAGAGGTGTCCCTTATTGGGAGGTTCCTAACGAAATACGTAATATACTTTTAATTTTAATACGGAATGCAAATTTTATATGGAAATAACAGTAAATCGTAAATACGATAAAATATAAAACACATATGCATACCGTATATACTCGTGTATAGGTCGACCCCCCGATTTTTATCTGAATATCTGCATTTTTTTGTATACCTACCTATCTTGTGTATAAATAAAAAAAATGTTTTTTTCTTTTCCGAGGATGCGCTCGCATGAGGAAATGTGAACCTATTTATTGTTGTAGCTGGCTTTCGCAATGTTGTTTGCGGCAGTTTCCCGCAAAATGTGTGTGGAATTGAGGCACAATTCTGGGAAGATGATAGGGCTCACTACTCTAGTTAGAGAGTTTTCAGGGGAAGGTTACACATTTTAACAATATATGAACCCACTTTTGCACATAGCCACCCCCTCCCTTCTCCCCCTTTTTGCGAGCGAGTTTTCTGCAGTTACTTCATTCATGGAGAGTAAAGCATTTGTTCCTGCAGCAAACGAATCGTGAATGCGTTTACCAAACGCCGTAAGTCAGGCACAACGTTATTTAAAAAGAAAAAAACACACACTTCTTGAAACATATTTGGAGAGCGTAAATAGGTCTTGATGTCAACCTGATAGGTTTTTTTATCCCATAAAGAATATGCATGCCGTAAAAAATAAATGTGTAATTTTTGAAGTTTTCAATTGATTTCTTCACAATTTAAAATGAATCTTTATTTTGATGTATTACGGACACTGTAAAATCTGCCCACAACTATTAAAAAAATTGAAAAAACATTTTTGTATAAAATTTTCTCCCACTACCCTGTGCCGTGTAGCAACTGTCGGTCAACTGCTGAGTTGTAGGAGTGTGTGATTGACAAAGAGGTCGTTTATTCACAACCGAGTTACACCCCGCTCGCCACCGTTTTGGGACAAACAATCGGCTGTAGTGACAAAACCGAACATCACCCCATTCAGCAAAGATGCAATCCTTTTTTGCTCGCTCTTAAGTCTTTAGAAAAGGTTACTGTTTGTTTGATTTTTAGAGCAGGGGCACACTCAATTTAATAGCAAACGTAAGTAGGTTCTTAAACTAATGCACTTTTTTACTATCAGTGGCAGTGTTATTCTGAGCGATCGGCCAAGTTTAAACACTTTCGTTTTCGGGATGCATTGATCAACTTACCACTGTTCTGTAGATTGTCACACCTCTCTTCGCCGTCGTTAAGCAGGGGCAGCGGTCTCCTTTTGCAATAGTCTGTCCTTTTCCCTCTTCATCCCCCCGTACAGAATTGAGCACGGTCGTAGTTCACTGCACGGTGCAACTTAAACTACTGGCTGATGTGTTCCACTCTTTCCTCTGGGTGATTTACCAGCGAGGCAGTCAAGGCCATATCGACAGATCTAAAATGGACTTAGAGTTATTCTTGCGAAATGAGTTTTTCTATTAGTGAATAAAAAGAACTCGTACATATCAAATAAAAAAAAAATTCTTGGCAATAATTTTCTTCTGTACCAGTAACACCCAGAAAATGACTAAATATACAACTGCAAATGAACTGATGGCGCAAAGGGCTAACTATGCGCATTTCCATAAGGCATCAAAATTTTGGTTTTCAACCTATCAGAAATATTTTCCGTGCATAGTTCGACCCCTAATTTCGACCTAAATATTTCAATAAAAAATCGACTTATACATGAGTATATACGGTAAATCAGAAATACAGTACATGTATAAAAATGCAGTAGGTACCTGCATATGAAACATAAGAAAGTATTAGGGTGTCCGACTAGCTACTTTACCTAAGTTTTTATTTATAGCATCATGAAAATTACAGTACTTGAATGATATTTGGTAAGAACATACCTTCATCCATGGAAAACAGAACTATATCATGCATAAGAGATGTTGAAAGTGTATGCCCTGTGTATCGAGACAGGCTCGAACACGAGACTCCACATTTTGGAAAGTTCGTGGCAGTGGCTCCGGCGTAGTCTCTGCCGATGTTGTTCTTTAATATAATATGTTGGCGCGCTCGATGGGACTTTGGACGTCGCACATGTCTGGTTCATGATTCCCAGGGCTTAGTTCAGTTGTTTGTTTGTCACGGTGCTGATCGTAATCGTAATCGTTAACGTTTTTCTCCCCGCGGTTAGCCGTGGCCGAGCGCGTGTTTTTTGTACGTATTTATTGGAAGAGTAAGTCGATAAAGAAATGTCAGTGTGAATTTCTTAGGAAATTCAGATTTTGGACGGCACCAAGTAAACTGTGTATTCTGCAACTGGCTAAGAAGCTGCAGGTCCATGGGACATTGCATGATTTGCATGGAGCGGGGCCGTTCCGAAATGTCAGAAACAGTAGGGCAGGTCATTCAGCAAAGACTTCATGCTTCGCCATGGAAATTGTTGCGTAGACTTGCCCAGCAAACCGGTAAGACAAAGACCACGACTCATAGAGCAGAAAAGAATGCTACAGTTTATCTGTAACGTTTGACTGCTTTTCACGTACTGAAAGCGACAGACCAAGAGAAAAGAATGCGGTACTGTCAGTGGCTTTCCCTTTTGGGGGATTGGAGGTTTAACGACCACCGTGAGCGACTCAATGGGCTATAAGCAGTCGCCCGTCCCTAATTTAGGGTCACTGGTTCCAGGGAAGGGAGAGAGCCAGTGCCGTAAGACAAACACAACACCCATGCCTGACCGGGATTCGAACCCAGACCCCTTACGGACGAATGATCAGAGGCCAACGCCTTAGACCACTGCGCCACCGGGGCGGCCTTTCCCTTTTGTTGCGGAACGATCGGTCATTTTGGATTACACCTCTTTTCCGACGCAGCGTGGATTCATTTATCGGGATATACACCGAGATTGTAAACTCCTTCAACAAAATAAGAGGAGTGATAGTACACATCAAGACGAACAATATTTGCAATGGAACCTAGGGCCGCATTCCTCTCCTAGTGATCACTTTCGAAAAATGAAACTTTCGAAAAATGTCCAACAGACACACGGAGTTCCAACTAGTGCATGAGAAGCACAAGTTGGTGAGCTGAACACGTACGTAGACGATGAGCAGCAAACATTTAAAAACAGCAACCGAACCCGTTCAGCGATATTACCGTGCGGCCGGCGCAGCGAACCGTGTGTTCCTGGTGCAAGTGGTTCCCGGTCTGTTGCAGGATGTCCCGCTCACCACACGGAAGGACATATGGTTTATGCATGACGATGGGGCCCCGGCACACTTTGTCACCGAGGTCCGATGCTTCCTAAATGTGACATATCCCGGGCGGTGGATTGGACGCTGCGGACCTGTAGGTTGACCTCCACGCTCCCCGGACCTTAGTCCGCTGGGCTTCTTCTTCTGGGGACCCCTGAAAACATTGGTATACGAGACACCTGTGGCTTCTCTGGAAGATCCCGTCGCGCGAATCGTTGTTGCTGCTGCGGACTAGATAAACACCACGCCGGGAGTCTACGACAGTCCTTCATTCGCTGGCGTGGGCTTTGCAACGACGCCCTTGAACGCCAGTTTGTGCAGCTCCTTTAAGTTTTTCTCTGATTCGATTGGAATTGTGCAACTCACAAATAAATTATGTCTCTTTGTTTTCACTGTTAAAGGCTCAACGTGGGTATGTAGCTTTACTCTTTTCTGGCACTAGGAGTGGAATGCGGCCCTAGGTTCCTTTGCAAATATTATTTGTCCTGATGTGTATTGTCACCCCTCTTGTTTTGTTGAAGGTGTTTGCAATCACCCTGTCTAAATGCACAAAACATGTGTATGTGGGCAGCGGCAAATCCTCACGCATTTATCGAGAAACCACGTCACGTTAGCCAACTGCACCCTGAAGAGATGACCCCTCAAAATTTTCTACAAGACAGGGCAACTTTCCATACATTACAGGTGCGTATGCCTGTAATTGAGTCATTCTTCGGAGATCCCAGTATTTCTAAAGTAATGTGGCCGTCTCGATTTCCTTACCTAATACCCCCTGATTTCTTTCTCTGGTGGTATCTCAAATCAGTGGTGTTTCAAAAAACAAGTTAGTAAAATCATGCAATGCATTGATTATGATACGCTTTCCAACATACCAGAAATCATTACTCAAGTTATTCTCAAAATATGAGGATAATGGCTTTGGAATAAATCTCGCTTCTGTGCCCTGACCTTTTGCCCCATTTCGATGACATTCAACAGAACTAGTTCAGTATACCTGCGGAACAACATACTAAAGTTTTGTCGCAATACAAGCATTTTTAGTCAAGCTATGAGAATAATGGCTGTGGAATAATCTCGCTCCTGTGCCCTGACCTTTGACCCTATTTCGATGATATTCAACAGAACCGGTTCAGTATACCTCTGGAACAACATGATGACGTTTTGTTGTAATCGAAGCATTTTTATATAAGTTATGACACATAAGTGCAGTGGACCCTATTTCGCCCATTTTCAACAGGGTTCGTGCGCAGGTGGTCCCTACCACATACTAAAATTTTATCGAAATCGAACCAGTTTTACGCAAGTTATGACGCATAAGGGCAATGGAATGGATCCCGGTCCTATGCCCTGTCCTTTGACCCCATTTTGATGATATTCAACAGGGCCGGTTCAGTATACCTCCGGAACAAAACGATAATGTTTTGTCGCAATGGAAGCATTTTTACGTAAGTTATGACGCATAAGTGCAATGGAATGGATCTAGCTGCTATGTCCTGACCTTTGACCCCATTTCGCCCATTTTCAAAAGACTTCGTCCTGAGGTCGTCCCCTACCACATACTAAAATTCAATTGAAATCGAGCCATTTTTACACAAGTTAAAACGCATAAGGGCAATGGAATGGATTCGCTCCAAGGTCCTGCCTGACCTGTGACCCTATTTCGCCAATTTTCAATAGGGTTCGTCCCCAGGTGGTTCTCTACACATACTAACATTTCACGGAAATCGAATCATTTTTACGCGAGTTATCGTGCGGACAGACAGACACACGGACAAAGCTGGAGCATTTACGCTTCTTCAACCTAAGGTTAGAAAGCGTAAAAAAGACGAGAACCCTTGAGACATTGAAGAAGAACATCTGCAAAGCGGTGGCAGCTATTATGTCAGAGCGACTGGGGCGAATATTTCCGAAATATGGAGCCTCGTGTTAAAGCCTATGTCGATGCTGCACCGGGTGGACCATTTCAACATCTCCTATATGTTTTTGTTTTCCATGGATGAAGGTTTGTTCTTACCAACATCATTGATTTACTGTAGTTATTCACAATGTTTATGAATAAAATCTTGGGTAAAAATGCGTGTGGGACACCCTTCATATGTAGTATGCCAGAAGACAGATAGAAATAGGTTTATACCGGTACGGACAGACGAAACCTATTTCAATCTGTTTGCTGATTGTAGACCAATTAGCAAACAGATTGAAATAGATTCATACCGGTACCGACAGGCGACGGACGGGCATTAAGGAAGTTACAGAAGCGTTCTCGTCCCCATTTCAGTTTAGCCATGCAAGATCAAAGAGCAAACATCCTTGTTTTTCCTTGAAAACTTGGTAAATCAGCTACTGAAACCTACTGTGACGTACCTGCCAGCAGGACGCACACGTCATAAAGGCTGATAGCAGTCAGAATGAACGTGTGCGTAGCTCAGTTGGTAGAGCGACTTGTTCCGGAATAAGCGGACTGGGGTTCGAATCCCAGCGTAGACCAAAAATGACGGAGAAATTTACTTCGTTATACTACATAATGCTGCAAGAAGAGAATGAAGAAAGTTCATTTTCCCACAGCAGAGTTTTCGAATGGTAAGGGAGAAGATAGGAATAAAGACCACTTTTTGTTTTAGAGGGAAAACTCAATTTTAAATGTAACAGTTGCATAAAAATAAGTCAAAAGTATTAGCACATATATTTCTCATAATGTATGTACAGTTTTTAGGAAAATAAATCATCATCATCATCATCATTGTCAACCATTATCAATCCACTGCTGGACGAAGGTCTCCCCAAGTTTCCTCCACAACGGTCTGTCTTGTGCCAGTCTCCTCCATGTCACTCCCGCATACTTTCGAATTTCATCCACCCATCTTCCATGTGGTCTTCTTCTGGGTCTTTTCCTGTCCCTTGGAATCCAATCTAAAATTTCGGCTGTCCATCGATGGTCTGTTCTTCTGGCAGTATGTCCAGCATATTGCCATTTCAGGGATTTAACTCTGATCATGATGTCTTCCACTCTTGTCATTTTTCGGATCCACGTGTTCCTCTTCTTATATCTCCTGGTTACACCAAGCATGCACCTCTCCATGCTACTTTGAGTTGTCTGCAGAATTTGTATGTCTCTTTTAGCTAAGGTCCACGTCTCTGAACCATACGTAAGCATTGGAAGGATGCATTGATCAAACACTTTTCTTTTAAGACATAATGGCATATTGCTCTTGAAAATTATGCTGTTTCTTCCAAAAGCTCTCCAGGCAAGTTTTGTACACCGATTAATTTCTTCACCAATGTGACCCTCACTTGATATCTGCTGTCCAAGATAAACGTACGTGTCTGTTATCTCCAGCTTTTCTCCATCAATCGATAAATCTTCATTTCTTGTAAAAGCATTGTACATCACTTTTGTCTTCTGAAAGTTCATTTTTAATCCCACTTCTTTACTCTTGTCAGCAAGTTCCTGGATCATACTCTGTAGCTCTGATGGGGTAGTTTCAAAAATGACTATGTCATCAGCAAAACGAAGGTGGGTTAGATAATCTCCATTAATCTTTATCCCTTTGTTTTCCCAGTTCAGTGATTGAAAGACATTTTCCAATGTGGCATTAAAGAGCTTCGGAGATATGGTGTCACCTTGTCTCACTCCTTTTCCAATTTTTATGTGTGTTGTATTTTCAAACAGCCGAATCTTTGCACTTGCATTTTCATAGACGTTATTAATAATATTAATGTACGCATCTTCAATACAGCAGGATTTCAGGGCCATTGTAACTGCTGATGGTTTCACCGAATCAAAGGCTTTTTCATAATCGATAAAAGCCATGCACAATGGAAGTTCATATTCCTTCGCTCTTTCAATTAGTTCTCTCAGTACGTGGATATGATCTATTGTGCTGTAGCCACTCCTGAATCCAGCTTGTTCTCTCGGGTGAGCCATGTCCAGTGTCACCTTCAAGCGGTGTGAAAGAACTTTAGTGAAGATTTTATAAACCACTGATAGGAGGCTGATAGGTCTGTAGTTCCTGAGATCCTCAATGTCACCTTTTTTATGTAGCAAGATCATTGTAGCGTTGTTCCAATCCTCAGGAATTTTCCCTTCATTAAGGCATCGAGTGAAAATTTGGGCGAGTACTGTTTCGATTTCTCCACTTGCTTCTTGTATGATGTCTACAGTAATTCCATCTTCTCCTGGAGCTTTTCCCCGCTTCATGTTCTTGATTGCATGTGCAACTTCTGCTGGAAGGACTGGAAGAACTCTGGTACTGGTACCTTTCATGATGTCTGGAGTACATGTATCATCCCTTTCATATAATTTGGAGTAGAAATCTTTCACTCTTGTCAAAATTTCTGCCTCTATTTCTTGTTACAGAACCATCTTCTTTTCTCAGTGCCATAATCTGTGTTTTCCCCTTACTGAGATGTCCCTTTGCTATCTTTAGGCTTTGGTTGTTTTCAATTGCTTTCCTTACTAGTTCACAGTTGAATTTCCTTACGTCTTCAGTTATACTTTTTCGTACTCTCTTGCATAGCTCTATATATTCCACTTTGGAAGTCACATCTTCTTTAGTTGTCCTCATCACTCTTCTTTTTTGCATCAACATTTTGGTTTTTCCAGATAATTTGTTCACATGCAATTTGTTCTTAGACCCAGCTAATTTTGTTGCTGTTTCCATAAGAGCTTTGGTTACTTTTCTGTTAACTTCAGAAATATCCACTTCTTCCGATGTTAGGCCTTCTAAAGCAGAGAATCTGTTCTTCAGTTCCAATTTGAAGGTATTATGGTGTTTTTTAAGGTTGGTTATGTCAATACATTTTGTTTGTCTTATGAGCTTGCTACGTTCGAGTTTAGTGTTGAGGTGCATCTTACATCTCACCAATCTATGGTCACTGCCTGTGTTGAACTTGTTTAGCACACTGCAGTCTTCTATGACGAATTTTTTGTTACACATAATAAAATCAATTTCACTTGTCGTCCCATTTGGATGTCTCCATGTCCATTTCCTGTGTGGCTTTTTCTTGAAAAAGGAGTTCAAGATGAAAAACCCTGCTGCCTCTGCAAACTCTACGAGAGTATTTCCACGCTGGTTTCTGTTGCCGTGACCGAATTTACCTACTGAAGTTTCATTCTGTTGCCGTTGCCCTATTTTTGCATTGAAATCTCCCATAATTATCTTCAAGTGCTGCTTACCTTTATTATTTATTATTTAGATCACGAATTTCACGAGGAAAATAAATATCACTGTTTAAATAGCACGCAATTTTTTAAACACATTGCAAAAAGTGAGCCTTGGAAAATGGGGGTAGTGATATCAAACAGCGTGAAAATAAAACAAAAAACCTCAGTGTTTTGATTATAAAGTTATTGATATTACAACAACTTTTTATTGAATGCCGCTTTCATTGTGAAACAATTAATAATACTTTAAAACTGAAAATAAAAAGAAATTCCTATAGAAAGTTTGAGTCCTTTAGGATGATGAACAGAAGTCGCAAATGAAAACGTCACTCACATCCACTGCATAAGAGGTGAGCTTATTCCTGGCACGCTATACGTTGAACCCACAGTTCTCCAGATTTGGACGTACTGAATGTCACGCAACAAAATATACACTGCGCACCATCTTTGCCAGGTACATCTCAAACAGGTTGTTGACGGTTTGAGGAGAAATATTGCAGCGCCGTGCAGCTTCATTCAACGTTTCTGTTTTGTTATGAACTGCCCTTATAGCATTTAATTAACATGTCTTCCGCCCTCCATGCCTGTCTTAGTCCCTTTTTTTCAGGTCCTAATTTTCTTCTTGGCATAGCGAAACTTCAGAAACAAAAAGAAAAACAAGAATAGTTGTAATATGGAACACCTAGTTTCATATTACCACCCATCGCCTTTTCCAAACGACATAACGAATCTCAACGTTGAAAAATATTTTCAAATAACAAACCCTGCGGTTTTAAAGTTTCATCTTCTGACTAATCGACACATTATAGCTAATATGCTATAATACATTTATCAATAGAGACAGGAAAACAAATTCTGGAATCTTACCGTACGAAAATTGTTGATCCGGAAGAAAACAACGCACCTTCTCTGTACCATGTACACCACGTGACACTGACACCTGAGCCCTCTGGTGGCCTATACGGGCTCTAATGATTATGTTTATTTAGGTTATAGACAAATGGCAGCACTTGCTTGAGAAATATGTCCCATTTCATATTCCCACCCTGTTTCATATTCCCACCTTCTTCCCTATGCACGGTGTCGTGACAAACGGGAATCCTTTGATGATGACCAGAGACCTGCAAGGCACTCCAGTGTGCGGACAGCAAAAAAATCGAAGAGGTGCGCAATCAGTTAAAGAAAGGTCGCCGAATTAGAATTAAGGTGAGATTTTTGGCTGATTCGGTGGGCATCAGCAAATCAATATGTCGTGAAATTCTACGCGAGTATCTGGGAAAACGGAAACTTAATGACACATTGGCACCCTGCATTCTGAATGAAGACAAAAAGGAGGATTGTTCATTGATCTGATTCGATCTGCTGTGCACTGCAGCTCAGGAACCTGAGTATTGGTTCAGAATTACTGCAGGAGATGAAACATGGTGCCTGCAGTACGATCCGCAAACCTCGGAACTGTTCCCCAGGATAAAACGGGCACTAAAACGAACAGTATCATGCAAACATTACATCTATCCAAGCAGCCGTGAGAAAACAACATCTGGACATCCCGGAAGCTGCCTTCCATAACTGTTTTCAGGATCTTCAGAAACACTGGAAATTGTATTGATTCAGATGGGCGGTATTTTGAAGCTGCCTAGCATTAAATGTAAAGGTTATACTTTTTAGCACGTCTTTTGTTAAAAAAAGTTCGTGCTTATGTTATCGGTTTGTCTGTCCGTCCGTCCGTCTGTACCCAAGCTATCTCTGAAACTATTAGTCCGATTTGAAAAATTCTTTTTGCGTTGAGAAGCTTGAAATATGAGAATGATGATCCTTTATTTCGTTTCTTCTTTTACAATGTACAATTTCGCAGCTAGAGGGCGTAAATGCAGATGATGTCGAATTCAAAAATAGGGTTTATTCCACATATTTGCTTCTAAACATTCGATTGAAAAAATTATTTTATCTTTCGATTCCATTTATGTCGAAGAGTACTTTAGATATAGTTACTTATTCAAATTACGCATAGATTTTTCGCAAGAGGGCGTAAAAGTAAATTACATTTTTCCCGATAACTATTCTTCTAAAACTCCGATTTGAAATATTTTTGCTTCAGCGGATGCACCTGATGATGGAAAATCTTTTGCATATAATTTCAAATTTTTGGTAAAGAATACTTTAGCTACGAGGGGGCGTAAGTGTTAATTTTTGCTTCTGATGTATTTGCCATAAAATCGGAGCTTCTAAAATATCGATTGAAAAAATTATTTCGTGGACTGATGCCACTCACATCGATAAAGCTTTTGGAATATTTTCTTCTTAAAATATTCCACAGTTTTTCCGCCAGGGGCGTAGATATATATTTTATTTTTGTCAATATCTCTACTTCTAGGAGTCCGATTTGAAAAATTCCTTCTTTGTTGGATAGTGTTTTCAGTGTGACACGTTTTTCATATAATTTCAAAAATTTTAATTAATTCATAGACTTTCCGCTAGGGGGCGTAGGGGTAAATTGCATTCCCCCTGTATCTCTGCTTCTAAATCCCCGATTTGAAAAATTCTTTCTGCACCGGATACAGCTCCTGATGGGAAATCGTTTGCACATAATTTCTAATTTTTTTAAAAAAGAAATGGTTTGGCCGCCAAGGAACGTAAACCTTAATTTCCGCTTCTGATGTATTTGCAGCAAAATATGAGCTTCCAAAATCTCGATTGAAAAAAGTCGTTTGTTGACCGATACTACTGATGTCGACAAAACGTTTTAGGAATATTTTCTTCTTGAAATAATGCATGGTTTCCACGCCAGGGGGCGTAGATGTATATTTTATTTTTGTCAATATCTCTACTTCTAAGAGACCGATTTGAAGAATTCCTTCTTTGTTGGATAGTGTTTCAAATGCGAAATGTTTTTCCTATAAATTCAAAATTTTCAAGTAAATCATAGTCTTTCCGCTAGGGGCACAATGGTAAATGGCGTTTTCTGCGCGATTTCTGCTTCTAAAACTCCGATTTGAAAACTTCTTCCTGTATTGCATACAAGACCTGATGGAAAATATTTTTCACATAATTTCTAATGTTGAGAATGGTTTGGCCACCAGGGTGTATAATTGTTAATTTCCGCTTCTGATGTATTTGTAGCAAAATCTGGGCTCCTGAAAACTCGACTACGTTTTTTATTTCTTGGACCGATAACGCTCATATGGAAAATCCTTTTGAGAATACTTTCTTCCAAAAATAATGCATGGTTATCTCACCAGGGGACGTAATGTCACATCTTTTTTTTTTTGTCGATATCTCTGTTTCTAAGAGTCCGATTTGAAAAATTATTTCTGTGTTGGAGAGCGTTTCCGGTGCGAAAAGTTTCTCATATAAATTCATGTTTTTCTTAACACACAAGTCTGCAACAAGAGGGCGCAAGCTCACGATTCCGTTTACAGAAATATTTGAGGGATCAAAAACCAGATTGAAAAACTTCTTTCTTCCGTCAGGTACTGTTGTTTTCCATACCGGCTCCATTCACTTTGAATATCTTTGATAAATTTAATTTGCATCAGAACGGATTCAAAAGTCGTGCTTATTACACCCGAAAATTCAGTGTCGACTTTCTTGTTATATTCTTCATTGCGTCAGTCATGGAACCTTTCGGGCGTATGTTGTACTGCTTTCACACCTCTGTATCTACATGTCTGGTAAGTTTCATTTCATTTCGTGCGTTCATTCATGGCGTGGCATTTTCTGTGTCAAGCAGTTATCTTATCACGCATGCAATCTCGACACAGAGACATCAAATCTCATTTGATCAACAACTCGTTTTCTATGAAAGGCACTTGGACATCAGCGCTTTTTCATTATTTTTACAAGATCGATTTCTCACATCTTAGGTTATTAAATTCTAACTTCTGAAATGTATTAGGTATACTTGAATTAATTCCCGCTGTTTTTCCTACACAAACACCTGTGTGTTGCCACAGTATTTTTGGTACACACGTGACATCGCGTATCGAGTAATGTTGAATGTTCGCACAACTTTGGATATTGAAAATCCCATCCGTCTGGCTCCCACTACCATGCCTCGTTCAAACTCCGATATAATTTACGTCGACTTGCCGTAATCTTACTTGGGGTTGTTAAGCCTGATTCACGCGATTACCCCTCGCAACTGATAAAAATCATGGCGTGCGTCGAAGCCTTTATACGACGGCAGTGCCAGTTAAAAGTTTGCATACTGCTATCCCATGACTTTTGGCACTTCAGTGTGCATATATGCGCTTGATAGGTAAACTGAATTTTGATACAATTCAATTTAAAATTACTTATTGTTTTTTCGGATGCCTATATAGCCAGAATGCACAGTTGTATAAAACATTTTGGCTCTGTGGATGAAATAAGGAATACGCAAGTTTTTGGTTTCTGAATTCGTTGCGTTAGTGTTTAAATTAACTATTTTTACTGCAGCTTCCGTCAAACGACTAGCCCATTGGAATGTGGTCAGAAAAATAAACTTTAGGTTTAGGTATTTTCATATTAAACAAATAAGTCCACGGGAATGGGTCTTTTCGTCGAACAGAGGCAAATTTATCCACCCATGATGTTTCAGTTTCCGTGAGTTTCTTTCCTTTGGCTTTATCGACCATCATTCCCTTGTGGTTGTCAATGTTGTTATCGATTAACCGTAGAATTAACCGCTTCAAACCGCTCAGGCATTCATCGGACCACGCAGGCAGGGTCGATGTTCCGTAGCTCCATTTTTCACTGATTTCCTTCTCAGCGGAAGAATTCGCCACCAAGGGAAGCAAATACTTACGAGATATTTACAGATTGTTTCTGCGATAAATAAATAAATAGACGGCAGCCTTTGCCCAGAAATCTTGTTCAACGTGAACGCCGTCCTGCGTTCTTTTATGAATAGCTATTTGTATATTTTAGCCTTATTCAGATATCGGAGAGATAAAAATTTGTGCGTGTTCCTAATCACAGTTTGTATCAGAAATTTACCAGTGCTTAGGAAATTTTAAAAGATCGTTTATGTTTTACTGAAAAGGAATGTACACTGGTTTAAACCTATCGATGTTTGCAATATTAAGGGCTATTTGAAAATGATACTGGTCTTATGTGATGGTTGCCGATATAAATTCTCTATGGGAAGTATTACAGGATCGAGGAGATTTTCTGAATGTAATTGTTTTTCCTAAGATCGTAAAAAAAGAAAAAGAAATCATCTTCCAGCGTATACTCTAAAACGAGAACCTTAGATTCATCCAAAAGAATATCTCAGAGCAAAAAGGAAAAATCTTAGAGTCTCTAAAAGAATATATAATATATTTTAAAATTTTATATATAATATTTTAGAGACTAGAGTTTCTAAAATAATATATAATATTTTTAGAATTTTATATATAGTATTTTAGAGACTCTAGGACATTAGAATATCTTAGAGTTTCTAAAAGAATATATAATATTTTTCTAGAGAATATCTTAGTCTCTAAAATAATA
Organism: Macrothele yani; assembly: GCA_039090855.1. Classification (NCBI taxonomy): domain Eukaryota; kingdom Metazoa; phylum Arthropoda; class Arachnida; order Araneae; family Macrothelidae; genus Macrothele; species Macrothele yani. Next base: position 8,586,917 of record CM077004.1, read on the forward strand.
TTATCTCTAAAATACCTTAGAGTTTCTAAAATAATATGTAATATCTTAGATTAAAAAGTAAAATCTTTTAGAGACTCTAGAATATCTTAGAGTAAAAAGAAATACCTTTTAGAGACTCTAGAATATCTTAGAGTAAAAATAATCATCTTCCTGCGTAAACGTATCGATGTTCGCAATATTAAGAGCTACTTGAAAATGATACTGGTCTTATGTGATGGTTGCCGATGTAAATGCTCTCTATAGGAAGTAATACAGGATCGAGGTGACTTTCTAAATATAATTGTTATTTCTAAGTCCGTAAAAAAAAAGAAATCATCTTCCTTCGTATACAGTAAATGCTACTCTGTTTAATAGACGCTACTACTGTAGAGTGCTGTGTTGTAGAATCACACGTAAGTTTTAATAACTGAAAGAGAACCTCCGTTAGGGAAAGCGACACTACAGCAGGGAAGTGTGTATAAATTGTGTTTTTCGTTTGAAAAAATAGGAGCTCTAGTTCAATTTTTCACAGTGAAAGATTTTTAACGCTGATTTTAATTCAGTCTTTAGCAAAGTATTACACCTAAGCTGTGATTTTTCCATTTCTACGCAAAAGTCACCAACTTGGGGTCGACATTCACTTGTTAAATTATTTCCCCCCCCCCCCGTATTCATCGCTAAGTGAAACGTTTTTAGTACGATCGACTTCGAAAGAAATAAAGAAATAGCGCTATATACGTGTATTAATGAGGTTATTTCCCTGAGATGGTAAATTGAACTATAACTCTTCTAATACATTTGTGTCCAAAAGTTCAGCGTAGCTTTAAAAGAAGAAATTTCTTTAGAACAAATTATAAAGGTAGGAAGGGTAATAAAGTAAAATACTGAGGACATGGGAATATGCTGATTTGGAAATCGTGACGCAATACCACATGGCTATTGATTTGTGAAGGCAAAGCAGCAGATTTGTGCAATAGAGAAAGAGCTGCAAAATTGCGAAAAGTGACATTTCTTGACGTCATCGACCCTGTTATTAGCAGAATTTACTTTTAATTGAAACAGTATGTCATAAAGGTGGCAACATTCCGATAATCGGATCACGTGTAAACATATATGAATATGTTTACACGTGATCCGATTATCGGAATGTTGGGATATGGTCAGACGTAGAGCACCGTTGTCAGAGCCAATGGCGTGAATCAATCCATTGCATTCAGACTTTGGAGGAGGTACCAGGATACCGTAGATGTCAAAAATCAACCTCTGGCAGGTCGTCCACGGACTACAACAGGTCAGGGTGATAGGTATATGGTACTAACAGTGAGACGTAACAGGTTGATGTCTGCGAGAACGCTTGCTTTACAGCTGTCTGTGACCACTGGACCAGTGGTTTTAAGGCAAACAATAAACAAACTGCTAAAAGATCTAGCACTATACGCAAAAAGACCTGCAGGTTTCATCCCGCTCACTCCGCCAGCAAGAAATGCCTGGGCACTGTGGCGCACAGAACATCGGGACTGGGATGAAAATCAATGGACCAGTGTCTTCTTCTCCGATGAATCCAAGTTCAGTCTCGAAGTGACAGCTGTCGTGCTCTTATCTAGAGAGAAACTGGAACCTGAAACATTTCTCCGATGTTTGTGTTCGATTTCCCCCACAAACAACCGAGTAAAGCACCATCACAGAGGTGGTGGAGTACTTATCTGGCCATTCATTACCTAAGGTAGCTATTCCTTTCTGTTCATTCCATGGCACCCCTGAAAGATGCCAATTTTTTTTCACTCGTTTTTATTCAATCTCAGATAGATTCGCAAAATTTGATGCGATAAATATTTAAAAAGGGCATGTTCTGAATATAGGAAAATTTTCTAGCCTAAGAAGTGGACAACTATACTCTGAGAAAATATATAGTTACTTGCGCAATCCAGATGTGCCCAGGAACTTTAGCTCACGTAAGTGTACACCACTTATAACAGCAGCTCGTGAAGGACAAATCGTAAGCATTTTGGCAGTTGAAAAAAAGTCTGATAATTGTCAGTTTTATTACATCAGGAGAACAAGAAATATGTAATTTTATACGGATCGGAATGTCCTACAACCCCTCATAAACAGACCCAGATTCACCATCGAAACTAGGACGAATTCAATCATATTACCAAAGGAAGTTCCAAATCCACTACGGAATCTAGAACGAATCGAATGATTTTACTATGTAGAGTCCTACAATCACCACCGGAACGACAACGAATCCAATTATATCACAATGAGGAGTCACATTTTTACTATAGAAAGTAGAACGAATCTAATTATGTTATCACAAGAAGTCTCAGACTAACCACATAGACTAGAACAAACCCAGTAATTTTACTATGGAGAGTCATACATTCACCGCGGAAATTAGAACCAATACAATCTCATTAACATAAAGATTCCCAGATTCACCAGCGGAACGAGAACCAATCAAATCACATCACCATTGGAGTCCCAGGATCGCCAGACAAACTACAACCGATCGAATCAGACTACCAGGACAGTCCCAGATTAAACACCGAAACTAGAATGGATCCAATCATATTACCATGGGTAGTCCGAGATTCGCCACCATAACTAGAATGAATCCAATTATATTATCACAGTGAGTTCCAGATTCATCACCGAAACTAGAACGAATCCAATTATAATATAGCTGTAAGTTCGTTTTTTTTTATTGGAAGTTTAACGACCACCGTGAGCAAGTCAATGGGCTATAAGCAGTCGCCCGTCCCTAATTTAGAGGTCACTGGTTCCAGGAAAAGGACAAAGCCAGTGCCCTAAGACAAACACAACATCCATGTCTCACAGGGATTCGAAACCGAACCCTTCCGGACAAATGATCAAAAGGCATCGCTTAGACCACTGCGCCACCGAGGCGGCCACAGTGAGTTCCAGATTCACCACGGAATGTAAAACGAATCTAAACATTTTACTATGGAGAGTCACAGATTCAACGCTGGAAATAGAACCAATCCAATCATGTTAACATAGAGAGTTCCAGATTCACCACCTAAACTAAAACCTATCCATTTACATTACGATAGGCAGTCCCAGGTTCACCACAGAAACTAGAACGAATTGAATCTCATTAACATAAAGATTCCCAGATTCACCAGCGGAACGAGAACCAATCAAATCACATCACCATTGGAGTCCCAGGATCGCCAGACAAACTACAACCGATCGAATCAGACTACCAGGACAGTCCCAGATTAACCACCGAAACTAGAATGCATCCAATCATATTACCTTGAGGAGTCCCAGATTCGCCACCGAAACTGGAACTAATCCAATTATACACTGCTGGACAATTGCTAAGGACGGATCATAAACGGCTATATAGCGCATAAAAAAGTAAGTGTGGTTGGATGCCAAGTGAAATAAAATAATGTCAGAATGCCAGGACATTACAAGACAGACAATTTATTGTGCTATGAGATCAAGAAGGCTGTGGAACGTGTTTAAGGGACAAACAGGCCATTTTGTGCAGCATACGTAAACGTGAAAAAAATGCAATTACCGTCCGCAGGCGTTCCGGCGTAAGATGTCAATACGGGATATGGCCACCATGGAGGGCGATGCAAGATTCCACACGTCGTGTCATGCTTTGCACAACATTATCAAGCAGCTGTTGGGGTAATTTATCCCATTCCTCTGTCAGTTCACGGATGAGGGTGTCCTTGTTTATTGGAGGGCATTGGCGACCAGCAAGACTCCTCCCCAAAGCATCCCACACATTTTCAATGAGATTCAGATCTGGAGAACGTGCTGGCCATACGAGGCGTTGAATATCCTCGCTCTCAAGACACTCCTGGACAGCGACTGTTCGATGACATGTTGCGTTGTCGTCCATGAAAATGAATCTATCACCGACAGCATCACGGAACATGCGAACGTGAGGTAGTACATCATTAATGTATCGTTGGCTAGTCATAGTCCCAGTTGGAAGCACATAGAGGGACGTACGGCCATTGATCATGATGCCAGCCCATACCATGACACTACATGTCGGATATCGGTCCCTTTCCTGTATGTTTGCTGGACAATATGCATTACCACTATCACGCCAGATCAGTTGTCGTCGACAATCAGACGATAGACTGTATCTACTCTCATCTGAGAAGAGGACAGCAGACCAGTTGTTATCAGTCCAATTGCGATGTTGATGGCACCATTGCAAACGGGCGGTACGGTGACGTCTGGACAATGGGATGCACACAACAGGACGACGGGCGTATAGTACTCCTTCATGCAAACGTCTGGCGACAGTTTTTCGGGAGATCCGCTTGCCAGTAGCAGCCATAAACTGATTTGCTACCTCACTAGCTGTGCTACGCCGGTGTCTTTTTGTTGATAGCACTATGTACCGATCTTCTGCAGGTGTCGTACTGCGAACACGGCCTCCCCCGTGATGTTTGCTACACTCTCCATTTGTTTGAAATGATTTCCAAAGCCTTGAAACAACACTGTGGCTGACGTCGAACTCCCTGGCAATATCTGTTATTTTTCGCCCTTCTTCAATCTTGCCAATAATACGGCCACGCGTAAAATCATCTAGGTGATGTCGGGAAGACATACTGAAAATTGCAAGTTCGTCAATTGATTCTTTCCCCTTTAACTTTGCGTTTGAACAACAACGGTCAATACGCGTCAAATCCTTTATATCTCTTATCAGCGCTATGACGTCACGAACAAGTTCGGCAATCCAAAATTTGCATACGCACAACACGTCTTACTGTATCCCGCACTTATGCTAATTTCCACATTTTCCTGCCTTCCATTTTATGGTTGCTATCGTTGCTATTGTCTTCCGTCCTTAGCAATTGTCCGGCAGTGTATTATCACAAGGAGTCCAGATTCATCATCGGAACTAGAACAAATCCATTCATATTAAAACTGGGGGTTTCAAATTCACCAGGCAAACTAGAACGAATCTAATCATATTACCTTGGAGAGTCCCAGATTCACCACAGAAACTTGAACGAATCCAATCCTTTTACTATGGACAGTTCCAGATTTACCACCGAAACTAGAACCAGTTGAATCATATTAACATAGAGAGTCTCAGATTCACAAGCTAAACGCGAACCAATCCAGTCATATTACCATAGGAAGTCCCGGATTGACCACCAAAACTATCGTCTAAACCACATCTCGCTATTCGTCTTACTATAAAATCCACGACATAAAACAAAACTGCGGATTTCTGAGAGAATAAAGTACAGAAATCTGAACGAACGTTGTATTGCCCAAATAGAGGTACCGAGTACATCGTCATAACGACAACCATTCCAGTACGGCAACATCAGTGGTTCTTCTGATAATATCGCAGAAATGATATGATATCATGTCCTTATAAAATAGTACATCTATGGTTATATCATAAAAAATGTGTCTATTACGTATCTATAATTATATCAGCGTATAGATAGATGCCTTGTGATACTGTCATAAAATATTATGTATTTTACGTATTATGAAAACACAAGTTTGTCCGTGCCCGCTCACTCCGGAGTAAGTCGCTCTCCCAACTGAGTTACGCGGAAGGAATATCTCGCTGCAGATTTGTCGTCTTGACACATGTGTAGTAGGTCACATCATTTCCCTCTTAATTCTGCAGCGAGACATTCTGTCAGCTACGCGGGCAGAATGTCTCACTGCAGATTTGCCGTCTTGACACACCTCTGTAGTAGGTCACATCATTTCCCTCTTAATTTTTTTTTAAAGCGAAGAACGAATTTTTATTAATTCTAGACGATGTGTGGAAAAAACATCGCACATTTTTCGAAGAACCCAACGGCCAGTGGATCCATTTTCCACAATTGGGCGATAATGTGAAAACACAAGTTTCTCAGCGACGGGCATCGAAGCGTGTCACCTCACTCCGGAGTAAGTCGCTCTCCCAACTTATAACGAAGTAAATTTCTCCGTCATTTTCATCCGCGTCAGGATTCGAACCCTGGTCCTCTCATTCCGGAATAAATTGCTCTACCAATTGAGCTACGCGGACGTTTGTTCTGACTACTATCTGCCTTTATGTCGTGTGCGTCCTGCTGGCAGGTACGTCACAAACTGAGCTACACGGACAGAATGTCACGCTGCAGATTTGTCGTTTTGACACATGTTTTCACCTCTGTAGTACGTCACAGTACATCTGTGATCTATTCTGATTCTTGGCCTTCATCCGTTGCCTTACCTACACGGTGGCTGAATGATCTGAGGTACTGGTTTCTGACTATTCATCCTAGATGTGCCTAGTTTAGAGTTTTGGTTGTCACTGGCCACGTTCCTTTCCTGAGAACAATAGACACAGGTTGGAGTTCTCTGATGGCTCTATCTATGTCTCTCTTTCAAGCAAATAAAACAATCCGTTGCTTTATTAGAGTAGTTGTCATTATTAATAGTCTCCATATTCTCCGACTTGTAAAACGTGATGTTTATTAAGGTTCATGTACTTCAGTTGCTTGTGAATATTGTGTTATTTGTGGTGTCGTGGTGGGTATACTCAGACGTAAGTGGGAAGGTTCGGTTCCTTGTCCGGGCCTATCAACGATTTTCTCGTTCTCTCCTTGGCTACGTGGTATCAGTAGGTGTAAAGAAATGTACCATATGCAACACAATAATGTGACATTTGTTTGGGAAGATATATTATTCATTAACGCCAATGCAAAAAAAATTACAGTTTGAAATTTTAACAAATCAACGCTACAAAGGGTGAATATTGTGAGCAGCATTACGCCGCAGTTCTACTACTTCCAGTCAATACCAAGGATTTAACCAATGGAGGTTCTCCACAAAATTAGAAATGCACTATGGAGGAGGAAATTTCATTGCACGATAGATGGAGAAAGAAAGGTTCATTCAGGTTTTCAGTTCAGTTATTTCTTACAGTGCGTTTATTTTGTTTGAATATGTGCATCAGGTTTGTAGTACTTGAAGTCATTTATGCAGTTATTCAGTTCCTTTACATGAGGTAGCCAGATGGCGAAATTTTCCGCTTCACCAGACGTCGGTGCTCTGTGGTAGATCTGTTACTTAACAAAGTAGTGAGGCACGCGATATTTCACTTAACTAGCTGCAGTGCGGAAGTCTCTAAACCAATCTTAGCCGAGCAGTGCTTAAGGGGGACGTCAAGTAATTTTGCTTTCTATACTCCCAATGGAAAAACTTCTGTATACATTTTCTTCACAATTAATGCGTTTCCAAGGATGAAAATTTGAACATCGATTAAAATAGCTTTATTTTATAACTTGGAATACTGAATATTTTCTAAAACATAACCATAATTATGCAATCCAACATTTGTTTGTCTACTGACGTCATCAAAGTAGAGGTCGCGCCATCTTTGTTCTGGTTTCAACATCACCAAAGGAAAAGTTACTGATTTTTAATATAATTGTGGCTATGTTTTAGAAAATATTAAGTATTCCAAGTTGTAAAATGAAGCAATTTTAATCGATGTTCGAATTTTAATCCTTTGGAACGCATGAATTGTGAAGAAAATGTGTACAGAAGTTTTTCCATTGGAAATAAAGGAAGCAAAATTACTTGACGCCCACCTCAATGAAGGAGTCAGAGAAGAGACGCTTGACTGTTTTTGTGCTTAAAATTTCGATTGGAACAAAATTAATTTGATTTGGTGAAGAAGCAGATATTCTAGACATAAGTGTTATTTCACTAGATGCAAAAAGTGGAATCGAAATTCTGCTAATAATTTGCTGATCTGATTTACTTTATTAGGTACATTGCGGCAAATACAGTCAGCTCATCACGTACAACAAATAACTCTGTGATTAACTAAAGAGATATCTACCAAAGATTTAACATTTCCCCCCGTTTTTGTGTCTTGTATTAAATTGAAAATCCTTCTTGCGGGAGAAAATGCCTAACACCGGATTATCTAAACATAATTCATATCGTGCTGTTACATTAATTTATATTGTGCACCAAGTGTAAGCCTCACTGATTGTAAACAGAACATTTCAAATTTAAACATATCAGAGTAATGAAAAACTAAAAAGAGGAGAGATCAACTATCCTTTGTCTATTTGGCGGCACAAAAAGTAGTATTCTCTCTCCTAATAAACCGTTTCTTCCTTGTTCACAGTTCATTTATTGGGATACCAAGTAATAAGTTTCTCTAAAAGGTACATCATACACGGTCGAGTCACAATATTGTGACCACAAGCTAATATCCACAGTAACCGCCGTCTGCGGCGCAGACAGCAGCTAGACTGGCTGGGAGTGATTCAATAAGGTGCTGGAAGATGTTCACAGGTATGTGGAAACATGCTGACTACAGTGCATCTGAAAACTGCTGGAGGGTGCGTGGTGGAGGATCCAAAGAATGAACAACACGTTCGAGGTGGACCCACCGATGCCCAGTTGGGTTTAATTCTGGGTAATTAAGGGGACATGAAGCATTTTGAAGTCTTCATCGTGCTCTTCCAACCATTCTTGGACATTTCAAGCTGTGTGACACGTCGCATTGTCGTTCTGGAAGATCCCGTCCGCCCCATTGAAGATAATTAGCATGTATTGGTGCACGTGGTCTGCAAGGATGGATTCATAACGAATTAGGTCCATAGTGCCTTCCACGAGTGTGAATGCACCCAGAGAATGCCATGAAAACATTCCCCAGACCAGAGCGCTGTCCCCACCAGCTCATGTTTTTCCAGTAATGGCTGAAGAGTGTTTGCTCTCCGATGTTTCTCGCCTTATACGCCAACGTCCATCCGTTCGATCAAGCAGGAAAGGTGACTCATCGGAGAAGGCAAACCCTTGCCAATTATCGGAGGTCCAATTCCAATACAGCCGTGCAAATGTACGCCTTTTCTGCCGATGCACCTTCGTTAGGGTAGGTGCAGTGATCATCCGTCTGCATCAGAGCCCCATATGCAGCAGGTTTTGCTGAACTGTCAGACACACTTCCGGTAGCCATCTGGTTCATTCGGCCAGTGAGTTTCTCCACTGTAGCGTATCGATCGGCCCTCACACACCTTCGTAGCCCATGTTTTTTTTTTTTTTTTTTTTTTTTTTGATTGGAGGTTTAACGACCACCGTGAGCAACTCAATGGGCTATAAGCAGTCGCCCGTCCCTAATTTAGGGTCACTGGTTCCAGGGAAGGGAGAGAGCCAGTGCCGTAAGACAAACACAACATCCATGCCTCACCGGGATTCGAACCCGGACCCCTTCGGACGAATGATCAGAGGCCAACGCCTTAGACCACTGCGCCACCGGGGCGGCGTAGCCCATGTTCACCTCTTACATCAATCGCAAATGGTTCTCCGCAGTTTCCACATCGCTTATTCGCAATGGTGCCATTTTTAGCACGTCTTTTGTAAAAAAAGATCGTGCTTCTGTTATCGGTTTGTCCGTCCGTCCGTCCGTCCGTCTGTACCCACGGAATCTCTGCAACTATTAGTCCGATTTGAAAAATTCTTTTTGCATTCGGAAGCTTGAAATATGCAAATGATGATCCTTTATTTCGCTTTTTTTACAATGCACAATTTTGCCGCTAGGGGGCGTGAATGCAGATGATGTCGAATTCAAAATTACGTTTTAATCCACATATTTGCTTCTAAACATCCGATTGAAAAAATTATTTGCTCTTTCGATTCCATTTATGTCGAAGAGTGTTTTAGATATAGTTTCCTTTTCAAATTACGCGTAGATTTTCCGCTAGGGGGCGTAAAAGTAAATTGCATTTTTTCGATAACTCTTCTCCTAAAACTTCGATTTCAAAAATCTTTCTTTCAGCAGATAGATCTCTTGATGGAAAATCTTTTGCATATAATTTCGAATTTTTGGTAAACAATACTTTGGCAACCAGGCGGCGTAAGTGTTAATTTTGGCTTCTGATGTACTTGGCATAAAATCTGAGCTTCTAAAATATCGATTGAAAAAATTCTTGCGTGGATTGATGCACTCACATCGATAAACCTTTTCGGAATACTTTCTTCCTAAAATATCCAACAGTTTCTCCGCCAGGGGGCGTAGATGTATATCTTATTTTTGTCAATATCTCGACTTCTAGGAGTCCGATTTGAAAAATTTCTTCTATGTTGGATAGTGTTTTCCGTGTGACATGTTTTTCATATAATTTCGAAATTTTTAAGTAATTCATAGACTTTCCGCTAGGGTTCGTAAATGTAAATTGCGTTTCGTCCTATATCTCTGCTTCTAAATCTCCGATTTGAAAAATTCTTTCTGCATCGGATAGCGCTTCTGATGTGAAATCGTTTGCACATAATTACTAATTTTTGTAAAAATATCGTTTGGCCACCAGGTGGCGTAAATTTTAATTTCCGCTTCTGATGTATTTGCAGCAAAATATGAGCTTCTAAATTCTCGATTGAAAAAATCGTCGTTTGTAGACCAAACTACTCGTGTCGACAAACCTTTTAGAAACATTTTCTTCTTAAAATAGTGCATGGTTTTTGCGCCAGGGGGCGTAGACGTACATCTTAGTTTTTGTCAATATCTCGACTTCTAGGAGTCCTATTTAAAAAAATTCCTTCTTTGTTGAATAGTGTTTCTAGTGTGACATGTTTTTCCTAAAAATTCAAAATTTTCAAGTAATTCATAGATTTTCCGCTAGGGGGCGTAAAGGTAAATTGCGTTTTCTGCTCCTAAAACTCTGATTTGAAAAATTCTTCCTGTATCGCATACAGGACCTGATAGAAAATATTTTTCACATAATTTCTACTGTTTTGTAAAGAATGGTTTGGCCACCAGGGGTCATAAGTGTTAATTTCTGCTTCTGATGTCATCATCATCATCATTGTCAACCATTATCAATCCACTGCTGGACGAAGGTCTCCCCAAGTTTCCTCCACAACGGTCTGTCTTGTGCCAGTCTCCTCCATGTCACTCCCGCATATTTACGAATTTCATCCACCCATCTCCCATGTGGTCTTTTTCTGGGTCTTTTCCTGTCCCTTGGAATCCAATCTAAAATTTCGGCTGTCCATCTATGGTCTGTCCTTCTGGCAGTATGTCCAGCCCATTGCCATTTCAGGGATTTAACTCTGATCATGATGTCTTCCACTCTCGTCATTTTTCGGATCCATGAGTTCCTCTTCTTATCTCTCCTGGTTATACCAAGTATGCACCTCTCCATGCCTCTTTGAGTTGTCTGCAGCCTTTGTATGTCTCTTTTAGTTAAGGTCCACGTCTCTGCACCATACGTAAGCACTGGAAGGATGCATTGATCAAACACTTTTCTTTTAAGACATAATGGCATATTGCTCTTGAAAATTATGCTGTTTCTTCCAAAAGCTCTCCAGGCAAGTTTTGTACGCCGATTAATTTCTTCATCAATGTGACCCTCACTTGATATCTGCTGTCCAAGATAAACATACGTATCTGTTATCTCCAGTTTTTCTCCTTCAATCGATAAATCTTCATTTTTTGTAAAAGCATTGAACATCACTTTTGTCTTCTGAAAGTTCATTTTTAATCCCACTTCTTTACTCTTGTCAGCAAGTTCCTGGATCATACTCTGCAGCTCTGATGGGGTAGTTGCAAAAATGACTATGTCATCAGCAAAACGAAGGTGGGTTAGATAATCTCCATTAATCTTTATCCCTTTGTTTTCCCAGTTCAGTGATTGAAAGACATTTTCCAATATGGCATTAAAGAGCTTCGGAGATATGGTGTCACCTTGTCTCACTCCCTTTCCAATTTTTATGTGTGTTGTATTTTCAAACAGCCGAATCTTTGCACTTGCATTTTCATAGATGTTATTAATAATATTAATGTATGCATCTTCAATACCGCAGGATTTCAGAGCCATGGTAACTGCTGATGGTTTCACCGAATCAAAGGCTTTTTCATAATCGATAAAAATCATGCACAATGGAAGTTCATATTCCCTCGCTCTTTCAATTAGTTCTCTCAGTACGTGGATATGATCTATTGTGCTGTAGCTGTAGCGAAATCTGGGATCCTGGAAACTCGACTAATTTTTTTTTCTTGAACCGATACCTCTCATATGGACAAAACTTTTGAGAATACTTTCTTCCAAAAATAATGCATGGTTTTCCCACCAGGGGACGTAAAGTCACATCTTATTTTTGTCGATAACTCTGTTTCTAAGAGTTCGTAAGCTCAAGATTCCATTTACACCAATATCTGAGGGATTAAAGACCCGATTGAAAAACTTCTTTCTTCCGTCAAATACTATTGTTTTCCATACCGGTTCCATTGCCTTTGAATAGCTTTGAAAAATTTAATTTGCGTCAGAATAGATTCAAAAGACGTGCTTATTACACCCGAAAATTCGGTGTCATCTTTCTTGTTTCAATTACGATACACTTTAACCACAGCAGCACGCGAACAGTTTATAAACTGCGCTGTTTCAGAAATACTGCCAACCTTGGCCTCAAAGCCGATAATCATCCCTTTTTGCAAATCTGATAAATCACTCCTTTTGTCCATGACAGCAACGAGTCATATGTTTTTAGAATGCCTACCGCACACCTTACATGCCCTCCAAGCCAGCTCACGACATGTGCCTTCTTTCATTGGCTACACGCTGTTGACGTCAAAAGTAGGAGGGGGCCACAATAATGTAACTCGACTGTGTATTATCGTTCTGAACAGTTGATGCTTTCCTGAATATATCGTGCCACCTAAGGTTCGAAGGCAATAAAGACTTACTTTACAATCAGCTGGTAAAAAGGGAGTGCTTTATATCCTTAGGGGTATGAGAGTTAGTCTTCCAGAATAGGTGAGCAACGTACTTGCGAGTAACTGGTATGCATTTTCGAGAACAGGTAATATTGTGTTGAAAAGAGTAGTAGCATGCATATTGGATGTGTTTTTTTGTTCCACACAGAAAATTATTAATTCCATAGCAGATAGAGGGCCGAAGATTTGTAAGGCGGCTAACTGTTCTTTTGAGGATAAAACTATTTCGTTTGCTCTGTCTAATGTTTATTTTACCATGTAAATTTAAAAAGAAGTGCACAGGTGCCACTGAACAAACGATTATAAAGTACAAATATTTGGGGTTGGTGGGGGGGGGGTGCAAATCTGATCTTCTTTCTTTTTTTTTCTTTTTTTGATTGGAAGTTTTAACGACTATCGTGAGCAACTCATTGGGCTATAAGCAGTCGCCCGTCCCTAATTTAGGGCCCGTGGTTGAACGGAAGGGAGAGAGCCAGTGGACAAACACAACATCCATGCCTCAACGGGATTAGAACACGGACCCCTTTCAGACGAATGACCAGAAGCCCTTGTGGCGCACCATTGCGCCCCCTGGTCGGCATCCGTTCTTCTCACAATACGTCAAAGTTTGGAGTTTCCTAGGCAGACTAAAGAAATTTCAAAGAACGGTAATATTATGAACGTAGATTAACAACATAACTTAAATACTATTCATCTTAGTCAACTATAGGAAAAAATATGGATTGGAACAACCCGAAAGGTATTCGTTTTGCGTATAAATTCCTCAACAGAAATTAAAGGCCACATAGACTACCAGTCTGCTGATTTGTGCCATTGCCAGGAGAAAGGAATTTCTGGGCTGTGTTGCCGCCGACAATAAAGTTTGGTAGTGGCAACGTGATGGATGGAGCTTTATTGGCGGCTCGAGTTGGCCCCATTTATCGATTTGGATAAAACCTTGAATGCTAAGCTCTACCTAAACGTCCTGGACAATTGTCTTGTACCAATGTTGTGACGGCATTTTGGGGAAGGTCTATAACTCCATCGGGAGGACAACGCACAATAACGTACTGTTCACATTGTTACAGATTTGTCCAACCAAGATTCCTGATATGAACTCTACAGGTAATCTATGGGTGAATCGTACCCTCGGGTGTGTGGAAGAAAAGATCGCCCAGCAAACAATCCACTGCTTTAGAAGCCCAACGGCGGAACATATCAACGAATATTTGGAAAAAAAAAAAAGAAAAAACTGGTGGACGAGGACTAGAACCCATCAAAAGAGTAAAAGGTTTTTACACCCAATATTAACCCATCAAGAGACTGGAATGAAATATCTCGGAATTAGAAAAAATGGCCTGAAATTAAAAAAATAAATTTCTACATACACTGGCGGAAAGTGAAAAAAGAACACCAAGAAGGAGACGTCTAATACCAACGAAATTTATACAGCATAATAACGGAATACAGAGGATAACGTGATCAAAACATTATGGCAAAATACAGCTGTATTTGCTGGTAAACTGAAAAATAACATTTCCATGTAACATGGTTAGTACGAGGATGAACCGCCATGAACTGCGTCACAATGTGCAATTCTGGCATGGAGTATGTCGTACAGATGTTGGATGTAAGTTTGGGGTATTGAGTTCCAAGCATCCACAACCTGGACGCGTAAATCGGGGATGGTCGTGGCTGGCCGTGGAGACCGAAGAAGTCGTTGTCCCATAAAATCCCACACGTGCTCAATGGGGGACAAATCCGGTGAACGTACAGGCCATTGAAGTTGTCTCACACTCAGAAGTGCACGTTGCGTTGCACGTGCCGTGTGTGGACGTGCGTTACCTTGCCGGAAAACACCACGATGGACCGACCTTACAAATGGCACAACAACGGGCTGAATGGTGTTGTTGATGTAGGAGGTGCTGTTTAATGTACCCGGCGCAGCAAACACTTGTTGTGTACGGGAGCGATAGCTGATCGCTACCCACACCAGGAGACCAGGTGTAGGCCCTGTGTATCACTGGCGGATGCAAGAAGGGTGGAGACGCTCCCCTGTGCGTCTGCGAACACGCATACGGCCATCGGAGGCTCCCAAGCAGAATCTGCTTTCATCGCTGAGCACGACAGATCGCCATTGCGTTCTCCAGTGCACACGTTGGCGACACCACTGCAGCCGTTCCTGACAGTGGGCTGGAGTCAGAGGTACACATGCCAGAGGCACACGTGCACGTAGTCCTGCATTCAGTAGACGGTTGCGGATTGTTCGCACAGTCACCTCAGGTGCAACGGCAGCTCGGAATTGCGTCGCAGTGTAGGTTCTGCTTGACAACGCCGCTCTGCTTATGCGTCGATCGGTTTGCTCATCAGTCCGTCTGTGACTCCCGGTTCCACGTCTTCTCGTGTGGGAATGTTCCTCTGAAAATCTACGCCACCATTGTACAACCACCGATACCTCCCGTCCAATTCCCGCAGCAATTCGACCCCCCGGCCTCGCGGAGTCCGACTAGACGACCTCGCTCAAAGTCCGATAACTTCTGAAATCGTACACGTCTTCCATGTCCAGGCATTGCAGCTTCTTTAGGGTCTTCGCACGTGTCCGTACGCCGACGACTGATTATATTCACTTTGCCATACTCCTAAAATACCACCGAGGATAATTTGCATATTATGCCGTGCTGTGGCGTAAGCGCTCACCGGTTGGTCCCGAAATTATCATCACACCTACGTAAACTCGTCCCCATTAACATATGTAAATTTCATGATCGTCCGCCAATTACTTCTTGGTGTTCTTTTTTCACTTTCCGGCAGTGTATTTGCTGTGAAGCAGTGGGACGGATGTGGGTCGAACAATTGAACCTGAGCATCATAAAATGTTGCTTTCCCTCAGATTTTTAATTAATTGTAGTAATTTAGAGGGATGATTGATAGGCTAAGCCTTTATGACTGATTAGCTACCAAAAGAGCTATAACGATGACGAAGGATCTGAGAAAGAAAAGAGAGCTGTTTCTACCAAGTGGCATGATGTTCGTATCAGGTGGAATATCTCTTTCCCATCGCGCCTTAGTTACGCTAAAAAAAAACTTGAAGTTTTAAAGTAAGTATTATTTAGCAGATGCTTTTGCAAAATGAGGCCGCTGTATGAACATTTCCATTTAGGGAACGCAGACAATGTTGGGCACCATTTTGTTAAGATGCATCCTCCTTTTAAAGGTTTAATATTTCTTTGTTACGATTATATGTAGACATGCCGGTATCCGGATATTAATGGAAGGGCAGTGTATTTCGAGAGCTGAATTCCAAGTTTTGAATGCCTCAAGAATTAAGATACATTTATAAAAACCTTACATAAGATACACGTTTATATGACATATTGCACTAATTAAGCAAAAGGAAACTATTTAACACAAACCTGGCAAAACACTCAGAAAATGGCAACGTGCTATTTGTTTTGATTTATTCACACTGAAAGATTTTATATGCATAATATAGCATTTTCGTGAGCACTGCGGAAGAACAGGGATTCTGAAAAAGAATTCTGCGTTTTTATGGTTTCACATAACATTATTTTATTCTCAGACGTCTAAAAAGTAAAACGCAGTTGATGTCGACCCATCCATCCGCATGATCTTCTCTTATTTCCTGAAGTTTTATTTTTTTCTTCTTTACCGTAGGTCAGCATCCATCTCTCTTTTCCTTTTCTTGACCAAAACTCCGTGAGTGTTGGTCATGAAGTTTCACCGCTCCTATTCTTCAACTTGTTTTCCACTTGAATTTCCACTGAGATTGTACCCGCTGCCGCAGCGTTGCAAGCTTTCTTCGTAATTTTAACTAAGCTTTCGCTTTTCCTTCTGCGAATCTTTTTGTTGATTTGTAATTCCTTCATACCTCTTGATACTTTATTCGAATGATAAAGAAAGAAGTTCCAATTTCCGTTTTTCTGCAGCCAATTCTCGATAGCTGCCAAAATTTCTATTCCATGAGAAAAATCAACTGAATAAATGTAAACTTCGAAGAAATAACATAGTGCACAGAGATTCATCTCTAGTAGGACTTAGTAGGATTTAAATGGGAAGACTGAGATTTTTTGAGTTTATTATTAACACTAAAAAATTAAGAAAGTTCTAAATCTTTAGAAAGACATAGGGCTGAATATTTCAGTTGGGTTTAAATTACCAATTTTCATTCACTGCATGTTCTTAAATCTTTGGAAAATGAGAACACTTACTTTTCTACGCATTGAGATTCTATAGTTTTTGCCAAACGCAAGTATAGGTTTCGAAAGCAGTCTATATTCCTGTTTTTAGTAAGTGCTACCTCATTCGTCTTGAAATCGGTGTTTTCAATTAATGAGCTAAACTACACTGAGGATTTCTTATCTTTGATCTTCTATTAACGCGTTCGCTTTATGAAAGAACACAGTGGCTACGGATTTTGATGACGCTGCCTTAAGCAACTTTTTCATATAAAATAAAATTTATAAAATTATTTTACATTACATAAAATGTTTTAAATAATTTAAAAGTATTTTACTTCACGAAACGTATCAAGACCATTCGCAATATTAAATTACTTCTTTATTAATATTTCACTCGTTTATTGGGTATGTCCTGAAGTTATATTAATAACTGAATTATGATTGCTTTATTTTCTACCAGTCATCTACACGTTCTACCTAATTTCTCTTTCAACTCACTTTCTTATTACCCCGTGCGTTTTCAAGTTCCGACGGAGGCCATTCTCTACCTCGTTCCTACTCGCCGTCCCCTTTGTCCACTACCTTATTCCACCTTTCCTGTCTACAAGAAACCTTTATTCACACAGCATTATCTCCTCAGTCTGTTAGCTTGTCCTCTCCTGCCTATCCCTTAGCTCCCAGATCTATGGCGTCACTGATAGAATAAACTAATTAAGCAGTCTCGATAGCCCTGTAGATGGCCACACCCATAACTTCGACGTATGCCATAAAACGATCTAAGCGCTTCAAGTTTTCTTAAACGACCATCCACACAAAAGATCTATTCCTCGTGAATTTCGCCTTTACGAGTCGAATTACTGATGCCGCCCCAGATAACCTCTTTCGTATTTACCACTAGAATATTTCCCTATTTGGAAAATAGTTAACGCGTAAATGCTTTGAAATGCAAAATCCCCGTAACACTACAAAAGAGCTTATTTTCCATTACATCGTGTAGGTCAAGCACAATTAGAGAGAATGTACAGCACTGGAACAGCCGTGCTGTATCTGCAAGCTTTAACACGACTGTTACATGGGCATTTCACTACATGCTTTTGATTTTGGCAATGACAGCCGCAAAATACTAGCAGTCATGCTTATCTCTTGTTTTAGTGAACGAATGGCTTCAATATTCACGAGGTACAAGCGGATTTGATGGTATGGTTCACTTTTACATCGAACCCGCTTTAAATTTATTTTAAAGGCAAATGATGCATCATTATTGTTTATAAAATAACACTGATCCAGGGTTCAGCAAACGCATCCGTCAATCTAACTGCGCCTGCACTAAATTCCTGGTGGGTTAATATGATTACGTACCAATGAAGAGTCAAACTGCTTTATTGGGAAGACCTTAATTATTAAAACATAAGACCTCAGTTTTTAGAAAAGAACAGAGTCTAACAATACGATTTACAGTCATCAGTATCATCATCCACTATGGGTACGAATCCCATAGATGCCGGATTCCAAAGGGCATCAGATATCAATCTTCTTGTATTCATCTCAGACATGGATTTTAGAGCACAAAGTTATTCACCTTCTAACGCATATTCTAATATACATTTCCTTTTTAGTTCCTATATTTATGCAACTTTTGTTCGTTTCCTTTTAAGCAGGTACTACTTATCCCTATATTTTCTCTCTCGACTGAATATTTTCTGGCAACTGCATTGAGTACGGAGCGTAAGCGACGTATGGCAAAAACAGAGATACGAACAAGGTTTACGTTGTATGTTCAGGCTGTCTCTCGTTAGATACATAGTCGAGTCAAATTACTGTGACCACCTCCTACTTTTGACGTCAACAGCGCGTAGCCAATGAAGGAAGGCACGTATCGTAAGCTGGCTTGGAGGGTACAAAAGGTGTGCAGTAGGCATTCTGAAAACATATCACTCGTTGCTGTCATGGATAAAAGTAGCGATTTATCAGATTTGCAAAAAGGGATGATTATCGACTTTCGGGACAAGGGTGGCAGTATTTCTGAAACATAGCAGTTTGTGAATTGTTCGTGGGTTGCTGTGGTTAAGTGTTTCGTGATTTGAGAAATGGAACCCTTGTGAATAAGCGACGTGGAAACTGCGGAACACCACGTGCCATTGATGTAAGAAATAAACTCGGCTGCGAAGGTGCGTGAAGGCCGATCGACACGCTACAATGGAGCAACTCACTGGCGGAATGAACCAGGAGCTACCAGAAGTGTGTCTAAAACGACAGTTCAGCGAACCCTGCTGCGTATGGCGCTCCGATGCAGACGGATGGTCACTGCACCTATGATAACGAGCATACATTGGCGGAAAAGGCTTACATTTGCACGGAAGTATCGGAATTGGATTTCTCCGATGAGTCACGTTTTCTGCTCCATCGAATGGATGGACGTTGGCGTATAAGGCGAGAAACATTGGTAAACAGACACTCTTCAACCATTGCTGGAAGAACAGAAGCTGGTGCGGGCAGCTTAATGGTCTGGGGGATGTTTTGGGGGCATTCCCTGGGTCCACTTATACCTGTGAAAGGTACTATGGACCGAATTTGTTATGAGTCCATCCTTGCAGGCCACGTACACCAATACATGCTGATTGCTTTTCCTGGGGCGGATGGGATCTTCCAGCACGGCAATGGGGCGTGTCACACAGCTAGAAATGTCCGATATTGGTTGGAAGATCATGATGAAAACTTTAAAGTACTTCCCTAGCCCCCTAATTCCCCATACGTAAACCCAATTGAGCATCTATGGGACCACCTCTGTCGTGTTGTTCGCTCTATGGATCCTCAACCAGGCACCTTCCAGCAGCTTTCAGATGCACTGCAGTCAGCATGGCTCCACATACCTGTGAACACCTTTCATCACCTTATTGAGTCACTCGCAGCCCGTCCAGCTGCTATCCGCGCTGCACACGGCGGTTACTCTGGATATTAGCTGGTGGTCACAATAATGTGACTCGACCGTGTATATTTTGTTGTATTTCGTTAGATGCACTGGATAACTCACGTTTTCAGAATTCATGTTCATGTTAGATATTAGACTAGAGCTTTGTAATTGTTTTGCAAAGTGATTTTTTATAAGGTGCGTCGCATAAATATAAAGAAGTCGACTTTCCGCCGTGAACGCAATGCGAACATAGGTGCTGAAGTGGTACCTAATTAGACATAAGCCTACAAAAAACGTTTCGATCCGTCGAGATCATTGGATTGTGTGAAAAGAACACCACAACGTGAAACAGAGTAATTTTATGTGTCTCATAAATATAAAGAAAACTATGTAAAGTAGCCACATGCAAATGAGATGTGCAAAATAGCATGTTGTACGCAAGCGCATGGGTCGTAATTCGGTCTTGCCTACAAAAGACAGTGGACCTGCCGTCAGACATTTACTTGCCGAAATGCCACGCAAAAGTCAACTTTCTGGTGAGAAAGTGCAGAAGATTTGGAGACAGAGCAAATGGATTGCCTGTACCGAAAATTTGTAAAACCATGGGGAGGAGTAGGGCAGTCATTTATAAGACTTTATCAAAACGCGGTGCGTTGACTGCCAGAAGACGGCCTAGAAGGCCTCGTATAACAACCAAATGATATGATCGTGTCATCATGCGTTTAGTTTCATCCCAAAGGTTATCACTACGTCAAATTTCTCGGACTGTTGGCGTCCAGTATCAAAGGACACAGTTCATCGAAGAATCAAGGAAAGTCGCAACATTGTGCTCCATAAAATGCGCCGTCTGCCACACCTCACGCGGCGCATCAAGGAAACTAGATTCTTATGGAAAAGGTGCCACATGCAGTGGACAAACGAGTGGATCACAACTATTTTTTCCGATGAGAAAAAGTTCAACCTGGACGGCCCTGACGGTTGGAACTGTTATTGGCAGGCTTTACGACGAGAGCCACGCACCTTCTTCAGCAGACAGAAAGGAGGGGGATCTGTGATGGTCTGGGGAGCTTTTGCGTTCAATGGGACAACACATATCGCTTTTCTGCAAGGCAAGCTAAATTCCGAAACGTATCAGGACATACTCAGCAGCCACCTTCTACCGTTTGCCGAAACTCTAGCTGGTGTTGATTATCTGTTCTAGCAAGACAATGCCTCTATCCATCAGTCTGCGTCAACGAAAAGCTGGTTTAACACTCATCATATGACAGTAATGGATTGACCAGCACTCAGTCGAGATCTGAACCCTATCGAGAACCTCTGGGGTATCCTAGCTCGTGATGTGTATGGGAATGGACGGCAGTTCTCAAGTGTGGTGGCATTGAATGAGCACATTGAACGAAGCTGGTACGCACTCTGCCCAGAACACTTATATCACTTGGTGGACAACATGCTCAATCTGGGTTTCAGTGTTATTCGGAACAACGGCTCCACTCTTCGTACCCGAGGTGCTCATAACTAGTAAGTCTTTATATTTCTGAGACAGCATATTTCTGTTTTTTTCTTGTACTTGGCGTTGGAATTGTTATGTTTCCGTCAAAGTATTGTGCAGCTGATTGTCCTATACTATTGTTGCTATAAATATGAGGTGTACATTTCAGCTCGTTGTTGTTTCTTTTTTATTCGAGAATTAGTTCTGTCTCTAAATTTATGCGACGCATTGTATGATAGTCGATATTATATGCTTAGAGTCTGATATTATTTGAGCTTGATTGAAAGGTGTGTATTAATACAATGTTTCGTTATAATTGAAGTCAAATTATTGTCAATGTGGCTTGTATGCTGCTGTATGTTTTGAGCATCGAAGTACACATCTATTGAAGTGACGTTTGAAGTGAATACTTACTGTCTTCCCGACTTGGAAAACAGGTTCAAACTATAACTTGATCTCTTGACGTAATCTTGAAGGGACTACTTACTGTCTTCCGGACTTGAATAACAGGTTCAAACTATAACTTGATCTCTTGACGTAATCTTGAAGGGACTACTTACTGTCTTCCGGACTTGAATAACAGGTTCAAACTATAACTTGATCTCTTGTCGCATTCTTGAAGTGACTACTAACCGTCTTCAAGATTTGAATAAAAGGATCAAACTGTAACTTTATCTCTTGAAATATCCTTGAAGTGACATTTCTGTGTGTAATTAAAGACATTAAATGGTAAGCTATCCAGGGCTCCAGGTAAAACAAATTAGTTATGATAGTTATACAAGCTTCACCTAATGTTGGCGTTCTAGGAAAATTGACTTTTTGCGTATATTCATATTCTTAAAACTAAAGTTCTATGCTAACAGTTCTTCATTCGAAAACCGTCTTATCCTCATTTGTAGGCACTTGCACCAAAGACTGGTAGCAACCAGCCCCTGAGGGACAAATGAACCACTCATGTGTCAACCGGGATTCGAACGTGGGTCAATCTTGAATAAATGGTAAGAAGCCAGTGCCTTAGACAACTTGTTCATCGGGATTTGAACGCGGGTCAGTTTCGAACAAATGGTAAAAAGGCAGATCCTCAGACCACTTATCCACCGGGACAACCGTTCTGTGGAATATGAAAAATAAACGGATTATAGATAAGATAAAACCCAAAGTCATGGATTTTGAGCAAGGAATTGTTTTATTTATTTATTTATTTGAGGTTTAACGACCACCGTGAGCAACTCAATGGGCTATAAGCAGTCGCCCGTCCCTAATTTAGGGTCACTGGTTCCAGGGAAGGGAGAGAGCCAGTGCCGTAAGACAAACACAACATCCATGCCAGACCGGGATTCGAACCCGGACCCCTTACGGACGAATGATCAGAGGCCAGTGCCTTAGACCACTGCGCCACCGGGGCGGCAAATTGTTTTCCTACCGTGTGATAAAAGTCCAAATCAATTGCATTGTGGATCCTTGATGAATTTATTTAGTGCCTGCATGTAGAAAGGTAGGACATCTTATGGGAATTTAATGTTATATCTAAAGTTTACTGTTCTATTTAAAAAAACGAATAAAAAAAAGGGGAGAATGGAAAGGAGAGCTAAAAATTCGAATGATCAAAATCGTGGCTAATAATATTTGAAACGAGAAAGATGACTCAGAGCATTCTGTTGTATGAGCACTCTTTTGAATCTTTTCTAACACAACAATAATTTTCGAAAGCAGATGTTTAGAAAATTTAAACATTCAATAAAAACGATAATGCACTTACAACACCTATTTAAAATTTGCGCATAGTTTAAATGACGCATTGTGATAGCGATAACTTTGTTCGACAAATGTTAATAATTTTCATGTTTCCTGAACAACAATAACTGATTTCATTAGAGTTTTTCGTGCTGACTCTGAATGTTTTTAGTTTTTTCATTCACGTATACTTTTCGAGAAACTTAACATAAAAATATTCATAATAACACACATAATAGAAATAGAAGTGATATAATCAAACGTACCTGACTCTCCCTAGAACGCCCGAGCTGATGATTTTGTTTGTAAGTATGAAGTTTGTGGTATTTCTCTGAATAAACCCCAGCAGTAATCTGCGAGCATTGCAGGATACCACTTCCCCTTATATGGATCTTCTATTGTTGAAATTTCCTTGTGGAAACGTTCTCCATGTTCATTGCTCACAGAGCCCAAGCTGTATAAAAAGAAGTTAACGTGGGAGTCCAAGAAATGAAGTTTGAGGGACATATTGCATCCCCATGTCATGGTAAGCTATCATTACCGTTGTGAAGAAATACCTTTGCAAGCCGGTGACTTTATATTTCCTAAATACTGTTATGTCACGTTTTTGAAAGATATCCATGCAGCCAATTCAATTTAGACAACGTAGACACTGGGTTGATTTTGCAGCCATCGATGCCCGCTACATAAAGATCCGTAGCCTGATGTCATGGTTTGGAGGTTATAAGTTATAGCAGTCGTTCACCTATTGTACCAATGATGGTTACAATGACTGCGAGACGATACCTCTTCAAGGTAGTGCAGCACGTTTTGTAGCCATATTTTCGTGTTAATCGTGATGCAGCGTTTCAACGAAAGAGCGCGCCCCGCACATTACCAAAATCAGCAAACATACCCACAAGGCGTCCAAGGGTTTCTCTGCCCAGCGCTATCTCCAGACTTCTCGTTTGAAAACGCGTTTGATGAAATTCACTACCTCTGAACGACCCACGCCTTTGAAACGTGTCGTGCAAAGACCCACATCCTTTGCACGATCCACTACCTTGCACGACCCATTCCCTTAACACAACCCACTCCCTTTGCACAACCCGAACCCTTTGCACGACCCACTCCCTTTGCACAATCCACACCCTTGTGCACACAGGTCAACGACGAATTGTCCGCAACATCTCAAGACACAATTCGGAAAATTTTGCACTCGACGTCACGCCGTGTTGGCGAATTAATTGCCCAGTATGGGGGTCATATTACCTACTGACTCGGGCCATACTGTGTTGTTTCTCTACCTAACACATTCATGTAATACCTATGACGTACTACAGAGGTGAAGCACATGTCAAGGCGGCAAAATTGCAGCGATAAAGTATGTTGGTGTAGCTTAATTGGAAGAGCATTCGGCTCCGGAGCACAATGATGCGGATTCGAGATAAAACTTCACCGAACATTTGCGTTTCCACATTGGTGCTCGCTTGTCGTAATGAATGTACTAACCATTGGGTTCTTCAAAAAACGTCTGATATTCCTTTCGCACATCGCCTGGAATTAATAAAGGGCCGCGGGTGGCCTAGTTGTCAACGTTCGTGACTGCCACGGAGAAGACCTCGGGTTCAATCCCACAAGATACGAAAGCTCGAACCATTAAATATCCGCCACGCGTGGGATGGACACGTTAAGTCGTCGGACCCCGGGTACTGGTCCCCGGTAATAAATAAGGGCGTCTTGCTGTCCCTTTCTACCTCGCTTCCGTGTCACTTTCCTATCGGGCACTCTAGCTCAAATATCCTAGCTTCCTATTTCTAAGGGTTGTTTAAGACCTGGGGTCAAACACTCCCTTCCTGAAATTCTCTACAAATGATCTGATCTGATGATCTGGAATTAATGAAAATTCCTTCTTTGCTTCGAGAAAGTGTGATGGTTCTTCCACACATCAGAACTAATCAGAATTCCTTCTTCTGAAGTGAGCTCCTTCAATCATGGTTTGCCGTCTGACTCGGAAACTAATGATACCGTCCCAGTTCTTTCTCAAGTGTGTGTGTGTGAGGGGGTAATACAGTAGTGGCCGAAATTGTGAAAACCTTTTGAAAATTGTATGTTTTGCAACCTGAAATAAATTTTGCCAGCTAATAGGAAATGTTATGTTTCACTAAATGCAAATGTTTACTTATCAATTGAAAGAGAATTTACTCTTCAATTTAATACAAAAACAGAATTAGAGTTTGATGTTTAAACAGAATTTAAACATCTGCAGTACTAAAAAAGGTTATGCTTACTTTATTCTAAAAAACAAACACAGGTGTGATTCAGTTAAGAAGCTGAACATGAGGTCAAACCTTATGAGCCAATCACAGTCCGTGTTCTGTGGATCAATCAAATGACAGGCTGCGATACGTCATGTGTCAAGTTAGGGAAAGTCAGTTTTGCTGTTCGTTCTGTAGAAAAATAACGGTTTTCTGTGTAAGTGAAGCGCAATTGGAAATTGTGTGCATACTTTTAGAACAGTATTTCTTGAAAGGTAAAGTGTAGATGATAAAATCGAACAATGACACCAAAGAAAATAGTTGATTGGACATTCAAAAAACATGCACCATTGTAGTATAACATGAATCGAGTTTTACCTATACCGAAATTGCAAAGCAAATAGGTGGAACAGTTACGACATCTACAGTAGGAAAGTTGTGTTTACGTTATCAAGAAATAAAGTCAATGAAAATCAAAGCAGGAAGAGGCCGAAAAAAGTGAACAAAATCTGTTGACAGAAAAATAAAGAGGTTGTGTCTCAAGGACAGAAGAATTTCATCTGAGGTCATTGAAGGTCCATTGGTTGCAATTGGTGTTCCTGCCAGTTCAAGAACGATTACGAGAAGGCTATCAGATATGGGACTAAGAGGTAAGATTCCGAGAGAAAAAAGCCATAGTTGAATCTACTGCAGCTTGAGAAACGACTGCAGTGGGCAAAAGAGCACATTGAGTGGACAGAAGAATAGCAGAATCAAGTTATTTGGCTTGATGAAAGTAAGATATCTTTATTTGGTAGTGATGGGCGAAAATATGTGAGACGTCGAGTGGGAGATAAGCTATATCCTGACTGCATGGAAGCGAATGTAAACACGCAACAAGCGTTATGATTTGAACATGTATGGCGGCAAATGGTGTTACCGCTTTCATGCTGTCGACGGCACGCTGAACGCAAGAAAATACATTGACACCATTCTAGAACCAAAACTGCTACATTCCATTATGGATCACTTTCCCAACAACGCATCACTTCTTTATCAGAAAGATTCAGCTCCCTAATTTACGGCACAAATATGAAAACATTGGTTCACAGCAAAGGGTATTCTATTACTGACCTGGCTAGGAAACAGCCCTGACCTGAACCCGATAGAAAAACTGTGGCACCGATTGAAAAACCTTGAATGAATGAGGCGTCCATCAAATAAATATTATATCTTCCCGGACTCACGCAATAGCTACGGCAGAGCTTCAAACACTTGTTGGCTCAATGAGACGTCGCTGTGCTACTGTTTTAAACAATAAAGGATACCCTACTAAATACAGAAGGTGAGTCCAAAGTTTTCCAATATTTGGAACACTTTATGTCTTCATACGTACCTTTACGACGAAAGCTGACTAGCATTCTAAGTATAGGCCATCGTGTTGCACCGTCTTTAGCCATCTGTCTGCCAGTTCTTCTAGTACGCGGCGGTACCAGTTCTCGTCCTTCGAGACGAAGAACTCCTTCACCCCTGCTGCCACCTCCTCCTGGTTGTTGAAGTGCCGCATACGAAGGAAGTGGGCCATGGACCAAAACAACTAATGATCCGACTGGGCAAGGTCCGGACCATATTCTGGGTGTGCCATCAGTTCGATGACCTCAAGTTTCTGGAGTTTTGTCCCGGTCGTTCTCGCGGTATGAGGCCGAGCTTTGTCCTGCTGTAGTAGAGCGTGCTTTCTGTCCAACAGTGCTGGTACTTCTTCTCCAAAACGGCATTTATCCGCCCCATCTGTTCAGCGTAGAGTTTGGCGTTGATGGTCCGACCGTCTGGAACAAGAGCATGATCTTGTGCTCGAAGAGCACACACGTTCGGCAACAGGTTCAGGAAGCTGGCCTGGGCTCAACCACTGCCGTTGTGTGTTAGGATTACGAAAATGGACCCACTTTTCATCGCACGTAACAATTCTCTTGATGAAACGTACTTCGCGCGGGTTTTCTAGGAGTTTCGTGCACACTTTTACTCGGCGGTTTGCTTCAGCTGGGGTCAGTTTGTGAGGGACAATGCGGCAGCTCCTCTAGACCTTGCCGAGACCCTGAAGGTGACGAACCACGGTGGTCTGTGATATGCCCAGCTCGCCTGATAATCTCCGAGTGCTGATTGTCGGATTTGCGCACGGCCTCCAAATCTACGGTTCGCGGCCTACCTGATCTTGGCTGATCTTCGAGGTTTCCGTCACTTGAGCGAAATTTCTTGAACCATCTGTTTGCGGCCCTGTGATCCACGAAACCTTCCTCTTTTGCATGACAAATCTTTCGTGTTGCTTGACGAGCGTTATGGCCGAGTTCCAACTCGTAACGCAAAAGTTCCCTAATTGGCTGGTTGTTGTTGTTCATCTTTCAGGCGTCCCAACCACAGACAGAACGACGACATGCAATACTGTTCACAGCAAAGACTACCACTTTATATCCCTTTCGACTGACTGCAGTGCGCGACTTGAACCAATTTAAACACGTGATATACCCGCCGCAGCGCATGCATTTATGCAAATATTGCAAAAATTTCGACTCACCATCTTTACTGATAGCACGTGGCAATCGTAAGTATCTGATACCATTTTATCGGATTGTGGTGTAAATTTACATGATTGCAGTATTCGAAACATAAAGTTTTCTATTACAGATATTTGAAATGTGATTTGTTATGAATTAAACATGAAATTTCCTCTGGATTGGAATATAAACATTTGCGTTTAATGAAACACAACATTTCCTGAAAAATTGCAAAACATGAAATTTTCAAAACGTTTCTAAATTTTAGCCACCACTGTACGTCGAGTAAACAGATTCCAAGACCGTAAAGTTACAACGATAGATTCCGTCGGTGCAGCTAAGTTGGCAAAGCATTCAGCTCCGAAGCAGAAGAAACGGGTTCGAGCTTCGCCATTAGCAAATTTATATTTTCAAATTACACAGAAATGAAATCGCATCTTCTTACTTGATGGTCTACATGTGTGGTACGTTTCGTCTCATTTGGTGTATTGCTTCATCGTATGGATTTTTCTGCGTCGAGTAGTGTATTTGCAAAAACTTAAGAATGCAATTTAGCGTGATTAAAAAGAACAGGCTTAGCTTTGAGTCTCAGTTTTAGATATTGACATATAAGTTTCACATTTCAAATATCTCGCACTAATTTTCCAGCGCTAAGAAACAATTAATCAAACTGCGAACCGTCACTGTCACACCCTCAGCTAGCAACCGTAGAAAAAGAATGCAGAGCAATACAGCGGAAATTATTCTCCACTGAACTTCAGTCGACTTGAAAATAATATTTAATTGCGATAAATTACGATGTTCGTTATTTAAAAGAAAAGGCAATGGAGAAAACAACAGATTTCTGCATTACTAATTCATTAGTTTCTATCTGTCACCACTGGTGACGGCGGATTTTCAGGGTAATAACTGTCTTCGCTGTGACGTTCAAAAATAGTCCTTACAACACAAGAAAACGTTTCCCAAATTTGCGCTTAATGTATTCTGTTATCCAAGCCGCCACTAATTCTAATTTCCTTTTCGAAATGCTGATAATATGCAATTTGCAACGGTTGGCCAATGTTCAATTTCCACTAAACATATTTTCACCTTCCTACATGAAGAAAGCGTATTTTTTTCTTTTAATAGCCCGATCCAAAATTTCAGGTCCTCAATATCTTCTCCAATACTTAGCTACTTTTTAAAGAAAATTGCAATGTAGAGCAATATTTCTACCGTGTCGCCTTCCTTGTTACTTTGATTTAACCTTGGTCATTACCGCACGCCAAAAAAAGAAAAGAGAAAAAAAAAAGGAAAGAAAAAAGGGGGGGGAAGAATGATCTGCATTATGAAAAAAATTTGTCCAAATATGGCAGCTTTTCCGAAATGACTTCACACGTTTCACATTTATTTAAAACACTTCATACTTTACGATGTACACTATTAAAAATATTTAAGAAATCAACTTTATTTCAGAAATCATATTTTAGGAAATCATTTTTGTGTAGGTTTAACGACAACCGTCCGAGCCGCAGCCCCCCCCCAGTGGCGCAGTGGTCTAAGCAATGGCTTATGATCACTCGTCCGAGAAGGATCCAGGTTCGAATCCCTGTGAGGCAAAGATTTATTTTTATATGTTGTATTACCGCACTGGTTTTCTTCCTTCCCCGCATCCAGCTGCCCTAAATTAGGGACGGCCGACGCTTATAGCACACGGAGTTGCTCACGGTTATCGTTAATCTTCCAATAAAAAAAAACATCGTGAACAACGCGATTGGCTATCAGCAGTCGCCCGTCCCTAATTTAGGACCACTTGTTCCAGGTATGGGAGAGAACCAGTGCCTTAAGACAAACGCAACATCCATATCACACGGACATCTAAGAAGCCAGTGCTTATCCATATCAATCGATATCATATGTGCAACATCCATATCACTAGGACATCTCAGAAACCAGTGCTTATCTATATCAATCCATCATATGTGCCACATCCATATCACACGGACATCTCAGAAACTAGTGCTTATCCATATCAATCATGTAATATGTGCAACATCCATATCACTCGGACATCCAGAAACCAGTGCTTATCCATATCAATCCATCTCATATGTGCAACATCCATATCACACGGACATCTCAGAAACTAGTGCTTATCCATATCAATCATATAATATGTGCAACATCCACATCACTCTGACATCCAGAAACCAGTGCTTATCAATATAAATTCATATCATATGTGTAACATCCATATCACACGGACATCTCAGAAACCAGTGCTTATCCATATCAATCCATATCATAAGTGCAACATCCATATCACACGGACATCTCCGATTCCGACCCATCTCAGAAGCCAGTGCTTATCCATATCAATACATATCATATGTGCAACATCCATATCACACTGACATCTCAGAAACCAGTGCTTATAGATATCATATGTGTAACATCCATATCACACGGACATCTCAGAAACCAGTGCTTATCCATATCAATCCATATCATAAGTGCAACATCCTTATCATACGGAAATCTCAGATTCCGACCAATCTCAGAAGCCAGTGCTTAGACCACTGCGCCACAGGGTTGGTAAATTTGATTTTTCCTCCTTAAGTATTTTCTGACAAAACGCCACAGTTACTCCCGACGAACTTGTAAAGATTGGAAACTTGATAGTGGATCAAAATGCAATCAAACATAAATAAAAGTATGTATGTCCTCAGCTGAATGCAGTATTAGGACAATGTAATGGCAGATGTTATAGCGGTATTCAATGTGCAGAGATTAATATGATTTTGGCATTAGCAGAGCTATATTCATTGAAAAGATTGTATTTAGAGTTGAGAACGATATTGCAAGAGCCATGTTTTGAGTACACAGTGTTATATGATTTCTGAAATCTCTTCGTATTTTTGTGGGCAACGAAGTGATTACTGTCGCCTGTCTGACTTTTGGATTATTGAATACAGAGTGGAATAGATTTTCGTAAGTCCTGTTTCATAACTTACTCTCTCAGTTTGCCTGAAGTGCTTACTTAGAGATTTCCGTACTTAATAAAGTTTCATCTATAGCGAACGATTTGGGATAATCTGGGTAGCAACGTAAAAGCTAAAAACAAAAGCTTTAAGTTAAGGTAATGTTGAAGTGTGTGTGTGTGTAAACTGTTGAAAGAGTAGTTTTGCAACATATTTAAAATATATTACTTTATAGAGTGAACAATGCAATTCCTCATTTTCTTGTATAGTTATTAGGTACAAGAAAGATTAATTTCACTTGGATTTTGAGCTCCCTTCAGGAACTTTGTTTGTGAAACTGTTATCTCTTTTCAGAATCAAACAATAATTCGCCATCATCGCCACACTCTAGTGTACAAAGATACTTCCTGTCATACGTCCAGTACACTCCTTTTAAGTTCAGAAGAAACTTTTCTCCTAAAATGTTTCAAATGAGAGTGAAAATATAGAACTTTAGGTTTGTATTGCAAACTAGTTTCAAGAACTCTCCAGCACATCTTTCGAGATAATGCTGCTGTTCAGATTCATGATATTTTCCAGAAAATTATGGATAACATTTGTGGAACTATTTCTTATTTGTATTTAGCTTACGTTTGCGATTTCTCTCAGTCCCTTGTACTGAAAAAACATTCACTACTTTTCTTGACCCGAACGAAGTAACACTTGCTATTCCCAAAGTGCGAGTACTGGCAGCACTGCGCCGTTGCTATGTCGTGTGTTTACGTTGGGGGATGATTTTCCTATCTGTGCTGTGTTAGTTTGAGTGAAAGCAACGCGCAGTCTTTCTTTATGGGTGTAGTGTAATAATTCACATGAAATGTGTATTACAATGGCGGATCAGCGCGATATAAAACTAATTACCAGACAAAGAATAGTTTCTGAATTTTGTGTAAATTTATGCGAAATTTTTCAGAATATTCAAGAAGCATATATATTCTGAAACGTTTCAGAATATTCAAGAAGCGTATGGTGCAGAAGCGCAGGTCAGCTGTATTCAAGTGGTGCAAGCATTTCAAAGACAAAAAACGCACTGTGCAAGATAACCCGCGAAGCGGGCGTCAGCCAACATCAGCGACCGACGAAAATACTGTAAAAGTCAAAATATTATTGAAAGACAATAGACGTTTATCGATTCGTGATTTGGCACTAGAGTTGAATGTTCTTGTTGCAGGATGTCATGAAATTGTTAATTCGCACTTGAAGATGTCTTGTGTTTATGTAAGATGGGTGTCACGTGATACTACAGGAGAACAAAACAATGACACGTTGAACTTTATTATGCTTTTCTTCAAAAGGTGGAAATAGGTTCCGAATTTTTGAATCGAATAGTCACCATTAAATTAAATCTATAGAAACGACGCTTTCACTGCACGATTAAGAAACATGTTCACACACTGTCTGAAAGTGAAAAGATTTAATACACACTAAAATATATGCATGTTAAAAGTAAAACTAGATCTTTGAGGCGGACGGTCCCAACCCATCTTCAGGTTTAACACTGCGAACGGACGCAAGACAATAGGATACTATTTACATGAAGACGAAGATGTATGACGTATCCAAGCAAGTATAGCGCATGCTCGCGGACTCGAAAAAGGTTCGGAATAGTTCAATTACCAATATTATAATATAGATTAGGAAAATCGTCAGTCGGTATGTATCTAAAATCCATCACAAGTTGTCTCCATGGCTGAGGTAGGTTAGTGGGCAGATCTTCGTTACAACACTTGTCTCCAAATCGGGAAATGACCAATCATTCAGCCAGGTGTGTTAATCTTTTAGACCTCAAAGTCAGCAGCACGTAAGCATCTTCCCAAATTGGGATAAATTTTGCACTTCCTACTAACTGCGAAAATGCGGTGTCAGAGGAGTGGCATCTGATATTATAATCACGTTCAGACAGACGGAATCCCAGTGTACGTGGTATAGATCCGAACCTTTGGCTTTCAGAATCAGATTCGTTACATCTTAAAGGAATGCAGTAGACACCAGATTTATGTAAAGTGGGGATTGGGTCTTAATCCTTTTTGACAATGGAAAATAAGTTGTTCGTCATTTCGCCAAAAATTAGGTTAAACTTACGATACGCATTTCTCAGAATGTTGGTGATTTGTAGTAGGTACTGAAGAGATCCAACAAACCGGTCTTACCTAGTTTCGCGTACTAAGGTTGTGCTGGTCAAACGGCTCACATCATGGTGGACTTTTAATACGTAGTTCTCTGAGAAACCATGCTGTTCAGCGAAGATTGAAAGTTTCTGTAATTCAATTCTGCTTGCTTTAACAGTAGAAAAATGTGTATAAGCACGTCGTATTAAGTGATATAAAGCAGCTAACTTGTACCTCATCGGATGTGCTGAGCACATGGGAATTAAAACAGGAACGTGAGAAGGTTTACGGTATACTGAGAACTTTAAGTCTTGCTTAAGAAGATGACGTTGAATCCGGATATCCAAAAATGGTAGAGAGTAGGAGGCTTCAAGTTCGACAGTGAATTTTAAAGAATGAAATTGGGTTGACATAACACTGGTAAATTGGTACAAGTCCTCGACAGAGTGCGGCCAAAAAGAGAAGAAAACGAATAGCTACCGTAGGCGAGTCTCGGATGAAACATTTTGATCCAGAATCAAAAAGACAGTCAAGCTTATGGAAGCACAACGACTCATTGCCCCCCCTAGAAATTCCGAGTTTGAAACTTCAAAAAAATTTATGTTGGTTTTGTTTTTTGACGTCCGTGGGGTAGTGTTGGAGCATTGGGTGCCAAATAAATCAACTGTTAATTCACAATATTATGCTCACAGATACTGGCAGAACTAGACAGATACTGGACAGATACTGGCAGAACTAGTGGTGTTGGATTTATAATAAACAAGAAACTGAAGGATAAAGTTGTAGAAGTTGAAAGTTCCTCTGACAGAGCTGCACGACTTGTTATCCAACTCTCGAAAAGATACCAGGCTCAGATTATTCAAACTTATGCACCCACCACAAGTCATCCTGAAGAAGAAATTGAAGAATTTTATGAGGAAATTTGTCATCTAAATAATAAAGGTAAGCAGCACTTGAAAATAATTATGGGAGATTTCAATGCAAAAATAGGGCAACGGCAACAGAATGAAACTTCGGTAGGTAAATTCGGTCATGGCAACAGAAACCAGCGTGGAAATACTCTTGTAGAGTTTGCAGAGGCAGAAGGGTTTTTCATCTTGAACTCCTTCTTCAAGAAAAAGCCACACAGGAAATGGACATGGAGACATCCAAATGGGACGACAAGTGAAATTGATTTTATTATGTGTAACAAAAAATTCGTCATAGAAGACTGCAGTGTGCTAAACAAGTTCAACACAGGTAGTGACCATAGATTGGTGAGATGTAAGATGCACCTCAACACTAAACTTGAACGTGGCAAGCTCATAGGACAAACAAAATCTATTGACATAACCAACCTTAAAAAACACCATAATACCTTCAAGTTAGAACTGAAGAACAGGTTCTCTGCTTTAGAAGGCCTAACATCGGAAGAAGTGGACATCTCTGAAGTTAACAGAAAAGTAACCAAAGCTCTTATGGAAACAGCAACAAAATTAGCTGGGTCTAAGAACAAGTTGCATGTGAACAAATTATCAGGAAAAACCAAAATGTTGATGCAAAAAAGAAGAGAGATGAGGACAACTAAAGAAGATGTGACTTCCAAAGTGGAATATATAGAGCTATGCAAGACAGTAAGAAAAAGTATCACTGAAGACGTAAGGAAATTCAACTGTGAACTAGCGAGGAAAGCAATTGAAAACAACCAAAGCCTAAAG
Source organism: Macrothele yani (assembly GCA_039090855.1). Classification (NCBI taxonomy): domain Eukaryota; kingdom Metazoa; phylum Arthropoda; class Arachnida; order Araneae; family Macrothelidae; genus Macrothele; species Macrothele yani. The sequence goes on from CM077004.1 coordinate 8,621,504, forward strand.
ATAGCAAAGGGATATCTCAGTAAGGGAAGAAAACAGATTATGACACTGAGAAAAGAAGATGGTTCTGTAACAAGAAATAGAGGCGAAATTTTGACAAGAGTGAAAGATTTCTACTCCAAATTATATGAAAGGGATGATATATGCACTCCAGACATCATGAAAGATACCAGTACCAGAGTTCCTCCAGTCCTTCCAGCAGAAGTTGCACATGCAATCAAGAACATGAAGCGAGGAAAAGCTCCAGGAGAAGATGGAATTACTGTAGACATCATACAAGAAGCAAGTGGAGAAATCGAAACAGTACTCGCCCAAATTTTCACTCGATGCCTTAATGAAGGAAAGATTCCTGAGGATTGGAACACCGCTACAATGATCCTGCTACATAAGAAAGGTGACATTGAGGATCTCGGAAACTACAGACCTATCAGCCTCCTATCAGTAGTTTATAAAATCTTCACTAAAGTTCTTTCACACCGCTTGAAGGTAACACTGGACATGGCTCAACCGAGAGAACAAGCTGGATTCAGGAGTGGCTACAGCACAATAGATCATATCCACGTGGTGAGAGAACTAATTGAAAGAGCGAGGGAATATGAACTTCCATTGTGCATGGCTTTCACAGATTATGAAAAAGCCTTTGATTCGGTGAAACCATCAGCAGTTACAATGGCTCTGAAATCCTGCGGAATTGAAGATGCGTACATTAATATTATTAATAACATCTATGAAAATGCAAGTGCAAAGATTCGGCTGTTTGAAAATACAACACACGTAAAAATTGGAAAGGGAGTGAGACAAGGTGACACCATATCTCCGAAGCTCTTTAATGCCACATTGGAGGGTGTTTTTCAGTCACTGAGCTGGGAAAACAAGGGGATAAAGATTAATGGAGATTATCTAACCCACCTTCGTTTTGCTGATGACGTAGTCATTTTTGCAACTACCCCATCAGAGCTGCAGAGTATGATCCAGGAACTTGCTGACAAGAGTAAAGAAGTGGGATTAAAAATGAACTTTCAGAAGACAAAAGTGATGTTCAATGCTTTTACAAGAAATGAAGATTTATCGATTGATGGAGAAAAGCTGGAGATAACAGACACGTACGTTTATCTTGGACAGCAGATATCAAGTGAGGGTCACATTGATGAAGAAATTAATCGGCGTACAAAACTTGCCTGGAGAGCTTTTGGAAGAAACAGCATAATTTTCAAGAGCAATATGCCATTATGTCTTAAAAGAAAAGTGTTTGATCAATGCATCCTTCCAGTGCTTACGTATGGTGCGGAGACGTGGACCTTAACTAAAAGAGACATACAAAGGCTGCAGACAACTCAAAGAGGCATGGAGAGGTGCATGCTTGGTGTAACCAGGAGAGATAAGAAGAGGAACTCGTGGATCCGAAAAATGACAAGAGTGTAAGACATCATGATCAGAGTTAAATCCCTGAAATGGCAATGGGTTGGACATACTGCCAGAAGGACAGATCATCGATGGACAGCTGAAATTTTAGATTGGATTCCAAGGGACAGGAAAAGACCCAGAAGAAGACCACATGGGAGATGGGTGGATGAAATTCGAAAGTATGCAGGGGTGACATGGAGGAGACTGGCACAAGACAGACCGTTGTGGAGGAAACTTGGGGAGACCTTCGTCCAGCAGTGGATTGATAATGGTTGACAATGATGATGATGATGATTATGCTCACAATTTGCCGCGTTCACCTGAAGAGAGCAATGCGCAGGAAAAAACCGGAACTGCTTAATCAAGAATGATTTCTTCTTCGGGAAAATGTGACTCCGCATGTAATCCAAGTAGCAGAGCCAGATTTGGAGAAAATTGGTGGTCAACGTCTATCATATTCTCCATACAGCACAGTTCTCGCATCCTCTGATATCTAGGCTTTCCGGGCACTTAAAAAAGAGTTGAAAGGAAGTAAGTTTAAGACGAATGAGGAAGTGAAGGCTGCTACATACGTAACCTTAACGAAATTTTCACAAAATGAACTGCAACACGTATTTAGGACCAAAAAAATGGGAACACATTTTTTGGTCATGAATATGTGGTACCGCTGTAAACGGTGTATAGCATGCGAAGGTTGCTATTTCGAAAAGAAAGCCCACACCCAAACCTCCAAGTGATACAGAATCAGAACAGTGACCTCAGACCACGTATTTTCCGAACAGCCTCCGTTTATTTGAATCAGTCAATTTCTTTCCGCAGCGAATTTTCAAAAGGTCAAACCCAATGTATATATTAATTCTATAAGTTTTTTTACTATGAGTTCTATTTTGAGAGAACGGCTGAACGTAAAGATATGGTTCAGGTATCAAAATAAAGGTCGTACCATGTAGATGTGCCAGTCGAAGGGGAAAATGAGATTGGGGCAACGGTTCGGGCGTTGTGGGGAGGCAAAGTTCCCATGTAAAGTCTATGGGAGAAATGTGCGGTTGGCATCCGATCGCCTGCGGTTGACTGACGCGCTGTTGAAGGCGGCGAATTGGAGAGACTGAGATAGTCCAAAGTCTCTTTTCTGAGCGAACCGTCGCGCAAAACAACGCTAGTAGGAATTGGTATCAAAGTTCTTCTCATCGAAACAGCGAACACTCTTGAACACCTGATTGCGTTATGCCGTTGGACTGTGTGATATATATAATATTAATATTCATTCCCTCCAGTTTATTCACGTAGGTAAGACGCTCTCCATTATGCAAAGATGTAAATAAACATTCCGTTGACCATTGTTAATGAAAATATTACGGATGACTGCTTATAGCCCATTGAGTTGCTCACGGTAGTCGCTATACCTTCACCCCCCCCCCCAAAATCACGAACCTCGATCATTGTCTTTACTAAAGTGGTTGAATGAATTTGTCAATCAAATAAAGTTAACATTTGTTGTTTCATATGAGTCTATTCTTTTCCAAATAAAATAAAAAATAAAAATAAAAACTAACCGTTCATTCCGACGGGTGAAGAGCATTCGCAACGCGAATCTCATTCCAACAACATTTACAAACACAGTTGTAACTGAAGATGAGTGTGAAAGAGTGTGCTATCCAGTTGAATTTTTGAACACGATCGAAATGACTGGACTTCCGCCTCACATTTTTCGACTGAAAAGTCGTAAAATGTGAGTTGTAATGCTCATCACGAACCTGGCCGCCCCGGTGGCGCAGTGGTATAAGCGCTGGCTTATGATGATTCGTTCGTGAAGGGTCCGGGTTCTAATACCGGTGGGGCATGCATGTTGTGTTTGTCTCACGGCACTGGCGCTCTCCCTTCCCTGGAACCAGCGACCCTAAATTAGGGACGGGCGACTGCTTATAGCCTATTGAGTTGCTCACGGTGGTCGCTAAACCTTCAGTCAAAAAAAAAAAAAAAAGAAAAAGAATCGCGAACCTGTACACAATAAAGTTTACATGTGTTGTTTCATATGAGTTTATCCATTTCAAAAAAAAAAAAAAAATAAAAAGAAAAGAAAAGAAACTAACCGTCAATTCCGACGTGTTTCATCTATTTGCAAATAATTTTTGCAATTCTGAGTTCTTGAGTTGGAAAAAGCTGGTGTTTAGTCTTAATTAATTCCCACATCTGATTGAGCAGCTTTTATAAGCCATGGTTTGCATAGCAACCATGCCACTTTGAAAACTTCGCTTGTCCAAAAATTACGCGAAAAGCCACTTCCTTTCTGAAATGAGAAATATGGGATAAAAATATGGATCACGCAGAACTGTGACGTAACTTCGTCGATATCAGAAAGGCGCATTTCAAGCTTTCAAGGAAGATATTTCATTCACTCAACTTGTAGTTGAAGCTTCCCATTGCACACATGAACTGCATTTTTTAAAGAAATTTTAAGAGAACCGGAAAATGAATAAAGTCTGTCGTTATGATGAGTCAGTAAAGGAGACAGATTTATCCTGAATCCACGAACAATTTGTGTTTGGTAACTAATTTATTTAAATCCTTCATGAAGCTTCACATTCAGTTCATTTTAGGTTGTCATAATATCACACAATTAAGGAATGCATATGACGCTATACCAATCCTCAATTTCATAAACATTTTCAAGCTCTTGCTTCTTTGCCAGAAATTTGTGTATTACAGGATGCAGTGAAGCAAATTGTTTCCGTACGTTGCCGAGACATAGCTACCGATTTTCACCTTGTTTAAGGGCTTCAACAACTGACAATGGAAGTAAGCACTTCCACTTCGAATATGACCAAAAAGTTTGACAATAAAATCCGACAGTTCTTTCGAAGAATCCTTTTCAGGCATCTGGTTACAGAGGTTTACTTGGCGTAAAATGCAGTGAAACGATGGAACATCTCCAACACTTTTACTTACCTCCACATCGTCCCTAAGCCTAGTGATGAATCTAGATTAGCTCCTTATTCAGCAACTGAAGGTGCAGGTGCACCATTAGTTGTCACTGAAGATATTTCTTCCAAGTAAATCTGTATACATCACTACTGTACTGTGAGAATCATATATTAGTTCTGTTAAAACACAAGTTTTTTCCGCGGCGGACATCAAAGCCGTGTCCCCTCATCCCGGAGTAAGTCTCTCTCCCAACTGAGCTACGCAGACATAATGTCTCGCTGCAGATTTGTCGTCTTGACACATGTTTTCACTTATGTGGTATGTCATAGTTCCTCAAAGGAAGCTGCTGTGCCAGATCAAAGTTTAAAACTGATGAAGCTAGATTTTACTTATTGTTGATGTATTAAACATCTCCGTTAGAGGAATCTCGGGCCATAAGTCGAACTTCACTGACGTTCACCATACAAAAAAAAACTTTTTGCTACTTATCATTTTTCATGCAGACATTGCTGAATCCTGTCCTTGCATGAATTTCTTGGCCTTCTTTTACCTTTCTTTCTTGCCACTTGAGCTGAACAAATTATCTTAGTAAACATATCACTACTCGTTCTTTCAACATGACCTAACCACCTAGCAATACTTATCGCCACCTTACTAACATTTGTTTCACATTACACATCTCCAACACATCTTCGTTCCTCTCAAGACCAGTGGGGCCACACTGAGCAGTCTGAAGATCCGTAAACCCCAAGGTAACGCTCTTTGTTTTCGATTAGCTATTCTAATAAGTGTTTCGGAATGTGATTTCGATTGTTTCCTTCTAAGTAAAGCATTTGATACATTGGAATCAAGCATTCACATTGGAGATCAATAGCACTGACGTAAAACAAATTTTAAAATAAATTATTGTAAATTTTTGCATACTTCTCTCAAGCATAGATACATTTTCAACTGAATTCTAATTTTCAGCTGAGTAATTTTACAATATGCAAGGCTGCCCCGGTGGCGCAGTGTTCTAAGCGATGGCTTCTGATCATTCGTCCGAGACGAGTTCGGGTTCGAATCCCAGTGAGGCATGGTGTTGTCATTTGTCTTAAGACGCTGGCTGTCTCCCTTCCCTAGAACCAGTGGCCCTAAATTAGGGACGGGAGACTGCTTATAGCCCACTGAGTTGCTCATGGTGGTCGTTAAACCTTCAATAAAAAAAATAGAAACATTATGAAAGTTTCATATGGTTGGAACTTATTAGAAATAGTTTTTATAATACTTTCCTAAAAAATAAAGTCGGAACAAATTAACGTATCTGGATGAAGAAATGAGCTTGTTCTCTGAGAAAGTAAATCAGAATTGAAACTTAATATCAAAAAGCTATACACAGCCTTTCCTCGAAATGCTTTCAGCGATAAAATAAATGTCCTCACAGCATGTCTTACAAAATGATTTAATTAAAAGTACATGTCAAACATGTCGCCGGAAGGCATAAAACATCTGAAATTAAGAGACTCTAGCTTCTGCTGTCTTCCGTAGGGACCAATGGCAGAGACACTGTAGAGGGGTATCCATTAAACTCATGAGTAATGTATTAACCGGCACATCCCTGATGCAGAGAAACAAGAAAATGATGACTCCTCAGGGAATGTTCGGTCACTTCTAATGAATAATCCAAAGATTATGTCTGAGCGTAGATAAGAAGACAGTGAACAGAAATCGCAGGCGCCTCGTTTTGGGGAACAAATTGAACGTGAATGCTCTTGAGGTAACTGGCCTTTAAATTCGGAAGTCCTGAGATTTTAGTGTGACTTGTGTCAATTTTCGATATAAACTGAACCTTTCTGTATCATCATTTTCTACTATAAACATCTTCAAATTTAACGATAAATAAAAAAAGGATTAAACTTGCAACTACCGTACATTGATAAGAATTTAGTTAAGACCTACAGGGGTTGTCCAAAAATAATGGAAACACCTTCAAACAATAGGTGTTACGCACCGAATATGGTGTGGGAACAGTTTGCTTCCCTTGGCATTTAAAACTGCTTGAATCCTCCTTGGAATGGACGCATACAAGTCCTGGATGGTGGTAAGTGGTATGTTGTACCACTATTCCTGCAGAAACTGTTCCAATTCCTTGAGAGACGCCGGAGGAGGATAACGGGTTCGCACTCTGTTTTCCAACACAGACCACAGGAGCTCAATGATGTTTAAGTCCGGTATTTGTGCAGGCCAGGGAAGGTGTGCTACTTCACCCTTATGTTCTTCACACCTTGATTGAATAGTTCGACTTCTGTAAATCTAATCATCTTGAAAGGTGCAATCCCCTGACGGAAACAATGTCTGCGCCATTGAATGCACATGGTCGGCCAAAAAAGGGACATAGTCACCGCCAGTGATCCGTCCGTGTAAGGTGATAATGGGATCTTCTGCAAACCACCCGATCATGGCCCAAACCATTACGAAACAGCCCGCATGCTTCACTGTAGGAAGGAGATGGTCTGGGTTGTAGGCTTCTGCGGGGGTTCTTCACACGTAAACCCGTCCTGTGGTGGGGAATAGTGAGAAACGTGATTCATCGAAAAACTGGAAAACAGGACATGTTCCCATTGATCCGCAGTCCACGTTTTTTGTTCCTGGAACCACTGTAGTCTCAGTTTCATATTCACCTGGAACACTAGGTGTTTTGCAATATAAGCTCTGCCGTAAATATTGTGCTTATGCAATGCCTTTTGCACGGTATGGGTTGATACTGAGTTTTGGAGATGTTCATTAAGCTCAGCAGTCACTTTCGAAGCCGTGGTCTTCCTCCTTGAGGTCATAATCCTCTTTAATGTCCTCCTGTATCTCGCAGTGAATTTGGTTTTCCTTCTTCAGTTGTGTCTCGCAGATGATGTTGTACCGTGAACATTGTATGCTGTCATGACCTTCGACATGGTACCTCCCGATACCCCCAATACCTGTGCCCACTGTGGTTACCAACGCACCGACCAGACGGTCTCTTACAATTTGCCCTCTTTGGAACTCCGACAGGTCAGCCATTGCGACTTCACCTGGACCGATATTATGCAAACACCGATTTGCAATGCAATAATAAAGACCGTTGAGACTATAAGCAACACCTTTTTACAAAAAATAATTGTAACTACATGTTCGTTTTACTCAAGAAGCAGCACATACCAAAGTCACTGTTTTCAGCGAGGTGTTTCCATTATTTTACACAACCCCTGTATATGACTAAAGAGACTTTAGTTACCTTTGGTTTCCGCTAAACTGCTCGAGTCGTGGAAATCGCAAACGTGCGATAAATCAGCTTGGTTGCAAACAGCTCTTCTTGAGTTGGAGAGCTTTTGAAGTCGCAATTGAAAACTATCGGTCTTGTGCGAAATATATATATAAGTACTATCCCTTAAAAATGTTATAACCGAACAAGAACACATCACACTTAGAAATTCTTTGCAGAATACATAAATGCAGAAATCATTTTAATTCAATATTTACTTTTTTTGCCATCGACGCATGTGAATCCTTGAAAACAGTACGCAAATGAATCTGCTCTTAATACAGTAGGGTCTGTCTGCCTATCTGCTGGTCGTCTACAGAATAAAGTGCTGTACGAAGAAATTTGAACTTGTCAAAAACTTGCAGAATTACTTGACGAATTACTTCAGAAAAGTTTTTTAAATTCTAATTTCCGAAATATTAATTAACTTTTTAGTATGTAACGTGTGTTCTTTTCTATTTGAAACGTTGAGAACACTACTTAAGATTTTTCTTGAAGTGAAACAAAGTTATTCAAAACAAAGGTTCAGAAAGAGTTACTTACTTTCACTGATTATTCATAAACATCGTATGCACATTTTCACTTGTCTGAAATGAAAATCTTTCAAATACGTAGCGTCAGTGAATAAACAAAGACATCGCTCTTTCCACATTTTAGCAACACACAGCAACCGAAAAATTGTTATTCGGTCACCGTTGGGGAATCGAATCCCAGATCGCTCGATATCCAGCCGAACGCGTTAGCCTTACACCTTACATTTATGATGTCAGAAGCTGACACAAAAAATTAAAGACACATAGCGCCGTGGATTGCTGGCCACTGTGGTGTAGAGCGATCTGGGATCTGATTCCCCATCGGTGACGAATAACAATTTTTCGGTTGCTGTGTGTTGCTAAAACGTGGAAAGAGAGATGTCTTTGTTTATTCACTTGTCTATTTCGAAAATACGTGAGAAACTAATCACAATGGTAGTATTACTTCAAAAATAATTAACAAACGTTAGTAAGCAGAACACTTTAACTACAAACGCAAAATATATAACAGCAGAGCTTAACACGCGGCCTTCAAGTAAATCAAACTTCAGAGTAACGCATCTTCCACAATTATTATTTCATACCACTATACCCACACTTTTGGCTGCTGCTTCAACATTATATACACTATCTACCAACAAGTAATTGGGCACCTGAGATAGCAAAGGAAAAGGAAGTTTATTCACCTTCAATAGTTGGTGGAGCCTCCACGAGCGACGATTACGGCTGCGACCCTCTAGGGCATACTCTCAACCAGGCGTTGTACGACGGTTAGCGGTATTTTCTTCCACTCGGCTTGGAGAAGACAGGTCAGTTTTTTCACCGATTTCGGACGGTGGGGCACCCCTTAAGTCGACGCCTCAACTCGTCCCAGAGGTGCTCGATAGGGTTAAGGTCCGAGCTCTGGGCAGGCCAGTCCATTCGATTAACCCCATTGTTGCCATACCAAGACATGGTGGACTTCGCAACATGACAGGTCGCATTGTCATCTTGAAAGTAACATGGGTCCACCCCGTAAAACTGCCACAACGTAGGAAGCGCATGGTCATCCAAAACGGTGCAGTAGGTCTCGGCGTTGAGTCTACCAGGAATTGCGACCAAGGGTCCCGTGCCATACCAGGAGAAATTCCCCCATAACATAATTCCACCGCCGTCGAACTTCACAGTTGGCACAATACATTCCGGCAGGAAGCGTTCTCCAGGCAGACGCCAAACCCAGACCCTGCCATCCGAACGCTAGAGAGTGAACCTTGATTCTTCGCTGCAGAGAACCTGCTTCCACTGTTCAACGGTTCACTGTCGACGTTCTTTGCACCACGTTAGCCGGGGAGCGCTATTGGACTTGGTGATCAACGGCTTGTGGGCGGCAGCACGTCCATGATAACCAAGCAGATGGACTTCCTTACGAATGGTATTCATCGAAAGAACACTCCCGGATGTCTGTTGAAACTCCTCGCGGATGTGGCCCATCGATTTGGTGCGGTTCTTCCGAATTTCTCTGGCCAGCACCCGTCGGTCTCTAACTCCCAGTTTTGTGGGTCTGCCAGGTCGGGCCACATTATGACAGTCACCTCTCATCTTACACTTGCCAATCAGGTAGGCCACTGTCGATTTTGGGTATTTCATCTCGCTGGATATGTCACGTATGGATCGGTCACTTCTGTGATACCCGACGATTGCACCTTTCTCGAAATCAGAGAGCTCCGAACTGCCTGGCATCTTACATGCGACTGGTTGTGTTGTTGTTTCCCACACGATATTTAACGGCGGCGGCCGTGACGTGTGTGAGGACCGCAGATATCGTCAATTGCAGGGGTGTCCAATTACTTGTTGGTAGATAGTGTATCTTCTAGTTCATATCTGTCACATGCATACGTCATGCTCTCTGAACTTAGAAGTGTTGCTAACTTCATTCCGCGAGAGAGAAGACGTAACGTTAAGGTTGTAGACGCTAAATGAGAATGAACTCAAATTCACATAGATAAAGCAACTAAAAATGAAAGTTAATGTAGAGTATACGTCGAAGTAATATCAGTAGAGAATAATAATGTGTCTTTTAGTAAACAGCGTTCCGTGCGAATATTTGATGGAAACGTAGCTGTTAATTGCACCTGGGAATACTGTTAAGCTTAATAATGTATTTTTAGTCAAACATGGACAGCGCCAGGTCCCTTTGCTAATTACAATATAAATGTCGAAACTCATTTAGAGAAATCGAAATCACCATTTTCAATAGTTTGTATTTATCAGCCAGCAAGTTCTTGATTCCTTTGGATATCACATTTGGTCTTGAGAGACCAAACATTTCCGATATCTGTTTTCGAGTTTCTTCAATGTTTTAAACTACCTACATCAGAGGATATCACACGTGGGGCGAATGATAATGCACTCGGCAGCAGCAAAGTTGGAAGTATACACTGGATGATGAAGCAGCTTAAATGGCATTTCTTGTAGTTTTGATTTGAAACGAAACGTAGCGTGCGGCGTGGCGTTGTATTTGCTGCCGGAGTACGTTTGTTTAGCAAGTTTAGGTATCATTGTAACATGAGAGAGAGAGAGAGAGAGATCACGTGCTCTACTTCTACTGACCATTGGTCGTCAATGATGACACGTCCACTGGGAGCTAATTGGAAGGGAAAACTCTAGCAGGTGTACAACACAAATTTCGTTTTGAATCATCTCTTTGATACGAGAAGTGTAGGCTGGCGTATATAAAGCAACAGCGTTTATCTGTCCAGATTTCTGTAGCAGATACACTTATCTTTCCAGGACAATAATTCCGTTGATGAAAATTATCCAAATACGGGGAGACGATGTAAATAGACAAAATCATCGCTCTTTCCACGTTTTTCTTAAACCAACAGACAGCAGTTGAAAAATTGTTATTTGACACCACTGGGATCAAACCCCAGATCTCTTCATAACTAGCTGAGTGCGTTCGCTTTACGCTACGGTGCCAACAATCCACGGCACTATGTGTGTTTATCTGTCAGCATCTGACTTCACAAATCCGTAGGGATGGGCTCAGCAACTGACACGTCACCATACGCTACGGTGCCAACAATCCACGGCGCTATGTGTGTTCATCTGCCATCATCTGACTTCACAAATCCGTAGGGATGGGCTCAGCAACTAAGACGTCACCATACGCTATGGTGCCAAGAATCCACGGCGCTATGTGTGTTTATCTGCCATCATCTGACTTCACAAATCCGTAGGGATGGGTTCAGCAACTAAACGTTAAGACCCACCAGATGGAGACGTCTCAGTTGCTGGGCCATCTCTACTAATTTGTGAAGTCAGATGATGACAGATAAAGAGATATAGCGCTGCGGATTGTTGGCACAGTAGTCTAAAGTGAACGCACTCGGCTAGTCATCGAACGTTCTGGGGTTCGATCTCGGCGGTTTCGAAAAGAATTTTTCGGCTGCTGTGTGCTGGTTTAAGAAAAACGTGGAAAAAGCGATGATTTTGTCCATTGATGAAATTGAGATAGCGTGGATTCTCTAGGAGTTTCCTGTACGGCTCGTATCGTGATACACTCTAGGTTCAACTGAAAATATATTTAGAACTGAACTCGTTAATAATTTATCTTGAGACAGTTGAACATTTTAAATCCTTTATTCAAGATCTTTCGTTATCACGACACTACCTTCTAAAACATTAAGCTTAAATTAAAGAGCTATAAGTGCATTCATATGCACTTAGTTTAGTGCATATATATATATATATATAAATGGTGCAAGATAGCGCACCTTAATTCCATAGGGCTGGATGTTTGAGTCAGAATCAGGTTGATAATAAATGAGGTACACAGTCGAGACATATTATTGTGACCACCTCCTACTTTTGACGTCAACAGCGCGTAGCCAATGAAAGAAGGCACGTGTCGTGAGATGGCTTGGAGGGTACATAAGGTGTGCAGTAGGCATTTTGAAAACATATCACTCGTTGCTGTCATGGATAAAAATAGCGATTTATCAGATTTGCAAAAAGGGATGATTATCGGCTTTCGGGACAAGGGTGGCAGTATTTCTGAAACATCGCAGTTTGTGAACTGCACACGTGGTGCTGTGGTTAAAGTGTATTGTTATTGGAGAAATAGCACCATTCGGAATAAATGACGTGCAAACTGCAGAGCACTAAGTGCCATTACTGTGAGAGGTGAACGTCGGCTTCGAAGATGCGTGAGTGCCGATCGACACGCTACTCTGGAGCAACTCACTTGCTGAATGAACCACGGGGCTACCGGAAGGGTATCTAAAACGACAGTTCAGCGAAGCCTGCTGCGTATGGGGCTCCGATGCAGACGGATGGTCACTACACCTATGCTAGCGAAGGTGCATCGACAAAAAAGGCTTACATTTGCACGGCAGTATCGAAATTGGACTTCCGCTGATTGGCAAAGAATTACCTTCTCAGATGAGTCACGCTTTCTGCTTCATCGAACGGATGGACGTTGGCGAATAAGGCGAGAAACATCGGAGAATAAACACTCTTTAACCGTTGTTGGAATAACACAAGCTGGTGGGGGCAACCTTATGGTCTGGGGAATGTTTTCGTGGCATTTCCTGGTTCCACTCATACAAGTGGAAGGCACTATGGACAGAATTCGTTATGAATCCATCCTTGCAGACCACGTCCACTCATACATGCTGACTGTGTTCCCGGAGGCAGGTGGGATCTTCCAGAACGACAATGCAACGTGCCACACAGCTAGAAATATCCGAGAGTGGTTGGAAAAGCACGATGAAGACTTCAAAGTACTTCCCTGGCCCCCTAATTCCACAGACGTAAACCCAATTTAGCATCCGTGGGACCACCTCGCTCGTGTTGTTCGCTCTATGGATCCTCCTCCACACATCCTCCAGCAGCTGTCAGATGCACTGCAGTCAGCATGTCTCCATATGCCTGTGAAACCTTCCAGCACCTTACTGAGTCACCCCCAGCCAGTCTAGTTGCTGTCCGCGCTGCACACAGCTGTTACTCTGAATTTTAGCTGGTGGCCACAATAATGTGACTCGACCGTGTATATTGACAAAAGGAAAACGAAACTCATAGTGTTTGAGATACAATGTTCAAAACTGAAACATAACAAGAAGCAACTAAAATTTAAATAACAGTAAAAGGCAAGTAATCTGGAAGGTCAGAACTGTTGTGCACATCACAATATTATTCTCCTGGTGAGTTACACTGGCGGAAAGTGAAAAAGAACACCAAGAAGGAATTGGCGGATGATCATGAAATTTACATTTGTTAATGGGTTCGAGTTAACGTAGGTGGGATGTTAATTTCGGGACCAAACGGTGAGCGCTTACGCCACAGCACGGCATAATATGCAAATTATTGTCGGTGGTATTTAAGGAGTACGGCGAAATGAATGTAATCAGTCGTAGGCGTGCGGACACGTGCGAAGACCCTGAAGAAGCTGCAATGCCGGAACATGGAAGACGTGTACGATTTCAGCAGTTATCGGACTTTGAGCGAGGTCGTCTAGTCGGACTCCGCGAGGCCGGGCGGTCGTATCGTCGTATTGCGGAGTGAATTGGACGGGAGGTATCGGTGTTGGTACGATGGTGGCGTAGATGGTCCAAGGAACATTCCCACACGAGAAGACGCGGAACCGGGATTCACAGGCGGACTGATGAGCGGACGGATCGACGCATAAAAAGAGCGGCGTTGTCTAGCAGAACATCTACTGCGACACAAATCCGAGCTGCCGTTGCACCTGAGATGACTTTGCGAACAATCCACAACCTTGTACGTGCACGTGTGCGGCTGGCATGTGTACCTCTGACTCCAGCCCACCGTCAGGAACGGCTACAGTGGTGCCGCCAACGTCTGCACTGGAGAACGCAATGGCGATCTGTCGTGTTCAGCGATGAAAGTAGATTCTGCTTGGGAGCCTCCGATGGCCGTATGCGTGTTCGCAGATGCACAGGGAAGCGTCTCCACCCTTCTTGCATCCGCCAGCGACACACAGGGCCAACACCTGGTCTCCTGGTGTGGGGAGTGATCAGCTATCACTCCCGTACACGTACACAATAGGTACAATGTTTAAAACTGCGATTTGTAAGGTCGGACCATCGTGGTGTTTTCCAGCAAGATAACGCACGCCCACACACGGCACGTGCAACGCAACATGCACTTCAGGGTGTGAGACAACTTCCATGGCCTGCACGTTCACCGGATTTGTCCCCCATTGAGCACGTGTTGGATTTTATGGGACAACGAGTTATTCGGTCTCCACGGCCAGCCACGACCACATCCGATTTATGCGTCCAGGTTGAGGATGCTTGGAACTCAATACCCCAAACTTACATCCAACATCTGTACGACAGACTCCATGCCAAAATTGCACAGTGTGACGCAATTCATGGCGGTTCAACCTCGTACTAACCACGTTACATGGAAATGATTTTTTTCAGTTTAGCAGCAAATGCAGATGTATTTTGCCATCATGTATTCCTCTGTATTCCGTTATTATGCTGTATTCCTCTGTATTCCGTTATTATGCTGTATTCCTCTGTATTCCGTATTCCGTTATCCTCTGTATTCCGTATTCCGTTATTCTCTGTATTCCGTATTCCGTTATCTCTCTGTTTGCCATCATGTATTCCTCTGTATTCCGTTATCCTCTGTATTCCGTTATTATGCTGTATACATTTCGTTGGCATCAGACGTCTTCTTCTTGGTGTTCTTTTTTCACTTTCCGCCAGTGTATTCTTCATAATTATTATTTAGGAACGAAAATTTTCAAGCTGGCAGTCAACCTTAAAATCCAAAAAGCTAATGGACTAAAAAATTCTATGAAGGTTGTTTGGTTTCTATTAACAGTGGTTTCTTCTGTTCACCTAAAATAATATTAATCTTTCTTAGTAACAAATGCGTATTTCCTAAGAGAGCACTTTGGCTTGACGGCAACTGATTTTTTAGCTTAAGATTTATAAATTTCACAAAAGCAAACGGCGTGACTAACATAGTAAGAAGAATTATGAATAATTTAATTATGTAGCATTACAAAAGATGATGAAGAATTACGAATTATCAAATACCACAGCTAGTGTGGAGAATTATGAATTATCATTACATAGTATAAATAATATGAATTATGAAATTATGAAGAATTACAAAATATGATGACATTTACGATTTGAAGAATTATGAATTATCAAATAACATAGCTAGTATGAAGAATTATGAATTGCCATTGCATAGTATAAATAATATGAACTATGAATAATTACAAAATATGATGACATTTACGAGTTGAAGGATTATGAATTATCAAATAACATAGCTAGTATGAAGAATTATGAATTATCAAATAACATAGCTAGTGTGAAGAATTATGAATTATCAAATAACAGAGCTAGTGTGAAGAATTATGAATTATCAAATAACATAGCTAGTATGAAGAATTATGAATTATCAAATTACATAGCTAGTGTGAAGAATTATGAATTATCAAATAACATAGCTAGTGTGAAGAATTATGAATTATCAAATAACATAGCTAGTATGAAGAATTATGAATTATCAAATTACATAGCTAGTGTGAAGAATTATGAATTATCAAATAACATAGCTAGTGTGAAGAATTATGAATTATCAAATAACATAGCTAGTATAAAGAATTATGAATTATCAAATAACATAGCTAGTATGAAGAATTATGAATTATCAAATTACATAGCTAGTATGATGAATTATGAATTATCAAATAACAGAGCTAGTATGAAGAATTATGAATTATCAAATAACATAGCTAGTATGAAGAATTATGAATTATCAAATTACATAGCTAGTATGATGAATTATGAATTATCAAATAACAGAGCTAGTATGAAGAATTATGAATTATCAAATAACATAGCTAGTATGAAGAATTATGAATTATCAAATAACATAGCTAGTGTGAAGGATTATGAATTATCAAATAACAGAGCTAGTGTGAAGAATTATGAATTATCAAATAACATAGCTAGTATGAAGAATTATGAATTACCAAATTACATAGCTAGTGTGAAGAATTATGAATTATCAAATAACATAGCTAGTATGAAGAATTATGAATTATCAAATTACATAGCTAGTATGAAGAATTATGAATTATCAAATTACATAGCTAGTATGATGAATTATGAATTATCAAATAACAGAGCTAGTATGAAGAATTATGAATTATCAAATTACATAGCTAGTGTGAAGAATTATGAATTATCAAATAACAGAGCTAGTGTGAAGAATTATGAATTATCAAATAACATAGCTAGTGTGAAGAATTATGAATTATCAAATAACATAGCTAGTATGAAGAATTATGAATTATCAAATAACATAGCTAGTGTGAAGAATTATGAATTATCAAATAACATAGCTAGTGTGAAGAATTATGAATTATCAAATAACATAGCTAGTATGAAGAATTATGAATTATCAAATTACATAGCTAGTGTGAAGAATTATGAATTATCAAATAACATAGCTAGTGTGAAGAATTATGAATTATCAAATAACATAGCTAGTATAAAGAATTATGAATTATCAAATAACATAGCTAGTATGAAGAATTATGAATTATCAAATTACAGAGCTAGTATGATGAATTATGAATTATCAAATAACAGAGCTAGTATGAAGAATTATGAATTATCAAATAACATAGCTAGTATGAAGAATTATGAATTATCAAATTACATAGCTAGTGTGAAGAATTATGAATTATCAAATTACATAGCTAGTATGATGAATTATGAATTATCAAATAACAGAGCTAGTATGAAGAATTATGAATTATCAAATAACATAGCTATTATGAAGAATTATGAACTTTCAAATTACATAGCTAGTGTGAAGAATTATGAATTATCAAATAACAGAGCTAGTGTGAAGAATTATGAATTATCAAATAACATAGCTAGTATGAAGAATTATGAATTATCAAATTACATAGCTAGTGTGAAGAATTATGAATTATCAAATAACATAGCTAGTGTGAAGAATTATGAATTATCAAATAACATAGCTAGTATGAAGAATTATGAATTATCAAATTACATAGCTAGTGTGAAGAATTATGAATTATCAAATAACATAGCTAGTGTGAAGAATTATGAATTATCAAATAACATAGCTAGTATGAAGAATTATGAATTATCAAATTACATAGCTAGTGTGAAGAATTATGAATTATCAAATAACATAGCTAGTGTGAAGAATTATGAATTATCAAATAACATAGCTAGTATAAAGAATTATGAATTATCAAATAACATAGCTAGTATGAAGAATTATGAATTATCAAATTATATAGCTAGTATGATGAATTATGAATTATCAAATAACAGAGCTAGTATGAAGAATTATGAATTGCCATTGCATAGTATAAATAATATGAACTATGAATAATTACAAAATATGATGACATTTACGAGTTGAAGGATTATGAATTATCAAATAACATAGCTAGTATGAAGAATTATGAATTATCAAATAACATAGCTAGTATGAAGAATTATGAATTATCAAATAACATAGCTAGTATGAAGAATTATGAATTGCCATTGCATAGTATAAATAATATGAACTATGAATAATTACAAAATATGATGACATTTACGAGTTGAAGGATTATGAATTATCAAATAACATAGCTAGTATGAAGACTTATGAATTATCAAATAACATAGCTAGTATGAAGAATTATGAATTATCAAATAACATAGCTAGTGTGAAGAATTATGAATTATAAAATAACAGAGCTAGTATGAAGAATTATGAATTATCAAATAACATAGCTAGTATGAAGAATTATGAATTATCAAATTACATAGCTAGTGTGAAGAATTATGAATTATAAAATAACAGAGCTAGTATGAAGAATTATGAATTATCAAATAACATAGCTAGTATGAAGAATTATGAATTATCAAATTACATAGCTAGTGTGAAGAATTATGAATTATCAAATTACATAGCTAGTATGATGAATTATGAATTATCAAATAACAGAGCTATTATGAAGAATTATGAATTATCAAATAACATAGCTAGTATGAAGAATTATGAATTATCAAATTACATAGCTAGTGTGAAGAATTATGAATTATCAAATAACAGAGCTAGTGTGAAGAATTATGAATTATCAAATAACATAGCTAGTATGAAGAATTATGAATTACCAAATTACATAGCTAGTGTGAAGAATTATGAATTATCAAATAACATAGCTAGTGTGAAGAATTATGAATTATCAAATAACATAGCTAGTATGAAGAATTATGAATTATCAAATTACATAGCTAGTGTGAAGGATTATGAATTATCAAATAACATAGCTAGTGTGAAGAATTATGAATTATCAAATAACATAGCTAGTATAAAGAATTATGAATTATCAAATAACCTAGCTAGTATGAAGAATTATGAATTATCAAATTACATAGCTAGTATGATGAATTATGAATTATCAAATAACAGAGCTAGTATGAAGAATTATGAATTATCAAATAACATAGCTAGTATGAAGAATTATGAATTATCAAATAACATAGCTAGTATGAAGAATTATGAATTATCAAATTACATAGCTAGTGTGAAGAATTATGAATTATCAAATAACATAGCTAGTGTGAAGAATTATGAATTATCAAATAACATAGCTAGTATAAAGAATTATGAATTATCAAATAACATAGCTAGTATGAAGAATTATGAATTATCAAATTACATAGCTAGTATGATGAATTATGAATTATCAAATAACAGAGCTAGTATGAAGAATTATGAATTATCAAATAACATAGCTAGTATGAAGAATTATGAATTGCCATTGCATAGTATAAATAATATGAACTATGAATAATTACAAAATATGATGACATTTACGAGTTGAAGGATTATGAATTATCAAATAACATAGCTAGTATGAAGAATTATGAATTATCAAATAACATAGCTAGTGTGAAGAATTATGAATTCTCAAATAACATAGCTAGTGTGAAGAATTATGAATTATCAAATAACATAGCTAGTATGAAGAATTATGAATTATCAAATTACATAGCTAGTGTGAAGAATTATGAATTATCAAATAACATAGCTAGTGTGAAGAATTATGAATTATCAAATAACATAGCTAGTATAAAGAATTACGAATTATCAAATAACATAGCTAGTATGAAGAATTATGAATTATCAAATTACATAGCTAGTATGATGAATTATGAATTATCAAATAACAGAGCTAGTATGAAGAATTATGAATTATCAAATAACATAGCTAGTATGAAGAATTATGAATTATCAAATTACATAGCTAGTGTGAAGAATTATGAATTATCAAATAAAATAGCTAGTGTGAAGAATTATGAATTATCAAATAACAGAGCTAGTATGAAGAATTATGAATTATCAAATAACATAGCTAGTATGAAGAATTATGAATTGCCATTGCATAGTATAAATAATATGAACTATGAATAATTACAAAATATGATGACATTTACGAGTTGAAGGATTATGAATTATCAAATAACATAGCTAGTATGAAGAATTATGAATTATCAAATAACATAGCTAGTATGAAGAATTATGAATTATCAAATAACATAGCTAGTGTGAAGAATTATGAATTATAAAATAACAGAGCTAGTATGAAGAATTATGAATTATCAAATAACATAGCTAGTATGAAGAATTATGAATTATCAAATTACATAGCTAGTGTGAAGAATTATGAATTATCAAATTACATAGCTAGTATGATGAATTATGAATTATCAAATAACAGAGCTAGTATGAAGAATTATGAATTATCAAATAACATAGCTATTATGAAGAATTATGAACTTTCAAATTACATAGCTAGTGTGAAGAATTATGAATTATCAAATAACAGAGCTAGTGTGAAGAATTATGAATTATCAAATAACATAGCTAGTATGAAGAATTATGAATTATCAAATTACATAGCTAGTGTGAAGAATTATGAATTATCAAATAACATAGCTAGTGTGAAGAATTATGAATTATCAAATAACATAGCTAGTATGAAGAATTATGAATTATCAAATTACATAGCTAGTGTGAAGAATTATGAATTATCAAATAACATAGCTAGTGTGAAGAATTATGAATTATCAAATAACATAGCTAGTATGAAGAATTATGAATTATCAAATTACATAGCTAGTGTGAAGAATTATGAATTATCAAATAACATAGCTAGTGTGAAGAATTATGAATTATCAAATAACATAGCTAGTATAAAGAATTATGAATTATCAAATAACATAGCTAGTATGAAGAATTATGAATTATCAAATTATATAGCTAGTATGATGAATTATGAATTATCAAATAACAGAGCTAGTATGAAGAATTATGAATTATCAAATAACATAGCTAGTATGAAGAATTATGAATTGCCATTGCATAGTATAAATAATATGAACTATGAATAATTACAAAATATGATGACATTTACGAGTTGAAGGATTATGAATTATCAAATAACATAGCTAGTATGAAGAATTATGAATTATCAAATAACATAGCTAGTATGAAGAATTATGAATTATCAAATAACATAGCTAGTGTGAAGAATTATGAATTATAAAATAACAGAGCTAGTATGAAGAATTATGAATTATCAAATAACATAGCTAGTATGAAGAATTATGAATTATCAAATTACATAGCTAGTGTGAAGAATTATGAATTATCAAATTACATAGCTAGTATGATGAATTATGAATTATCAAATAACAGAGCTAGTATAAAGAATTATGAATTATCAAATAACATAGCTAGTATGAAGAATTATGAATTATCAAATTACATAGCTAGTGTGAAGAATTATGAATTATCAAATAACAGAGCTAGTGTGAAGAATTATGAATTATCAAATAACATAGCTAGTATGAAGAATTATGAATTATCAAATTACATAGCTAGTGTGAAGAATTATGAATTATCAAATAACATAGCTAGTGTGAAGAATTATGAATTATCAAATAACATAGCTAGTATGAAGAATTATGAATTATCAAATTACATAGCTAGTGTGAAGAATTATGAATTATCAAATAACATAGCTAGTGTGAAGAATTATGAATTATCAAATAACATAGCTAGTATGAAGAATTATGAATTATCAAATTACATAGCTAGTGTGAAGAATTATGAATTATCAAATAACATAGCTAGTGTGAAGAATTATGAATTATCAAATAACATAGCTAGTATAAAGAATTATGAATTATCAAATAACATAGCTAGTATGAAGAATTATGAATTATCAAATTACATAGCTAGTATGATGAATTATGAATTATCAAATAACAGAGCTAGTATGAAGAATTATGAATTATCAAATAACATAGCTAGTATGAAGAATTATGAATTATCAAATAACATAGCTAGTATGAAGAATTATGAATTATCAAATTACATAGCTAGTGTGAAGAATTATGAATTATCAAATAACATAGCTAGTGTGAAGAATTATGAATTATCAAATAACATAGCTAGTATGAAGAATTATGAATTATCAAATTACATAGCTAGTATGATGAATTATGAATTATCAAATAACAGAGCTAGTATGAAGAATTATGAATTATCAAATAACATAGCTAGTATGAAGAATTATGAATTGCCATTGCATAGTATAAATAATATGAACTATGAATAATTACAAAATATGATGACATTTACGAGTTGAAGGATTATGAATTATCAAATAACATAGCTAGTATGAAGAATTATGAATTATCAAATAACATAGCTAGTGTGAAGAATTATGAATTATCAAATAACAGAGCTAGTATGAAGAATTATGAATTATCAAATAACATAGCTAGTATGAAGAATTATGAATTATCAAATTACATAGCTAGTGTGAAGCGTTATGAATTATCAAATAACATAGCTAGTGTGAAGAATTATGAATTATCAAATAACATAGCTAGTATGAAGAATTATGAATTATCAAATTACATAGCTAGTGTGAAGAATTATGAATTATCAAATAACATAGCTAGTGTGAAGAATTATGAATTATCAAATAACATAGCTAGTATGAAGAATTATGAATTATCAAATAACATAGCTAGTATGAAGAATTATGAATTATCAAATTACATAGCTAGTATGATGAATTATGAATTATCAAATAACAGAGCTAGTATGAAGAATTATGAATTATCAAATAACATAGCTAGTATGAAGAATTATGAATTATCAAATAACATAGCTAATATGAAGAATTATGAATTATCAAATAACATAGCTAGTGTGAAGAATTATGAATTATCAAATAACACAGCTAGTGTGAAGAATTATGAATTATCATTACATAGTATAAATAATATGAATTATGAAATTATGAAGAATTTCAAAAGATTATGACATTTACGAGTATGAAGAATTTGAATTATCGAATTATGAAGAATTACAAAAGATGATAACATTAACTTGAGAAATTATGATCTGACAGTGCTCATAGTATTTATGATTAAGCTGAAAAGTAAAAAAACTTAAGATAGTATAATACTGCTGGGTTTAGTTAAAAAACTATAGTTACGGCACAATAAAGAAAGACAAATATCTGACACGATGCAATTCCCTAAAACCTTATCTATCAAAGGTTCTTTTTTACATTGAATACCATTGTGACTCGACTGGCAGCCAAATATTGCGAAAAGTTCAAAACAAGTGGTCACAGGCATTCATATGTGACATTTAAAACAGGAACGTTACAAGAAGCAACAAAAATTTAAGTAAGAGAAAAAGACAACTAATCTGGAGAATTAGAATGCCTTATAGCTTAGAAAGGCGATATAATTTCCATGCTACGGTTGGATTTAATACTTCGGCTGCCCCATGAACCTTTCGAATGTCGAAATATTCTTGTTTGTGAGAAATATAGGAGAAGTCGACAAAGGTGCTTTGCGAAAGATCAGCTTCAATAGAATGGCATAAAAATTTGAGATCCACGATATTCAATGTATCTCTCGTTTCTTACGTTCGTGGTTCGTGTGACCGCATATAAGCTTACTGAGACAAACTACAGAAAGACATAGCAACCGAAACATTGCTATCCGGTCACCGCTGGAGATCCGAATCGCAGATCTCTCAAAATCTAGCCGAGTGCGTTAGCCTTACATACGGTGGCCAACAATCAACGGCGCTATATGTGTTTTTCTGTCAGCTTCTGACATCATAAATCCGTATGATGGGCTCAGCTGCTGAGACGTCTCCATCTGGTGGGCATTATTCACTCACGCCACGTATTTGGAGGATTTTCACTACAAAAGCACCAGTGGATTTTTATCCTTCAACTTCAGTTATTTCTCAAGACACTTTAAAATAAGTGGTTTTCAATTTTTGACTGTAGTAAAGCAAATCCCGAGTAAAAAAATCGATGCAATGAAAATGGGTAACAGTACTGGTGTCCCAAAATGGGTAGCGTCATGGTGTCCCTTGAAGTAACAAAACAATAGTTAACTTTATTGTTACTCGACAATATATTTCATTACATTATCGTCGAACATTATTTCATCACTTTTTTTTCATAAAAGTAACAATATCGCATTGCAATCTATTTTTAAATAGAACCAGATGCCAAATGTGATAAAGCCATTACAAACCTGCATTTTGATGCTATGTATATTTCTCGACATTAGTAAAGTAGGCTTTGTTGCGAAATTTGGCTTCCCCTTCATCCCCCAAGGGCGGGATACCTGATATTGATGAGAGCTTAAAAATGATGTACCACACGACGGGGTGTAACCTGTAGCAATCCTAGACCAAATGTTACCAATCCCTCATATTAACACAATTGTCTTGATGTCAGATTTCAGCATGCGCAGATGGACTTTCGTAGCTACATCTCCTTTCATTGGTGTCAAGATAGTAGTAGCTAACGTTCGTCTAAAAACGAAATACAACAGTAGTAATAATAATAATAATAATAAACATTGTTTTTGAAAACTAAAAAGTTGAAATACTTACGATTGCTGCTGTCATAGTTTAGTAATGCTTACTTTTATGATTCACATATCTTTTATTAGTTTTACGACAGTACCATTCATTAGTCCACCTACTTAAATACCAAATCAATGTCAGGAATTAGTAAACCATATTTTTTGTTGTTATGATATAATTCAATTTAGTATGTACCGGTTTGTGGCTCTGTGTGATCGTGAGTGACGCGAATAAATACAATATATTGTATGTAAATAAATGTATACTCTCGAATCACTCGTTTTATTTCACACCCAGAAAGATCTTGGACTGCGAAAGATGCATAAATTATCTACAAAGAGTACGAGAGTAATCTCTCAATTTTTTTACATATTCTACAACGATGTTAAAATTGGGCTAAATGCAATACTTATTGCACTACTTTCAAAACGTTTTCATCCACGACGCTGCTAATACGCATAGATGAAAAAAATTTACTTACGTAGGAGGTTTGTAAAACGATCTGGGGATCATACTGTTGCAAATTCTTCTCGGCTATCTAATCATGCACAAAATTTATAATTTTGTAAAACGATTTGGAGATCATGCTGTTGCAAATTCTTCTCGGCTGTCTAATCATGGACACAATTTATAATTTTGTAAAACGATCTGGGAATCATGCTGTTGCAAATTATTCTCGGCTATCTAATCATTGACACAATTTATAATTTTGTAAAACGATCTGGGGATCATACTGTTGAAAATTTTTCTCGTCTATCTTATCATGGACAAAATTTATAATTTTGTAAAACGATCTGGAGATCATACTGTTGCAAATTCTTCTTGGCTATCTAATCATGAAAAAAATTTATAATTTTGTAAAACGATCTGGGGATCATACTGTTGCAAATTCTTCTCGGCTGTCTTATTATGGACGAAATTTATGATTTTGTCAGATGTAGACTTTCTGTGATTTTTGCAGCTCTCTAATAAAGATACAACTCTTTCTTTAAAAACGTTTGCCTTACTGAGTGTTCAAAATTTCACTTTTATGCTTAGAAAGACAGAAAAGAAAGAGGAAGAAAATTTTTTCCATATATCAATCTTCCTAAAAGTAGTTAAAAATTGAATTATATGCCATGTGATTTAAAAATTTTCATAAACGCCAAACTGATAAATTATTTAGTGGTATTAAACACTTGCGGTAAAATTGAAAATGGTGTTAGGTGCAAAACCGAAAGCATTTAGTGCAACACACGGGCTAAATAGAACAATTGGTATGACGATTATTTCCGTGCATCTGAGTCATTTCATTTATTCTGAGGACGTAGAAATACATGATCCTGCTGAAATGTAACTAGCTCAGTTAGGGACTGCAGTATAAATAACTCAGACGTTTGCCGTTCGGAAAATATGTTATCTGAACGGATTCACCAATGATCGTTACCATGAATCTTTTGTAACGTTACTTGAGCCGCTGGCGAAATGTTTCGCTATCTTTGTTGAAGTAGAATCCAGACGAATGATAATAGCATAGCGCATTCATTGGGAACATGATATGGAATAAAAACGATGACATGCAGGTTTTCCTTTCGTAGGCTTGTATTCTTTAATTGTGAAGGAATGTGCCACACATCCAATGAATGTTGGTCGTCTGATGCCAGAGGAATTGCACGAAAGCGGCGCTGAAAAAGTTGATGGAAAAGAGCGCACACACACACACCCTCACACACGGCCGGTATATCTGGTGTCCCTCTTAAAGGACATATCGCCAAAAGCTGAAGCAAATTAAATGTTAACAGATTCTAATTGAGTTTCCACACTTCACAAAATTATTATATTTGTTTCTGTTACTAAAACGAAACTTTACTTTCTGTTTCCAACAAGAATTGGAACAAAAGAAGAATAGCAAATTAAGGTAAATAGAAGAATATTCGATCTCACGGCAGCATGATAAACGAAAACTCATCGGAAACAAGATACCGCTATGAATAATGTCAATAACTTTTGGAGTTTTTAGTGTTCTATTGGATGATCCATCCTCATGGAGAGACATCATTGAAGCTTTGAAAACGTTTTCAGACAATGTGATGCAGTTTTGTTGACATGCAACTTTTCCGACATTAGTTAAGTAAATCCCAAATAAAAAATTTCGATGTAACGAAAATGTGTAACTGTTCGCCCTTGTCAAAACCATTGTTGAAATCTGATCGTGCAGCATGCTGTCCCATGAAGTGACGCAACAATAGTTAATTTCATTGTTAATCAAAAATATATTGTACTGAACTATTATCGAATATTATTTCATCATGTTTTACATAAACGTAACAATATCTCGTCGCAATCAATGTAAATTACGAGAACCTGATGCTACATGTGATAAAAGCCATTTCAAAAATGCAACTATGCATGTTTCCCCGACAGTATTAAAGTGTGCTTCGTAGCGAAATTTATCTACCTCTGTATTCCCTCCCACCAAGGGGTTCCTCTCCATTCCCTCCCATTAAGGAGGAAGGAGTAGGGAGGAGCTCAAAATGATGTATATTGACCAGAGTTTCAAAATGATGTATAACACGATGGGGTGTTAGCTATTAATACCCTATTTGAATCACTTATCAGGCATGTCGACTAAATTACGCGAAAATGCCAGATACCAAGTATTCCTAAAATACTAAGCTCTTTCCTGGTAGTGATTATTTTCCAGGCTTGGAGATTTTTGCATTTTGAAAAGTTAGTTTTTTAACATGATATAATTTTAATTAACTTTAGGGAATGTATTTACGTTATTTTAATGCACAGCAATGTTGAAGTTAGAGTAACTCTCAATGAAGTACAAAAAATGCGATAATATTTCTAAACAAGGACTACGTTTCAGCGTGTTCTGCCATGACACACGTTGGGAAATTGCGACGTTTTTTGAGCCTCACCCACCAGAGAAAAAACTCTCACTCGGAAAAGACTTATGTTGCATCATTTATGAACACCTGTCACGATAATGAACAAATCTTCTGAATATTAACATCTAGTATATCCGATTCCAATATATTTTCTAAAATACATCTTTTACTTTAAGAAGGTAAACTAAAATCAAGGAAGATACAATCTCACTATAAAAGAGATGGACGAATCTTCATTTATTTTAGTTGTTATCGTATTTAAGCCATTCAGGATGCACACGTAAGCATTAAGATGCCAGTTTATTAGGCAGGGATGCCCACGCTATATACACTGAAGTGCCAGAAAAAAATTACAGACGAGCTTATGTAAAATACATAGCAACGTCACCTATGCGCGTGCTCGGTTGCGTCCGCCGGTGCGTGTGCAAAGCGATAGACATCCTTGCCAGCTATCAGGGCTATTTTCGGCATGAGAATGACAAGTAATAACGATTTAAGCGATTTTCAACGCGGTGTCACAGTTGGCGCTCGGGAGATGGGCTATAGTACTTCGGAGGTAGAAACGAAGTTCAGATTTTCACGGATGACCATTGCAAGGGTGTACCGTGACTATAAGAATTCTGGCAAAACCTCCAACCTACGATACCAGTGTGGCCGTAAAAAGACATTGGGTGAACGTGACCATCGTCAGCTGTCAAAAATCGTTTCACACGATAGGCGTGCAACACTCTCGCAGGTATAATCGGAATTCAATGCTCGAGCCTCAACAAGCAACAGCGTCTGTACTGTGCAGCGTACCCTGCACGATATGGGCTTTCGGAGCCGACTCCCAACTCGAGTCCCCTTGATGGGTGCACGACACAGAGCTATGCGCCTCGCTTGTGCATGGCAACACCGCCACTGGACACTTGATGACTGGAAACAAGTAACCTGCTCTGACGAGTCGCGTTTCCAACTGTATCGGGCAGATGGAAGGATTCGTGTTTGGTGCCAACCCCATGAAGACATGGATCCCGCCTGTCGACAGGTAACTATATCGGCTGGTGGGGAGGGGCGGTCTGTAATGGTATGAGGTCTGTTTAGCTGAACTTCACTGGGACCCCTGGTACGTCTACAAACGTCTGTGACCGGCCAATGATATGTGCGCATCCATTCTGACGAGGTACACCCGTTCATGTCCTGCATTCATGCTGATGGGTTGGGCCTGTTCCAACAGGACAATGCTCCTCCTCACAAGTGTCGGGATGCCACATTATGGTTAGAGGAGCATTTATCTGAGTTTGGGGTGTTGCCATTCCTAACCAAGTCCCCAGATCTGAACGTGATAGAACACATTTGGGATGCCACGCAACGCTCTATCGAACACAGGAATCTGAGACCTCGGATTACACCCGAATTGTGGAACGCTCTACAGGAAGTATGGTGTGCATTGCCAACAGCATATTTCCGGAAGCTAGTGGAGTCCATGCCCCTTCGTATCTCTGCAGTCCTACGCCCTCGCGATGGACCTACCAAGTATTAGACTGGTGTACCAGTTTTTCTGGCACTTCAGTGTACATAGCTCACTGCAACACGTAGACAGCACATGGACGTGGTGTGTGATATAAATCAGGTAACCCAGATCGTCAAGCATCAATTGAAGTAAAATTAATTGTAGGAATGGAAAAACGACTGACCTGAACGACTTTGAACGTTGTATTATAGTTGGCGCCAGGGTGCTGGTTCGAACATTTCGCAGACGGCAATCTTCGTGAGCTTTTAATGTACAAACTCGGCAGGGGGTTACCGTGAATGATGCTAAACCCCCAAGAAACCTTCAGCAATATGTGCAGTCCTGTGAACGAAACTGGCTGATGGTTCAGAAGTTGCAAAGCAGATTGGCGAAAATCGTTTAAGTGAAAAGAATAGCCCCGATCCGGTAAATCGACGCAGCAGAATTCAACATGGGTGTGCTGAGAATCATTTCTGAATGTACCACGAAAGGAAACATGTGCTGCAACAGCCGACGGTAATGTAGCTAGTTCATTTTACCTCTATCCACCAGTTGCTTTCATGCAGAGGACCTGAAATAGCTGCTAGTTCATTGCATATAATACCATTCACAATAAACATTTGTTACGGTTGTATTTAAAAAGCCCAACAGGAAGGCTGTTTGGAAGGTATACGAAACGATACGACTAGCATGGACTATCGTGTCCCTTTGTAGGGTAATTGTTTTTTGTGTAGTAATATTCTGTTATCTTGACAATTGCTTATCTTCAACTAATATCTTAACATAAACTTCACCGTAAGTCACTCATCCGACGAAGGCCTAAACCTGCACCAGTACATTTGTTTCAATGTAAAGTTTATTGAATTGCTTAGCCTAATTTCCAATAAGTGTTCGAATCGTGGTCCTGCCGGCCATCTAGTCTGCGGTTTTTCCGTGGTTTTCCGTAGACCTCATGTGTTTGGGGACGCAAATGCGTATAGTTCCCTGTGAAGTCTGCCCCTGGCGCAGTGTGTTCCTTCACCGTACGCAACAGGGGAATGGCAAGTCGGCAACATTAATTTGGCAGTAATCATCAAGGGCGCATTGTCGTCTTGGTGGAACACATGGGCCGACGAGATAGAGAGAAAATCCCCGATAGCTTCGTTTAGTTGCTCTGAAATCCTTAATTGCACAAGAAAAGCTAATTATGCATGTAATTTCAGTCAGGTGAATTTAAAAAGACTCACTTACTACACATAACGACAATGAATTATAACTTTTATTTGGTAACTGGTTGGGCATTCTTTAGCCCAAATTATAGCACGTATGCAGTTCAGCATAGATTCCACAAAGTCTTGGAGCATATGCTTTCATCATACAGTTCGTTAATTGGATACATGAGCAGAAGGGGGTTTCTGCTGACGGATCTATTTTTTTAATATGTTACATACATTCTCAATGGGGGTTCAGATCCAGGTTTTGTCGTGGCCAATTAGGATGGTGGAAGTAGCTGCAGTGATATCTGAACCATTGCTGAACACATCTTGCGCGATGGCAGTAGCATTGTACTCAATGAAACAGCCGTCATCTGCTGGATGAAAAATTAATATTGCAAGATCGACTATATCGGCAATAATGTTCCGATAATCATTGGAGGTGACTTGATCTTCCAGCAGTATCAGGGAAAACGTTCCTTACCAACAGAACGTTCAACAAACACTCCATGATACCACTTCCAAAACATCGAGTACTTTTTCAAGGCAAGCTGTGTTCATTGCTTCATGAGTCTTCTACCAAACTCTGTGCTGACCTCTGATACAGAATAAGGTGCACCGCAATTAGCGGATCACATGGCTTTTTTCCAGTCTTCCAGGATCGAGCCACGCTGTTCCTTATACCCTTCTTTCGAGTTCTCAACAGAAATCAGTGCTTCCCATAAGAAATGCCACTACCAATACCGAACTTCTTCAATCAATTCCCTGCGCGCGGTTCGCTGAAATATGAGTCGAACACTGCCTTCATTGAATGTTTTTTTCAATTTATGCATACAGGAAATATCTTTTGTACACAAAAACCGTCTCAGACGATTGCGATCTCGTTCCTGACATATTGTCGTCGTTACACAGTTACGTCACATTGATAAGCAATGTGCGTTATTCTTCCACTGACAGAAAAACCGGGATGTTTTTGAGAAATTCCCATCAATTCCTTCAACACTTCTTTCTACTTCTGTACATTCAAGCTAGTCACTTTGTATTGATCTGACTCACTGTCATTTTTGTCAAACTGCAAAAGCTTTTCTGCAAATTAATGTGCCGTTAAGTGAGAAATCGTTTAACCAAGAAGTAACTAATTTTGCATAATAAAACATAAACTCAAAAGGAAGATTATTTAAAGGTACACTTCACAAGTTGGAAAACAAGTTCTGCACCAATGTGAATATAGTATGTCTAAAATTCCTGTATAAATAGCGTGTTGTCACTTGCCCTAAGATTACTTGATTTTTATATAAGAAATGAATTCTTATTATGTAAAAAACATGTCTAACGGTGCATTTTACCAAAGCGAAAGTAAGCTAACTTCACGGGAACCTAAAAGGGGATGTCGACCATGCATCTCCGCGAGGAATGGCTCAAAATTACCTGCAGGTTCAATGCGAAATATAGAGGAATGTATAGCTTTGGTGCTACGACCTTTTTGTTCATACTTGGGCCACATTTCTTATTTAATTACGTAAAAAAGTAAGAAGTAATCAATTAGGATTAACTTTCTAATTCAATTAAGTAAATGAGTGGAACTGATCAATCAAGAAATGACAGTTATATAGCCAGACCTTACAACAACAATTTAAGTATTTTCGATATCAATGGGAAAGGAGTCCCTGAAGAAATAATGCTCGGAAAGTAAAGGAAGACATATACAAATGTCATTGTCAGCACAAAAGTGCAGTATTTCCATTGCTTCTTTTCAGAAAACTTGAAAATTTCCTAGAAAAATGCTCGTTCGTTTCCCTCTCCAGGACAATGCAATTTTCAAGTTTTCGGAAGTGATGGTTACCTGAATAACAAAGAAAATGTAGTACCTATCTGCAGATAGCGATATTAATAATTTAATATCCATTCTTAGAGGCAACTTACAAATTACCACATTCGGGTCCTACGAAAATACCCTTCTTTTACTCTTCTAAAATACCCTTCTTTCCCTCGGATTGCTTCAAATTACGCTTTTCGAATCGGAGTTCGTCGTATTTTAACGGCAAGATTCAGGAGTAGCAGGTATCAAACTACTTAAAAACTGAAATCGCCTATTCAGCCTTAGCATAGCAACTCTATTGTACAGCAAACAGCAAAAATACATAAAAGTCACCTTAGGTTGCTTGGTTTTTGGGGTTTCTGGGTAACTGAATGGGAATGACAAAGCGTAAAATCATTATCAGTGTAAGGAAAATCACTACCAAGTCATTGAGAAACGACTGGCTCCTCTGATATTGAGCTGACAGTGGCGTAAGCACCGTTACTCTTTACAGTAGAACACGGCAAGCTTGATCAGAAGGAAGAATAATAGAAAACTGAATATAAATGATCTCAAAAAAAAAACTCTATTGAAAAGGTAGCGAGAAGAAGTAAAAGGAAAGAATAAGTGCGTGAGTCTATAGTAGCTTAAAAAAAGGGTGCATTAATCTTATTTTCGGTGTTGAGAAAAAGTTCCGTAAATTGGTCCTTTGCGTGACGTTAAGAGCTATGAAAGAGAGCTGCTCAACGAATAGAGGAATTCATTTGCTTTCGAAAGAAAGTGTTCCACCTTTATCTGTTTATGAAGAGAGAGAGAGTGAGAGAGAGAAACTAGCGTAATTAGAAGAAACAAATAACTTTCTAAAACACAACTTTTACTCAATGAACACTCACATGAGAAAGGAAGAAAGGTAGAAAGAGAGATAGGAAGTTAAAGGACAGCGGATCCAGAAATGGAAGCCATTTTCTCTCTCAATAAAATGAGTAATTTCGTATCTCACTCGGAACACCAGTTGAATGGAGCATTTTATTTCTCTGGAAATATTCCACATGGAAGCCCTTTAAGTAACACACAGGAAAAGAAAGGTACATAATGAAAGATTCAGTTTGCATTTCTCACTAAATGATCCTCACAGTGTCGTCATGCGGAAAGAGTAGGATAGACAAAAAAACAAAGGGATGAAGAGGATGAAAGAGTATGAGAAAGAGATAAAGAGGAAAAGAGAGGCAAATGAGAGTCAGAAATGGAAAGAGAAATGCACAGAAATATCCTACATCAAATTGAAGTAAGAAAATGGTCTGTGGTCCGCTCAATGATTGCATAATGTGGCGCAGAGATCGAGGCCAGCTGTTGAATCAAACTTAGGATTCCCTTCTAATCGAAAGTGCAGTCCATATGAAAAGAGGTCACTTTAAATAATCAAGTAAAAAACGCGTAGCTAAATAAAGCGTAAAGTTCATTTTATACTTTACAGAACTGTTTCGTATGTTCTTTTTATGATACATAAGGAAAAAGAGACAGAATGCAATAACAAAAGCTGAAACAGTCCTTTTTTTAAATATTATTATCCGCACTGTGTATGTTCACGCAACAAAAAATGTTTCCAAAAAAATGTTTCGCGCATATGTTTTGATTAGATAGAGAGACAGTTGACCAGAAACAGGGGAAAAAGTAAAGTAATTAAAGAGGAAATTATTTTCTTTATCAAGAAAATACTCCTAGCAAATTATTTTTACGTCAGACGTAACGAGAAAAACAAGAAACAGCGAAAGTGAAGCAGACAGCGAGAGAGCAAGAAGTGGGGAGGATATGTCCGAGAGAGAGAGAGTATCGTAATTAATGATGGAATTAACATTCTTTCAGGAAAATGTGCATCACTCAAGAACTGTCTACGTGACACAGATAGAAGAATGAATAGGTAATATAATGTTATTGGAAGGTGGAGTTCACCATCTGTCGCAGGAAAAATCACCACATAAGCATTGTTTCTGTCTTCTGCATACATCCTTACACAGGCACAGTTTAGCGTAATTATTGATGAATTTAACTTTCTGAATAAAGCAAACGCCAGAAATAAAGATTATTAAGTTACCAGAGATCAGGAAGAAGAAAAAAGGAAGGGTTAATGCTACTGGAAGGCGAAATTAACTTGTTTTATCAGGACACTGAAACGTGTAGTATCTTTTTTGGAGAAAAGTAGAAACACTTAGAGAGACAAAAACAAAGGGATGGTGAGAAAAATACAGAGAGGGAGAAAAATAATTCTAGTTAAGATGAAAGATTCACTTCCTCCCGAAAGAAATGCTTGGTAAAGTAACTACCCAGACCATTTTGTGTGACATAGAGAAAAAGGGAGAGAAAAAGAGAAAAAGTGGTGTACTTAAAGGGAGAATTTATTTTTTTCGTCGCAAAAATGCCCGTTACAAATGGTCAGCACAGCACGTAGAAACAGAGCGTTCGAACGAATAACAAAAAAATAATAATGTTGAGTACCTACGAAGGGTTTTCATCTCTCTTGCTATATTAGATAATTCTCCATGAGTAAAAGTTACTACGCTCCTAATTAATGGCCAGTTTTACACTATCAGTCCATCTTTTGCTACGCCTTTCCTTTGGTCTGCGACCAGATAACTTTGGATCTCACAGCTTCCACAGCAGTCTCTCCTCCACAGCAGGACACGCAAGCTCAAACCGTGTAAGTATACTTTTCTTAAGTTTGTCTTCTACAGAAGAAGTGTCAAAATCAGATCTGATATCTGCTCTACTAATCGTCTAAAGCTACTGAAATCATCTTTTTGTTTTTTCATTGTATTTCGCTGAAATATTATTACTAGTAACTAACTAAGGAGACAACAGGGTCATGTTATCCGTGAAAATGGTGTATATAAAAATATTTAATCATGCCAAGATTTTCCCTTCCAATGAGAGGCTCGTTGTTCTAGAGTAAATTCCCTTCCAAGGCGAACTTACTCTAGAACAACGATCCGTTTGGAGGTCTAGTGTAATATAATAAATACACAGTTGACGTGGACCAGGAACATAAAATAGAAGTCATCGCTCTTTGCACGTTTATAAGTGAGTCACAGAAAAATTCTCATCGGCCGCCACCGGGTATCGAACACAGGGCCTTCCAGTTACGTGTTGGATATTCTTCCACTGCACCCAATTCTCGAGACCCACAAAAGACAAACTGCCAAACCACATGACAGATTGCTTCTTCGGAGCCCCGCACAATGCTGGGGATTAACCAAAGATGAACAGCAGCAACTGAACAAATAACTAGAAAGCTGCCGATGAGAATGTTTCCGTGACTCACTTATAAACGTGGAAAGAGCGATGACTTCTATTTGATGTTCTAGTGTAAGTTCGTTCTATTGTAAGTTCGCCTTCATAAAGCCTCCCGTTGGAAAGTGAAAGCTTGGCATGATTAAATATTTTGATATAAACCATTCTCACAGATTAAATAACCTTGTTGTCTCCTTGGTTATTATTGGTATACTGATTATCTTTTGAAAGTTTCCTAAATATCCCTATTTATTATTACTAGTCGCATACCGGACGCATATAACCGCGTAATAAGTCCCTTACTTCGCCTTCAGCTTCCACTGTTGTTGAAAAGCTAGGTATACATCCCGCTTTGTATACAGCCAGCTTTTTTCCCCAAACTCCTCTTTAATGAAAGTGGGATTTTACACCTAATGT
Source organism: Macrothele yani (assembly GCA_039090855.1). Lineage (NCBI taxonomy): Eukaryota > Metazoa > Arthropoda > Arachnida > Araneae > Macrothelidae > Macrothele > Macrothele yani. The sequence continues at coordinate 8,656,688 of CM077004.1, forward strand.
AAATCTTTGCCGATATCGTGAATTCCAGTGAATAAATTTCCATCAAGCTTACTGGCCTCGACAATTGCTCGAGTCGAATAATTAAAGTACTTTCCCTGTTCCAGCACAGACACGACTGATACATGTAAATTACACGACTGATACATTTAAATTACACGACTGATACATGTAAATTACGCGACTGATACATGTAAATTACGCGACTGATACATGTAAATTACGCGACTGATACATGCAAATGTTTGATCTAAAGCCATAGGCTTAGATGTCTCAAAATTTAGCCTCTTCCCAAAATCTTCACAAATGCTACTGAGCTTATTTAGATAAAATTGTAGGACACCGACGCACTTTTTGCATAGCACTAGGTTATAAGAATATATAAAACTGTTGATACTAGCTGCGTATCTGAATAAGCGTTACAAAGCTACTTTATATGAGAAAAAATAAATATCCATATAAAATATAAACTGAAAAGACGACAACCTTCGTTAGTGACGTATCATGGAGATAACCGCGAACCGCTTTCGAACATTTGTGTCGAGCCTGCTTGCTTCAAGAGTAGAAGTTTTTGACTGATTTCAGCAAACGCCTGCCGATTCGGTGGCGCATAGGCCTAAGCGCTGGCTATTCAGCATTCGTCCGAGTAATACCTGGTTCGAGTCCCGTAAAACGCATGGGTTGTGCGTTTTTTTTCACAACACTAGCTCTCTCTGGATTCAGTGTCAGTAAATTAAGACGGCCGACTGTGTATAGTCCATTGATTTGCTCACGGTGCTCGTTAAACTCCCTCCTCTATCAAAAAATGCAAGAACTTGCCTTTTACATCATTACATTTTAAAGTTATGATTCAATGTGATTTCAAAATCTAAAAATCCCATGTGATTTCTAAATCCAAAAATCAAGTGTGATTCTGAATTTAAAGATGTGCAAGTTGTCATTTTCCAAAAGCTCTCTTTTTTAGGGCTGTATGACCAAAAATAGCCAATGCGCACGAAATTCCAAAAAACAAACAAGTCAACACAGTAATAACTGTTATAACTGTTGAAGATACAACTGTTGAAGACATCGAAAGTAAAAAAATAATGTGAAGATTAAAATGGAATTCGTTTGTTGTATTTTCTGAGGAAAATATTCTACACAACGTTTCGTGCCATAGGAACGCGCTGTTATGAATTGTGCGACATCGAATGGAATATTCTACAGTGAATCACAAATAAGCCCAGTTTCATGTAAAATTTATTTAACTACGTTAAAATGCATCCACAAAATTAATAAAAAAAATATTACTTAACGAAGAAAAACGAAATTTCTGCAAGCAGAATATTATTACTTAAACTCAACCCAGCAACTTCTCGCAATTATCGGGAGGGTTTAGACAAAACTGCCTATGTCCCGTTGGACTTTTGTGCTGACTATCGGAAGTGAGATTGCCTTCGATTGGACCTGGGATCTCGAATGCGGCGCAGGGGTCCGGGATTGGAGGTACTGCGTTGGTAGTTTGGGTTGGTATGCGAGGGCGGTGCCGGTTTCAGACCGTGTGTGGGGGTGGTCCGAGCCCGTGGCCATATAGCCGGAGGTTTGGTGCTTATTCTAAGCACTAAAAGAGCCGCTGGTGGCCTAGTGGTAAACGTTCGTGACTCCTACGGAGAAGACCTCGGGTTCAATCCCAGGCAGGTACAAACGCTCGAACCACAAAATATCCGACGTGAGTCCGATAGGCACGATAAGCCGTCGGATCCCGGGTACTGTTCCCCCAGTAACAAATAAGGGCGTTTTCCTTCCCCTTTCTAATTCGCTTCCGTGTCACTTTCCTATCGGGCACTGTAGCCCAAATCTCCTAGCTTCCTATTTCTAAGGGTTGTTAAGGTCCTGGGGTCAGACATTCCCTTCCTAAAATCCTCTATATATGATCTGATCTAAGCACTGAAGCAACTTGCTGCTCATCGGTTATTCTAAATTTCACTGGTCGTTTCTATGAGTTCATAAAACCTAGAGTTTTTCATATGGATAAACAATAATGGAATAATAAAAATGGGAAAAAAATTACCATTTTACACACATTTCTAGATATCTTTTCACTGCAAAGAAAAGATAGTTGGGATTTATGTGTTTCCTTAAAGAACATAATCCGGTAAATAATCTCTGATGCGTTGAATGAAAATATATCTGCTGAATAAGTATCTAAGTATTCATAAATACAGGAAGCTCGCCTGTGTTTATTATTTCAGCTGAAAGATTTTTAATTGACCTTCTGTTCCTCTGAGGGCTAACAAACAAATCAGTTCCTTTCTTCTATGATCAAAATCCCATTCTGTGTTTTGTCACCTTTTTAAAAAAATATCTGAGAACTGGAAAACAAACTATTGCAGACGTATTGGTTTTGGTCGCATTTCTTTTTTTGGTAAGCTCTCTGACACACATTTGCCTAATAAGAAGATAACGTTACGACAAACGAAAAAAAGTGTCTCTTTTTTTTCTATGTAAAAACGAAAATCTGAATTTAAAAATCTACAGGTGATAAGCCTCGAGATCTTCAGCTGGTATCCTGACACAATATCTATCTAAGTGTCAAGACTCCGACTTTGGTGGAATTTTTCCCGAGAGGGACTGCGTCCGCGATATGCCCAGATAGCTTGCCAGAGGATCGGCGAACAGCATCTCTGTGTTCTGTGTTTTTAGTCTTATTCTCTTGGGTGTTTGAGGAAAAGAAGAAATAGAGGAGCGATGATGGAGGCTTTTGGTGGAAAAAAATGAATGCCAGGAAGACGAGCTGACATCAAGAATTGCTGGATACTGAGAGGAAAGCCGTCATTCACTTCAAACCCCCTTACATACCCGCCTCTAAACGCTGCTCTTCGTCTTCTCTTCTTGCAGCATCTTCTGTTCCTTTTCTGGTAGTTATCCTTACTGCTCACTCTCTCTCTCTTTCTCTCTTTCGCTCTTCAGCCTTACCTAACCTCTCTTTCTTTCGCGATCCAAGAATGAGTGAAATCGAAAATGATGTCACGTGAACAGGTTTCTATGGTGACGCTATTGTTTCACGGGAAACTGAGTAAAGCATTTCGGTAGCCATCGATTTATAATCAGGAAGGTGTTCTTATTTTCTATGCCTCCTCCCCTCTTCGTATGGCTTGCCATTTTCCTCCAACCAACCCCATACCTTTTTTGCCTTTACTCCGCGCCTTTGTGCTCAGCAGAGCGAAACCTCCTCCTCTTGCAACTTACGATGGATGAAGTTTGAGAGCATGCTGAAGGTGGGACGATTTGTGATGATGGAAAGAGAGACAGAGAAAGGGAGATGAACAGCGAAAGAGAAAGGCGAAGTAAGTTATCGTTGAACAGGAAGATGGGGATAAAGAAGAAAAAGAAAGGCTGATATGCCTAAAATGAAACTTTCTTCGAGTAATTCCCATTCATTTGATTATTCATTTCCCTTTCAATACGTCGGGCAGCGACAAAAAGTAAAAATGAAATTTGTGTTGCTGTGTGCCAAGAGATCCAGTGCGATTTCTGAATTTTAACATTCTCATCTTAGAAACAAATGTTTCAAGACTTAGCGTATATATTCAACAGGATAGCATCGCTTATTTTCTGAAATATACATGTTGCATACTCACCAAGCTTTTAATACTTATCTTATGGTGTCGAACGACTTCAGCGAAGGACGAAAGGTGTTGCTCTCAATTTTTCGGTAATTGTGCAATGTTATATTTTCCTCCATTAAATGATATCCGAACTGCAGGCTGAACACCAAAGGAACGGTTAATTCTGCTAAAGTTGTTTAAATTGTGTGGTGTAGTGTCTAAAATTATCAGATTCTCGTAAGTTGAAACACCATTAAATAATAATACAACAGTTATACGCAGTGCTACTAATCAGTAAGGAGACATCTTTTTTTTTAATTTCCAGTTAAACACACGGGTCGGAATACATGGGTTTTTTTATAACTCCAGCTATGCAGTAAAACCTTCGTTTGCTTGAAAATTGCGCAAATGATCGTTTACGCTGTGCATGGCGTCATTCGGTGGTAGAACATTGCTACAGCTCTGTCAAGGAGCAGAGAGCATATATCCAGTTCTGTTTAAAAATTATGTAAAACTGCATCTGAGACAGATGAAGTGCTGCTTGATGCGTATGGGACTAATTGCCTATCTCGTGCACAATTATTCCGATGACATGTGCGCTTCAAGGATGGGCAAGAAGAATTTGAAAAGGTCGAAAGGCCTGGACGTAGTGGCGGACTGGCCAGGATGTCAGCTTGCACGATGGCAAGTGGGCCCGTAAAGAAGTTACGGAGTGTCTGCCTATAATGTTTCACCTGTTTCTCTTTGTTGTATCCACTTAAGTCTGTGAAACAATCCCTCGAATATGAATTTGTTATCACTGTAAATAGTACATTTTTCATTTGTACATATATCATCCTCGCTGTATACATGTTGTCATTTAATTTTTTCTGTTTGACGCTGTAAATCCAGGCCTTATGTACTTGCTTAATTTGTTCAATAAAGTGAAAGCACTTCGTCCCTTACACGTATGAAGCAGAGGAATGAAAAGCCGGCTGCATTAATTTGCCAGTAATTTTAAAGGGCAACAAGAGCGCATAGTCGTTTTTGCGGAACTCAACCCGCCCTGGGCGGACGACGTAGAGAGAGAGAGGCAGACAGACAGACAGACAGACACCCCTAGCGGCTGATAACTACATGACGAAAATTAACAAATTGTGCACAAAACCTTCCTCGTTGCAGAATATATATATATCACACAAAAAAAAACGGAGTTTCGAATCGAACAATATAGCGGAATAATAATGGGAAAATAAAAACATAATAACGGCAGACTGGAAAATATGCGAAAAGTATTCTTTATAAGGTGCGTCGCATAAGTATAGAGACAGTCGACTTTGCGTCGTGAACGCAATGCAAATACAGGTAGAAAGCTGAAGTGGTACCTAATTAGACATATCCCTACAACAAACGTTTCGATCCGTCGAGATGACCGGATTTTGTGAAAAGAACACCACAAAGTGAAATAGTGTAATTTTAGGTGTCTCATAAATATAAAGACCACTATGCAAAGTAGCCACATGCAAATGAGATGTACAAATTACCATGTTGTACGCAAGCGCATGAGCCGTAATTCGGTCCAGCCAAACAAAAGACAGGGGACCTGCTGTCAGACATTCATTTACCGAAATGCCACGCAACAGTCAACTTTCTGGTGAGGAGGTGCAGAACATTTGGAGACTGAGAGCAAATGGATTGCCTGTAGCAGAAATTTGTAAAGCCATTGGGAGGAGTAGGGCAGTCATTTATAAGACTTTATCGAAACGCGGTGCGTTAACTGCCAGAAAACGGCCTGGAAAGCCTCGAGCAACAGCCAAACGAGATGATCGTGCCATCATGAGTTTAGTTTCATCCCAAAGGTTATCACTACGTCAAGGTCCTTGGACTGTTGGTGTCACCGTCTCAAAGAACACAGTTCATCGACAAATCAAGGAAGGTCGCAACATTATGCTCCGTAAAATGCGCCGTCTGCTACACCTGACATAAACCCCACAAGGAAGCTAGATTGTTATGGAAAAGCAACCACATGCACTGGACGGACTAGTGGATCACAATTATTTTCTCCGATGAGAAAAAGTTTAATCTGGACGGCCCTGACGGTTGGAACTGCTATTGGCATGATTTACGACGCTAGCCACTCGCCTTCTTCAGAAGATAGAAAGGAGTGAGATTGTGATGGTCTCGGGAGGTTTTGCGTTCAATGGGGCAACGGATATCGCTTTTCTGCATGGAAAGCAAAACTCCGAAACGTATCAGGACATACTCGGCAGCCACCTTCTACAGTTTGCCGTAACTCTAGCGGGTGTTGATAGTCTGTTCCAGGAAGGCAATGCCTCTATCTTTCGGTCTGCATCAACTAAAAGCTGGAATAACACTCATCATGTGACCGTAACGGATTGGCCAGCACTCAGTCCAGATTTGAACCCTATCGAGAACCTCTGGGGTATCCTAGCTCGTGATGTGTATGCGAATGGACGGCAGTTCTCACGTGTGGTGGTACTAAAAGAGCAGATCGAACGAAGCTGGTACGCACTGCGTCCAGAACACTTACATTACTTGGTGGACAGCATGCCCAATCTGGTTCTCAGTTTTATTCGGAACAACTGCTCCACTATTCGTACCGGAGGTGCTCATAAGTAGCAAGTCTTTATATTTTTGAGACAGCGTATTTCTTTTTTTTCTTGTAATTCGCGTTGGAATTGTTATGTTTCCGTCAAACTATTGCGCAGCTGCGTGTCCTATGCTATTTATACTATAAATATGAGGTGTACATTTCAGCTCGTTGTTGTTCCTTTTTTATTCGAGAATTTGTTCTGTCTCTATATTTATGCGACGCACTGTAGCAAAAGTTATGCTAAAGGCACGTTTACACTGGGCAAGTTGGCTTGGACAAGTAGCTTTCAAGTCAGCTTCAAAGGGGAAACTTGAAAGCGGAGTCCGTTTACACACTTGGAGTGTTTGCATCAAGCGTGGTTCGGAAGTTTTACGTAAACAATATGGCTGATCAACGCGTTGGAAAGGCTGGCGTAGGTATGAACGCTTAAGCGTTAAATGACTAATTGCATACTGTTTGTACCTCAAAAGAAGACGTGAGTGCGGGATTAGATTTCTCGACGGGAACTACTCGGAACTTCAACTTTATAACATGAAATCGCGCTAAAAGATCCAGAATCGCATAGAATCTTTACGACCATCGAAAGCAAATTTGAGAAACTCGTGAATCGGGTAAGGCCAAATATACAGAAGGCGAACATATGTCCCCAATTCTTCCTGCATGAACGAAATTAGAGATAACATTACGTTACCTAGCTACAGGAGATGATTTTTTGTCTCCGATATACATATTTATGTCGAATGCACAGAGCTACTATCTTAAAGATATCGTCTGAAGTTTGCAGTTGATACAAGATGCATTAGTACATCACGCATAAGAATATGCAAATTAGTAGATCTCAAAAACGCCACTTTCCGCGAAGAAAAAAACCCCCCAAAAAACACGTTGTAAGTCGAAAACTGTCGCATCTCATTTCAGTACATAATTTTTTTGTACAACAGAAAGTGTATACACATGCTCAGAAATAATAAAACACAAAACAATGCAAAGTGGATTAATTTTTTTTAACTGGGCAAACTTAAAATAGCTGGAGTGCGTCAGTAAAGCCAAGGGTGAAGTAAGTGTTTAAAAGTGGTAGAATGGCAGTTTCCGACTAATAAGAAGGTGCTGTTGCATTACTATTCAGCTAAACATTTGTTAAGATTTGTAAAAAAAAAAAAGCATAACTTTTTTCATGCACATTTTGTTAGGCATCTGTTTAAATACTGTACATTCCTTTAATACTTAGTATGTACATAATTACCATAAAAAAGTAAAAGTGGCAGTAAAAAATTGCATTTTTCATTTCACATGATAATAACAAAATTTACTGGCCATTTGCTCCAGTAAAATAAATAGTTAAGTGGTCTGATGTAACTTTTACTGACCGGTGGCCTGTTTGTTGACTAGAGCTGAGTTCTAACGCCCCCTGGTGGCGAAACTGCTCCTTACTATATATTAGAAATTATTTGTAAAGCATTTCCCATCAGGAGCTGTATGCAATACAGGAAGAATTTGTCACAGCGGAGTTTTAGAAGCGGGGAAAACGCAATTTCCTTTTAGTCCCCCTAGCGGAAAATCTGTACGTAACTTGAAAAAGTGACTGTACCTAAAATAGCCTTCAAAATGAATGGAATCGAAAGGTAAAACAATTTTTTGAAACGGATGTTTAAAAGCAAATATATAGAATAAGATGTATTTTGAATTCAATATCGAGTGCACTTACGCCGTCTAGGGGCGAAATTGTGCATCGTAAAAATCCAGTAAATAAAGGATCATCATTCACACAATTGAAGCTTCCCAATGAAAAAAAAGTTCAGAAATCGGACTAATAGTTGCAGAGTTATGGTGTCCACAGCCGGGCGCACGGACGGAAGGACAAACCGGTAACATAAGCACGACCTTCTTTTGCAAAAGACGTGCTAAAAAGTAGCTGTTACGAAGTCTTCTCTGCGCTTTTTTGTGCAAAAAACGATCCATTTCTTGATCGCATTTTATTATGTAACGAAAAATTTTTGACAATCGACGACATTTCGTGTAGTGGTTGGACAGATGTGAAGTACCAAAACATTTCCCTAAACCGAAGGTGCATCAAAAGAAGGTTATGGTCACTGTATGCTGGTGGGCACTAAGAATCATCCATTACAACTTCTTGAATCCTGGCTACCAGGACATCGACAAAATGCACCAAAAACGGAAATATTTACGTCCATGATTCGTCAGTCGAAAAGGAGCAATTTTTCTGCATGACAACGCCAGGCCGCATGTCTCGCAAATGATTATGCAGAAATTGAACGAACTGGGATACGAAACTCTACCTCGCCCAGTTTACTCGCCAAACATCTTTCCGACCGACCACCAGTTTTTCAAGCGCCTCCAAGTCTTTCTGCAAGAGAAAATTTTCAACTACCAAGTAGCAGCTCAAAATGCCTTCCAAGAATTCATGGGAGGTTCTCACCTCTTGAAAACCCGTCAGCTCTGCTGTTTTCAAAATTTCCGCTCCAGCCAGACCCGCACTTACAATAAGCCTATTATCAAACTCCGAAATGTTCTTTGTTTTTCCCATTGTGATCTATACTACTGATGATTATTGCCTAGCATCAGTCTTAAATAGTTGGCTAGATTACATGGTGATGTACGTGCCACGTACACCGATGAGCAATTATATTATAACCACCTATCTAACAAGCTGTAAGACCCTCTTTAGTCGCATGTTCTTCGAACCACTCCTTGACGATTCTGACAGTGTGACATGTCGCATTATCCTGTTGGTAACAGCCATCACCAGCAGGGAACACAGTTGCCATGAATGGATAAACTTGGTCCGCAACGTTGTTCAGATGACAGCTGTCAGGGATTGTGATATTTGGAAAACGGGGCCTTCAGTGTCCCAAGAAAACATCGTTCACACCATAACACCACCGCCTCCGGACTGTTTCCGCCCAACAGTGAATCCAAGTGTCATAGCCTATGTTGGTAATCGGCGTATCCGCGCTCGGCCGTATACACGATGCACCAGGAATCTTGATTCGTCAGACCAGGCCACTTCCAATCATCCACTGTCCGTTCTCGATGATATTGGGCCCATTTCAGGAGCTGTTGGCAATGACGTGCTGTGATCATTGGGATCCGGCTGGGTCTTCGGTTACGCAGGCCCATGAGCAAAAGGCTGCGATGAACTGTGTGCTGTGACACATTGGCCTGATCACCACTGCTGTAGCTGCGGGTGCTTTGTCGTACTGTAGCCCTGCTGTCGTTGTGAACAATGTGAAACAGTCTCTGCTCTCCTCTGGCATCAATGAGCTGGTGAAGACACACGGCTAGACGACGGTTCGTCGTGTGGCCATCTGCGCACCACTTTTGATACGTACTCACTACAACGGCACGTGAACAACCCACAAGCCACGAAGTTTCCGAGATCGTAGTTCCGAGGCTCCGTGCCATCACAATTTGTCCTTTATCAAACTCCGATAAATCGGCAGCTTCTCCCATTCCGACTCCGAACACTCTACTAACCGAAAGCCGGTCATCGGGTTGTGTATATATATATATATATATATATATATATATATATATATATATACTGCTCTCTGAACTTCACCTATTCCACCGTTCGGTCTCCAGGCGCGCTCATTTATCTAGGCTGACGGTGGTCATAATGTAATGGATCATCGGCGTGTGTTGCATATAAGCTGCGTAAGTTACGTTTACGAACATCTTGTAACGTACCAGGAGATGTGACGTACCTGCCAGCAGGACGCACACGACATAAAGGCAGATAGGAATCAGAATAAGCGTCTGCGTAGCTCAGTTGGTAGAGCGACTTGTTCCGGAATAAGCGGCCTCGGGTTCGAATCCCGGCGTAGACCAAAAATGACGGAGAAATTTACTTCGTTATAATCTGTATAAAAGTTTCTAATTTTTAGTGGTTTGTATGTGTCGTAGAAATAAGTCAGAAATAAAGCAAGTACTTTAGGAAAACGATGAGTGTTTAGTGCATAAAGCTATGGTACGAACACCATACTGGCTCTCCAAATAAGGTAGAGCCATAACAGAATATCAAACATATAAAATATTCAGAGGTGATCGCGAAATAAATCTCTATATAAAAAACAAAACCTTTCGCTAAGAAATTATTACCTGCCACTGTGGTAACGGTACCCCAGTTAAAATATAGGAAAAATTTGTTTTTCATTGCTTATATCATTCCGTATCTCTTCAATAGGAATAGAAGCCTAGAATGTGGATATTTGTTTAGTCATAGCATGAATACACGTTTTATTGATAAAACGAGACTAACAGAAAGTAACCAGATATCATTGAGCAACATGCTCGTTTTCCACCACCTCAATGACTGTTTTAAAGCATGCCTCTGGAATACAGATGTAGCGCACCAACATAAGGCAAAATAATGTGCTTTTCTTTAGTGCTTTATCTCTTATTTTACGGACACGAATGATTTGAATTCTAGAACTCGCTCAGACATACGTTTTCTTAACATGCAATACTTCTGACTGCTGGTAGCGTTTTTCATGTATATTGGGCATTTCTAAGAGCGGATATTTCTCTTTCGTGGCATAAATACATATATCATACGTATATTTATATTTCTCAGTATTCCTCCACTTCCATAAGACCGCTTGGAAAATTTCCTTTCACAATTGATTCATATAAACATGATCAAGTTATTTTATGTTCCCCAACATTTGTTAGCGCAGAATTGGTGTCCATGGCTTTTTGTTGCTAAATTTCTTCTTTTACTAAATGTAAAAATAAAAGCTGTATCAAACAGACGTGAGCATGACAAGGAGTTTTAAAATTTTTGTCGTAAATGTACTTTCTCTTATAAGCAGTGACGCTTACAGCAAGTTTTCAGAAAAAGAAAAAAAAACGTACAAGGTACTTCCTATGACAGTTTGGGAATGTGTATTATTAATACACTGTACGTCAAAAAATAGTTTCACCCAAAAGGAAGCAACCGACTGCAATGAAACTTGGCGGATAGGTTTGACATCGTAAGACTTCCAAATGATTGAAGTATCACGCTCGGCCGCGCATGTGACGCAAGCATGGAGCGGTCATATTCTTTTGTAGCGCTGTTCCTGACCGATCATATTCTTTTGTAGCGCTGTTCCTGACCGATCATATTCTTTTGTAGCGCTGTGCCTGACCGATCATATTCTTTTGTAGCGCTGTTCCTGACCGATCATATTCTTTTGTAGCGCTGTGCCTGACCGATCATATTCTTTTGTAGCGCTGTTCCTGACCGATCATATTCTTTTGTAGCGCTGTGCCTGACCGATCATATTCTTTTGTAGCGCTGTTCCTGACCGATCATATTCTTTTGTAGCGCTGTGCCTGACCGATCATATTCTTTTGTAGCGCTGTTCCTGACCGATCATATTCTTTTGTAGCGCTGTGCCTGACCGATCATATTCTTTTGTAGCACTGTTCCTGACCGATCATATTCTTTTGTAGCGCTGTGCCTGACCGATCATATTCTTTTGTAGCGCTGTTCCTGACCGATCATATTCTTTTGTAGCGCTGTTCCTGACCGATCATATTCTTTTGTAGCGCTGTGCCTGACCGATCATATTCTTTTGTAGCGCTGTTCCTGACCGATCATATTCTTTTGTAGCGCTGTGCCTGACCGATCATATTATTTTGTAGCGCTGTTCCTGACCGATCATATTCTTTTGTAGCGCTGTGCCTGACCGATCATATTCTTTTGTAGCGCTGTTCCTGACCGATCATATTCTTTTGTAGCGCTGTGCCTGACCGATCATATTCTTTTGTAGCGCTGTTCCTGACCGATCATATTCTTTTGTAGCGCTGTGCCTGACCGATCATATTCTTTTGTAGCACTGTTCCGGACCGATCATATTCTTTTGTAGCGCTGTGCCTGACCGATCATATTCTTTTGTAGCGCTGTTCCTGACCGATCATATTCTTTTGTAGCGCTGTTCCTGACCGATCATTATCTTTTGTAGCGCTGTGCCTGACCGATCATATTCTTTTGTAGCGCTGTTCCTGACCGATCATATTCTTTTGTAGCGCTGTGCCTGACCGATCATATTCTTTTGTAGCGCTGTTCCTGACCGATCATATTCTTTTGTAGCGCTGTTCCTGACCGATCATATTCTTTTGTAGCGCTGTGCCTGACCGATCATATTCTTTTGTAGCGCTGTTCCTGACCGATCATATTCTTTTGTAGCGCTGTGCCTGACCGATCATATTCTTTTGTAGCGCTGTTCCTGATCGATCATATTCTTTTGTAGCGCTGTGCCTGACCGATCATATTCTTTTGTAGCGCTGTTCCTGACCGATCATATTCTTTTGTAGCGCTGTTCCTGACCGATCATATTCTTTGGTAGCGCTGTGCCTGACCGATCATATTCTTTTGTAGCGCTGTTCCTGACCGATCATATTCTTTGGTAGCGCTGTGCCTGACCGATCATATTCTTTTGTAGCGCTGTTCCTGACCGATCATATTCTTTTGTAGCGCTGTTCCTGACCGATCATATTCTTTTGTAGCGCTGTGCCTGACCGATCATATTCTTTTGTAGCGCTGTGCCTGACCGATCATATTCTTTTGTAGCGCTGTTCCTGACCGATCATATTCTTTTGTAGCGCTGTTCCTGACCGATCATATTCTTTTGTAGCGCTGTTCCTGACCGATCATATTCTTTTGTAGCGCTGTTCCTGACCGATCATATTCTTTTGTAGCGCTGTGCCTGACCGGTCATATTCTTTTGTAGCGCTGTTCCTGACCGATCATATTCTTTTGTAGCGCTGTGCCTGACCGGTCATATTCTTTTGTAGCGCTGTTCCTGACCGATCATATTCTTTTGTAGCGCTGTTCCTGACCGATCATATTCTTTTGTAGCGCTGTTCCTGACCGATCATATTCTTTTGTAGCGCTGTGCCTGACCGATCATATTCTTTTGTAGCGCTGTTCCTGACCGATCATATTCTTTTGTAGCGCTGTTCCTGACCGATCATATTCTTTTGTAGCGCTGTTCCTGACCGATCATATTCTTTTGTAGCGCTGTTCCTGACCGATCATATTCTTTTGTAGCGCTGTGCCTGACCGGTCATATTCTTTTGTAGCGCTGTTCCTGACCGATCATATTCTTTTGTAGCGCTGTGCCTGACCGATCATATTCTTTTGTAGCGCTGTTCCTGACCGATCATATTCTTTTGTAGCGCTGTTCCTGACCGATCATATTCTTTTGTAGCGCTGTTCCTGACCGGTCATATTCTTTTGTAGCGCTGTGCCTGACCGGTCATATTCTTTTGTAGCGCTGTGCCTGACCGGTCATATTCTTTTGTAGCGCTGTTCCTGACCGATCATATTCTTTTGTAGCGCTGTTCCTGACCGATCATATTCTTTTGTAGCGCTGTTCCTGACCGATCATATTCTTTTGTAGCGCTGTGCCTGACCGGTCATATTCTTTTGTAGCGCTGTTCCTGACCGATCATATTCTTTTGTAGCGCTGTGCCTGACCGGTCATATTCTTTTGTAGCGCTGTTCCTGACCGATCATATTCTTTTGTAGCGCTGTTCCTGACCGGTCATATTCTTTTGTAGCGCTGTGCCTGACCGGTCATATTCTTTTGTAGCGCTGTGCCTGACCGGTCATATTCTTTTGTAGCGCTGTTCCTGACCGATCATATTCTTTTGTAGCGCTGTTCCTGACCGATCATATTCTTTTGTAGCGCTGTTCCTGACCGATCATATTCTTTTGTAGCGCTGTTCCTGACCGATCATATTCTTTTGTAGCGCTGTGCCTGACCGGTCATATTCTTTTGTAGCGCTGTGCCTGACCGGCCATATAAGGTCGTCCCGTTGCGCGTGCTTGCCATTTTGACTCATGCTGTTCTGTTGGTTGCATCCTCTGCAAGTGAAGTATGTCTCGGAGAAAAGTTCGGAACCAATGTGAGCAGTTGGAGGAGTTCGAGAGTGGCCGCATCGTCGGCTCCAGGAAGCGGGATGGTCTTATCGCCGTATTGCGCGCCTTACCAGTCGTGCGGTTATCACCATGTTGGCGACAGTGGATATAACAAGGCACGCCACAGCGACAGGATGGATATGGGAGACTTAGACGAACCACGGAGAGAGAGAGAGGACCGACGGGTTGTCCGATTGCGCGAAGGGACCCAACAGCCACGATTGCAGATATTCGGCGAGCAGTGGTGATCTCCATGCATCGTCCGATTAGTGCCAGCACGATTGGCAGCTGCACGACGTAGGACTATACGCACGCAGACCGTTACGACGACTGCACGACGTAGGACTATACGCACGCAGACCGTTACGACGACTGCCCTTAACACCAATGCATCGTCGTCAAAGACAGCAACGGTATTGTGCCAGACTGTCATGGACCACTCAGAATGGAAGCGGGTGATCTTCAGTGACGAGTCCCGCTTTTGTAACGGAGGAGACTACCAACGAATTCGTGTGTGGAGGCACCGTGGTCAGCGCCAAAATGAACGGTTTGTTGTCGAGCGGCGTCACACGTCCAGAAGGCCTAGTGTCATGGTGTGCGCTGCAATTTCCTACGATGCAGATCCCCTTTAGTGTTCATTACAGGCATTTTGACAGCACAACGTTACGTTAATGAGAACCTGCAACCAGTGGCCCTACTTTTTCTGAACGCTTCCTCCGGTGCGATTTTCCAACAGGACAACGCTCGTCATCATACTGCTGCTGTCTCGAAAGCGTGCCTTCAATGCACTGACACTCTGCCATGGCGAGCCACATCGCCAGACCTATCGCCGATTGAAAATGTGTGGGATGCTATTGGACGCGCTATTCACACTCCACCCCTGCCGCACAATCTGCAGGAACTGCGTGAGAAGATTCAATCTGCATGAAATGGCTTATCGCAGGACACTATTAGGAACCCGTACAACTCCATGCCGAGACGTCTGGCATGATGTGTGAGCAAACATAACGGCCCGACGCCATACTTAGAGACTCTACCTATTGGCGTGTAGCTCAGTAAATATTGCCCATATCAATCTCAATGTTTAATCATTTATTGCTCCTGGTAGCCTTTATCTTTCTCCCGAATAGCATTGCAATCAGACACGGCCTTCTGGGTGCAACTATTTTTTTGACGTAGAGTGTATGTGTTCCACGTACATCATTTCTGATTTTTACAAGATCGTAAGTTTCAGTCCTTTTCGTTTTTAATGACCTCGGGTCTTTCGTAATATTGCAGCTAAATTATAAAGCATGAATTCAAGGAAAATTCCTGAAATCAACGTACAGCAAAATTGCCGATAGATGTCAGCCTTTTAAAAGTTCCCGTATTTTTAACATCCGTATTTTCAAAAAAATTCTGTAGTGAGAAATTCGAAAAATTGCACGTAGTTTCTTTACAACACGAGGTACTACGTTGCACTAGACTGCCCGAACTGCTTATAATTTGCTTAAAGCACAAAGGAAACGTGAAGGCTTGCATCGAGGTACAAAGCCTACGGGAAACAACGAAAAATGTTCTACCTGTTAGTATTGTTTTACTCACGTGATACTTTGCACAGGTTGCAGCAATTTGCTGGAAGCAGCACACAGATTTCGAGTCCCGTACCCGGATAATATCGCTTGTCGCCAAGAAAGCGAATGGTATGGAGACTGGAATGGCGAAAAATGGTGTTAATGATGACAAAAGGTTTGCCTTGGCATGAGTCATAAACTCATGCGGGCTAAAAGACACACAAGGGAGAGAAAAATGACATGGTGCTTACGGCGTAACCCTCGAAAAAACGTTTTGATGGCAATGGGATTTGACAAGAAGACAACTCTCAAGTACATTGAACGCAAGCGCAATTTTATATACACAGTCGAGTCCCATTTTTGTGATCACTTCCTACTTTTGACGTCAACAGCGCGTAGCCAATGAAAGAAGGCACGTGTAGTGAGCTGCCTTGGAGGTTATTTAAGGTGTGCTGTAGGCATTCTGAAAACATATCACTCGTTGGTGTCATGGATAAAAGGAGCGATTTATTAGATTTTCAAAAACGGATGATTATCGGCTTTCGGGACAAGATGGCAATATTTATGAAACAGCGCAGTTTGTGAACTGTTCGCGTGCTATTGTTGTTAAAGTGTATCGTGATTGTAGAAATGTCACCATTGCGAATAATCAACGTAGAAACTGCGGAGCACCACGTGCCGTTGATGTGAGAGGTGAACGTCGGCTTCGAAGGTGCGTGAAGGCCGATCGACACGCTACAGTGGAGAAACTCACTGGCCGAATGAACCATGGGGCTTACGGAAGTGTATCTTAAACGACAGTTTAGCAAAGCCCTTTTCGTATGGGGCTCCGATGCAGACGGATTGTCACTGCACCTATGCTAACAACGGTGCATCGGCAGAAAAGGCTTACATTTGCACGGCAGTATCGGAATTGGACCTCCGCTAATTGGCAAAGTATTGCCCTCTCCAATGAGTCACGTTTTCTGCTTCATCGAAAGGATGGACGTTGGAGTATAAGGCGAGAAACATCGGAGAACAAACACTCTTCAACCATTGCTGAAAGAACACAAGCTGGTGGGGGCAGCGTTATGATCTAGGGAATGTTTTCGTGGCATTCCCTGGGTCAACTCGTACCAGTGGAGGGCACTATGAACCGAATTCGTTATGAGTTCATCCTTGCAGACCACGTACGCCCATACATGCTGATTGTCTTCCCTGGGACGGATGGGATCTTCCAGAACGACAATGCGACGTGTCATACAGCTAGAACTGTCCGAGAGTGGTTAGAAGGGCACGATGAAGACTTCAATGTACTTCCCTGGCCCCCTAATTCCCCAGATGTAAACCTAATTGAGCATCTGTGGGACCATCTCGATCGTTTTGTTCGCTTTATGGATCCTCCACCACGCACCCTCCAGCAGCTGTCAGATGCAGTGAAGTCAGCATGCATCAACATACCTGTGAACACCTTCCAGCACCTTATTGAGTCACTCACAGCCCCGTCTTTCTGCTTTCCGCGCTGCACATAGCGGTTACTCTGGCTGGTGGTCACAATAATATGATTCGACCGGGTGAATGTTAAAATTCTTTTTTCTTGAAACTACTGTTTTCCTGGTGGACATCTTTTTTTTTTTTGCTGAATACTGACAATGCTGTACTTTTAAAAGGATTTTCACCATATCTCCAACATCCCCAAATTTGATCTCAAGGATGTCAATTTCAGGATCTCTTTTCTAGGCTTGCTCGGTAATGTCCTTTTTTCATCATGTCTACCATGTGATTGCAAAGTCTTGATTCCAGATATGATATCCGTAGTTTCTGTATTTCAGCTCAGATTTAAGGTAGAAAAGGACAAGAAACACGTCCTCAAAATCATGTCTAATAATATAATCCTTCGACTAAATACATGAAATTGGGCTAGTGGTCTTACACGGGGAACACACCTCATAATATTACAGGTTTCATTCTTGACTCAATTTAAACCTTTGAAGCAATTTGAAAATTCAACACTAACGTAACATTTAGTTAAGTTACCACTGATCCATATCAAAATTATATAATTTATTTCTGGAATTCTTTTTTTCCATTTCCCTTAGTTTATATCAGCGCAATTTCGTGACATGTTGGGAATCACAGGCTGTTAAGTTAAAAATACTATTATAGTGAAAACGAGAAATTAGATTCCTCAACGGGTAGATCAATGAGAACGGTCTATGTGGGAAAGTTTTGCTACGGTCTACTTTCCTTACTTCATTCATTGTTCCTTATTTCGGAATATCAAACTGTCTGAGCATTGTACTATATATCTCTGAAATAGTATTTATGATTCAAAGAACAAATTTAACTCAGCAAAATATAAATCATTTTTTAAATGGCTCTCATTCACATTTATCGGGGATTAGTTTGATTCCTTGGTGATGTCATGCTTGGCTCTTTACAGTGAAAATGCCTCGCGTTAGGTTTCCTGTAACGCTATAAATGACTTGCATCCCTGCCTGCCTTGAATAAAATCAGCCATGATGGAAAGAAGATGCAACTGTAAGAAGCTAAATTCGGAATTTAAAGTGAATCAGGGATGCAGATAAAATGATATTTCTCAAAGTTGCCTAAGTAAGTTTGAATATTTCTTTTTGAAGGTAAACCTGTTTCATGTTTAACAGCCTTGGGTAACATAGAAAAGTTCTGAACCCCACTACATTAATAAAATTAAACTAAACACACAACATTGATTTCGTTTCGATTCGTCATCAGTGTGGGATAGGAAATGCAAGCCGTTCTGGGTCATACAACTATATTTTTGACAAACTAATTAATAACGAGGAATTGTACACCAACTGCGTAGAAACTAGTATACCTATACTAGTAAAACGAAATTATTTGCGTAGTATAAAATCTCTTTTCCAAGCTTTTGTACATCAACCAGATGGCTTTCTTGATGGAAGGTAGACAGAAACTGAAGTTTCTGTATACCTTCCTTCAAGAAAACCATCTGGTTAATGTCCGAAAGCTTGGAAACGTGATTCTATACTTCGCCAATAAATTAGGATTATTGGTATGGGTATACTTTTTTCTATCTTTTTATCTTTCGCTTTTTGAGAAAGATTCATACTTCATCACCGATGACAAGTCTCTTTGAAACAGTGGTCGCAAGGATTTACAAGACGTTTCCTGCAATATTAGGCAAGACTACTGTTAGTGGGTTCAAGTGGAGCATTTTAGTTGCTCCTATTTGTTTTACTGTTGTGGTGTACATGCCAAACAATAGTTACTCTTGATCAAAGTATCTTGAACGAAATTTTACGAATGATATTCGATGGATCGAATTCAAGAGAGTAGCGCAAATACTATCTCGCGATTACGACTCGCTTTCGACATTTGTGCCACCACCTATGAACTTCTCGAACGAAGATTGGGAAACAAGAATAGATACTCGTTTTGAGTATCAAATTCTGATTTTTTTCCCAGTAATGACTTAAATCAGATTTCATGTTTGGCTCATGCAACGTGGAACGGATCGGACTCTAAGTATCACGACTGAGATACACAAAAGATCCAAAACATCATGACCACCAACCTAATATGATGTCGAACCGGGCACGTTCTGCCAAAACAAGTCTTACCTGGCGAGGCATGGATTCTAAAACATTTCTAAAAGTGCCTTGTTGAATCTGATACCACCACGTGACCAGCAGATCCTGTAACTCTTGCAAGTTACGTGGTTGAGCCGCCGCTGCTAGGATTTAATGTTCCAACACAAACCACAGATGCTCGATTGTATTGATGTCTTTGAAATTCGGAAGCTAAAGCAATACTGCAAAGTCTCCCTTATGTTCCGCTAGCCATTCTGGAACAATACCGCAAATGTGGCACAGCGCACCAACCTGCTGAAAGAAGGTGCTGCCTGAAGAGAAAACCGTTGCCATGATAGGATGTACCTGGTCTGTAATGATATTTAGGTAGGTGGTAGACCTCCTAGTTTCTGCACATGAATAATAGATCCAGGGTTTCCCAGCAGAATATTCCCCAAAGCATTACACTTTTTCCACCGGTTTGCTTTCGTCCCACGGTGCATCATGGTGCCAACACTTACCTTGGTAAACGACGCACACGTAGGCGGCCTTCTTATATGGTGGAACAGGAAACGAGATGCATTGGCCCAGACGACCATTTTACAATCATTAAAGCTTCAGTTTTGATACTGTGATACCCGTTGTAGGAGCATCCGACGGTGAATCAAGGTTAGCTGGGCACTCGGAAAGGCTTGCTGCTATGGAACCTTATTTTCAACAGGGTTCGATGTAGTGTGTGTTGTGACACATTACCTCCGACACTAACTTTCAAATTACTGGCGAGATATGCGACAGTATCCCTTCTGTTGGCTGGTACCGTACAGGATATACTTGGCTCACCTCTAGCATCGATGAGCCGTGATTGGTCACCATTTTGGCTGTGGTACTTGGTTTTTCTCCTGGGACCACTTCCTGAAAGTAATAACCACGGCTGACCGTAAACTTCCCACAATCCTTGCCATCTGAGAAATGCGCTGTCCCAGTCGTCTGGGCAATACAATTTGACCTTTTTCAAGTTCGTTCAAGTCCGCTGCCTTTACCATCTGAAGAACAAGAACAGCACTGATTAACAGTGCTTAGTGTCAGATGTTATTCAAAATATTGCATAGCCTTCACACGCGCCCTTGTTTCCGTGCAGATGATTCGATGTGCGTAACGACGTGCTAGTCATAATATTTTGGCTTTTCCGTGTATGTTTTTTCTTTTTCTTTCTTTTTGTTTCAGAGTTTAACAACCACCTGGAGCACCTCGATGGGCTATAAAATGGCTCACCGTCCCTAATTTGTAGCCACCTGTTCTAAAGAAGGCAGAGAATCAGAGCGGTAAGAATAAAACGCCATCAATGCCACAACCGGGATTCGAACCTGGACCAATTTTCGGATAAATTGTTGGAAGTCAGGGCAGGTGAGTAACATGGCTGCAAGAGATATGTGGAATTAGCGTAACCCGACTGAGTAAACTTTATACTGCCGTACTCGGTGGCCAAGTTGTCTGATGCATTGACCTCTGTTCATTATTCCGTGAAGACCCCGTATAGAGAGACACGTTTCTAGCATATCTTTCTCTGCGTAGTGGGAGAACCGACTTGCAGTTGCCCACATAAACATTTGTCTCAGCCGCAGATATAACTTTCTCATAATCATCAACGGCGTATGTGTGTGTGTGTTCATGAAGTGAAGTCAAAATGTCCAATTTATTCCTATGTCATCTCGTATATATTTTTTCTTCACGAAAGATTAAGTGATGAATCAAATCTTTTTATGAGGGTCAACCGAGCATAAATCTCTGGCTTAGGAATCAGCTCTGTTATCTAAAACGTTTTACTTTGTGAATCCCGAACTCTCTGTTGGAAATGATAGAATACTGCTAATGAAAGAAGGTTCTCAGTAGCTTATCTACGTTGTGAAAACAGACGTTTGTCCGCTACGGGTGTCCCCTCCTTCCGGAGTAAGTCTCTCTCCCAACTGAGCTACGCAGACAGAATGTCTGGCTACAGATTTGTCGTCTTGACACATGTTTTCACCTCTGTAGTACGTCACATCTTCTCCCTCTTAATGTTTTTTTCTTTGAAGCAAAGAAGGAATTTTTCATTAATTCCAAACATGGTGTTGAACAAACATCACACTTGTTTCGAAGAACTCAACGGCCAGTGGATCCATCTTCCACAATTGGGCGCTAATGTGAAAACACAAGTTTGTCCGCGACGGTCATCGAAACAGTGTCCCCTTACTCCGGAATAAGTCGCTCTCCCAACTGAACTACGCGGACAGAATGTCTATCTGTAGATTTGTCGTCTTGAAACATGTTTTTACTTCTGTAGTACGTCACAACGTTCTTGACGCTTACTTAAAGGAATAATTTCTAACTATAATTATCATTCAATTTTCTGCTTTTCGTTTCCAATTCGGATGTATATTTAATGTGTTCGTCAATGTCCAGCAAGTTGAATTCTTAATGCAATAATATGTTACCGTTGTATTTTCTTCAACAAGTTTCAAGACACATGAAACTTCTTGTTGTTATCCTTCATGTTCGATATTTTCATTTTATGAATAATTACACCAGTTTTCTTACGCGAGTAAAACTAGAATGGACATAAAAGTCACGATTATGTCTGCTCATCAACCTGAAGCTATGTTTCAAACGATGTCTCACGAAAGCAATACAAACTTCTGAATTTATCGTAACCATATCGTCACATCTCGTTACAGTAGAGTATACAAATGACACCAAAATTATTGAAATTTTGGAAACAAAGTTAGATGTCGTATGAAAAAAATAAAATGAAAAACACAAAACAAAAGAAAAACAAGAGAATCACAATAGACGGCCTGGAGTTTATCTTTTTCTTTTAAATCAAGGAGTTTTTTTTCTTAGCAGAATATCTTTTCTAAATGCTTTGCCTTAAAAGTAGCTAAGCTTTAAAACATTCTCTGTAAAATAAGTTGAAGCTATGTGGAAAGTTACGTTGAAGAAACTTTACGTAGTTGAACCAGAACTCTAGATCCTTCTTGATATATTATTTCTCATTAAAATCGATATCTAAGTACAAACTTTGATACACAGTGACTCAGCCAGAAGGTTTATAAGCTGTAGAGAAAAAATGAAATGACATATGGGATGACTAAAGTCTCACAAGCAGGAAAAGAATAAAGAGAAGCACCAGATGGGAGGACAGTACTGAAGATCGTGTGGGAGATAAAACGAAAAGAAAGAAGGAACTGAAACTGGAAAGGAAAAAATATCGGTTGCCTCCCCGTAGTCAAGTAAAGAGAAAAGGAATATTTTCGAAAGACTCAAAAAAATCTTCGCAACCTGCTGCGCCACCTGAAAACAATGAAGGTCTTTGGATTCAACTGAGATCTTGAATAGCAAGACCGATTTCCGGGGCCTGCTAATAGAGCGAAATGGAGCGGTGAAGCATAAAACGTCAATCGGAAGCGCAAACGAGGATAAAAATTCCTTTCTTAGGGGAGCGAACGCGGGTTACAATAAAACAAATGCGCAGTCTTAAATAAAAAGGGAGGAGATCGACGAAAGAGCCAAGAACAGGAAACTAAAGAATCTAAGATATTAGGCAAAAAGAAAATTCACGATGGAGTGTGCTAAAGAAACATGATATCTTTCTTTTTGGCGAAGGTCAACGACAACAGATATTTTCTCTGAACTTCTTTTTTTTTTCAAAGTTTACATAATTAATTCTTAACATACTTAATCCAGTCAACAGACGGATCATGTTTCTTTTATTTGAAGATTTAACGACCACCGTGAACAGCTCGATGGACTACAAGCAGTCTCCCATCCCTAACTTAGGGACAATGGTTCCAGGGAAGGGAATGCGCCAGTGTCAAAAGACAAACACAACATCCACGACTTACCGGGACTTGATCCCGGACCCACCTGGGACAAATAGGTGGAAGTCAGTGCTTGGACCATTGCATCACAGGGACGGTTTAGGGATCATTCCGTATTCTTTCAATGTAGATCGCTCCGTCTTGTTGACCGTAGCACGTGTTTACTATTTACCTTGACCTCTATGAATGCTTACAGTAGGAGTGAGGTCCCACGGGACGATCCCTCAGTTGCTGGAGGAGTTAAAAATCTGATATACAGTCATTTGCAAAGGTTTAAGAACACCAATAATTTTTCTGCCACTTCATTAAATTGCATCATCTCACTTCGTGATTGCTTCATTCTATTTATTTGTGCATCTTACCTTTGTATCAAAGATTTATCGAGTCAGCTGAGCACTTGAATTTAAGTTGAATGCCGGTTTTCCTAGGGAGAGCGTAATTAAGAGGGCACAAGTAGTGAATTCACATTACGAAAGATGCTGTCAAGGTGATATATGCTCCAAATTGAACGTCAAGAACATTGCTATCCTTAATGCGATCATAAAATTTAAAGATGGAAGGGAATTTACGCACGGAGAGGATTATGCCATACTTTGAATTGTCATGCGCTCCTTGAGAAGTGTCTGGAAACAGATCAAGGCATATCTTCATTATAAGGGGATAGCAGTTAGTGTCAGCACTCTTTCAATATATTTGAGCACAGAATTTTTGCTAAAATCTTACATACGTGCACGAAGGCCTCGAGTGACTCCCTTTATGAACATGGGATGACGACGTATGCCCTTATCTTTACAAACAACGTACAGGTTATTCGGTTCCAGTAACTCATGTAAACATGGGTAAACTCATCTGTCTAAATTTGGAAACTATCTTATCAGTGGTACGTTTAGCAGACGCCACGATTAACAAAGCAAAAGACGTTTCTGGTTTCTCAAAAGTAACCATTTCAAAGGTGTCTAGCTACTAGAAGTACATACACTATAGCGACATACACTATGTTAATACACTATGATGATCTACATACACTATATTGACAAAAGTCACCGGACACCTAGAAGAAAAACACAACATAGCATTTATTGACATACATTAGTACGGTGTCGATCCACCTTTGGCCTTAATGCATGCACTGACCCTTCGAGACATGCTTTCGACAAGGTTTTGGAACACAGTGATAGATATGCCCTTCCATTCAGTACATAATGCTGCCGCTAACTGTTTCTTAGTAGTAGGCCTAGGTTCCAAACTTCTTATGCGGCGCTCTAATTCATCCCATATGTGCTCTATGGGATGAATTAGAGCGCCGCATAAGAAGTTTGGAACCTAGGCCTACTACAGAATTATCATCAAACAACGCCGTAACAGTCCTTGCTTTATGTCTCTGTGCATTATCCTGCTGGTACCAACAAGGCTCTGTTCCATGGTAGTGGCAAATAGTTGGTAGGGCATAATTGTCCAAAATATCGAGGTAGACGTGCTGGTTAACAGGTTTGTCCACAATAGCCAATGGGCCGGGACCATATCACCAAAAACACCCCACACGAGTACACTACCAGCTCCAAACGTGACCGTAGGAACAGTACACTGATAAATAGCGTTCCTCCGGTTGCCGCCATACCCACACACGGCCATCAGACTGATGGATCGTGTATTTAGATTCATCAGTCCATAAGACCCGTTTCCATTGGTCTACGGTCCACGATAAATGTTCTTTATACCATGGTAAACGACGAGTAGCATTCCGAGTGGAGATGAAAGGCTTATGAGCAGCCGCACTACCACGGTAACCTACAAAATAAAGTTTTCTGCGAATGGTACGTGTACTCACCTGTACACTGAAGTCTTGTTCAGTACTCCGTCGATTAGCTGTAACGACTCTCCTGAGGCTTCGACGTCCTCTATCACTGATTTTCTTTGGCTGCTGGTACGTTCTGCTGCATAAGGCACGCCATGTGTATTCCACTCACTCAGTACATCCAACAACAGTTGACTTGGGTAAGTTCAAACGCCTCTCGGTTTCTCTTATCGACAACCCGCTAATATAACACCCAACAATCTTTCCTTTCTCAAAGACAGGTTTCTCACGCAGCAAAATTTCGCTCAACCTCACAGCGCGATATGATCACGGTCAGATATAGGCTTGTTTTAATACTGTTTGCTACTGTACCGCGGATCTTAACAACGCAGCGGATCCGTTCATTTGCTTTTGAGGGGATGTTCAGCGATTTTTGTCCATATAGTGTATATCCGAAAGGCCTGAATGTGACCGAAAAACTACACATATAGAACGTGACAGTTTTGTTGTGAGGATGATTGTATGGAAATACAAGTCTTCAAGTGTGCAGTAACTGACTGCTAAATTAAGCCATGGACACAAGCAGCCCTTGTCGACTAGAACGATCTGCAGGAAGTAAAGGCAACTGGAATTAGGGAGTCGTCTAATCATTCGGAACACAAATGTCTCAGCAAAAATACAGAAAAATTATTTTACATTAGCGTCATGAAGGCCGTGAATTGACAGCAGAGTAAGTCATATGGTCAAGTGAATAATGCTATACACTGTTCTGCACTCATGGTCGACAGAGAGTGTGGCAATAGCCTCATCAAGCGATGAAGAGGTGTGTCTTGGAAATGCAAATTCTAGTTCCAAAGATAGCATCATGTTATGGGGTATGTTCTGCTAGTATTTGTTGCGTCCGCTGATGCCAGTAGAAGGTAAGATAACATCTAGGGAATACCTGAGTTTCGTAGTTGACCAAGTGCTCTATGCTATTGCGATTGTTTCTGCGTGTAATGGCATCTTTAGGGATGAAAATGCAACCGTACATCTTGCGAGATTCGTGCAAAAATTCGTTTAATAATCACGAGAAGGACTTTCAACATTAATCCTGGACTCCATAGTTCCATGAGCTCAGTCCTATTGAAAATATGTGAGATTATGCAAAATGCTTCTCTGTGTCGATGTTCTCTTTCTTCAACACTGACAGAGTTGCTCGATGTTTTGCCGCAGGAATCACTAACTCTTGACAAAAACGAACTCCGCGCAAAATACGTATCGTACCGCGTGACTTACTTGATGTCATTTTCAAAAAAAAAAAAAAAAAAAAAAAAAAAAAAAAAAAAGAGAGAGGTAATCCTATTCAGTTCTAAATAAAAGTTCAATATTTATTGGCCGGTGTATTTATAAGGTAACTTTGCAAAGGTTGACCTAACTTTGAAGATAAGTTTTAGTAAGAAAACTAAACACTTTTCCGAATTATTTGACGTCTCTGATGTATGGTTCTTTTCTTCATAAAAGTTTTGTTAAGGAGCTCATGGTACCTTTGGCTTCGCAGTTCAATGCGATATCCGTTTTTTTAAACTAATTGATTGATACATAAATTTTGCCTTTGAAAGGAGGTAAAACCACGTACATTATTGGAAAGAATCCC
This sequence comes from Macrothele yani, assembly GCA_039090855.1. Lineage (NCBI taxonomy): Eukaryota > Metazoa > Arthropoda > Arachnida > Araneae > Macrothelidae > Macrothele > Macrothele yani. The sequence continues at coordinate 8,683,184 of CM077004.1, forward strand.
AGTAATTCTTGATAAGTGCATGGCTATGTAGTCCGTGAATGAAAAAGGATAAGAACGCCTGCAAAGCACCGTTAACTAATTAGAAAACAAATAGAATGACTATGCCAGTAGAACGATGCTGTAATGGGTTTTGAACTTGTTAAGTGTTAGCCATAGTTTACGACAGCATTCGGTTAAATGTTCCTCGTCTTTTGACATGAAATTAAACTTAAAACTTCTTTCGGTATCCCAGATAATAAATCCTCGTACGTATTCATTCGCACGAGAAACAGATGATATTCATACATTTTTAGAACGTTTTTTACGCTTTCCAACCGTAGGTTGAATAAGCGTATATGCTCTAGCTTTGTCCGTCCGTCTGTCTCTCAGCACGATAACTCGCGTAAAAATTCGTCCATTTCGATAAAATTTTTGTATGTGGTAAGGGACTACCTGGGAACGAACCGTATTAAAAATGGGAAAAATGGGGTCAAAGGTCGGAACATAGGAGCGGGATCCATTCGATTGCCCTTATGCGTCATAGCTTGCGTAAAAATGGTTCGATTTCGATGACATTTTATTATGTAGTAGGGGACCACATACGGACAAACCCTATTGAAAACGGTCAAAATGGGGTCAAAGGTCAAAACATAGGAGAGGGATCTATTCCGTTGCCCGTATTTGTCATAACTTACGGAACAATGGTTAGATTTCGATGAAATTTTAGTATGTGGTAGGGAGCGACGTGGGTACAAAGCCAATTGAAAATGGGCGAAATATTGTCAAAGGTCAGGACATATTAGCAGGATCCATTTCATTGACCTTATGCGTCATAACTTCACTAAAAATGCTTCGATTGAGACAAATCTTTATCATGTTGTTCCGGAAAGGTATTTAACCGGTTCTGTTGAATATAATCGAAATGGGGTCAAAGGTCAGGACACAGGAGCGAGATTTATTCCACAGCCATTATCCTCATAACTTGAGTAATGATCTCTGGTATGTTGGAAAGCGTATAATAATCAATGTATTGCATGATTTTACTAACTTCTTGATAAGAAGTTACAGAAAATAACAGAAGTTCAAATAATTGAAACTGGCAAAAGCTTGACAGATGAACACTAGAGAAACATCTGCGCAGTTAAATATCGTCTGCTAAGAAAATGGCGCACGTAAACAATCTGTGGATAGAATGTTATGTTTTTGCTCCATACGAAAAGAAATATTCGTATTCTGTAATTATAAAGAGCTGTGGAAATCCTGGAATTTGGATTTCTAAATGTAAAATGAGCAATGTTATTAATAATACAGCGAAAAATTGTCAACCATTGCTTTTAACAGGGAAAAGAACAGCAAACGAATATCCAAAGAAGGTTCTTATTTTTACAACTATTTCAATAGTAAGGCGTCTGGTATTACAAGCAAATCCACCGACCCAAAGAGCAATCGCTAAGTCGTTAAAAATCTCGGTATCAACTGAAAAAAAAAAGGAAAAAAACATACATTTCAATCTGAATAAACCAAACAAGATAATGTTCACCAGCTTTTGCTTAAGCAAATGGCTGAGCGCTTAACACAGGGTAGACTTCTTTATGAAAAAGACTTATCCGGAGACAGATGGAAATTTGTTGTGACTATTGATGACGCATGGATCTATCTAAACGACTGTAACAATGGAAAGGTCAATTTATTATCGCAAAAGAGCAGAAAAATGCTCACAAACTATTTTCCAAGAATCCAAAGAAAGTTTCAGTAAGGAATTAATGATCATTGCTGGTTTCTCGTACAATGGGAAATTGAAGTTAAGAAAAGTTGCAAAGAATTTTAAAATCAATTCTACAAATTATCAAAATAATGTTTTAACTGCTATATCTAAAGAGGGAATTACATTCCTTTATATACAGAGGCTTAAAACATTTTCACACTATTGAAAAAGTGAAAAAAAGATACCGGTATCAAATCTACACATTTTACGCATACTCCTTCAAGGTCCTCTGATGTACCACAAATGAACTATTGTACCATCGTACTGCTAAAATATAGCTTCCTAAACACAGACCTAAAACAATGATTATACTATGGAAAGCAGTGGAATAAGAGTGGGATAAAACACTATTACCAATTTTAAGAAATGCTTTTTTAACTTGGAAATCTAGCTGAAGGTTCATAGTCCAGAGAAAGAGCTATCATATAGAATATTTGAGAAATCAATAATTTCATTTTAAACATTAATTATAATGCTGGAAAATCTTTCTGAAAGTGTGTGAACATCCTTTGAAATTAATTTCTATTTCCAGCTGTGAAATTTGATCCCTCTTTTTAATTTGTTTTGATTTCTGGATTTAACGAAACCCCCCATGAACATCTAAACCCAGAAAGAGTACTCTATCTCTAAGCTACATAGCTACAGTTTCCAGGAAAGAGTGAAACAGAGAGACCATGTGCGTTATGGACAAACGTAACTTTCTTGTTTTGTTCTGAGATTGGAACTCAGTCTCACAATTATGAGAAGTTACAAGCCTGATGCCTACATCACGCGACAATGGATTGATATTTCGTCATTTCATAAAAATATAAAAAAAATTCCATTAATTAAATAACAAGGAGCTGTGCACCAAATATACTTAAATAGCAAAACTATACTGGTGATCCGAATTTCTTGGCGTAGAAGAGAAATCAAAGTTTCCAAGCATTCGCACATCAACCAGATGGCTTTTTCGAGGAAGGTAGACAGCAAACTGCCAAACTCTGGCGGAGAAATTTGTCCTTCTTCTTTTCGAACCATCTTCTTTTTACCAAAGTCTTGAAATTAAGGAATTTTGAGCTCAAACCGAATGTTTTGAAGGCGGTTAGAAGATCTAGGTGGGACCGTTCCTTCTCCAGTTTGATTCTCAGCTGTCGGAATAGTTCGAAAGCGTTCCACATTTCTCGGAGAGTGCAAAACTAATTAAATAACAAGGAACTGTACACCAACTACACTTAAATAGCATTACTATAGTAGTGATCTGAATTTCTTGGCGTAGAATAGAAATAAAAGTTTCCAAACTTTCGTACATCAACCAGATGGCTTTTTCAAGGAAGGTAGACAGCAAACTGCAACCTTCCTTAAAAAAGTCATCTGGCTAATGCGCGAAAGCTTGCAGATTTTGATTGCTATTCTACGCCAAGAAATTCGGATCACTAGTATAGTTATAATATTTAAAAAATATATTGTTGTTCGCAGACTGCTGTTCATATGTGTGCTGTAGATGCTACCTCTTACTTTACATTGCAGACACTCGAGCAAGCGTCAAAAACCAATAATATCCCCACAACAGTTTACCAGAAGTTTCATACGCTGATGGTCAATCGGTGAATTGTTGTGTCGTCATGCATTGCATCAATTTATAGTTTTAAGAAAGAAACCGGTCCAACGCTTTCTATAAGTGATTTACTTTGTCCGCATTCGAGGTGCATTGTTCCTCACCTCAATTATCAACAACTGTATTGTGTGCGAATCGCTCATTCCTGATTTAGGGGCCACTAGTTGTTTTCCATGTTACTAGCGTCCCCTAATTTTGGATTGTGACATCCTCGAAGCAGCCGCGTTGATAAGATAAGAATTGCTGGCTTCTGGGTTATCGTTCGAATTGATCCTTTGTAGATGCCCTGGATGAAACATAGGTGGTACGCTTATCCTGCATTGCTGAAAAGAGTTTCTATAGGACCAGCTGCCCTAAAATGCGGACATGCGACATTTTGTAGTCTTAGATACTGACGGCGGTCGTTAACCTTGCAACGAAAAATAACCTTCAAACTCCAATGGGCATCATGAAAATCAGAGGTTCAAAAATAATAAAGTTTCTTCCCTAATACTGTAAGTTCTAATTGAGCTGCACCCGTTGAATCCACATTACAGCGTAGCAATGCTTTGGAAAAAATGTAACACTCATACAGACTAAGGTAGAGCAATTAGGTTTGAACAAACCCGGGAGACACAGATGTATGCGGCATCAAGAGCAACATAATAGGGTTTGCTTTACATAATTCAAAATAATAATAGCTCTCTTAATTTTAAATAAGTGCGTGCAGTCACAATTCGGTTGAAAATAATTTTTTTGTGCACTGGGAATGCTAAGTTGTACTTGTTTTCGCCAGGTCACGGGTTCAATGTCTTATTTCGGAAGGAATAACGTCATATATAATTTAGAATAACTCCACTGAGGGCAATAAATCAAACAGTATCTTACAAGGACTGAACGAAAATGTTTCGAAACCACGACTCTCTCTGTACGCTGACATATGACAGCGTGTGTGAATCTGCTTTAGATTTCAGTTAAATAGCATTTCTTCTCAGAATTTCTGTTACTTTTAATTAGTACAGAACAAAGTTCTGCATGTTACATTCTGTAACAGAGTCCAGAAGCTCATGTGAATGAGCCTTGCAGATAATATTTTAATAATGGAAAATGAACCGTAAACCGATTTTCCAAAGGTGCCGTTGTTTTAATAAATGTTGAACCTCTTCTAGATGGCCGGAAAATATGTGCTTTGCTTAAAGGTTGGAAAATATTTATATCGTCTGATGTGAATTATGCCTCCAAGTAATTTTGGCAGTGTGGAGACTGGAGAATCTGCGGATTACAATTTGTTTCATTTGGAAAAAAAAATGGAACTTACATCCCAGTTTGTAGCATTTACTCTGACGAATATTACGTAATACTAAATACTGCTGTGGAATGAAAACCAATTAAGTGATTGATTTTGAACTAAGGTAAGTAAATAATGACAACCACGAATTATCCTGAATATGTGATTCAAGTGCGAATTCAAAGTTGTACAACTCAAAATATATACTGTCTTATAATGTTTGACATTTCTTTCTACTACCGCCTTTTTACATACACTTACACATTGTATATATAAAGATTTTACTTATTTCGTGGAAAGCCTTAATGTTTTGACCACGAGACTTTGTAACTGCACATAAATCAATATGTTAAAATATATAGATGCATCCTTCATCAGACTCTACAAATACTACGAATTAAAATATATTCCTTAACAAAGAAAACATAACTTTTCTTTATTTTTACTCAATTCAAGACGAGTGAACAAATTTCAAATGTAAATATAATTTGTTATTCATTGAGAAACTGTATATGCTTGAGATATAAGTCGGTTTTGCTGGAACGTTCGGATGAAACACACATAAAATGTGTTTCGCCTTGTCGTGATTTTCATCTTTTTTAAAATTCACATTTTGCTTTTCTTCCGGCACATATTTAATTTAAATTTTCTACAACGCAAAGACAGAAGACTTACCTTACTGTCTGGAAAATTAAGATGTCATTAACTTTGCGGAAACACATTTTTTTGCACTGCGTCGTTTGAATTCCCTCGCCGCAGAATGTTGTTTTTTCTAAGCTTTCTCACCAAGCTTGCTCTCTTTCGCCGTTATCTGAAAACATAATTTTGCATTCAGGTATACTGCTTGCGTAGTTCCTTTCGTCACTTTCCTCAAATCTGAAGGCTTATTTTTCAAAATCATTGCGCTAATGCAAAACCAAAATGATAATTTGGTTAATTTATTAGTCTTTCGCAGTCAGTTCGTGTAATAATTTTTAAATTAAAATTTTGATGTCTTTGTCAAACGATACATTGCCACATATCTCCTTACCTCATGTACAAACATTTCAAATTTCAAAACTGAAAACATGAGAAAATATTAATTACTTGTTAAAATTCGGCAATGGGACATAAAAGCTACACTTCAAATCATATTTTTATAGTTTACCTTAACAATGACCCGTTTAACCCTACATTTAAATGAATTTTTCAAGTGAAGCATTATAACGTCCAAAAAAAAAAAAAAAGATCATTACGTAGCTATCACGTTATAAACGGCTTTTCATCTTATGAAACTGCCATTGGAGAACACGCACCATAATCGCTTCATGGATCAGAGAAGAAAACATTTAAGTCCGAAAGTTAATCTCATTTGTAGCAGGATATTATTAAAAAACTCGAAAAGAGAGCATTTCTCTCAATACTGGTTAAATTGTTGGATAATTTAAAAACCCCGTGGAAAGTCACTGCCGAATTTCATTTGACTTCGGCAAAACAGATAATTATTAGTACTTCAAAAGTTACTGGTACCAAGTTCCATTCCTCAGGTTACACTTTCATGGCCAAGAAACTTTTATCTAAGTAACTCTTTTAAGATTAAGTAATGTTTATGGAAATTTTAATGGGTAAAACCCAACTTCGACGTCCCAAAATATGAGCATCCAACATTTTATCAAATTATAAAAATGAAGAAATTTCAAAGCTTGGTAAATGTCTTCTACATTAAAGAATCTTTTTCTCAGATTGCAAATGAAATGTTTAAAGATAATTGTTCTTAAATATTGCTTTAATATAATTGTTTTACCAGAGGCTCAGGCGCCCAAGTGGAGATCATATTTTACTCTTACCTTTTAATATACATGAGCATTTTTTTCAACAACACTCTGCTCCATTTAAGTCATTTGGATTTATAGTTTTAGGTAAATTAAGCACACCGGACAAAAAATTAGTCACCCCCTGTCAGAACTTAGCTAATAACGGGCGACGGCGCCTCTTGCCTTGATAATAGCATGAATCAGGTGTCGTAGAGACTCCACGAGCTTGTGGGTGTATTGAACATCAGTTTGCAGCCACTCATGCGTTAATTGGTCCCGAAGTTACGCCAGAGTACGTGGGTGTCTATTCCCGCGTTTCACCTTCTGTTCCAAATGATCCCACAGATTTTCAACAGGATTTAAATCTGGGGATTTGGCTGACCAGTCGAGGTAAGACAGTGTAGCTGATTGTTTATCGTGCCACTCAGACACAGTTTTAGCCCTGTGCACACGGCAATATCGTCTTGGAAGACGGGAGTGGCAATGTGAGGCTGCTCTTGGAGATCTAGGGCAAACGGCAACACTTCGTCATTCAGATTGCGGAGGTACGCATGCTGGTTCAAATTCGTCGTCACTGTAACGAAAGGGCCCATTTCGTGGTATGAAAAACATCCCCAAAACATCACAGAACCCCCTCCAGTTTGAACAACACCTTCGACTCAATATGATGGGACGCGACGAGCGCATCGCAGGCTTCAATAGCCCTGCGATGAACTCGTCGCATCCCATCATTGAAGTGCAAACAAAAACCAGACTCATCAGACCAAATTACTCGTTTACAGTCCTCTACAGTAACGTTTTGGTGCCTCTGAGCCCATTGATAATGTACGACTTTGTGACCTGCTGTTAAAAGAGGCCTCTTCCGTGGTACTCTGTTCCAGATGTCCATCGCATCCAATTCTCGTCGCAATGTCTTTTCGGAAATTTGCTGGAGTTGACTTTCATCGACTGTTTGGAGCAATTGTTGCCTGCTTTGAAACCGATTTGCAGTTACTAGCCGTGAAACTTGGCGGCAGTCCCTGTTGGTGAGAATCGTTTTCCGGCCACATTTACGCCGCCGATTTTCAGTTGACTGCAAACTACACAATTGTTTGTAGACCCACTGGACAGTACGCTTCGACATTCCAAAAAATTGGACGACTTCATTCAATTTGTGTCCGTGGTCATGAGCGAAACACGATGGCTCCTTTTTGCCACTCAGTAACGTCTGCCTTACGACACATCGTCATCAACCATTAGCAATCCACTGCTGGATGAAGGTCTCTCCAAGTTTCTCCTACAATTGTCTGTCTTGAGCCTGTCTCCTCCATGTCACCCCAACGAACTTTCGAATTTCATCCATCTATCTTCCATGGGGTCTTCTTCTGGGTCTTTTTCTGTCGCTATCCACTTTCTGTCAGTGGTCTTGGTAAATCACGATGGCTCCTTTTTGCCACTCAGTAACGTCTGCTTCACGACACACACTGCAGACTAAATTCAACACACACGTTGCTCTTCACTACTACACGAGACAGAAATGATCCTGTAGATCACGTCAGGACTGTTTATCTCCCAACAATGCTACCACGGTGCCCTCTGTGCAACCGGTAGTTGAACCAGAACTCTAGATTCTGTCATTTCTGTTAGGGGTGACTATCTCGTGCAGGCAAAACCTGAAACAACATCTATTTTTGACCTAAAACGTAAAAAAGTTTAAAGAAAATCTTATATCCTTTCGAGTATTTGGATCAATTATATGGGAACAGTATAATTTTTTTTGTAAGAATCAAGCAATAGCAATTTATCTAATTTTGGTTTTGACCAAGAACATAGAAATTTCTGGAATGAGTGAGGAATTTTACTGCTTCTCGTGTTACTGAATCAGTTGCCATAATAGATTGAGAAGAGTCAGTATTAGGGTGGATTTTATGCGGAACCTAAAGTACATAAACCTCAGATAAGAAAATAATTTAGTCAAATTGTTTGAAAGAATGATGTCAAAAACTGGATAGTAAGAAAATTTTACTTTGTAAATGATGCTCAAAACAATTTAATTAACTTGAGGGAAGATGCTGAACACACCGAAGAGGCAGAGATAGGATTTGCTGCTGCAACACAAACAACAGATGCTCGATTGGATTGATGTATTGGGAATTTGGAGGCCAGGGCAATACCCAGAAGTCTTCCTCATGATCTGCGAACTATTCTCGAACAATCTGGGCAGTGTGGCATGGTGCATTATCCTTCTGAAAGAAAGCACTACTACAGGGGAATAACGTTGTCATGGAAGGATGTACCTGGTCTGCAATTATGATCAGCTAGGTGATAGACGTCATAGTTAGACATAATTAGACGTCTAGGTGGTAGATATCTAGTCAGACGTCCAGCACCTAGACGTTTAACTATGTCTAACAATGTATTTGTAACTATTATTTCTAATTATTTTTAACTATGTAACTATTATTTCTAACTTTTTTTCTATGTAACTATTAGTTGTAACTGTTTTTTACTATGTAACTATTATTTATAACTATTTTCACTATGTAACTATTACTTCTATTTTTAACTATGTAACTATTAATTCTAACTATTTTAACTATGTAACTATTTTTTCTAACTATTTTTAACTATGTAAATATTTTTTCTTACTATTTTTAACTAAAATAAATTATCAACGTTTATTCACAATTAATTGTTTTATTAACATTAAAACCTTTAATTGTAAATAAGCGTTGATAATTAATTGTTTTATTAACATTAAAACCTTTAATTGTGAATAAGCGTTGATAACTTATTCTAAATCAACATCACAAGTGTGTAGTCTTGAATTATATATAATATTTTTAACTATGTAACTATTATTTCTAACTATCTTTACCTCTGTAACTATTATTTCTAACAATGTATTTTTAACTCTGTAACTATTATTTCTAAGTATGTATTTTTAACTATGTGACTATTAATTTTATTTTCTATGTAACTATGTATTTTTACTATCTAACTATGTTTAACTGCGTCAATATGTCTAACTATGACATATTGTAAATATGTCATACACATTTCACATAGTCTACAGGTTAGACATAGTTAGACATCTAGGTGGTAGACGTCTAGCACCTAACTATGTCTAACTATCTAACTATGTATTTGCAGCTATGCAACTATTATTTCTAACTATTTTTAATAATGTAACTATTAATTCTGTTTTTAACTATGTAACTATTTTTCTAACTATTTTGAACTATATGACAATTATTTCTAACTATTTTTAATTATGTAACTATTATTTCTAACTATTTTTAACTCTGCAACTATTATTTCTAACTATGTATTTTAACCACGTAACTACAATATTTATTTTATTTTCTATGTAACTATGTATTTTAACTATCTAACTATGTCTAACTTCATCAATATGTCTAACTATGACATATTGTAAATGTGTCATTCACATTTGACATAGTCTACAGGTTAGACATAGTTAGACGTCTAGGTGGTAGACGTCTAGCTAGACTACGTGATAGAGGTCATAAGTTTCTTGCACATGAATGACCAGACCCAGGGTTCCTTTTTTTTTTTTTTTTTGGAGGTTTAACGACCACCGTGAGCAACTCAATTGACTATAAGCAGTCTCCTGTCCCTAATTTAGGGCCACTGGTTCCAGGGAAGGGAGAGAACCAGCGCCGTAAGGCAAACAAAACATCCACACCTCACCGTGCTTCGAGCCCAGATCCAACATGGCGAATGATCATAAGCCATCGCTCAGGCCGCTGCGCCACAGGAGCCATGATTCAGGGTTTCCCAGAAGAACAATGCCCAAGGCATTACAATTCTTCCATCGATTTGCCTTTGTCCCACAGTGCATCATGGTGCTAACACTTCCCCAGGTAAACGACGCACACACATGGTGCATCCAGAAAATGGATTCATTGGAACAGATGACCTTCTTCCAATCATTCAAAGCTCAATTTTGATGATCGCGTGCCCATTATGTTCAATGTACTGTGCTTTGTGACACATTACTCTTGTCACCAGCATTCAAATTACGGCGAGTTGTGCAAGAGTAACCGTTCTATTCGCTCGAACCATACTAGATACCTTCCCTCATCTCTGGAATCGATGAACCATGGTCCACTCAAATCTTGCTGGCTTGTTCGTGCCTTTTCCCCTCCTTGCACCACTTTGTGAATGTAGTAACCACGGCTGACCGTGAACTTCCCGTAAGCCTTTCCGTCTGAGAAATGCTCTGACGCAGTCATCGGGCCATTGTAATTTGCTTTTCTCAAGCTCGCTTAAGTCTGCTGTATTTTTAATCTCAAGAACAAGAATAACACTGATTAACAGAGCTCAGGGTCAGGTGTTAACTTTTCATGACCTTCACATGCGCCGTCATTTACCTGCAGTCGCTTCAATGTGCTTAAACACTCGCTGATCATTTGTTTTGGCTCTTCGGTGTATGAAGTACCAAAACATTTCCACAAAATTTAAAATTTTTGAAATGCGAAATCACCTTGAGATTATTTTTGTTCTTCTGCTAGTAGGAATTTGTTGAATCAATCGAGTTCCTTCTGTTAAGAAAATTGTGAGTAATTCTACCGAAACTTCACAGTGCTTTAAGCGTAGTCGGTTAACCTCTTGAATGCTTGTATCGGTATTTAAAACTTTTCCGAAATGAAGAAACAACACTCAGAAATATTTTTTTTTTTACCATTAAAGTGGAAAGATGGCTGAAAGCTAAAGATTTATTGTAGATGCTTTTATCTCGTAGCTTTATATCATTTCAGAAAGCGTGTAACACTCCACAGAATTAAAGAAGCGGCTCGAGAAGCCACAGTAATGGTCAAGATTTAATATCAAGCGTCCCAAGAAGCCACAGTAATGATAAAGATTTAATATCAATCATCCCAAGAAGCCAGAGTGACAGTAAAGATTTAATATCAAGCGTCCCAAGAAGCCACAATGATGGTAAAGATTTAATATCAAGCGTTCCAAGAAGCCACAGTGATGGTAAAGATTTAATATCAAGCATCCCAAGAAGCCACAGTGATGGTAAAGATTTAATATCAAGCATCCCAAGAAGCCACAATGATGGTAAAGATTTACTATCAAGCGTCCCAAGAAGCCACAGTAATGGTAAAGATTTAATACCAAGCATCCTAAAAAGCCACAGTGATGGTAAAGATTTAATATCAAGCGTCCTAAGAAGCCACAGTGATGATAAAGATTTAATATCAAGCATCCCAAGAAGCCACAGTAATGGTAAAGATTTAATATCAAGCGTCCCAAGAAGCCACAGTAATGGTAAAGATTTAATATCAGCATCCTAAAAAGCCACAGTGATGGTAAAGATTTAATATCAAGCATCCTAAGAAGCCACAGTGATGGTAACGCTTTAATATACAAGAGCAGATGGTAAAGATTTAATATCAAGAAATATGACAGTTCAACTGGAGCAAAGATGAGCCAAACTGAATTGATGTTACCGGGACTGTAAGAAAAAATAACCGTATAATATCGCTAGACGAAGCCTTAGTTGTGTTAAAGCTTTAAAATGTACGGAACTCCGCTACTATAAGACATTATATCCACCCTCTTCCCTTAGAATACTTTTGATGGAACGCAATATTATGGTAGCACTAACTTTCTTTCCTGAGCCATTGATAACAGGACAGATTCTGTGAGTATCGTCCCTTGATGTTTTTTCTGTTGAGGTTTCCACACTTTTTAAAGTGTCAAAATACAGATCTAGTTTTCTGAAGTTACAGAGGGTGAGTCAAACTGTTGCTATATCTGGATCACTTTATGTATTCATAGGTACCTTTACGATGAAAGCTGACTAGAATTCAAAGTATAGGCCATCGTGTTGCACCGTCTTTAGCCACCTGTCTGCCAGTTCTTCGATTCCGAGGCGGTACCAGTTCTTGTCCTTCGAAGCGAAGAACTCCTTCACCCGAGCAGCCACCTCCTGCTGGGTGCTGAAGTGCCTCCCTCGAAGGAACTGGGCCATGGACCGGAACAAGTAATAATCCGACAGCGCAAGATCCGGACTATATGATGGGTGTAATATCAGTTCGATGCTCTCAAGATCCTGGAGGTTTACCCGGGTTGTTCGCGCGTTATGAAGCCGAGTGTTGTCATGCTATAGGAGGGCGCGCTTTCTGTTCACCGGTGTCTTGTACCTCTCCTTCAAAACGGCATACAACCACTCAACCTGTTCAGAGTAGAGGTTGGCGTTGGTGGTCCGACGGTCTGGAAGGAATTCGTAATGGATAGTTTAACTGGAGCAAAGGTGAGATTCCACCAGACGCACGCCATCACCTTGTGCTCGAAGTGCCCACTTTTGGAAACAGGCTGGCCCGGGTTCAACCACTGCTGTTGTGTGTCAGGATTATGGAAATAGACCCACCGTTCATCGCACGTAACAATTCTCTTGATGAAACGTACATCGCGCTGGTTTCTAGGAGTTTTGGGCACACTTCCACTCGGCGGTTTGCTTCAGTTGGCGTCAGTTCGTTAGGGACAACGCGGCAGCTCCTACAGATCTTGCCGTGGTCCTGAAGGTGACGAACCACTATGGTCTGTGACATGCCCAGCTCTCCTGATAATCTATGAATTCTGGTTGTCGGATTTGCCTCTAAGGCCTGGCGCACGGCCTCTGAAACCACGGTTCACGGCCTACCTGACCTTGGCTGATCGTCGACGCTTCTGTCACCTGAGCGAAATTTCTTGAACCATCTGGTTGCGGTGCTGTGGTCCACGGAACCTTCCGCTTTCGTATGTCAAACGTTTCGTATTGCTTGAGCAGCGTTATGGCCGAGCTCAAACTCGTTAAGCAAATGTTCCCTAATTTGCCGGTTGTGGATGTTCGTCTTTTAAGCGCCCCAACCACAGACGGGATGACGACATGCAATTCCGTTCACAGCAAGGACTACCGCTTTGTATCCTTTTCGACTGACTGTAGTGAGCGACTTGAACAAGTTTAAACACGTGACATACACGCCGTAGTTTATGCAAATATTGCAAAACTTTCGACTCACCCTCTCTATTATGTACGTAAGTTAGTAAACTGACAGAGTAAAGACAGGTTTCTATGGATGATCATTTTTTTTAACCTGAATGTTACCGTGTTCTGGACGACTTTGCATTTTACTCTTATTTCTTCTCTTCATTATCTCTTGATTATAGTGCGTATTCCTAAATTACACCATCTCGGTAATGCAACCTGTTGAGATGTGTAAATTAATGGACAAGCTAACAAACAGAGAATCGTCGCGATTCGTAGCACAGTAAATGGGATTCAAAAGCTGGAGGCCATCAACAGTGAAAAATAATCATCTCCTGGATGACGAAATAGATTATTTGTGAACAACATGTGGGTAATGATGATGAGAGGAAACGACTTGGTTTAATTTATTATAGGCAGCACGCAGATTTGCATTTCATTGATCATATTTATTTCAACACAGCCACACAATGTTTAGTGATAATAATCTTATGTATTTACAACCAATGATTGCACCCACTGTAGGACGTCTGAGAGAACATTGCCATTCTTGTGTTATTTATAGTGGCGGATCAAGCATTGAGTTAAAGAAGGGCCGTGTTGCAACATTGTGTAATAAACGATCATTACTTGGTTTGCGTCCAAGATTGAGTATTCATTGTTGCGACAGGAATGACGTAAGAACAACCGCAAGGAGATATCAATCATGGAGCCGGTGTTGTCAAACGGCGGGAGTCGACGAGTATCAGAAGGGACCAGCAGGGCCTTCCTGCCTGCCTGCCTGTTCGCTCATCGAAAGGACTCCTGCCTGTTATTGACCCACATAACAAGCGAACGGCACTTTTTCTCGATATCCTATTTTTTCTTCATCTTGAGATCGGAAAAAGGGGAGAAAACGAGGAAATATCTTCACACAGATCCATAATCCGAAGAGCAATTTAGTTCAAAAGAGTTTCTCTTGAGGTTGTACGAAATCATTGCGCACATCAGTCTTCGCAGACTCCTGTTTCACTGATCTCCACGAAAGACGACGTGCCAGATAAATTGCTAATTTTCTCTAAGTTTTCGCTGAAATTTATTGCGAAACTATTATCGTTATAGTTTATTAAGCGTTAAAGTGCTCTCCAAATCAAGCATAAAGTAATAAAATAGAGGCATAAGAATACAGTGGTCGTATCGATTGCATTGTCAGCAGTTAATCTTAATGTAGATGCAATTTTGTTTTTGAATTTTTGGATGGAAAATGATTTTATATATCGGAATATCATATTTCACTTTAATTCTACATGAGGGCGGATGAGTTTAACACTTCTAAGAGAGAGAAAAGTTAATGAAATTCACTGAATACAATATATTTCCTATATCAGAAATGATGAGATTTTTCAACGAGTTTTTCAGTATTCAGATCTAAAAGCATTACAAAGTACTATTCCAGACACTCATAAGACAATAAATCTAAGAGTTCATTTTTTCAGTCTGTTTTAAGCTGCATCCTATTCCAACAGAAATTTAAAGTAAGATCTGCATCGTTTTAAACCAAATTCCAGGAAGTTTTATTAATAATTATTTTTCTGAAAGTACTAGAGTCTGAAGATACTTTTCATGCCACTGTTTAAAAATACTGACATTTAAAAAAATATTTAATACTGCTATTGTCACATTTTATTATACGTTATTCACATGATGAATGTAAAACATCTCTTTTTCTGTCTTGGAATATTCACATAATGAATCTAAAATATTGTTACGACCCGAAAGGAAGCGAAACATTCCCTCTTGCTGGGTGGTCTAGAATTCCTAGCGCACTGTTAGGTCATAAATATCAGGACGCAGCTGACTGCCAGTCTAAACAGGGAAGGATTTACATTTCGAAGAGGGGCCACTTGAGTAAATGAATGAAGATGGGGGACAAAAGGTTTAGCGAATAATCGTAAATTCGTCGATTGTTTGGGGCATTTTTGAGAACAATTGCTCTATTTGCAGAAGAATAAGATTTCGCACTTAGCGTGAAAATAAGGAAGAAAGTTTAGTTGTCTGTACGCTCTCCGATGTGAAAGGCTGGATTGGATGCCTTGGCCCTACTATATGAATTGGGCAATGAAGCAGCGAAACTCCCTGCATTTAGTAAAAAAAATGGAGACGACAACTCGAGGCAGATGTATATGCTAGTTGGCCATAAAGACAGCGGAATGCCTAAATCCGCGTGATAAAGCATCAATTTCTAGGCTGGGAGCCTAATGGAAATTAGTGACTGGTTGGCCCAATGAAAGCAAAGTTACAGAGGAATTAAGAAGTCTTCGAGTGGAACAGTGGTCATTCCAATGAGAAGCGAAGCACGGGTTCGAGTCCAACTACGGCAGTGTGCAATTATCATCCTCTCCCTGAAGCGGCGAAGGAAGCGCTGTGGTCCTGCGGGGCGAAGCGAGGCCCCATGTATGTGTGTGTGTGTATGTGGCTACGTAAGCAGCGCAGCCGCTACGTGTAAGTGGGACGGGATAAAGCCGGCGCTAAGAAAAATATGAGCGTAAGAGCGGTGGCTTGGATACCTAAGAAATATATAGGTGAAAAGTTAAATCACAATTTGGATTTATTCTTCGCAGCATCCATGTAAGTAGAAACGTTTTGATTTTATTGTTACATCTGCTACGCAATTAGTTGAGGAACTGAACTGATATATTGCAAGAACTAAACTGAGAAATAGTAAGATTGAACTGTGGAATTTAAGTTCATTAAAACTATCAGCAGAACTGATTTAGGTCCAAGTTGACCCAATACTCATGTTCAGAAGACAGCTAAATTTTATTCGTATGTGTGCCATTGTTATGTTTTATAGCCAATTAAATATTTGTTTAGGCAATCAGCGCAGTCATAGAACACATTATTTATGTGTACGCCTGCGATTGGTTCAAATTGTTTAAGTGTATGCCCTATAATACAGTTTTCGCGCCAAGAACTACGTCGAAGGATCTCAGCGAAGAAATATACTTATTGCTCGGCTACGGTTGTTAAATTGATTGACCGCGGTGGGATAATGACCCACTGTCGTAACATTTTGGTGGCGAGCGGTGAATGCTTAACCTGGTACGGTAACATTTTGGTGGCGAGCGGTGAATGCATAACCTACTCGGCCTGGTACGGTAACATTTTGGTGGCGAGCGGTGAATGCATAACCAAGCTCGGCCTGGTACGGTAACATTTTGGTGGCGAGCGGTGAATGCATAACCTAGCTCGGCCTGGTACGGTAACATTTTGGTAGCGAGCGGTGAATGCATAACCTAGCTCGGCCTGGTAAGGTAACATTTTGGTGGCGAGCGGTGAATGCATAACCTAGCTCGGCCTGGTACGGTAACATTTTGGTGGCGAGCGGTGATTGCATAACCTAGCTCGGCCTGGTACGGTAACATTTTGGTGGCGAGCGGTGAATGCATAACCTAGCTGAGCCTGGTACGGTAACATTTTGGTGGTCAACTGTGGTACCCACGAGATCATAACAATATATATTTTTCTATCTTGGAATATTCACATGATGAATGTAAAATATCTCTTTCTGTATTGGTATATTTACATGATGAGTGTAAATTATCTCTTTTTCTGTCTTGGAAAAATCTTCTGGTTTTTTTCTTGCCGTGTATGTATTTACACAACATTTTAAAAAAACAAGAGGATAATGGAGGTTTGGCACAAAATCGTAGCACAGATGCCACGCAGAATACTCAGGTTGGATAAGTGGATTCTAAATGAGATGTAAACGTAGTCAGCACACATGTGAAGATGCAAATTACTGCTTGTGACGTTCCGAATCGCGTGCAATCAAAAGCGGATAAAAGCAGACATTTGGAGGGCGATCTGTTATCGCACCAGAACCCTGCAGAACTGCTTTCTGTTGATGTTGGCCTAATTGATGATGTCTCGCAAATGTGATTTAACCGAATCCGCAGCGTGGGGAGTTATCGGTCGGTTGGAAGTCGCGAAGATCCAGCAAGTCGTTGACGAAGCCTGAGGAGTTTCACAAAACCTAATTTCCAAACTGTGGATTCGCTTTCGAGAGATTGTAATTGTTCGTCGAAGGCGAGGAGACGATAGTCCATCTTCAACTTCGCCAAATGAAAACAGATATTTATCACTGACCGCAATAAGGAACAGGGTACTAAATGCAACCAAACTGCAGTGTGAACTCTGTATTGCCGCAGAACGAAACGTTTCAACACAAACGGGTCGCAATCTCTTTC
Organism: Macrothele yani; assembly: GCA_039090855.1. NCBI lineage: Eukaryota > Metazoa > Arthropoda > Arachnida > Araneae > Macrothelidae > Macrothele > Macrothele yani. The sequence continues at coordinate 8,700,796 of CM077004.1, forward strand.
ATCATTTTAGCCTGTATGCCCGTTGACCTCTGATTTGCCTTTCTTTAAGCTCACGTCATCCTTCTGTCCGTAGAAAATGGGCGATGGAACATCGTGACTGAAAATATGGCGATGAAGCAATATTTTCTTCTCTGACAAGCCTCGATTTACATCGCAGCCTGATAATAGGCGAGTGTTCATACGAAGAGAGCAAGGAAACCAAATAGTTCTCTTTCTGTGAAGATAGACATCGATATGGTGGAAGTTGACTGATTGTTTCGCGAGGCATTTCCATGAATAGCCGTGCCAAACTGTATGTCATCAGGAATGGCACACTGACGGATCAGATGTATAGTGATGAAATCTAACGACACATTTTTGTCCCTTACCCTGAAGCTTTTGTAGATGCATTCATTTTTACAGAAAATGACTATCGACCTCACCGACCACAGCTTGTAAACCTCTTCCTTTCAGAGGAGGGTTTCAACAGTATGGAGTGGGCTGCATGTTCCTCAGATATAATCCCATTCAGCATGTTTGGGATGTACTTGAAAAATCATTCATCTAGACGTGCACCTCCATGGGCTGTTCAACAATTGAAAACTGCTCTTGTTGTTCGGTGGCGGAGAATTCCACAAGAAACCATAAAAAAGGCATGCCGCAGTGCTAGCGGATAGAAGAAACCATACGCCCTACTAGAGATCCTTCAGTACCACGTAATTTCATTTGCTGGTATGCTTATTCGTCTGTCATATTTTGTGCTATTTGATTTATTTGTGCAAGTATCACTAAAATTTATTTCGTTAAATTCGGTGACACATTTTATCACTCACGTGCTTTAACTTGCCTGCAGTTTACACTTTAGTTATACAAACATTTCGTGCATAACAATATAAGGTCCAAACAACATTATCTCAAAATATTTTTGAGCAGAGTATTTGTGTTGTGTTTTAATTTCATGATGCTCCATGTGATCAAATTTCGGTTAACCAATCTTTTAAATACTTTCAAGGAGAAAATTACAAAATAATTAAGTTTCGGTACCACATCTTCGTATATGTGCATTTTTAGTATTGATTGTATTAAAATTTCGTTTCGTTTATCTTCAAAATGAAGCGCAGGGTACCGTGGATTTTACTCTTTAATTTCACAAGCATAGAAACCGACAATGTTAAAATACTAGACAATCCATCAAGAGATAATTTACGAAAACCAACAAATTTAAATAATTCAGACGTAACACAGAAGCTAAATTAGTCTTGAAGATACACAGAAGTGAAAAAATCTTAGCTTTTCAAAAGGTTTTCGTAGTCGTTTTATGCAAAATCTTACTAGGACTGCCAAATTGTACAAAATTGAGCAGTACTCGGGCCATTTTACTTTAAACAAGGGAGGATGTTAAGAAAAGTAAAAACTGTTTAAACAAACATATATACATGTACGCTTAAGTACCTAATTCAACAACAAAAAAATGTATATAAGCGTGAAGAAGACATCCCCTTTCGGCCGACACTCAAGATTGCTTTATCAGAAGGCTTTGACGGAAACAACGAAACTGACTAACTACTAAACATACTATACCATAAATACAGGGTGTTCCTAAATTCGTGCGACAAACCAGAGGGGTGACGAATAACTTTTGCAATGGAGCGTAGGGTGGCACTCCGCTCTTAGTGCCCGAAAAACGTTAAGTTCCATGTCAACGTTGGTCTTCCAACAGTGAAAAAAATCACAACTTCCCTAAATTATGGGTTGCACACTTGCGTTGGTGAACGTGGAGGCAGAGCAAAGCAAAGAAGGTGCTCGAAGTGGCGCCTGAGGGCGTCGTTGCACATCCCACACCGACGGATGAAGAATTGTGGCACTCTCTCGTAGACTCCCGGTTTGGTATTGATCTAGTCCGCAGCGATAACGATCCTCGCGACGATATCTTCCGGTGATTCCACAAGCGTCTCGTACACCAGTGTTTTCAGGTGTCCCCACAAGACAATGTCCAGAGTCCAGGTCCGGAGAGCGTGGAGGTTAAGCTACCGGTCCGCACCGTCCAAACCACCTGCCGGGATAAGTCACATTCAGGAAGTCCCGGATCGCAGTTGGAAAATGTGCAGGGGTTCCATGAACCTATGAAACAGTTGCGAATACCCCAGTGCATGCTGGTCAGGCACAGTCAGCCCGGACACACCGGGAGTCTACGAGAGAGTGCGAAAGTCCTTCATCCGTCGGTGTGGACTGTGAAACGGCGCCCTCGGGCGCCATTTCGAGCACATTCTTTGAGTCCTGCTCTGCTTCTACGTTCATGAACGCAGGTGTGCAAATCATAATTTATGTAAGTTGCGTTTTTTTTTCGACTGTTGGAGGATCAACGTGGAAATGGAACTTAACGTCTTTCGGACACTAGGAGAGGAGTGCTGTTATACGTTCCATTGCAAAAAGTATTCGTCTTTATAGGTGCTATCAGCCTTCTTTGTTTGTCGCACAAATTTGGGAACACCCTGCATATTATAACACTTGTCTTAGATGAACGGAATAATTTTTTCCTTTAATAGCGGGCTCGTCTTATTTTTCAGAGCTTTGAATTGTAATACACAACACTGAAACTATTCAAGATCATAAATTATATTTTCAGCGTTATATGTATATTTACCAAGCATTCGCCCCCAGTGGAGTGCGAAAGCTTTGTAAATATTGGATATTTGTGTTTACTCTATTTAAGAAAAAGAACTACACTAAACTATATCTCGTGTAATAAAACAGATTAGTTTATTTTTTCCGGCCTAATTCAATTATGTAATTGGACAAGCGTTATTCCCCTTATACTAACAAAACTTAATTATAAGGTACCATGTTTTATTGTCCTTTTTCTTTGTTGCTGTTGTCTTTTAACTAAAGGGCTTAATGCCAAAGAGGATGTATATTCTACTACATAACGTTTATGCATCAAAGTCAAGTTTTTGTATTCCAGAGACAATCATGGATGACCATGTAATTAATACATGTACAGCATTGGTCTTTAAAGTGCTGCAACTTTCATTTTTGCATAAATTTTAAAATTCTTATATTTCTCATTCGAGAATGGATTTGACGACCATCAAGAAACCCGACTACTAGTGGAGAGAGACTCATAGTAGCAGTTATGATAAAAAAACAGTTCTTATGATTAGCAACAGTTTCTTCGGTTCGTACATTGGAAAAATCTCGGCATACTTGCTGTAGATCAATGAAGATCTTAAAACACACTTCCTAGGGTAGTTATTCTTTCAAAATTCGCTTTATTCTTCTAAAACATGAAGTAGCAGTTACACAGACTCACTGACTAAGCACGCAGTGCTATAGACAGCGAATGCAATAAAACACATAAAAATGGTAAAATGAGATATATACAATAAAAATGAATATTTTCATAATGGGTGATGCAAACATGCATCTTCCGCTGATGAATTAGCAGTAGCTCAGAAAAAAATGTCCGTGAGACAGTCAATATCGGTTGAAATTAACAAGGCAAAATATTTGCTATACGGATGATTCACTCATGTATCTTTCGTTGATAAAACAGCAGTAGCTCCGGAGGGTAAGGCTGTGCAACAGTTGTATCATGAAGTATGTAAAATGAAGTATACGTGTCCATTCCGGACATTAGAACCTAATAAAACATCTATAGCACATATGAAGCACGACAGCCAGTTCACGAGAGCAGTGGTATCATTTGCAGCAATTGAAAACCACTGGGCACCTGGGTTCCAATTTGAATAAAACTGAGTGATTGTAGAAGCCTTAACTGCAAGTGAATATTCCAACTGTAGGCTCTCTTGTGCATATTCCAACTGTATCACTCTATTTCGCAAATGCGCCACGAGAGGACATGATGAAACAAGAAGTAGCTTACGAGTGAGATGCTGAGAGAAGATCACATACTTAGCCGGGATAAAGAGAAGCGTACACACTAACGGTAATTGCAGAGAGGGTTGATCTGGTCGACAGAGGAAACAATAATCTGTAATTTGGAGGTCTACTGGGCTAGATTTTCCGGCGAGAGTGAACATGAAATGAAGCAGAGGCATAATAATAGGGCAGTATACGTAAGTATGCAAGACATCGCAGGGAATATCCCAATGCGAACACAGTGCAGATGGTACAATATTTCTTCTATGGAGAGTTGTTGGTACCGGAAGACGTTGATGAAAGAAACGCCACTGGAGATTGATTTCTATTGGATGAGAAAGTGGATGTTCTGCATTATGCCACGTTCTAATTCAATTTGGGTAGACAGATGATTTCCCAGCAATCTATGATATTGACAAGAAGTTGGATTACATTGAGCCAGAACATACTTGTGTTCATAGAAAGGTCATTTTTGTGCTGCTTGAAGGAATGGAAAAAATAAAAGTAGTTTTCCATATATGTGCTTACTACTGCGTGTACATAATGTATGCTTATAGGCATGTGTATTGAAGGACATAATATTGTAAAGTTTGAGAAGATGCACGGAAGTATGTTGAAAAATAATTTTATACGCAACTAATGTACAATTTGCTTTGGTATTATAAGATTTCTATTGGTTTCGAAGAAGCCAAACATTGGATTTCTTTCTTCAGATAACTTATTCTTTGGTTGATACTAAATTTTGTTTTGTGCCAGAGGCATACACAAATGTACTACAGCCAGTTATGGGATACGTGCCAAATAGAAAATGTTTGTGTTATGGAAATTTTGAAATTGTCTTTTAATGTTGCTCTATTCAAAAATACATCTACGGTTGGATTCAAACACAGAAATTGGTGCCTTTTTTATACATAAACGTCCGTATCCTGGTGATGGCTATTTGTTTTTCAACCAAATGATTTTGGGTTTATACGTTTTCAAAATATTTGATGAATGACATCCGTGTTAAAATTGAATTCTGAGCGTATTCAGTCGCCTTCCTGTCTGTTATGAACTGATCTACCACCTACTGATTTTGGCTGTGTTTCATATAACTAGGTATAACCGTTGGAACGGTTTGCATAGTTTGAGATATTAGCTGATTGTAGTATTTCAAGAGCAACATTTTGAACTAAAAACGTGCAGTTACGTAAATGATACAGCATTTTGAGCAGTGCGTTTATCGACATGAATTTTAACCTCCCAAAACTCTAGGATAATGACAAGACGTTGTATTACATCGAGCCAGAATATACTTGTCTTGCTACAAACGGTAATGTGATTCCTTGAACATTGGAATTGCTGATCATTGATGGTAATGTGATGGTGTCCCTATAAACGCTAAAATGATTGGATTGAATGGTAATCAGATTCCTTGAACATTGACATTGCTCGTCATTTATTTTTATTTTACACAACTAACATTTGAACTTTGGTTATGTTCATGTAGTTAATATTGGAATTGTTGTTACATTTACAAACAAGGTGTTTCTCTTGTTTTAGTATCGTTGGAATTTACCTCTCGAACAAAGCCTGAGGGCATCATCCCACACCTACGTATAATTTCGCAAGAAGATCACCGTCAAAGTAACTGGATGTTCCGCTCATTTTACATTATGAATATAATGTAAACTTCAAAGATTCCTGCATTAAATGAAGCAGTTGTGCATTAGGCTGAATGCTATCATTATTAATATGTTTTAAATACAGAAACCTCATTTGTTTTTAAAACATATTACCTTGCTGAAAATAATTTTGAATTCAAATCTGGTTATAGGCACCAAGAAATCTTGCTTTTTTTAGTTATCTATGTTGTTTTGCATTAAATGTAAGAGACAGCTGGTTGGTTAAAGTCTAGATGCGCCAATTACGGTATCGACATTTTTTCCATGTTTTAGGTACAATAATGTATGCAGTTTGTTCTTTCTGCGAGAGTTACAAATTGGCCCTGCTCAAAAATAATTAAGGTGAAATACAAGTTTCCTAATGTATAATCCGGATGAATCTGACAAAAAAAAGAAAAAAACTAACATTTTCACACGGTACTCCAAATATTGCTCAAGATGATTACCTTGGTAAAGAAATATTTTTTTATGTTATAAATTATGTAAATTCCATAAATTAACGCGAAGCGCAGGGAAAGACAAGGGAAATTGCTTTTGATAAACAAAAAGGACTAATTTCTCAGAAACTCTTCATGTAGACCCTTCTGTGCTATCTGTATATCGATTATCGTTTTTTTTTCTTGTTTTACTGTCAAGAAAAACAAAATATGGCATGCCGCTGTATGGTGGAATGACTGTGAATAAGACTATGAATTAACGAATTGTACCCAAGATAGCTCCAGGCAACTACAGAACATTTGTTGGGCCTACCAAATCAAAGAAAATAGCTATGAAATCCCCCTAACCTGATACCAAAGACGGGAAAATATTTATGTGCACATAGAATAAGAAATGCAGAAAACGGTAACTAGAAACTAACAGACAGAAAAATATTTTTTTATCCTTAGGCCATTAATAAAAGCTTAAAGAAGGGCTCTCTTATATGAAATAAAAATCCAAGGCTCCAGAAACGTTCTTCGGATTTCTTCGCTATATTAATGGCAAATTTATCTTTGAATGAATTCACTGGAAGAAATGGCAACGGAGAAAAATAGTTTACAAAATTTCCAGAAATTCAAGATGTATGTGCTCATTACAGAATCGGATTTATTTGTTTTAATAGTTTAAAAACACCCAGGGGTATTTGAGGAGTTTGTGAGAAAGGATGTGTGTTCACTAGGGCTGGATCATGTGATAAATCAAAAGTAGGAAAAAGTATCAATTTCTTTAAATGCTATATTTTTCAAAATGTACAAGTTCGATATAAATCAATATTAACTATATATTTTAAAGAACTTGAATACATTTTCTTAAAGTACGTATTTATTAAACCCACAATTTACGCGCGTTCATGTTTTCAAAGTATATATACATTGATGAGGCATTACATTATGTCTACCTGCAGCTTATTAGGTTGGTAGTCATAATGCACTTAAACCATTTTTTTAGTCATAATGCACTTAAATCATTTTTTAATCATAATGCACTTAAAAGCACGTCTTTATTTTCATAAATACGTGCCTTAAAAAAATTCATTCAAGTTCTTTAAAACTTACGGTAAATATTGTTTAATGTAAATCAAACATGATGAGGATCCTAATAAGCTGTAGGACCTCCTTTAGCCCGCAAAACAGCGGTCACTCGGTGAAGAATCGATTCAATGAGGTGGCGATAGGTATCCTGGGGTATCTAGTACCATAATGTCAACAGCATGTCCTCCAGTTCCTGTACATTTCAAGGTGGCGGTGATTTAGCGCGAACCCGCTTTTCCAAGTCGAACCACAAATGCTCGACTGGGTAAATGTCAGATGAATTTGGAGGCCAGAGCATTAACAGAAAGTCACCAGAATGTTCCTGGAATCACTCCTTGGCTATTCTGGCAGTGTGGAATGGGGCATTACTGTTGGCAATGGACATCAACAGCAAGGAACACAGTTGCCAAGAATGGGTAAACTTGTTTCGCAACAATGTTCAGATACCTGACAGATGTCAGGAATTGTGTTACTGTGATATTGGGGACTAACGTGTACCAAGAAAACATCGCCCACAGCATAACACCGCCGCCGTTGGCCTGTTTCTGCCAAAAAGTGAATCCAGATACCTTAGCCTCCGTTGGCAATGGGAGTATCTCTGCTCGGCCGTCCAAGTGGTGCACCAGGAATCTTGATTCGTCAGACCAGGACAATTTCTTCCAAACATCCACGGTCCAGTCTCGATGATCATGGGCCCCTTTCATGCGCTGTTGGCGATGACGTAGAGAGAGCTTGGGATTTCGTTTGTGTCTTCGGCTACGCAGGCCTATGCGCAGAAGGCTACGATGAACTGTGTGCTGTGACACACCGCAGTTGTAGCTGCTGGTGATTTGTCGTACTGTGGCCCTGCGGTCGCTGTGTACAATGCGCGACTGTCTCCGATCCCCTCTGGCATCAGTGAGTTGCGGACAGCACACGCTTGGAAGACGGTGCGTCTTTTGGCTATCTGTGCATCATATTTGATGCGTACTCACTAGCGTCCCGTGAACAACCCACAAGCCGCGCCATTTCCCAGACGGTAGTTCCGATGCGCCGTGCCATCACAATTTGTCCTTTATCAAACTCCGATAAATAGGCAGCTTTTCCCATTTTGACTCAGAACACTCTACTAACAGTAAGCCAGTCCTCAAGTTGTATATATACTGCTCTGAGAACTTCACATGCGCCACCGTTTAGTCTCCAAGCGCACTCATTTATTTAGGCTGTTGTGGTCATAATGGAATGGTTCATCGGTGTACGTTCGTAAGCTGTGGTTGTACTATATGTAACGAATATAAATGGGTGCCTTTTTATTTGAAATTTTAACGACCACCATGAGCATCTCAATGTGGTACAAACAGGTGCCCGTCCTTAATTTAGGGTCACTGGATCCAGGGAATTGAGGGAGCCAGTGCCGTAAGACAACCACAACATCCATGTCTCACTGCGATTCGAACCCGGACTCTTCTCGGACGAATGGTCATAAGCCAGCGCTTAAACCACTGCTTCACCGTCGGCGGCTTGGGTGCTTCGCCGGGTGATGAATATGATAACGTCGACAAGCAAAACCGCAATGCAAGAGCATAATTCCAAAAATGCCCTTTGCCGGAAGAAGAAACGTATCATTTTCGGCGATCTTTTGAAGAACCTATTGATATGATCTGTCTTTCAGTGTTATCAATAGTCAGCCATCATACTAATAATTCATAACTCTTGACATCGTTTTTCGATTCGTGTATTGTCTAGATGATATCTCACGAACTTATCTTTACATTTTAAAATTCGACCTAAAATGGCAATTGCAAATCTACTTTCTATACGAATTTTATAAATTCACAATTTAAATTATGAAATCTGCTGTTTTGGTTAAAAAACGGTTTTGAACGTTTGTTTTCAAAATCAAGCAAAGCTGTCGTTCCTTCATTTTTATACAGTCCACAAAATGTTCATTTGTCAGGATTCCTATCTCGATGGAGTGTGAAATATCCTATTGTCAGTTAGACACCACTGACACGAGAACAGGCTTCTCATTAAGTTCTTGACTTCATCTGAATTCTTACAAAAGGTTTTTATAAATTGTTCGTTAAATGCAATTTTAGTAAAGAGCGTGTAGTCTTCTTTGCCATGTAGTTATTCTATGCGTTTATCCATTGGTTTGTAAATTCAAAGCCATACAAAATGAGCTTATGTTGAAAACTTTCCTTGCTGGCCCATTACCAGAACGATACCTAGAAAACGTACCAAGTAGGTTAAAACGTTTTATCGTCTTCAATAAACATAATTTTTGGTTTATACAAAGTAAAAGCATTCATCAGTTGAAAAGAGTGAGCATCACGTAAGGTTGTCATTTTAAGCAATACTTTGGTTACTCGCCGGACAGATCGAGAAAGTGAGAATCTTATTAAATACCCTCTATACTTCTGAAGTAAACTGAACCGTCACGTTCATTGAAAAGTGCTCAGAAACTTGAATTTTACGGTGTCTGCATAGCGTGAATATGTTCTTTAACGGCGAACATGGAAATTTAGTAAATTATTTGGAAACGTTTATGCCGTTTGCCATGAAATAGTTATATACGTAAAGTAAGTTTTAATGTTTTATGAATATCTTCAAAAGTAGGATTCATTTTTTGTGAGCGAGTCTTTTCCGGTTTTGAATCATATGAGAATATTAAAATTTCTGTCGGCTGTAAAATATTCTAATTTAAATGTGACGTTAAATACCGTCGTGAAAAGACAATTTACGCTTTGTCTTTTTAATAAGAACTTTAGTCTTTTTCAAGAAGCGGTAACGGTCATTTAAGAAGTTCCTTCTCTTGAAGATCTGCCAATCAAAGTATCGCAGTGACAAAAGCGCCGGATTCTAGCTATCCGCCCGAGATGAGTCCGTGTTCGAATCCAGGTGAGACATGGATTTTGTGTTTGCCTTACGGGACTGGCTCTTTCCCATCCCTAGAACCCAAGGTATGTAGATATACCTTGCCTAGAACCAGCGGCCCTAATGAGGGACGGGTGAATACTTATATATAGCACATCGACTTGCTTGGATGGACGTTAAAACCCAAACAACAAAAACAAGAACAAAAAGATCCTGTGAATACCAAATCCTATACAAATTGTTTTTACTTTTATCATTTTCTGAGATAAAATGTTGCACGCAGAATACGAAGAGTCCACGTTTAGTCATGATCGCCTATTTTATAGCCAAAGTAAGCTTCGTGCTGTTTCTAAATCATTTTCGGCCGGACTATGCTTCCGAAAAGAAAGCCATCAAAATTATTTATCAGATATTCTTTGTGTTGGTTATTCCGCATTTCCGCAAAACTTTTTAAAATTACTTTCGTGATCCCACAGTTTACTAAATATGATTTAGTGACCCGTTAAAATAGACACGGTCAAATCAAGTATGTGGTTTAAGGAACCGGTGAATAATTCTGTGTTGTTTGGTCTTGCTTGTTGTTCAAAATGTGGAAAGTGTAATATTACAAAGAAAGATGTCGACGGTGTAATAAGAGATTACGGAACCCAAAAGCTAACGGGCCATATGAAAGTGTGCGCACTTCCATCAAAGCGTGGAAAGAGTGAACAAACTAAATACACTTGTGTAATCGAAAATAATGATTCCCATTTGTAATATACTCACGGTCACGGTCATAGTCAGCCATTACTTCTGGATTACGCAAAATAGTGGCACTAAAAATGGCTCTAAAATTTAGCAAGTAATTGCGAAGAATATTATTAAAACAGGATTTCAGTTATTAAATATCATGCAGTTACCTGGAAGAATATATATATAACATTTATATGTATATATATATATAAATTGAGTTTCGAATTTATAGCTCAAAGCAGATTTGTCCGGGTCCAAAATTTTTGAGCAGTTTCCAACTCTGGCAGTGTGCTCGTGTGGGGCGTGTTTTCCTAGGAAACATTGGAACAGTCATACCCCTCGATAGTACGATGAACTCTTCAGGCCAACTATCCATTGTAGCGGATTGGGTGCTTTCATTCATGGTGACTGTCTACCACGATGGCATGGGTTGCTTCCAGCGATATAACGCCCCTTGTCATGTTACTATGCGTGTGCGACAATGATTTGGGAAGCATTCCAGTGGCTTTAGCTATCTTAGCAACCGTTCTCGCTGGAAATAAATCCCATTGAACACCTGTCGGACTATCTTGATCAATAGGTTCGACGTATGGTTCAACCACCGATAACTCTTGATGATCTGCGAGAAGCACTGGTATCTGCATTTCATAACATCCCTATAGAAAGGTTCACAGGCCCCATTGCACCAATGACACGCCGTATATCTGCTGTATTGGCTGCACAAGGATGTTATACCTAATACTGATAGGTTGTCATAATTATTGACTGGACTGTGTATGCTCAGGGAGTTTTTTACGCTGGAGAAAATGGAGGAATTTTCGGAAAAGATAAACATTCTAGCCTGTTTCCGCCGCTTGTTTTTTGGGGTTGTAAAAATGCGACTTTCTGAAGCTAAAGGAGTCACTTATGAAATTTCCTTATATCATAAGTAATTTGTGGGAACTTCTAGCAGATAAAAAATAGCTCAGCAACTAATGAACAGCGAGCAGAAAACGCTTTGCCGTTCTAGAAATTGAGTGACCCAGTTTCGATGGATTCGCTACGGAGATCAAAGTTTTATTCAATCATTGTTTTACCATCTTCCTGGCGAAACACCAGAAGTAGACAGGCAGGAACACCAAATTAACCTTATTTCATTTTCAAATAAATGCTGGCCTCTTTTCGGGGTTAGCCGTGCATTTCCTTTCTTCTGTTTTCCTTTTCCTCGTCATCTTTGCTCTCAGATGAGATGAGTTGCAGAGAAGAGAATAGCACTATTAAGTGCATCCACCTAACGATCTAACGATCCATTCTTTCCAACACTCCGCTGTTAAAGACCATCGTAACGTTCCCCCTCTTCCCCCAACCTCAGCCCAACCTTCCTTGGAATCTCATTGGTAAGTTTCCGTGATCATCAAGAGTCCAGTGCCCATCGGAAACTAATTGTCTCTCCTCAGTTTGAGCCCGGCCTCATGGAGTTGTGCCAGTGTCTCGGACAAGTAGCGTGCAATTGCTAAACTGCCATTAATTCTCGCTGTCTTGCTCTCTTCTTCTTCTTCTTCTTTCTTGTAGCGAGTGTCTTTCAAAGAGCGGGAGAAGCATCATCCCATTCGCTTGCCACCATGGAAAACTGTTAATTGCACCTCGCAATATGATTACGATTTGAATTATTATTCCCAAATTACAGCCGTACTGAAGCGATTTCAGTGGCATTGTAATCTGCTTTTATGGACAGATAACACTGCAGCAATTCTGTGGGAACTAGATGAAGAATAAATTCGGAAGTATCCTTTTGAAACTCAAATAAATTTAAAAAGAAAGTTTTATGCATGAAATATAAACACAATGATTGTCTACATCTTTGTGTGGCGTATAAAGTCTTGGTTCTTCGAATGATTACAAATACAAAAGGAGACAAGTCATCACTTACACTATCATTGACAATCGTTCTTGATTGACTAATAGATAAGAACGATACTCCAACTGTTTTCTCAAAATCTGTTAAGGTTTTTTTTGTCCAGGTGTTTCCAGCATGCTTTGGTTTTCACACAAGTATCTGACATATCGTTTTCTGGGTCTCGATAGAAAAGTGGCTTTTAGTTTTCTACCTATGTTGTCTAGCATTTGTTCTTCTGCATATATGGCAAAACTATTGCCGTTCGTCTATTTTTGGTACCTTATATAAAAAATATGTACGTGCTTATGTTATCACTTCGTCCGTCTGTTTAATAGTGGACATCATATCCTTGTAACCATCGGTCTGATTTGAAAACTTCTTTTTGTATTGGAAAGTTCGAAATGTGAGAGAAGTAACCTGGGTTTCCGGTCCTTTTCATAACTTTCCCGTTAGCATCAGCGTATGCGCCCTCTAGTGGGAGCATATGCAGATGCTATGGAGTGAAAAATACATTTTATTGTACATTTTTACATCTTAATATCCGAAACGTTTAGAATATCCTATTGAAAAAAATATTTCTCAGTTTTGATACCTTTCATTACGAAGATTTTTTTAAGCAGCGTTTCTTTTACATGTAATGCACAGTTTCCCCGCTAGGGGGCGTAACACTTGATTGCGATTTTTCCGATGTCTCTATTTTCAATAGTCCGATTTGAAAACTCTTTTTTTGCGTCGGATATAGTTTCGTGTGAGAAAAGTTTTGCATATAGTTTCTACTTTCGGTGAAGAACTTTTGCCACTAAGGACCATAAATGTGTTTTATGGTTCTAATTTATTTGCAGCAATATATATCTTTCTAATAACTCAAATGAAAAATGTCTTATGCGGTCAGATAACGCCAGCAATACAAAATGTTTTGGGGACAATTTCTGATTCAATCAATACACAGTTCTACTCTCGGAAGGTTAGATGTGTATCTTATTTTCCTTGTTTAATCTGCTTCTAAGAGTCCGATTTGAAAAAGTTCTTCTTCGTCGCACAGCGCATCCGGTATTTTGGATATAATTTCAAAATTTCTATATCTCACATGTTTGCTACTAAAGGACATAAGTCACTTTTTCGTTCATAGCATATATGCAACAGTATCTGAGCGCTTATGAATTCTATTGAAAAAAACGATGTGTGGATGAGATTACTACCCACTACCAAATGCTTTCTGGGCCATTTCTGTGGAAAATCAATTTTTTCCTCGTTACGAAGCTCAACTACTTAATACTGTATATGTTTTCCGATATATATGCATCTAATAAACATCCTTCTACGAAGCTCAATTATGATATCAGTTCAATAACATTCACTTTGATATCAGTGCGGATAACATTCACTTTGATATCAGTGCGGATAACATTCACTTTGATATCAGTGCGGATAACATTCACTTTGTTGAATATTTGCATGTGCTCATGTACTGTTTCAAGTTCCAAGTTCAGGCACTAGGTGGTGTTAGTATGTATTTCTGTTTGCAACTGTATCTCGGCTTCTAAACCTCCCATTGAATAATTTCATTATTAAATGCATGACATTCGCTGCAGTGAAGTTTGGGGACGTTATCCTCTTTAAATAATGCACAGTTTATCCTCTACGGGGAGCAGATGTAAAACATTTTATGGCAACTTTTGCTCCAAGAAGACGTATTTGGAAAATTAGTTTTCCTTAGCAGAATTTTTGCTTGAAATTCCGCATATTTTCTACTATTTCATTATTTAAATTCTTTCGCCAGGACGAGTCAGCATACGCTCTAGTGTCAGAATAATGCGACCACTCCCAGAATCACAGTGTACCCGACGGGGTGCGTCACAGGATGACCACAAGGAGATATAAGTGGCCGGTCAGGACAGATGAGCCATATTGTGTGAGGTGAGCACAATGGGCTCAGTAAATTGACGGACCCTCAAAAAGAAAGATTAACGGCTACCCCGCGAAGGGTTGAAGCATCTCATAAACAGCAGACTTCGTGGGCTGTCTGCGAGGTGCTGAAGTAACGGGGTACCAAGTATGGACAGTTGGCATACCGAGTACCGCCTGATATCATAACTGTGGAACCCCAGAGGAGAACGACGACGCCGTTGACTGCTAAAGGGCAATCGAACACTGCGCAAAGGCTTCCATGTTAACCCACGTCCATCGGCAACGGCGCCAGTAGTTCACATGGAAATACCGTCTTTGCACAGTGGAAGAGTAGAAAAGGGTAGCCTTCTCCGAAGAATCGAGATTTCTACTCCACGGAAGCGGCGAATGGTGGAGGATACGGAGTCAGACACATGAGAACTAACACCCGGACATGCTTGTCGTTCAAGTACAGTACGGCGGTGGCAGTATGTATGTCTGGCAGACGTTTTCCTGGTTAGACCTGGGATTGCTGGTATCACTGGATTGATCCCTGAATGCCAATGGCTACCTGTCCATCCTCGCTGACCACAAGCATCCCTTCATGTTGGACGTTTACCCTGGTGGTGATGGCGTCAACCAACTGGACAGTGCGCCGTGTCACGTTGCTAAGATGCTGGCTGACTGGTTCCGAGAACACGACAGCGACGTATCCGTTCTTCACGTCATTTCCCGGACCTTCCTGTTCTGCTGCAGTCCGAATGGGCATGTATTCCTCTGGCAACCTATCTGGGCTTCAATGCGTCAATGCCACGTCTTCTCGCCACAACATGATAAAGTTTTGTCTCAATGGAAGCATTTTTTCGTAAGTTATGACGTGTATGAGCGATGGAATGAATCTCGATCTTATGTCCTGACCTTTGACCCCATTTTGCTCATTTTCTAGAGGCTTCGTCTCCAGGTAGTCCACTACCACATACTAAAATGTCATTGAAATCGAACCATATTTACGCAAGGTATGACGCCTAAGGGCAATGAAATGCTTCTCGCTCCTATGTCCTGACATTTGACCCCATTTCGTCCATTTTCAATATGGTTCGTCCCTAGGTGGTTCCTTACCACATACTAAAATTCAATAGAAATCCAACCATATTTACGCAAGTTATGGCGCATAAAGGCAATGATTCGCATCCCGCTCCTATGTCGTGACCTTTGACCCCATTTCGCCCATTTTCAATAGGGTTCCTCCCTAGGTGGTTCCATACCACATACTAAATTTTCATTGAAATGAAACCATATTTACGCAAGCTATAACGCATAAAGGCAATGGAATGCACCCCGCTCCTATGTCGTGACCTTTGACCCCATTTCGCCCATTTTCAATAGGGTTCGTCCCCAGGTGGCCCCCTACCACATATTAAAATTTCATCGAAATTGAACCATTTGTACGCAAGTTATGACGCATAAGGGCAATGGAAATTACATTGTGTTGATGTTCAGATAGGCGCACTTTAAGATTCCGAATAGTGGAGCCAATGTAAACCTTTGGTGAGGTGTCTAAATCCAAAGGTTCTAAGGGAATTCGGTACACCCCTCAACGGTGTGGCTGTGCAACTGAATCTCTATCCTTACGAATCAGGTCGAACACATTGTAGATCCTGGTGCCAAAATTTAAGTCATGTTTGTGGCAAACGTTCTTTTATACATTAGTAAGGTCTGGAATCTAATCCATGGACCCCACATAGTAGCGTTTCCGGGGCTCAGTTATTACAGTGATTGCCGACAGCATCTTGTTTTTAGTAATGATCCTGATAATCGTGTCTCTGGCAAAACCAAAAGTCCCCGCAAGTACTGTGATCTTCTTAAGTTCAGTAGAACGTATGTTGCGGGTAGAAGAGTGTGTAAAGGCCCTGTGCACAAAAGAATGAAAATCTGCGAGTTTGTGAGTCGAGCAATATGGAATGACAGAAGCAGAAAAAGTGGGTTTACGATAGACAGAAAAACTAAGAGTGTTAGTAGCCGGGATACGAGTGAGAAGGAAGTCCAAAAAAGGTAAAAATGAATCGGTTTCCAGTTCAATTGCGAAATGGATGGAAGGAAGAACGGAAGACATGGTGCGAGCAAATTCTTGCAGGGTTTCGGCAGTGTCAGGCCATAAAAGAAAGATATAATCTACATAGCGTAGATACAAAGTGGGTTTGATGGGACAGGATTCTAAAACGACGGATTCGAGAATTTGTAGAGTGATTTCAGCAAGAAAAGGAGAGAGTGAGACACCATGAGAGCCACTTCCAGTTGCCTGAAAAGCTATCCATTGAAACGGAAAAAAAGATCTGTTTTGAATAAGGCGTAATGCCTTAAGGATGGCTTGCATAAATTCCGGGGAGTGAGAATCCAGACTGGTAAGTTTGTCGACCACCATCTGGTGGCAAAGAAACAGGGCGTTCTTCAGAACGCCCAACGAAAAAAGTTACTTTCTGTCATTCTCCAAGAAAGGAGTTACCTTGACTTCTTTACAGAGAAAGACTTACTTGGTTTATCCTGACTTGTCACATCATAACCACTCTGCTGTTTTTTATAGACTATTGGTTACTATCTCAGCTAAATGTGATACGATCACCCTCCGCTTTTATAACTCTCATGCCAACAAAATGAGGAATCTCATGGTTCGAAACCGGTGGTTTCGCCCCCGAACTGAACGCAGACAAATGGGACTTGGCCATCAATCGCAACCTAATTTTGTCAATTTCAGAAATCATATTTTAACACCACTTCAGGTTTCTACTCTTAATAGGGGTCCAAAGTTTGCTTTCCCTATTCTGCGTCCAAACAAATTTTACATTGTCCTTCAGGCAGAGCATATTATTTCTGCTCTTCCTCTAACACAACCGTAACCCATCCGTCATCGAACTGTGCTCTCCTCTGATGAAGCTCTAAGAAATTCTTCCAGTTCAAAAGGGACTCACAAATAATCTGCAGAACTGAGTGCACTTCGCACTCTCAGGGAAACTCCCAATATCGCCATCATACGAGCAGACAGAACTTTCCAGATGGTGCTTTTGATAAAAAGTGAATATGTTGCGAATATGAACGAAGCCCTTGACAATATTCCTCATTCGCCCATAGCCTAAGATCCAACGGCCAGCACCCTAACCGCGCTGAGTAAGTTAAAAAAAACAAGATTGTCTTCCTTCCGTTCTGGTTTCTTCCTTACAACCTCCCCTTGCACCCCGCGTTCCCGAATTATTTGGTACCATAAATTTACACAAGGAAGGACATCCCATTAGACCACTTATTTTGGGATACGATAATCCCACCCGCCCTCTTGTACAGGCTTTAGCTAGTTTTCTTTTCCCTTTGCTTTCGTCTTCACCTTACTCTGTTTCAGCATATGTGATACGATCATTGAACACAATCCTAAGGAAGAGCACATATTTATTGTTGCAACAAAATAAAGATTGATGGCATTTTGCTGCATAATGGAGATGGATATCCATCAGTAGTTCTACTCCATGCCGCTGGCTTGAAAAAATAAACAATGAAAATATGTAAATTATTATGAAGGCAGTCAAGAACCACGATCACTCTTATAACATCTGTGGTGGTCTTAAGGTAATAGGAATACTTACAGGTCTACAGCAACGTTTTATAAAATAATGTTGTTTTCTATGTGTTTGGACAGTTGGGTAACAGGAATATATTATTTTGCGTAGCACTGGGAAAACAGGGGCGAATATTTACCTGGAAGAAGTAATGTACCATATTTTATACTGGTTTTACCAGATAAGATACTTCTTCCATCTTTACATATGAAACTTGGTTTAATGAAGGATTTCGTTAAGACATTAGATAAAAATGTAAATTCATTCACTTACCACGAAGACGATTTTCCCGTTATAACAGATTCAAAACAGAAAAAAAGAATTTTCATTGGGCCCCAAATATGCAAACATCTGAAATATTATGTATTTGAGAAGCAACACGTTGCTAAACTGGAGGTCTATCGCTCTTTTAAAGCATTTTTGCACGGGGTCCTTCGGAACAGAAAAAACGACAAAGCAAACCTCTAGTGTAAACTTTACTACAATGTTTAAAAAATATGGAATATATTTCAAAATTAATTTCCTCCATTCATATATGGGTTGTTTTACTAAATATTTGGGAGGCTGTGACTGAAATGCAAGAACAACACTTTCACCTGCACATATCCACAATCGAAAAGTGTAACGAATATCACTGAGATACTGTTATAATGACAGATTACTGTTGGTTTCATAAAAGGCAGAGCATAACGGGCTATAAGAAAGTAACTGTTCGCTGTAAGCTCTTCTAAGGTCATACGGACATACAAGAAAAGGTACGTGGTACGTTGTGTGATGAAATAAATTAGCAAAATTCGTGTGTTTTACCATGAAAATATTTAACGATAAAGAATGCCTCTTTTATATGAAAAAATTTGAATTGTCCTAGAAAATTGACTTTCACTACGTTATTAAACTTTGAGTATATCTTTTAACGTAGACCTAATAAACACAGGTTATTATCATTCAATTTCCTTTAGAATCTTTTCTGCTGCAAAATGTAAATTTCCTTAATATTTTTAAGCTTCATAATGGAAATTTCCTTAATTTTTTCAGGCTGCATAATAGAAATCTTAAATCTTTTACGTTGCTTAATGGAAAGTTCTTTAAATTTTTTATGCTGCATAATGGAAATCTCCTTAAATTTTTTATGCTGCATAATGGAAATTTCCTTAAACCTTTTGAGCTTCATAATGGAAATCTCCTTAATTTTTTCAGGCTGCATAATAGAAATCTTAAATCTTTTACGTTGCATAATGGAAATTTTTTAAAATTTGTTATGCTGCATAATTAAACCTTTTATGCTGCATAATGAAAATTTCGTTAAATCTTTTAAGCTGCATAATGAAAATTTCGTTAAATCTTTTAAGCTGCATAATGGAAATTTCGTTAAATCTTTTAAGCTGCATAATGAAAATTTCGTTAAATCTTTTAAGCTGCATAATGGAAATTTCCTTCAGCATTTTTAAACGTTAAGTGAGGTATGTACATTTGTTCGGTAGATCATAACAACATTTTTTTGGATTGTGTAATTAATAATGGAATTTTTCTTATTGAAGTTGTAACGACCACCGTAAGCAACTCAATGGGCTATGAGCAGTCGCCCGTCCTTAATTTAGGGCCACTGGTTAGAGAAAAGGGAGAGAACCAGTGCTATAAGACAAACACGACATCCATGCCTTACCTGGATTCAAACCAGAACCCTTTCTCGGACGAATGGCCATAAGCCAGTGCTTAGACCACTGGGCCACTGGGGCGACAATATTGGATTAATATTACGTTTAGTACGAATCTTGAAAATACTTAGAATCAGATTAATTACGTGGTACAATAGCATAAATCTCTTGAAAACAGTAATGTGTTTTCATGAGGTAAATCTGTTCTTCCCGTACTATTAGGCATTAAGAGCTGGACAAGTCCAGATTAGGGCATCTCCGATAATATTTTATAAAACTTACAGTCCATTACAAGAAGTTAGAAGACATTCCTCTAGCCTCAGTCTTAGGGTCAACCGTCCAATGACCCCATCTTCAGTCGCTTCCCTTCCGCTGGTGCAAGGTCAGAAATAAACCTATCACCTAAAAACGCTTGAGCACTTCCATTAAAATCGGAATACTTCGTCGTTCAGCATTGCATGCTCCGTTCTAAAAATGTTAAACTTGAAATATTACCCATATGTATTTCTGTTAGGTCGGACCAGCCATCATCACCAGTATTTCTTGGTAAAGTGATGTGAAGTAGCTTTTTCTATGGTGAATATGGGTCATAGAGGTTTACGTGAAGCAGTGCATCTTGAAATCACTATTATAAACACCTAGATCTCTCTGTCTATCTCTCTGCAACGTTTGGCGTCACAGCAACGTCTGCATTGTTGCGCCTTCGATTCGTATGTGCTCTCGCCATGTCAAAATGATTGCCTGCCGTATAATAGCACGCGATCGCTTTTAGATGTCAAGGTGTTCGCGTGCTAATTTAAAAACATTGGATTATTAACGACTGGAGTTCTATTTTTCCGATCTACAAAATTCGAATTAAAATCTTAATATCACAGCAAGTTGAGTTTGCACGAGTCCACACTGAGATGTGGTCTCGTGCAAAATGGCCCACCCTGAGACTGCATTGGCCAACCCTGAGACTGAGGTGATCTTGTGCTAATTTAAAAACGCTGGATTACCAATGACTCGAGTTCTATTTATCCGATCTACAAAATTGCAATTAAAATCTTAATATCTCGGCCGGTTGAGTTTGTATATTAATTTATTTTTGCACAATTCGAATATTATTTTTTACTTTTTTAATTTAACGAACATTCCAAGTTTAGTGCTCATGTTAGTACGGATTTTGCAAACTATCGGTCAATCTAAACGCTCTAACCTACAATAAAAACTGAAATCTTGAGATGTCGAAGTGAGCAAAATTGTACATAAAAACAAATGTCGCTCTAACATCACATTGTGTATAATTTAGATAGTTCCGATTTGTAACACCAGATGCAGCATTATTTTGTAGAAAAAGCTTCAGTATGAAGTTTCAAACTAACAGTCGAACAGGAAAGTCTAAAACATGCCGTGAACGGAATAACAAGTGTGCCGGAGAAAAATTCATTTAAGCTTTTACTATATTTCCTTACAAAAAGCCGGCGTCTATTTGATTTGTTTTCAATCTGCTACAATTAAAAATTTCACCCCTCTTTGGACTGGAAACATCCCGTATATATTAATATTTACATAAAGCTAAAAACAACAGTCCTAGGACGGGCTATGGGCTAGTATATTTATATCGGTTGTTTTCATGTTTTATATTTTATTATGTAACTGGGTATTACATAATTTACTAAGTATAGTTATTTGTTGCTAAGTACCGAAAAAAGTCTCGATTTTTGATGGTCAGGTGGTCAAATTCAGAGTAACTGCTGAGTTATTTTCTTTTTAATTTGATTTTTATTATCATTATATTTGTATTTTTATTCTCTTATTAGGTTCCACCAGATTTCTGATAGATTAAGGGGGGCACGGTTGTTACAGAGGATCTCTCGATACAGAATGATTCTGTACTAAAGATTTCGTACTTTTATTTTCATAAATATGATTTGTTTCTTCCCAAAATGGTTCAAACTCCTTTTTCGTGGCTATTGCCTTAAAATGGATTGGGTGCATTAAAGGAATCTCCAGTCACTAAAACGCTAACTGAAGTTGTTTTCCAAGAAATAGAAACCGATATTTTCAATAACAAGCATACGGAAGAACCATGTGTGTTTATGAGATATGCACGCGATTTCTTGTGTTTTTGGCGACGTGGTGTAAAAGAACTTGAACCATTTATTCACACGTATACTCAAAATACCCAACTGTCAAAATCACCATGGAAAAGGAAACAAATTGTACTCTACTATATTTTGAGATCCTACTTCCCATAAAAGAAACTGAAATTGAAAATGGGGTCTACCGTAAACCGACTTTCGTAGCATGTGTCATATCAGCTAATTCACATCACCCGTCATTCAGTTTAATGGTATTGAAATGGAGCATACGATGGAAAAGTACGAGGTATTCTGATTCTGATCGAAGCCCTCAAAGTGTGTTTTGATTATAGGTTTATTTCTGCCCTTGAATTTGGGGAAAGAAAGCGTCGGTGGAGGGTCATTAAGCAGCCGACCCTGAAGCTGAAGCGGTGGTGAGAGGAATGTTTTCTAACTTCATGTAATGAACTGTAGTTATTATAAAATACTATCGCACACGCCCTATTCTGGACTCGTGAAGCTTTTGGTGCTTACAAAATACGTGAAAAAACGACTGATGCCAAGAAAATACATTATTATTTTCAAAATATTTATTTAATCGTATTCAGTTTCCAGAAAATGAAAGCCTCACAAAATAGGCATGCGTGTATGTGAAAACAAAGTTAACCTTTCTCCTGATTTAGCATTCATGCTTACAGTTTCATCAAAAACGTCTCTGAAGTCGAACTTTACACAGCAATTTTGAATTTTACTGGAGTACGACATTTCGCCAAATAAAACAAATTCACTATGTTGTGAAAAGTGTTCGGAAGCCTTTAGTCTTGTTGCTGTTCAAACAAACAATTTTATTTCAAGATTTTAGTACACAAAGGTTTCACCTCTGGCATCACTGGCAGCAGCAAAAACTTCCTGACACGACTGCTTATACTAAAGTACTGAAGCTGTCCACAGACATGCATTTTACTGAAGTCCTGTAAATTCCCATAGGAATATCTCAACTCAACTCCTCCTGAAACTTCCCACAGACATGATTTCTTCTAAACTAACTCTCCATAGCCATAATTTGTATTTGTGAGCCCTGCAGCAGTTTACACGAATGTTTCTCAACTCTTCCTGCAAAGTTGCCGCCAAAGGTGATTTAAGGAAAGTCGCGGTACTCGAGATCTGAATCAGCGTTTCAATGTGTCCGCGATTTGAGGTTTTCCGTCGAGGAACTAGATGGTGTTCTCCACAAATCAGTCTTATACGCATTGTGTAGTGTGGTGGTTCAAAATCGCTTTATTTGTCTAAAGAAAACGGGAGACGAGCAACACTTGGACGTCTCAAAGAAAGAACACATAAGTTAAGGTATGCTATATACACTCATATATACAAAAATAATGGTGATATATACAAATGAGAGAAATGGAAATATACAGGATGAAGTGGCAACGAGCGAATAAGTCTGTAGTATGAGAGAGAAATGTATGAGTCTCTGAGGAAGCACAATGTGGAGAAAATGTCAGCAGGAAAAGTCAACACACCGTAAGTCGGAGAGGTCCAGGCGTGACAGCAAACCACGGGAGAGATGCATACAAGTGCTGAAGAAGTCCTGTTCCTGGTAATTAGCGAGTGCAGACATATGTTCCAGGAGAAGGCCGGACGAGATATGTGCCTGGAAATAACGCAACTGGGCGGCGCTGGCCTGGAAGGGAGACACCGGTGAGGAGGTGTAGCAGAGCTAGTGATGGTACACATAAATGACATGCTTAACGAGCACAAACACATAGGAGCACCGAGTCGGTAGACGATTAGGCGGGGCAGAACATTGCAGGAGAGTCCGGTAAGCGTCGAAGTAGAGTTCCGTCGTGCACGAACGTTGAGCAATAGTGGTAGTGTGGTGTGGAGCATAGTCACACTTCTAGAAGAAAGAGCAACGGTCTGTGCCTATAGCAGTACCGCAGTGTAGGCAGTGAAAAATTATCTAAAATATCGAAGTGGAGGTTGGACTTCAAATTTTCAGATGCAATAACCAATGGACTACGGCCATTCCAGTCTAAAACTTCCCCAAACTATTACAGGATCTCAAACACTTAACAGTTCGAACGTACTCTTGAGAGAACGATTCGCTCGGCAAATTCCAGACTCATGCAGTTCCATAGAAGCGAAACAGTATTCATGATTCTTTACTGCGTGGAGCACTCTCTCTGTGCTCTACGTTCACATGGCACAAGTCAAGCCCAAATTTCAGTGTGCATTTACAAGGGTTACTTTAGGATTATGCATAGCTGCACTACAATGCAAACTTCGAGAATATAGCCATGTGTGGCTAGTTTTAGAGTTATTAAGTGTTCTTACACTATTTTAGAGCTCGGTACAGAAGTCTGCTGTAGACAAAGTATGCGATTCCTTGTTTTTCAATGCAGAAATCTCCGGGACTGATCGGTGAGTTTGCGCGGCGTCCCAGTTCCTTTTGTTGCTGCAGAAGCACCACTTACTTCCATTTTCGAATTTGGATCAGTTATAGTAGATTTTGGCCTATTTAGATGGCTTACAATGTACAGAAAGGCTACTAACCCGACATCTAACTACCCACCCATGTTAAAAGTATGTGACATACTGATTTCCAAAGCTTTTCTGCTTCTGCAGCAAATTTACGCTGTTAGTTCGAACTCCCTTACAAACAACATAGGGGAGTCGTAAATTCATGATGTGAATAATAAATCAGGTGTTGGAATATTTCTGGTAATACGGTGCATATTCCAGCAGAATACTTAATTTTGTTGTTAATCTCTGACTAAGCACTGATGAAGTTAATGGCCCAAGAGTCACGGGACGAAGCCCATAGGAAATATAGGTAGGCTTATTTAGAACAAAAAACGCTTTAGCCAGAACGAAGAATCGCGGAACGCGTTTGGTGGTAGCGATGCATGTGAATCACATGTTTCTAAAGTATGCCATAAAAGTCTCATTTGAATCACATGTTTCTAAAGTACGCAACAAAAGTCTCATTTGAATCCCATGTTTCTAAAGTAAGCAATAAAAGTCTCATTTGAATCACATGTTTCTAAAGTAAGCAATAAAAGTCTCATTTGAATCACATGTTTCTAAAGTACGCAATAAAAGTCTCATTTGAATCACATTTTTCTAAAAATACGCAAATGAAGTCTCGTCAGATTACTGGAATTCGAAAGTTAAAGTCAGTCAGAAGTGTGAGATGGCCTCTTTTGTTATGACTTTACTGTCCCGGGAAGTCAATACATGAAGAGTCATAATTGTTCTTTTGAAACAAATCGCAGAACTTAAGTTTCTTTGAAACGTTATCTCCCTTCCCACGTTTCAGTGCAGTTTGTGACAGTACCATTCTGGATGATTTTAAAGAATTATAAAATCGAACAACTAACCATCGAAAGAAAAAGGAAAATAAATCGGTTGAAAATAATATTCCCGGTAGCGTCAAATGCATTGCTTGTCGATTAATTTAACTGAAGGCTATTTGCCAGTTAAAAAATATGTGGTACTTTGGGAGATATGCACGTAATCATTCCAAAATGTCATTATGGTGTTCTGATGAAATCAATTGTGATCGATAATTCGACAGCGTTCTCAATTTAAACACTGAAATAAACACAATTGCACAGTCCATTTTTCCATGCAACTGAAAACAAATTAGAAGTTTATACAACACCATCAGCTAAACTTGTTTCCTACAGTTTTTACCTCAAGAAACAATAGCCACCTATTTTGACTTTCTCCTGTAGGTAGACAGCCAAAGACACTTCTTCTGTTAACCATTAAAGTTAATGTTTCACGGCATCAGTGTTTGTCAAGAGAATCAAGATTTGGAGACAAAAATATGAACTTTCAAGGTCTCTGCAATATACGTAACGAGACTGAAGACGTTTTTGAAAAAAATACTTGAGGACTAATGGACGGATAAAAAGCGCGAAACCGTGACATAGAGACTGGGAGATCCACGATGTTTTATTGAACTCTCTAAAACGTAATATCTTCCTATCATTCAAGCTTAGATAACCATTCCAAGGTGCTGCAATGAAGAAGAATACGTGTTTAGGTTGTACCGCGACTCTGTTTTAGAAAGTTCGCGACACTCGCAGGGCAAAAAGGTATTAAAAACAAAAACACGAAATTTACATCGTTTGATAATTGTTTGGAGAACACGCTAAAAGAAACTGTTTTTCGATTTTCACGACACTTCAAGAGCAATTGAATTTCAAAGTTAAGGTAAGCAATAAAGTTCTACCAGTTCGCGTTCCGAACACATTAACAGCAACAGAACCACGAAACATTGTAGGCCTGTAGGGCCTTTGCCGAATATTTGCACCTCGTCACCCTTATCTTGAATTTCGATTTAGTTTACGAGAAATTAAATTTTTAAGTTTCACAAAATTCCCTATTTGCAATGGAATTAATTTTAAAAAACGGATAATTGGCAAACTATAAATAATAACGCATTGCAATTTTTTCAGCATAAACTCACAACTATCAACCCTCTTTTAAAAAAAAAATTAAGAAAAATCATTTTCTGATTTTGAAACATTTTTTAAAGACACGAAGGAAAGGAACGAACGGCTTCCTCTGTCTTCAGAGGTAACCACCCAGGAAAGGTCTGGTCACATGATCTGCTGCCATGGGGACGCAGCTATTTTTAGTGCTTTCTTCTAACTGCGTGAAAGGACAGGCTACAATCAAACTGGCAATAACACAATGTTTAATGACGTAGCGACGCTTTTCAAGTTCAGCGTTTTCCGCCGGCATACGTGAATACCTATGTAAATATAGGCTTTTTCCTTGTGCTGTAAAAAAATTCCATGATATTTTGATTTAAAATTAAGGGGCGCAAAAACATGCTATCATTGTACGTCAAACAGTTTGCTCGAACGTCATAACCCTGTTCTAAATCGTAAAACAGTTGCGGGTCTGAAATTACTTTTCCCTTTCTTTAATTTTATGTTAAAAAATGGTTTTACAGATTCGCCGTTCTGAGAACGGGCACGACTGCTGGTATACGTAAAAAAAACCCCGAAAGGACATTTAAAACTAACGACGTGTGAAAAGTGCGTGTGTGTAGAAGCAGCGGATAAGTAACTAGAAATGCCCTACGTTTTGAAAAATGATCAGCTCATTAGATCAGGCCAATGCCTCAACCTTAGCTATGACAGTTTTTTGCTAAAACGTACATACCATTTTCAGTTATCCAGTTTGTTCACCTAAACTCGACACAGCAGACTTTCAGTAAACCGTAGCTCTCATGGAAATGATCTCATTTTAAACCAAAATAAATCAGCTGAACAGATTCTATTAATAAAATGATTGCCAGTAGGATTTTCAGGAATGATAGGAAAGACGTCGGCTTTTGTGAAATCAGGAATACTGAGGGTAATTTGAATATCACTGTTTTTTTAACGAATTTCTGTGGTTACTTAAGATTTCGTATTCCTACAAATCTCTTTAAAAACAGAATTAATTAATTTTGAAGAACATTACTCAGGAGAGAGAGAGAGGGGGGGGGAGAGGGAGAGAGAGAGGGAGGGGGAGAGTAACAAAGATGAAGAAACGAACTATTTAGGGCTCACATGTAATATTTTCTTTCTTTTAACAGAGGAACATTCAATAAATGACATGGAAAAGTTCCAATATTTATTTTTTTTATGTCTTGGCTTTCTATAAAACAGGAAAATGACTGCTAACGCTATTAAAGAGATAATAAAGTGCGAAAATTGCTATCCTCTAGTTTGGACTTTAAGTTGAAAAAAAAATGAAATAAGGTAAAAATCCGTGAGCGTGTCAAGTATTTTTCTCGCCTTGATCGTATTGCCATATTCGTGGGCGTAATAAACGTTCTTTCTTGCGGGCAATTAAGGTCGTATATCTCAGGGCTCTCAGCTTTTCGTCGAGTCTTTAATTAACAGGGTGACCAGGTAATGACGGAAAATGAAAAAAAAGGCCCATTAATGAGAAACAAACGTTGTTTCAGGGACATTTTTCTTACAAGTCAATTTGCATTGATTTGATGCTATAATGTACAGTACCGGAAACAAAACCAACATCATCCCATTTTCGATTTTTTTTTCACGTTTGATGCATCTGAGAAGCTTTAAAAATAGATGCGACAGATTTGCAATGATTTCGCTCATGATTTCGATGTCATTAGAGAGGGCTCTCATTTAGGGAACTTAATGTTCTCAGGCTTCTAAGAATATTGTAAATTAGTTGAAATGCGCTAAATAAAGTATTGAGACAATCATGCTTCTTAGGCAAATATAATTTAACAATCTGAAAACATGAAGGGAGCGCGATTTCCCTTGTAAAAAAGGGAAAACAAAACAATTATGAAGGCACGGAAGACTGGAGTAAAAATAAATTCTTTGAATACCAAGTTCTAGTATCTTAATATGTTTCACAACGTAACACAAGCTTTTGAAATCATATATATCGGGTCCACAAGATCAAAATGAGCGTTTTTTGACGATGCTTTGAGTTACTATCATTCATCAGGTAAAATTTATAGTAGGTAAAAGCGGAGTATCGTTATCATGTCTTGCCTCTTTCAACCCTTCTCGTCTATTATAAGATGTACGTTTTTCACG
Organism: Macrothele yani; assembly: GCA_039090855.1. Taxonomy (NCBI): domain Eukaryota; kingdom Metazoa; phylum Arthropoda; class Arachnida; order Araneae; family Macrothelidae; genus Macrothele; species Macrothele yani. Next base: position 8,729,090 of record CM077004.1, read on the forward strand.
GACGTCTTATAATAGACGAGAAGAGAAAGCATTTGGAGTTTAAACTGAAAACCTGAAATCAAGAATTTGATCGAAAATTCCATAAATGAGACAATGTACTCCTTAAATTACAAACGTTAGTGTATTGCTACGTTACGCCAGACTTCAGAGCGGATTGCTTTTAAAAACACATAAAACAGCGTGAGTCCATCCAACAAGGTCCAGCGCAAATCAGGACTCCTCAACCATCATAGTGGTCAATAATCCCTAATGCTGGAGTTAAGATTTCGGCTTCCCGCCTCTCTCCTAATGTACATACGTCAAGAATACGTGTTTAGGTTGTACCGGGACTCGTAACTGAAGAGATAACAGGCGCGTTGATCACGGGTCTAGCGATGATGTTGTCGAGCCAATTCAGGCAAACCCATGTGTGCGATGCGGCGAGTCAGACCATTGGATTGCTTGCATATATGCCTCTCTCATGGAGGCTGTTCTAACCCGTGTTCCTTAGTTTCGCGATCCCGTAGCAGAGGCCAGGTGCTGAGGGAGTTTCCAGGCTGTCGATTCTCAACGGTGCCTGACCGTTAAAGAAAAATGCCTGACGTTTTGACTTGTTGTAACTCTTGGGCGTCCTTGTTCCTGCTTTCTGGTTATTTTTTCCATTTCCTGAAACTGCGTCTACAGATTGGAGACCACTTGCTTCGACACATTCAGCCATCTTGCTAACTCAGCTTGTAATTGCTCTGATTCTAATCTACTGATCGCTCTTTACTGTAAAGAGTCTTCTAAGCGGGGGAACGGAGCTATTCTACACCAACAGTCCAACTCAAGCTGCAGGTGCCGCATCCCGCTCCGAACAATGTCTATCAAGGTCGCTTGGCTGCCAGCAAGATGCCGTAGTTTGTCATTTGCGTATTTTCGTAAAAGCTTGGACAATGTTGCTTTGCTTAGTCTATTTAGAGTTTCTCCCTGTACATATCTTTGAAAAGTCTTTTGAAATCGTTAAGGTCATATTCTCGAATTTGTATTTGTCACTTTAATTTTGGACTCTAGTTTATCATGTTTTGATTTGATTTGAGGGCCTAGCATTAAAAGCTTAGCTAGCATTTTTTTCCATTAGGCTTGATCCTCAAAAAGCGAAACTCTATAAACTCTCCTCTGAAACTTTGCGTTTGACAGTTTAACTGCCCTGAAACTTCAAACATAAGTCATCGCTGTTTCTACGTTTATAAGTGAGTCACGGAAAAATTATCATCGGCCGTCACCGGGAATTGAACCCAGGGTCTTCCAGTTGCACGCCGGGCATTCTACCACTGCACCAGAGCGGCCTCGAATTCTTCAGACTCACATACGACTAACTGCCAAACCACATGGCAGCTTGCTTCTTGTAGCCCCGAACAATGATGGGGATTCACCAAAGACATGCATTATGTTCAGATCGTGGGTGCGCAGAGACTTGACATTATGCTCCCCTGGCAAGTAAAAAAAAAATAATTACCAATGTACTTAGTAAAAGAGCTTCAGCTGATTCCCGAATGCTTGCCATGCTTAATAATGTTCTAAGCATGGTGAGAAAAGGTAAAAGAGAACTAGACATGAATTTTAAAACAAGAACGGCGATCTGAAGAGATCGTGTGTCTGTCGAACTACTTTTACGACGGAATTTCGTTATTTTTAATGTATATCCTCTACATTAAACCAAGCCCAAGACCTGATGCTTCCAATATATCAAACCACTTGATTGATATGTTCATATATTAATATCTGTAATTTACGTGTTACGTTACATACTTCGTTTATCGGATTTCATATCAAATTCGTCTTCTTCGGCTTTTAGTTTAAACTCCAAATAACTTTTGTTCTCGTCTGTTCTAAGATTCCTTAATGAAACTTTGTATTTACAGGCGAAACCTAGCAGTCTCATCCTCGTCGCTACTTGCTTTTGTTGGAATGACATGTCAAAAAGGGTAAGATTTATTAACTGGATATATACAAAATACAGAATTTTGTACTAGAAAATTGAAATTTCGAAGCATTTAACAACAAAGCAAAACTAAAACGTAAGACGATGAGACAGATTTTAAGACCGTTTAAATAATTTCTGTGAAATTTAATGCACGGTGTAACAAGAATATGTAGTTGCCAAAGTAATGTTCTAAGTTTGGTCCAGAATCCGGTGGTCAGAGATATCGCAATTTTGACACGTCGACCATAGTCAGCGGGGTTTACAAAGGAGACCGCAAAACTCGGAACTTTGGCAGCTCTAATCAGAAAGCATAAGTCGAAATGACAGCTCCTGAGCCGGTTGCGAAAAATAATGCACATAAGCTCGAGGGAAAGAACTTGAAAATACTGACACTCGGCAGCTGCGAGAATCTCCAGACTATTAGCTGATTTTAGACAAAGTCCCACGACCTTCTTTTCTTTCAGGATTCGAGCGTAATTTCAGCATTCGCTATTGCAAAGCCTGAATGACTTCTTTGTATAACCGGTGTCGTTTATGTAAAATTCGGCATCATTGTTGTGCGTGGTAGTCCCAGTTGTGCAGCAGCTTATCGGGTTGACTTTCTCGGGCTCCGGGAAAATGCTTTTCGTACTCGGACCATATTGTCTTCCAAAACATTGGAACATCAAATTCTTGGCTTGTCTAATATACCATGAGCTTCAAGAAATTTATCATTCCAATGCTTAATTCTTTTAGCATCAGGAAGATTTCTGCCGAAACGTGTTCAGAAATTTCGTTCCACTTGAATTACTCATTCGTTTAAATAAACGACGCCACACAAATCGCGTTTTTTGCACAATTACTAGTGTAGCTTTTAATTGTAAACAGAAAAAGCAACTAGTACCTTCTACACGCTGTGACAGACAGGAAGCTACCAATGTCTTTTTACATTAGTAGCTTGCTGTCCATCATTGTATGTCTAAAGCGTTCAGATGTTACCAATCGTATTTCCGTAAGTGGTACTGCTTTGTTTTTATTAATTTTCTAAATATAAGGTTAGACATTTTGACAAACTCGCATTAAAATTGGAAGTATTCTTAATATAGAACATCCAATTAATAAGAATTTTAGTACTAGATACGTCTAAACGAGAATAATAATTTTTTTCCTGATATATGGTAAAAGAAAGTAATGTTATTTCACGTATGAAATGTACATACGCAATGATTTCAACAAATAAATTCAACGTTCATTTTTCAGGAAAATAAAATACTTTTGTAGCCACGCCATTTTCCTTTCGCAGTGAAAAGCATTTTTTCTCATGAATCGCCTCCCAGGAGATATGTAGTAAATAAATGAACTGCACTGATAAATCATATATCTGTTTTTTTTTCTTTTGCGGCTTCGTCAGCTGTGAGTGTTAACTCATGCGTCATGAAATAACAGAGGTTTTCATTTCGAATACGGATGAAAAAATGGGAAGACATAGAAAATAATAGGATAAATCAACGATCTGAAAACAAGGCCTCTCCTTCGTACGGAGCATCTGTTTCCCCCAATATTTAGGTGTCTTCCTAATCCTAATCAATCTACTGCTTTCGTGATCGGAAAAAAGTCTTCAACAGAAATAATAAACACTTCTTCATTGATTCTGCCTTTATTTTTTTCTAAACATTTGCTACGAGGAGTTTCTCCAAATAAATGAAGTCTCTCCAGAGAGAAAAGAAAATTTTTTGCGATAAGGATGCTGAGGATAATATCACAGTTAGAAAAACTTCGTTAGTAGTGAATATTTTATTTCTATCGCAAGAAAAAATCCTCATTTCGTAAATGAGAATCTGTAAGGATTTGTGTGCTTCCAAATTTGTTAAGAATTTAACTGCAATTCCTTTTTCGGGTTCATTATTTGAAATATTATTTGAAATAAAAAATATTATGGAGCATCCGCACATTAATGAAGAATGCACGCAGCCAGCTCCAAAAGAAATTGTCTCCGATTTATTTCCTGTTTCAGATGGAGCTTTGATACTGAACACTCCGTGAGATCAGAAATTATCACAATTCTCTGACAGCTTACGAAAGGTTACCCCAGTTTATGCTTGCACTATAGATAAATGTGTTACTGAATCTCGTTTTGCGAGAAGTTTCTTTTAGAAATCCAAAAGATGTTTGTTACGTGTGAGACACTAATATGCGAAACCACTTAACTACCATAACGCCCGAATCGCCCTATAATGAATTAGCTTTTACTACTACTAAGCTAATTATAATGAATATCTCTCTTCTACTACTGATTATAATGAACTCAGCTTTCACTAAGCTAATTCTTCTTCTAATGGTTGTTGTTTTGTTAATTATATCATGAATAAACCTTCCTGCTAGTAATGTAGTAATAATAATGAACAAGCTTATAACTGGTAGTAATGTTGTAGTAGTAATTAAGATGAATAAAGTCTTATGCTGGTTGTTACTAATAACACTTAATGAAATAAACCTAACAGCCAGACAGAGGTCTGACAGTACTATGAACTGAGAAAGACGTACTTACTTGAAACTCTTTTATTTGGTAAACTTCTCGCTCTCACATAAACGAAGATCTCTTTATACAACAACAGCTCTCTGACACATAAACCACAGCTCTCTTCGTACAACAACAGCTCACTCTACGCACATCAACAAAAAGCTCTCTTTCACATAAACAAACGCTCTCTCTATACAACAACAAACGCTCTCCCTATGTATCGTTGAACGCGCCTATTTATACTGGCTACCACCACGTCATGACTTACACTCATTGCCAGATCTCATTCAGCGGGTGAAATAACATCTCGTTCAGTAAGAAGATAATTTACATAGGAAAATAAAATAACCAGAGATAGTAAAAATCAAAAGGAAAGTGAATCTAAAGTATACGTTACACCATCTCCCCCTTAATTTTTTTTTTTTCGGAAAAACAATCAATTTTGGAGTGTAAGTCTTACACTTCGTTGATTGACGTTTATCGACCTCTTTTTTGTTTTGTTGTTTGGTGGCAGCAGTATTTACAATCTCAAACTTGGCATGACAAAATCAAGAAATCTGTATTCGTCTGTGAAACACTTTGTATACTTGAACAAAACAAACCTGCATCGGCATACCTTCCTTTTATTCTGCCTAGCAGGAATCACCTTTTTTTAATTTCAAATTACGTTCTCATTTCGTTGAATACACACCAACTGTATCAGCAGCGAAGATTGCCTGGAGCTGCCTAACAGTAACAATTTTATTATTTTACCCCTAAGCACATAGATATATATATAAAAATTTGGATTAGTAGATGGACATAGAAGAAATATAAAAAAAAACACATATACACAAAAAAGAATGCATAGGCCCACACGAAAAAAAGAAATTCTGACACGCCAAATGGTCGTGCAGGAAAAACAACAAACGGAGATAAGAACCTGTCCACGAGAACTTACTTATCTCGAGGACGCATAAAAAAACTCTAGTACGATAACGTTTTCCAGGCCTAATCGGACTGGTAAATTCAGGTGGCTTAGAGCGTTTCAAGGATTTGAATGGATCTGGAACATCTGTATTCTGTCGGTCAAGAAATCCCGGCGGCTGACAGGAACGGTCAGGAACGGCTGAAGTCTGGCGGTCCGGAAATCCCTGCGGCTGACAGGAACGGTCAGGAACGGTTGACGTCCGTCGGTCAGGAACGGCTGAAGTTTGGCGGTCCGGAAATCCCTGCGGCTGACAGGAACGGGCGCCCCCAGGCTTTTGATATGTAGTCCCTTTGTGCTGGGGCCCGTGGTGTCCTTCCAGCATTCCTTTGGACGGACGTGGCTCCGGCCACATCGTTTGCTTTCGCCCTCGTGGCATGAGAGTAGCAGCAGGCATCGACCCTGTTTGCCCTGAGCGTAGGTTCCAGGGGCGAAACCCGGGCGGATGCAAGGATCTCTGCCTTCGTCGCTGTTGCGGCGAAGCAGATTGGGGAGACAAGTTACGTTTTTGACCAGCTTTTGGTGGTGCTGGACGGTTTGTAATTGGTGTCTGACGTTTAAGAATAGTCAAATTATTGTTCATAACTGATAAATCCGAAATATCTGAAGCCTCTGAGTCGCTGCTGTAATTTAGTGGTCGTGCAGGGCGATGTTTATGTCTGCCTATAGGAATACTCTCTGACGAGGTATTCAAGGAAGTAGGAGCTTGTGGTTTTGCAGAGTTATCAGGAAATGGTGCAGCAATAGTCTTGGCAATGGTTGGAGGGAAGGGAACGATACTAGTATTTGAAGAACTTGATTCGAGCCTTGGTCTCATGGGAGAATTAGGTTGCGTGTTCGGAAGCCCGTCTCGAGGAGGGGAGGGTGAAGAAAAAATCACTGGAGATTCTTCAAAAATGTTTGTTGGTTCGTCCAAAATTTCTGGAGGTTGATCATGAGATATAGACTCTTGAGTCTGTGGAACAGAAGGTTGAGTAGGGTTGATTGTAAAATCGATATTTCGTTCATGATACTTGCGACACTGAGCAACGTGTACGTATTGAAATTGATTGTCAGGTTTTTCAAGAACAATGTTATTTTCAAACACATTTGCCACCCGATATGGACAAAAAATTATAGATATCCCCAAAATCTGGATCATTTATTAATTCTGCCATTATCTGCTCTCTGGATGTTATATCAGCTATTAGAAGTAAAGGCTGACATCCAGGAGTAGTTTCTGTGGGGACCTCACTAATCGGAACGCGAGACGATGCGTCCGGTAATTGATTCTTATGTCCTGGCTGATACAAGAGAGCAATATCAAAATTTCGTAACTTCAGAGCCCACTTCATAAGTCTTTGAGATAGGTGCTTAGCAGAATTCAAATACTGAAGGGCAGAATGATCCGTAATTATGTTAACTGTCAATTCGTTAAGTTAACATTGAAATTTGTCAAGTGCATACACAACAGCAAGACATTCACGTTCCGTAGCTGAATAATTGCGTTCAGCTTTGGTTAAAGTACGAGACGCAAAAGCTATTGGATGCCCAGCTTGTGACAAAACGCAACCAAGACCAACTCCGGATGCGTCAGTATAAATATCAAATTCCTTAGTATGATCCGGGTAAGCCAACACCGGAGGCTGAGTCAACGCAGACTTCAGTGTTTCAAACGCAGCGTTAGCCTCAGGTGTCCAAACAAACTTCTTGTATTTACGTTTCAAAGCATACAATGGCTCACAGATTGTAGCATAAGCGGGGACGAACTGCTGATACCATCCGGTCATTCCCAGAAAGCGTGATAGTTCTTTTGCTGTTTTAGGCCGAGGAAAGTCAACAATAGGCCTAATTTTTTCATTATCCGTAAATAAGCCGTGGGGAGTGATTTTCAACCCCAGATATACAATCTCGTCCCTCGCTATCTGGCATTTACTAGGTTTTAACGTCAAGCCAGCATTGTATATGAGTTGGAACACCTGTTTGAGCAGAGAAAGGTGCTCGTCAAAAGTCTCGGATGTAATAATAAACGTCATCCAAATATACATGCACATGGGGACCGAGAACAGGTCTGAGAACCGTATCCATAAGCTTTTGGAAAGTAGCAGGTGCAGAAGGTAGTCCAAAGGGCATACGCAGGTATTCATAAGCCCCAAAAGGAGTCACAAAGCCTGTTTTATCGACAGAGTCCGGATGTACCGCCACCTGCCAATATGCACTCGCCAAATCCAAGGTTGACATCCATTTAGTTGATGCCAGGTCATGCAAAATATGCGACATGACAGGTAGTGGATAATTGATCGTTTTTGTGACTTGGTTGAGCTTGCGGAAATCTGTCACGAAACGAAATTCATTGGGTTGTTTCTTTGGAACCAAAAAGGCAGGAGCAGACCAGGCGCTTGTTGATTCCCTTATTATGCCCTGTTTAATCATTTCAGAAATTTGACGTTGCATTTCCTGTTTCTTATGGGGAGCACAAGGGTAAGGCTTCGTCGATATCGGTTTCGAACCCTCAGTGTCAATGACATGATAAACCACCTGTGTGAAACCAGGTTGATCAGAAAATAAACCAGGGCTTTCCTGCAAAAGTAGAGAAAGCTGGTTTCGTTGCCTCTCATTCAATTGGTTACTCAATAACAAACTCGTTATATCCATAGGAACCGTAGGAATCATTTCGACAGGTTCCGGAAAGGAAATCACATGTTGTACGAAATTCAGAGTTATTTGAAACGTATTAATAAAGTCTATTCCCATTAGACATTTAACAGGTAGTTCGTCTATAAGCAGGAAAGAATGCGTAAAACGAGCCTTTCCCAACCCTAGAGATAATGTGACAGTTTCTGTGATACTGAAGATTTCGTTATTTGCACCTCGCAAATACTGCGTCGCAGGCTGAACGAGTATTGCAGGAAAATTGTCAGTGCAAAACTTCGTATTTAGGGCTGATATTTCAGAACCAGTGTCGAACTTTGTCTCGACAATAATATCTTCAATTGTCAAGAATACATCAGGCAACTGAGGAGTTTGGACAGTCACTAATACTGTTTGAGGGTCAGAATGCTTGGTATCAGGAAGCAGGACTGACCCTTGGTCTACTTCCTTTGGAAGTTTAAAGGATTCCTGGTTGGATTATCATGCGGTCTGAAACCTCGACCCTGCCGGGTATCGGGAAAATTTTCACGATGAGGAAAACTGCGTGAAACCTGCGTCGGGAACTCCGCGTGTCTGTTGACATTTTCATATCTATTACTTCTTCCCTCAGCACGGGCAGAAAAGTCATTATTGCCCTGAGCATGAAAACATTCCGAATGCTGCGGATTGGAACGGGGTCGAGCATACTGTGCATTTGTACGGTATCCCGAAGATTGTTCAGAAACTCGCGGTTGGTTTGCCACTCTTCTGTGTGGTGGAACGTATGAAGCTTGGGCGTGCACTTGTGTATGCTCGCGTTGAAAGTTATTATGCCTATTATGCCGCTGAGGGTTTTCGTAATAAGCCTCGCGGGGTGCCCGAGCATGGTGAGTTGAACCATGTTTGCCATGTCGCTCTTCATACGTTCGTATGAGGCGAAGGCATTCATGAATTGTAGCAGGGTGTCGAACCACAAGAAAATCTTGTAGAAATGGGTCGAGCTGCTGCAATAGGGTATCCAACATGTCGACATGACTGGCATGTGGATCCCATAAGTTATATAAGCGTGTTGTTTCCAACGCAAATGCAACAGGGCTATCGTTGGATCCTTGCTGACGAGAAAAAAGTTGTTGTGCAAGGCTAGCTCGACTGAGGCCAAAAGGAAAGACCTCCAAAAATTCTGCTCGGAAATTCTCATAATGAGAATCCGGGTTCGACACTCTCCACTGCCGATACCAGGTCTTAGCGGTATCCTTCAAGCAAGTGCCTGCGATTTGTACTTTGCAGTCTTCAGGAATATTGTATAGATCAAAATGATCTTCCAAATCTTCGAGGAACTTTAAGGATCCCTACAAACTATTGAATTGAATTGTTCCTGCATGCGGCACGAAATGGGCAAGCATTCTGCTTCGCTGAGAGGATTGAACTCCCTCAAGTACGACCCGCAACTCAGAGTAATAGGAAGCTGGTGCATTACGAAATTGTGAAGAATGCCTGGGTACGTGTAGATCATTCATATCAAAGTGAGATCCACAGGCTTCTTGCAAATTGTCAAAAACAAACACCAACAACATTGAAACTTGCCTTAGGGTGAAAAATTGAAGTTGTCTCAGGTAGTGAAGACATGGGTAATAATTGTCAAGATCTCGTGTTCGAGAAAAGTTCGGGCGCCAATTATAATGAATATAGCTTTTAACTACTACTAAGCTAATTATAATGAATATCTCTCTTCTACTACTGATTATAATGAACTCAGCTTTCACTAAGCTAATTCTTCTTCTAATGGTTGTTGTTTTGTTAATTATATCATGAATAAACCTTCCTGCTAGTAATGTAGTAATAATAATGAACAAGCTTATAACTGGTAGTAATGTTGTAGTAGTAATTAAGATGAATAAAGTCTTATGCTGGTTGTTACTAATAACATTTAATGAAATAAACCTAACAGCCAGACAAAGGTCTGACAGTACTATGAACTGAGAAAGACGTACTTACTTAAAACTCTTTTATTTGGTAAACTTCTCGCTCTCACATAAACGAAGATCTCTTTATACAACAACAGACTCATAAACCACAGCTCTCTTCGTACAACAACAGCTCACTCAACGCACATCAACAAAAAGCTCTCTATACAACAACAAACGCTCTCTCTATACAACAACAAACGATCTCTCTATACAACAACAAACGCTCTCCCTATGTATCGTTGAACGCGCCTATTTATACTGGCTACTACCACGTCATGACTTACACTCATTGCCAGATCTCATTCAGCGGGTGAAATAACATCTCGTTCAGTAAGAAGATAATTTACATAGTAAAATAAAATAACCAGAGATAGTAAAAATCAAAAGGAAAGTGAATCGAGAGTATACGTTACAGCCCTTATATCCATTCTACCACGACGGCCCGAAAGCGCCCGTAGAGTGAGAGGGATTTCCTACTCTACCTGTTTTTTTAAATTTACACAACCTCTACGGAATTAGTAGAAGCCACAATTGTTGTCACTAAACATATCTCCTAAAGGAGATATTTCTCTCATGACACCGCATGCTTTCTCTATGGAATGATACAGTGACTACCTCCGGGAAACGTCTGAAAGTCGATGCACACCAAGACTACAGATTAGAAGTTTCGTTTGGAGACCGAGCACTAATATTTATTTTGTTAAATTGTATGGGGAAGGACAGCAATTCTGAAAGGGAAACAGGCAGTTTCGAGCATTATGGCATACTGAGAGACCTAATATTTTAGGTTTTTGGAATAGAGCCCAGGTAGCGCTACCTGGGCTCTATTCCCTACATACCAAATGTTTCCAATCAACTCAAAAACGCGCTCAGAAGGATGAACTTTGGTGTCGGCATAAGGTCTCCGAAATCTTTATATACGATGCTTATGAGGAATATTGACAAGCTCCCTTTTCAAAATGAGTCAAGTGTTTATGCCATACCTCTACAATATCCGGACGGCTCCACGCAATACTACATCGGAAAGACCAAACGTTCGTTTGGAATTAGAATCAGCGAACATAAAAGCGATACAAAAGACGGAAAAATAGCCATTGACCTAGCAAGAGAAGTCAAATTCAAGTCTGCTAATCCTATATGCAGTGATGTAAAGAAATTAGCTTCATACTCCACACCCAAATCTACTGCCATTCGCGAAACCTTGACCAGCTGCGAGGTTTGCAATGATAGCGTGTCTCTGGAGTTGCCGCGTATTGGCAATCAATTTTCCAAATAATGCTACATTTCCTATCATGGTACCGCGTGCCCAACCAACGTGACTTCGTTTCTTAGAATTATCACGTTTGTGCCTATTCATTTATTGTCTAGTCAAGTCACCGCGTTCAAATTGTTGAAACGTTCTATTGTCCAGTTTGCAGATAGCTGCCTACCTTCCTTGAAAAATCCATCTGGCCGACGTGCGAAATCTTGGAAAGTTTTATTTCTATTCTACGCCAAGAAATTTCGGATTGTTAGCATTGTTATGCTATTTTGAGTAGAACCAAAATATCTGATGAGCACCTTGAGAATTCACTGAGGCATGCAACTACTTCCATCGCACCAGATATTGATGCATCAGTTTCTCAAAAACAATGTCAAATATTCCACTAGTTTTATGTTGGCCTCTTTTCTTTTACTTTTATAAAAAAAAGACATAAAAAAATTCATGAAGTTTTCCTCTTTAGATATGTACATATTCTATATCAGTGATCGTAAACTCGTGACGGTCTCGACGATTTTAAAAGACCCTCTGAACGGGGAGGCGCGTAATTAGGATTATTATGAGAGGACTTTTTTATGCTTATCTGCGATGGTGGATATCACGAAAATTATGCACGGACCTTTTTTTTTTCATTGCTCATCAGCTATCCTTAGTGTTAGTGCATTTTATGTGTAGCCCAAGACAATTCTTCTTCTTCCAATGTGGCACAGGGAACTCAAAATATTGGACACCCCCCTGATTTAAAGCCACTAGTTCCAGGAAAGAGAGAGAGCCAGTGCCCTGAGACAAACACAACACGCATGCGCCACACCCGAATTCAAACCCGGTCCCATCTCGGACTAAATGTTAGAGGCCAGTCCGAGATGGGTCTATACAGTTGCGACACAGTCCAAGACGCTTGTACAACTGCGACACTGGGGCGGCATTATTATGTTTCTCAATTTTACGTATTTGAAGAGTAAACCACTTTGACGATAACGACTTAATGGAGGCATATGAAACGAAATGATATCGTATATTTGCAAAATATTTCTCTTTCTTTTACCAAGTGAAAACTGGAAAGTAGATCACAATGCCAATGAAGTTTGTTTTTATTGAACCAATAACACTATTACGAACATTTCAGACGAAACAATAAAGAGTGGTATATTGTTTTGTACGAATCCTGAGAAGGATAATCAATTATTGCACTGCCAGTTCTACGTGGTACATTAGTATAAATATCTTAAAATTACGTTCCTGTTCTTCACATATTGTTTCGGTGATAAGTTTTACGAGTCAGATTAGAGCTTTTTGTTATGACGTGTAATAACAGCCACCGTCCTGTATGTTAAATCAGAAAACCTCACCAATGCTCCATCCTGAGGTTCTGCAGTACAATGACTTCTTGTTCATCCGCTTTCTTTCGTCCGACGCAAAATCGGGAACAGATCCATTATCACATCTTGCCTGTGCGCCTCCATCGGGATCGGGATAATTCTTTCTTCCATCGCAGGCATTATTCTAAAACTTGATAAAATCATCTACATGCATTTCTGCTGGATCAGAGCTGCCATCATCCGCAGGATTTTCTTCATAAAATAAATAAAGATTTTCTTGATTTATAACAAAGTAAAGATTGTCTTCATTCATGATAAAATAAAGATTCTCTTCATTTATAATAAAATAAAGATGTTTTTTATTTACAATAAAATAAATATGTTCTTCATTTACAATAAAATAAAGATGTTCATTTATAATGAAATAAAATTTTCTTCATTTATAAAGAAAATCCTGCAGATGATGGCTGGTCTGATCCAGAAGAAACGCATGTGTGTTATGTTATCAAGTTTTAGAATATTGCCTGCGATGGAAGAAAGAATTATTCCGATCCCGATAGAGGCGCCGAGGCAAGATGTGATAATGGATCTGTTCCCGACTCTTCATCGGAGGAAAAAATTGATGAACAAGAAGTCATTGGACCGCTGACCCTCGGAATGGGGCATTGGTGAGATTGTGTTATGATTCAATATACAGGACGGCGTTTGTTATTAAACATCATAACAAAAAACTAATCCGACTCGTAAAACTTATTACCGAAACAATACGGGAAGAACAGAAATCAAATTTTAAGATATTTATTTGTATTAATGAAAAGTGAATTTCCTAGGTGCTTTTGAACAGTTTTCCCCAAAAATAATGTTAGAATGGAAACAATGTATGATATGTCAGTTTTAATGCTATTAAAGCAAATGGAAGAAAAATCATTTACGATTCATTGAACATTTATCACATGTAACGTATCTTCTATTTTAACTTTCCTTTTGAATTTCTTTTTCTCTGTAAATTTGAGTTCGTTCTCTTAGACATTTTCAAATGTGAACTGTATTTTCCCTCAAACGAGAATGATGTTGGCAACACACTGAAGTCGGAACAAGGGTGACGCATGTCTGCCCGGATAAGAACGATAGATAAAAATACGATGCAGAGGTTGCTTTGTGTGTGGAGATGTGAGATCATTACTGAGTTTTGACTGTATACTTCTTGACTAAGATATGTGAAGTGGTGTGTTTTGGATTTCGTCTAATGTTGTTGGACCAATAAAACATTGACGTAAGTCGGACTTCTTGACTAAAATATGTGAAGTGGTGTGTTTTGGATTTGTTCTAATGTTGCTGGGCCAATAAAAAGTTGACGTAAGTTGGATTTATTGACTAAGATATGTGAAGTGGTGTGTTTTGGATTTCGTCTAATGTTGTTGGACCAATAAAACATTGACGTAAGTCGGACTTCTTGACTAAAATATGTGAAGTGGTGTGTTTGTATTTCGTCTAATGTTGCTGGGCCAATAAAAAGTTGACGTAAGTTGGACTTATTAACTAAGATATGTGAAATGGTGTGTTTTGGATTTCGTCTAAGGTTGCTGGACCAATAAAACGGGTACGTAAGTTGGACATCTTGACTAAGATATGTGAAGTGGTGTGTTTTGAATTTCATCTAATGTTGCTGGACCAATAAAAAGTTGACGTAAGTTGGACTTCTTGACTACAATATGTGAAGTGGTGTGTTTGTATTTCGTCTAATGTTGCTGGACCAATAAAAAGTTGACGTAAGTTGGACGTATTGACTAAGATATGTGAAGTGGTGTGTTTTGGATTTCGTCTAATGTTGCTGGACCAATAAAAAGTTGACGTAAGTTGGACTTCTGTATATGTTTCGTCTGGCTGTAAAACCCTAATTTGAGCTATCCTTCACAATTAGTTGCATCGCATTTACCCTTCTTTTAACATCTATTCAACCGGAAATCTTACATAAGGTAAAAAGGGTTACGTTATACACTCATAAGAGATCTAAAAATCGTGGTTTTCCTTATCTTCGACCAAAACATAGAAGCAACTAAGTGCTGTGGTCCCGGATGTCGCACAATGAGGCATTTATCAGCAGATGGGAATTTCACATTTGTGATGTACTACAGAGGTTAAAACATGCGTCAAGACTACAAATCTGCAGGGAAACATTCTGTCAACGTAGCTCAGTTGGTAGAGCGACTTACTCAGAAGTGAGGGTACATGGATTTGAAGCCGTCGCGGACAAACTTGTGTTTTCACATTGGCGCTTGATTGCGGAGAATGGATCCACTAGCCGTTGGGTTCTTCGAAAAATGTGTGATGTTTGTTTCATACATTCTTTGGAAGTAATGAAAAATTCCTGCTTCGCTTCAAAAACAAACAAAAAAAGATTTAGAGGTAGATGATCTGGCGTGCTACAGAGATGAAAACATGTGTCACGACAATAAATCTGCAGCGAGACATTCTGTCCGTGTTGCTCAGTTGGGAGCGCGACTTAATCCGGAAGGAGGGGAACACAGGTTCGATGCCCGTCGCGGACAAACTTATGTTTTCACACATTATGTAAAAAAGTCGTTGACAGTGATCACAGATTGATGGAGGAAAAGGAATTACAAAAACGCAATAGCTTCCTAATAATACAGTACAGTACAAATTCTTCGTGTGGACGAGAATCGTGTACTTTGCCATCTGGCAATAACTCTATGTTGGTGTGATGTTGTGGTACTGCGAACATATAGCGATGCTAAATTGTTTCTTTGGCACAGAAAACAATGAATAATATCCGTGTGTTTAGTGTTTGTGCGGTGAAAATACCTTAAAGCTCATTTAGGCTTCGTGCTTCATTTACATGTTTTGAAACGATTGTGAAATTAAATGCAAAATACAAAGAAATACATATCGTATTAGCAAAGATGGTTCGATTTTTTATATAAGAAGTTTGCATTCAGCTCTGCACTCACTAAGGTCATTAAAATTAATTGCAATTACCAGTAAAAGAGTAACGATGGTTAATAGTCTAAGAATTTGGCTCCAGAAATGGCCGTTTTGATTTCCCGAAAATTCTGCTATTCATGTATACTGCAGTTTTTCTGTTATTTACCACATAATCTATTAATTCATACATAGTAATAGTAACTCACCCAATTTTCAATAAAATTGTTAGAGGTCTAGATTTCTTTTTAATTTTAGGATCATATTATTCATAGTCCTCTGCAAGAGAGCTGATTGAAGTTGCAATTCTTATCTTTGGTTTCATGGTTTTATTTTCATTGAAAAATAAGAACGCAAAACTCCGAGTACGTATAATTAAATCCCGAATACACAAATAATAACGGAATTCGCATTACAGAATCATTGCAGAGTTAACCAAACATTCCTGTGGACTCGCTAAATTTCAATTCAATAAAGACCTAAGTAAATACACAAATCACTCGCCGGTTAAACTGGAAATCTAATTCACTGAAAAATGTTAATTTTGGAATTTTGCTATTGTATGACGTTCCTTTATTATCATAGCACATGTTGTTGTTTTTAATGCCAGATTTTCGGCATTAAAATGACATTTGCGAAAATAAAAGTGAACTAAAATTTACATTTTAACAATAAATCCTTTCGTCATAATTAAGTGTTTTATCGGTGCCTTTATCTCTCCATAGATATTTCATTGGAACTATTTAATATTGGTACCAAGGAATTGCACATAAACTGTACTTTATAGTTGTAAAACTATGCTACAAATCCATATTTATTGACGTAAAATAGAAATCACTATTTTCAAGCTTTCTTGTATCAACCAGATGGCTTTTTTAAGGAAAGTAGACAGCAAACGACAAACTGAATAAAGAACGCTTCAATAATTTGAATGTGATGACTGGACTAAACAATAAATGAATAGATGCGAATGTAATTAATTATCCATGTAAAGAAACGAGGAGTCATTTCGGTTGGACCAAGGCAAGGCCATGACATTAGAGATGCGAGTTCCTTCCCTTTGTGACGTCACTTTCATGTTACGCATAGCCCACTAGAAAGAACAGGCCCTGAAACGAACGGTCATGTGACCAACTTTTTTTTTTTTTTTTGAGGTTTAACGACCACCGTGAGCAACTCAATGGGCTATAAGCAGTCTCCCGTCCCTAATTTAGGGTCACTGATTCCAGGGAAGGGAGAGATCCAGTGCCGTAAGACAAACACAACATCCATGCCTCACCGGGATTCGAACCCGGACCCCTT
Organism: Macrothele yani; assembly: GCA_039090855.1. Lineage (NCBI taxonomy): Eukaryota > Metazoa > Arthropoda > Arachnida > Araneae > Macrothelidae > Macrothele > Macrothele yani. Next base: position 8,745,901 of record CM077004.1, read on the forward strand.
TCGGACGAATGATCAGAGGCCAACGCCTTAGACCACTGCGCCACCGGGGCGGCGTGACCAACTTAGTCGGAATTTCTAGTTTATTGTTTGTAATTATTTATTACTTTTTACTACTGCAGGCAAATTATATTTATAAGTGACACAGATATAGTAATCTAAACAGTACACAAATACACCTACTTACATATTTTTCACAAAACTGGCACAAGAATAAAGCAGTTTGACTGGAAAACATAATGGAACAAGGGTTTTAAAGAGACTTTAATCACAAGAATAATAACTGCATTCACTTCCGGTAAACACTTGGAAAAGTTTCACAAAACTGGGACCAATTTGGTCACACGACAACCGTTCGTTTCAGGGATTCCTCTTTCCAGTAGGCTATGCATGTTACGCCACCTGATGCGTCGGTGTCGTGTTTGACGTCATACATGACAGCACTGAAAACCAATCGGAAGCCTTGATTTCTACGTGACGTCACTAAAACAGGGAATTCATCTCTCTAATATCATGGACTTGTATAAGATAGTAAAGAAAGTATCCGGTAAATAAAGAAGTATGTATTCCACGCTTAAAGAATCGTACAAAACACTCAACGTAATCGTCCAGGTATTCCGCATTGGAACTGACGACCGTGTTCCACCGATCTACTAGTTGAAATATTCCATTGCGATGGAAGTCTGGCGAGTGGAAGTTGAAGACGTCGTCCATGCAACGTTTCACACCTTTGTCACAAGCAAAGTTTTTCTCAGAGAGAAAATTCAAAACAGAGCGGAAGAGATGAACGTCGCACGGTGCAAGGTCCGGAGAATAAGGAAGTTGTCACAATAATTCCCATTCCATCTCGTGCAATTTTTCCTGGGCCCGTAAAGCAACATGTGGACGAGCGTTATCCTGATGAAATACATTTCTGTGGTGATTAGTCTACGTTGGGCGCATTTCTTGCAGTGCAGCATGGAGACAGTCAAACTGTTAGACGTAAGCATCCGCTGTGCTGGTGTTGTTCCGCGGTAAGAGTTCATAGTGAACCACGCTGAGAAAATTCCACCATCAACTCAGCATCACCTTTCGTCCATGAAGGTGTGGCTTGGCGACTTTTGTGGGAGTTGTCCATGCTTGGTCAACGCTCTTGGCAGCGTAACATTCAGTATGTGACCCATTTTTCGTCACCCGTGACCAACTGATGCAAAACGCCCTCTCGTTTTTCTCTTTCACGCAGAGCAACAGCAATGGAATAGGGTTGTATCCGTTTCTGAACAGACAAAGAACTACGTACACATTTCCACAGTTTACACGAATATTCCAACTTCCGAATTAGGGTGTTGATGGGCGTTTGGGAGGCCTTCAGTTTATCTGCCAGTTTCCGTAGTGTTGTATCAAGCTTGGTCGATAGCACCTGTTGCGGTGTATCATCTTCAATATCCAACAGAAGTCATCGCTCTTTCCAAGTTTTTATAAGTAAATCACGGAAAAATTCTCATCGGCCGCCACCGGGAATCGAACCCGGGTCTTCCAGTTGCACGCAGGACATGCTTCCACTGCACCAGAAGAGGTGCATGCTTCCACTGCACCTCTCTTGCTGTGGTACAGTGGAAGCGTGTCCGGCGCGTAACTGGAAGATCCTGGGTTTGATTCCTGGTGGCGGCCGATGAGAATTTTTCTGTGACGTATTTATAAAATCTTGGAAAGAGCGATGACTTCTGTTTGATATTCCTGGTCCACGTCACTTGTCTGTATTAATAATTTTCAACCTTACTGGGTCTGCCATTTCTGGGCACACCAGACAGATCCCGTACACCAGTGTCGAATTTCCTGTACCAGTCATAGCAAGTACTATGTCCGATAATATCGTCACCAAACGCGTTTCGCAATTTTCCAAGGGCTTCCGTAACTTTCAGGCCGTTCAAGAATTCATAATTGCATGCACACGTTCTTTCGATATCACCATCGTATCGTCGCCACGCGCAATTAATCTTCACCCCAACAGCATACTTTGTGTCCTCAGAATTCATTCTTTCGCGCAGAGCACTCTGGGATGTTTACGTCACAGCAGGCCCGCGGAATTTTGCATTACACACGGCACATATGATTTTTTCGGATGCTTTGTTTGCAACCTGATATCTTGTACAAGGTATTAATTGGGTATACCATAGTTTAGAAGGGAAAAAGGAATTATTTGATGAACTGGTTCCAAATTCGTGGTAAATCTAGAGAGTAGCTATCATTGCAAGCCTCACTGTTAACAACAATCTCCAGGGTTTCTCGGTGAAATTGCGTGCACAACCAACAAGCCACATATTTTCTTTGAATGAATAATTACATTCGCATCTGTTTATTTATTGTCTAGTCGAGTCACCGCTTTCAAATTATCTAAGCGTTCCATAATTCAGTTTGCTGTCTACTTTTCTTGAAAAAGCCATGTGGTTGATATGAAAAAGCTTGGAAATTTTGATTTCTCTGTTTTAGGCTTGTTTTGAAATTTAAGGAATAATGTGAGCAATCCGATGGGCTATAAGCAGTCTCTAATTTAGGGTTACTGGTTCCAGGGAAGGAAAAGAGCCAATGATGTAAGACAAACACAACATCTATTCCTCACCGGGATTCAAACCTGGATGTACCTCGGACGATACATCAAACCCATCTCTGAAACCACTGCACCATCGGGGGCTGTTTTTTCTATTTTACGCCAATTTATTCGGATTACTAGTATGGCTTTACTATTTTAAGTATTTAACATTGACTGAAGTTGTAAAATAAGTTATCACAGAGAAGAACTTAAAATGGAAATGAGATGGTAGGTGAATTAAGTATAGTTAGCTAATTTTTGGCAATTTATGCTACAAGTAAGTTAAACAGAATTTCAATGAGAATTTGTTAGTGATTTTAATAAATGGAAGGGCCTTGTTAAATGGTTAATGATCTGAGCGAATATCCGAAGGTTGCAATTAATGATTTTAATAGGCTGAGTTTTCGTGAAAAAATCTTGTTTAATTTTGAAAGTGCGTGATTCAATAAGAGGCATTCGAGAAACCGAAACTGAGTTTCTTTTCTTTGCAAACTGTGGCGCTAGTTACAAGAGATACGTATCGATTGCAAAGTGGTGGTAGTGTTCGGGCACCCGATAAATGCAGTAGTAAAATGCCGCGATAAACTGAAAACACCCTGGGATCTGGGGTGGGAAGTGAAACATTATCTTTATTTGCAAGGAAATTAAACAGCCATCAAAATTTCAGGACTAATCCAAAGCCAATAAAAGCTGCGCTGGTTGTGTTTGCCTTCCTAAGAGTGCAATTTGATTACCATATAAACTGCACCCAGTCCCAGTCTGCCGCCTTCTGCTGCTAAAAGAATATTTATTCCTAACGCCTTTGTGAGTAAATAATTGACTGAGCCAAAAATAAAATTCCTGAGAACCTTCAACCAGACGAGAGTGTTTTGAAACTTCCTCTCAACGCAATCAACATGGTTTTACAATGCGTTTAAAGACTGGGTTTTCATATAATTCGTAGTTTCCTGAAGTAGCAAATTGAAATGAGTACCAGAGCGCAAGATCATTCACGGATGAAAATGTAATTCTCTAGGAGATGAATGGAGTTTGACTGGAAAACTTAACAGCTAAAGTACTTGGATGCATTATTATGGTGTATAAGAGGAATCTCGTATTAATGCAAATGGTATGGTATCTAAATAATGGAAAGCTTACTGGAACAAGCACCGCTCTCAAACTAAGTCGGCAATTTTAATGCCGTTAATTTGCTGTAACATCGCAAGAAAATTAGCTAAGCTTCAGACATAATAAAAAAATTAGGAAATGAATTTCTGCTAAAAGAAGAACACACACACACACAAAATCTGGGTTCAATTTTACGCACGAGCAGTAGGTGCAAACCTTTTTCCTCCACGCTTTTTAAAGGTTATGATGTCATTTAAAAAGTATCCTGCCTTTTTTACCGCATATAACACATACGCACACTTAACGGAGAGTCATGCTCGAAAATATGAGAAAAACCTGCCTTATAATAACTTCATTTTTTTTATATAAATTATTTTTTTTACTATAAAATACGTTCCTATCCATGATAGACAAGTTAACACAATACAAATAATTCAGAAGAGACGGATACTATTTCGAAACACTCAAGCATTGTTTTCGGGCAGAAGCTTGAGCATTCTAAGATTCAAATGCAAGATGAAAAACATGAGTAATACAAAATTTAATTAAAAGGATTGTTTGATAAATCCAGTGCCCAATGAATGGGAGTTTCAAAAGTTGGCCCTGTATTTTCCTTTCCCGAATATGCATTAGGTGCTGATTTAATCAAAAACTTCTGTATTTCTAAAATTTTCCTAAATGAAACATTTCCGGAACGGGAAATGTTTAAAAGTCCAACAAGAGCAGGTTGTTATTAAACAACATAATTTTGGAAGTATAAGAAATTGAGAAACTTACCTGACTGATTTTTATTTTAGAATGAAAATAAACAGCAATTAATAAGCGTAAGGTACAATGAAGTACGTTTAGTTGACACATCATGCACGACTAAGAAATCAGCTCTGCATACATTTGCGCAATATGTGACTATTTTCCACCCCAAGTGCTTTAAATTTATAAAGCGGTAGCATCATCAGAAGAATGTTTTTAACGATCCCACAATCCGATTTTTCGTATTTAATCGTGATTCTTTACGGAGCTGTTAGGAAATTTTAGAGCAATATCTAAATCTCTAGTAAAAAAAAACAAAAACGTAAGGGCCTTACTGGAAGGCGTGAGCTATCATTGGATCGCAACTATATGTATCAGACAAGAGAGAATGAAAAGTATTCGCAACGCGAATCTCATTCCAACAACATTTACAAACACAGTTGAGACTAAAGATGAGAGTGAAAGAGTACGCTATCCAGTTGAAATTTCGCACACGATCGAGATGAGTGGCCTTCCGCCTCACATTTTACGACTGAAAACGGGTGCAGTTGGGATGCTCATTACGAACCTGGCCGACATGGTGGCTCAGTGGTCTAAGCGCTGGCTTATGATGATTCGTTCGTGAAAAGTCCGGGTTCAAATCCCGGTGAGGCATGGATGTTGTCTTTGTCTTACGGCACTGGCTCTCTCACTTCTCTGGAACAGTGACACTAAATAAGGGACGGGTGACTGCTGATAGCCCATTGAGTTGCTCACGGTGGTCGTTAAACCTTCAGTCAAAAGAAAAAAATCATGAACCTGGACTATTGTCCTTACTGAAGTGGCTGAATAAATTTGTGAATCAAATAAAGTTTACACTTGTTGTTTCACATAAGTTCATTCTCTAAAAAAAAAAAAAACGTCGATTCCGACGGGTTTCGTCTAGTACTAATTGATTTCTTGATGACTAAATTTAAATCTTGTTAATAAATTCAGCAATGATTTGCAAACTTTGCAAACCTTTGCTGTACCTTCTAGAAATTTTAAAAGGAATTTACCCAGACGAATATGACAATCATTCCAGTAAAACCTCATTCTTATTCGTAAAAAAATTATATTGAAACTTTGCTAACCCAGTTTGTCTTACAAAATACGTCGTGTCGAGTCCCCTTCGAGGTCACCACTGGAAATTGTATACGAAAAGCGAAGAGCACAGAAGAACGGTCAAAATATCTCAAGAGTTTAACAAAATTCGGACAGTAACTGTATTTTAAGACCAAAATGCAGTTATGTTCTGCCCTCAGGGAAATTTAATCCTTAGCACATATGTAACTCCCATTTGTAGGTAAACTCAAGAGCGAAAGAGGTGTGTTAGGTATTACAAAAATGTTATGGAATGCTGGCTTTTAATATAAGATTTTAACATAATATGCTCATGTAAGTTACAATTTTACATTTTGTACCATGCCGCTGTAATAGGGTTAAAAGAATAACGTTAAAGAAATTAATTTGGTTTTTAAATGGTCAGCATTCTACTTTTGCAGTAACTTATGGTTTAACCCTTGAACGACCATAGCGCCCAAAACGCCCTACCTACAAACGAACATAGATGCCCGAAAAGCCTCTCTAGAGTGAGTCAGATTTTCTATTCTTGCCTGTTCTTCAAATTTTCTCGACCGATTAGGAATCAGCAGGAGTCTCCCTCAGTCATTATTGTTTTTACTAAACAAAGAAGTGAACCAACAGAGAGTTTCAAGCGTTATGGTATTTAGAGTGATACAAGATTTTGGGGTCATGGTCTTTAATCGGTTAAGAGTGTACTGATTTCTCTTTCTCCAGCAAAAAGAGCACTGGTCAAAACTAACATTTATTTTTCATTATTCTCCTTTATTTTACTTTGTGAACTTAATGGAGTCATAAGACTTCAATTTTTGTTAGTTCCGATGCGTCTAAGGGAGTTTCCGATGCATCTTTTATTACTAGTGATTCTATGAGATATTAATTTATTTCGTGTTTTTCTCATATATTAACTCAGGGTTCGTTCAAGAGGACACCTTGCTCCGTGTATATGAGCATCTTGCTCGCTGGAGGTAGAAGCTTGATAAAGCAAGGTAATACCGTTCAAAAAAAAAAAACACATTTACAGTCATGCAAAGCAGCGACGTTGACGTATCACGTCACAAACCATCATCAAGCCGCTATAAAGACGAGCCGTCTTCAAAGAAAGGTGCAGTGTACCCCGGAGTCTAGCCAGCAGTATGTCTCGGTGTATGACCTGTGGAGTATAGCCACGAGTATGTCTCGGTGTATGACCTGTGGAGTATAGCCACGAGTATGTCTCGGTGTATGACCTGTGGAGTACGACCTGGAGAGTCGGAGCCAGATGTTGACAAAGTCTGATGTCGTCGGAGTATGAAGGACTTACCTACGAGGACCGGCTATGGATAAGCCAAAACAGTAAATACAGAGCCTAGTGGAGTTTTTCCCGATCAAGGCGACAAGTGACTGTCTTCCCGATGTCTCTAAGAACAGTAAGCCTAAGGTATTTTATCAACAACGTTGAATTCGAATTATTTCTAATAAAGTGTTGTATAATATGTATTATCAGTCAGTTCCACTGAACGTCATACTCATTTTGATAGTTACAACATGGTAACAGAAGTCTATAGCTTAGGACAACTGTATACAGGGTGCCCAGTGAAGTCCTTTCTCAGCCCCGTAACTTTCGAACACCGACAGCTATAGCCATAGAAATGGTGTCTAGGTATGGTAAAGTGGCTATGCGCTATTCGACGAGACCACTAACAGTGCCTCCTAGCGGCAAAGTCAGGAGTTATCGTGCCGATCTCAAAAACTATACGAGATAGAGGAAAATAGTCAATTACAAAGTTGTAGAACAGCATTGATTTAGTACGAAAAGACACCTTGCGCACATGAATGCTAAGAATAGAACGCGCACAACACTCGCGTGTTTGTTCGCGATGTCGAACACTTACGTCACGAAACACGTCAGAAAGGATGTAATATCGCCTTCCGCAAAGCACTAGCCCGAATCAACTGCAGAATATTTGGTTCCAACATGACGGTGCCCCTCCGCACCAGCTAGGAAACGTAAGAAGGTACCTGGTCGAGACATTCCAGCAACAAATCATCGGCTATGGTGGTTGAGTAGAGTGGCATGCACGCTCACCAGACCTCCCCCCATTGGACTTCTACCTGTGGGGCTACCTCAAAGAGCAGGTGTATCAGACCCCTCTGACAACGTTGCAGGACCTTCGACGCCGTATAACTGATGCTTGTTCCAGCGTGTCACCTGACATGCTACAAAATGTGCAGCGTGAGATTCAATGTAGAGTCCAAATATATATTGTGGCTGACGGAGAGTGCATTGAGCACCGACGGTAAATGTGCCTAGTGACAACTAATTGCTCCTTTCTGACGCGTTTCGGGACGTAATTGTGTTCGACATCGCGAACAAACAAACGAGCGTTGTACGCGTTCTATTCTTAGAATTCATGTGCGCAAGGTGCTTTTCATACTATATCAATGCTGCTCTACAACTTAGTAATTGACTATTTTTCCGTATCTTGTATAGTTATCGAGATCGGAACGCTAACTCCTGACTTTCTCTCTAGAAGGCGCTGTAAGTGGTCTCATCGAATAGCGCATAGCCACTTTAATATACCTAGATACCGTTTTAATGGCTATAGCTGTCGGCGTTCGAAAGTTACGCTGCTGAGAAAGGACTTTACTCGGCACCCTATATATGTTACATTCATTTAAGCTTTAGATGAAGCTAATTTTTGTTCTCATTAATGCATCGTCATATTTAGCAGCTTGTGTCAATATATCCTTAGTCAGTATTCTTTTATTGCTAAAAGCAACTGCGCCCTTCAAAACAAGTCAAAATTTACACAGATAGACGAAATCATAACTTCAAATTTGTGTTGTATTCTGGTGTAATCCCATATTTCATGGAGTGTGTGTATTGTTGATACTAATGTACTTGCTATAGCGACCCTCTGTTATATTACAGCGTGTATGCTGCAATAGGTTTCGAACCTTTGCGCCTAATTTGTATTGCAAACATAATGTTATGTGGCTTCTGTTATCCTCCCGCATTATTAGAATTCATAGGATTTCGAAGAACGTACGTATTCTGCTCCTTTTCCGATGGCGAGTGCCAAGATAAGGGAGAAATACTGTATGGAAAGCAACAGATTATTACGTGACGAAGCACCTCTACCCAACTCTTATTTCTTCATGTTCCTGGTGAAGATCGCATCACCTCCATTAAAATAAGTAGTGTGCAAACAGCGGCTTAAAACAGATTTTAACAGTTCGGCAAATAAGTAATGTGACTGAAATTAAAAGAAAAATGAAAAGCAGGAAAACGTACATAAATATATCTTATTCGAAATACGAGTACATTCGTCCTGCGTTAATACAAATTTCATCCTCTGCGTTCCTTGTTCACCCGTCATTCTCCATTCAGTGCAGAGGTCATCTTTTATGATGGAGTGAAGAGCTGATTTCGCAGTGTTTTTCATGTCTTCAATGTTGCGAAACAGTTTTCCTTTTAGAGGCAGCTTTAATTTAGAGATGTGAAAGTAGTCACACGCTAACAAATCTAGAAAACACAAAGATGTTTTGAGTACACACACTTATTTTTGTACCAATAATTGCTGTACACTGACTGCTCTGTTGTATTATCGTTAAGACCTGACTCAGGCCTGACTCGAACAATATTCTTTCACATTTGTTCCAAAATGGATGTGAGGGTATTGCCAGTGACAGTTGAACCTTGAGTTATGAACTCGTGAGACCAACCCGGTGGCGCAGTGGTCTAAGGTTCCGCAGGATAACTTGCGTAAAAATGGTTCGCTTTCGATGAAATTTTAGTATGTGGTAGGGGACCACCTGGGGACAAACCCTATTGAAAATGGGCGAAATGGGGTCAAAGGTTAAGACACAGGAGCGGGATCTATTCCATAGCCCTTATGCCTCACACCTTACGTAAAAATGCTTCGATTGCGACAAAACTTTACCATGTTATTTCGGAGCTATACTGAACCGGTTCTGTTTAATATCATCGAAATTGGATCAAAGTTCAGGGCACAGGACCGAGATTTATTCCAAAGCCATTATCCTCATAACTTCGGTAATAACTTGAGTAATGGTTTCTGGTATGTTGGAAAGCGTATCATAATCAATGCATTGCATGATTTTACTAACTTTATTTACAAAAGACATGCTAAAAACTGGGAATACCGTCACTTAGCTCGTTATGATAATTTTGTAAAATCTGAAGTATTATTTAACGAAATAATAAACAACACTTGATTGAAACAAACAAGATTCTAAGTTCTTCGTACGTTTTTATTTCTTTGTCACAGGGTAATGCATTATTATATTAAAATTATTTTAAATACTAATATCCCGCCAGCTGGTGAATCTGCTCCTGTATATTGTATTACCATAAGAACGCGGGTACTTGAAGTACCGTACTGGTTACTAATGATGTATATGTATCAGCCTGTGGACTCCTTAGCCCAATATCTATTATCTCGTACAGCTATCTAGATAAAATGTTATATTCAGCCATTCAGGGGTTTTGTAAAGTAAAACCCCTGAATATAGATCGAATCAGATCATATGTAGAGGATGGATTTTAGGAAGGGAGTGTCTTACCCAAGGTCTCAAACAACACTTAGAAATAGGAACCTAAAAGATTTGAGCTAGAGTGTCCGATAGGAAAGTGCACGGAAGCGAGGTAGAAAGGGGGAGGAAGGGGCCCTTATTAAATACCGGGGGGCCAGTACCTGGGGTCCGATGGCTTAACGTGCCCATCAGACGTACGACGGATATTTAGTGGTTCGAGCGTTCGTACCTGCCTGGGATCGAACCTGAGGTTTTCTCCGTGGCAGGGACGGACGTTGACCACTAGGCCACCCTTGGCCCACCCCTGAATACAACACTATAAAATAGTATTAGTTCACCTTTTTTACGCTTTCCAACCGTAGCTTAAAAAAGCGTATATGCTCCAGCTGTGTCCGTCTTTCGGTCCGTCCGTCCGTTCGTCTGTCCGCACGATAACACGCGTAAAATGGTTCGATTTCGATGAAATTTTAGTATGTGGTAGGGGACCACCTGGGAACGAACCCTATAGAAAAATGGGTGAATTGGGGTCAAAGGTCAGGACATAGGAGCGGGATGCATTCCATTGCCTTTTTGTGTCATAACTTGCGTATATGTGGTTCTATTTCAAAGAAATTTCCGTATGTCTTAGGGGACCTCCTGGGGACGAACCCTATTGAAAATGGGAGAAATGGGGTCAAAGGTCAGGACAAGGGATCGGGATCTATTCCATTGTCCTTATGCGTTATAACTTACGTAAAAATGCTTCGATTGAGACCCTCAATTATCACGTTGTTCCCGAAGTATACTTTACCGGTTCTGTTGAATGTCATCAAAATGGGGTCAAAGGTCAGGTCATAGGAGCGAAATTTATTCTACAGACGTTATCCTCATTACATGAGTAATAGCTTGAGTAATTATTTATGGTATGTTGGAAAGCGTAGCATAATATCAAATGCATTGCATGATTTTACTAACTTGTTTATACTTTCGCGAACTTTCTCAATGAGCTCAGACGTTCGCGCGGAAATCCGGTAATCGGGCCAATCGACACTTTCAAAATCTTACAACCCATCTTTGAAACGTGCATACCGTCGGAATATTTGCGCACGAGATAGACACTTAACCCCACACACATCGCGCAACATTTTCAGTTGTCTCAGATGCAGTTTTATAGTTTTTGTTCTCTAAGCTCCATGACAGCGCTGTGACGTCATTCTTCCACCGAATGACGTCATGCACAACGTAAATAATCATCTGCACAATTCTCACGCAAAAGCTGTTGCCACCGCATAGCAGATAAGTGGCTTAACAAAAAACCATGCCTTCCAGACACGAATGATTTTACTGGAGTTCAAAAAAATCAGTGTCTTTGCTTAACTGCCGCACTGTGTATAGATTTTTTGTTATTGTTCTCCTCTTTGCAGAGCAGGTATACCAAGTAAGCACAGCGTGGATGTACCGAGGTGCGGAATTTTGTGTAGAAAACGGGTTTCTTTCCCAGAAATAGCCCGAGGACTTTACTTTTCGGCATTTTAGAATCGCCATTTGCTTTAGAATTACGATTTGGCTCTTGTGTATGTGTACGGGTGAGTCATAATGACTGTGATTATGAAGAAAAGGCCAGTGGGTTTATCATTCCCAAGCTGTGTTTTCCCCTACATGAAATTTCTTGATTACTTGAGATACTACCAGTGATATTGATTTACAGACTTGTGGACATTGTGTAATGTTTAATTATGTTAATTATTACCTAATGGATACTCAGAAGATCAAAAGACGAACAGGTCTGCGTTATTATATGCATATGCCTCTTAGCAGAAAATTTAAATAAACGAGAACGTGGAGTCACAAGAGTAAGTGATGCTTCGCCAGGAAATATTTGTAAGAGCGCCATGGAAATTAGTGAAAATGTGTCGAATGTTGTGTTATGAAAATGATTGCAGTTGCGAACCAATCACGTGATACGTGAGAGAGGTAAAATAGAAAAAGGTCTTGCCGTACCGAAGTTCGGTAGTACTCTATTGGTCGTGTGGGAGAATGCATCAGAGTGGTCTCGGTAGCGAAAGCACGTGTAACAACTAGGAATGCCTAGAGGACATCATTGGGAATTCTACAATCACACACACCTTACGAAAGGCTTAATCATCGAGCAAAGTGAGGCTGGATGGTCCCTGAATCCAACCGCGGCTGAAACGCATCGGGATGCAACAACTATCAACCGAATGTGGCGACAATGTTTGGTGTAAGGTAAAGTACGTCGTGGGATTGGTGCTAGTAGGCAGAATTCAGAATGCCTCAATAGCCACATTCGACAGCGATACATATGATCCAAAAATTTCACAGCGTACGACATTCGATTAGGTTTATAGGAAGCAATGGATATCCTGGAGACAGTTATGGACATCCCTGTATCGGCACGGGCCGTGAATCGAAGATTGGCTGAGGAAGGTTTGTGCTCTTGGTAGCCATTCAGACAACTGACGCTCACCGCAGCCGTCGTCACCCAAGATTACAGTGATGCCGTGCCAGTCATACGTGGCGGGACGAATGGAAGCTTGTCGTACTCAGCGATGAATCTGACTTCCGTTGCAGAACTCAAGATTACCTATTAAGACTCTGGGCACGCTGTGAAATAAGCTTGATGTCATCCTTGTTCGTTACATAGCTCCTCAGCGTTGTGTTAGGGCGGTATGAATTTTAACATCCGTTCTCGCAAGTATTGTGAGCAAAACGACGAAGTCATCCTCATACTGAAGACTTCGAGTTTTAAACTTGAAGAATAAACTTGAAGAAAAACTTGAAGTTTTTCCTCAAGTTTTTCTTCAAGTTTTTTCTTCTAGTGAAAACGCTTTAATTAGTTTTTTTTTCAAGTAAAAGAGAATTAGAAAACTAGAAGTTAGAAAGTTAAAGTTGAAATTAGTTTTCAAAAGGAAGTTAGAAAGTTAGAAGTCAAAAAGTTGAAGTTAGCTTTAAAAGAAAAGTTAAAAACGTTTAAAAAGTTTTTATTAGTTTTAAAAGAAAAGTTTTTGTTGAAGTTAGAAGTTAGAAAGTTGAAGTTAGTTTTAAAAGGATGTTAGAAAGTTAAAGTTGAAATTAATTTAAAAAAAAAAAATATACATCTACGCCCCCGGGCAGAAAAACCATGCATTATTTTGCGAAGAAAGTATTCTGCAAAGGTTTTTTCGGTGTGGCAGGTATCGTTCGGCGAAATAATTTTTTCAATCGAGTTTTCAGGATCTCAGATTTTGCTGCAAATACATCAAAACAGAAATTAAAGCTTACGCCCCATGGTGGCCAAACCATTCTTCACCAAAAATTAGAAATTGCATGCCAAAGATTTCCTATCAGGAGCTGTATCCGCTGGAGAAAGAAGTTTCCAAATCGGAGCCTTAGAAGGAATAAACTGTATTTTGAATTTCATTTCATCTGCATTTACGCCCTCTAGCGGGGAAATCGCACATAATAAAAAAACACGACATGAAGGATCACCATGCGCACATTTCAAACTTCCTAATGAAACTCGGACTAATAGTTGCAGAGACATGGTGTCCAAACATGGACTGACGGAGAAACCGATAACATAAGCACGATCGTTTTTTTGCGAAAGACGTGCTGAAATAGTCCCAATAGAAATGAAAGTTTGCAAGTTTCTACACTTCAAACAGTGGCTTTATGAAAGAAAAAGTCATCCGGTTCATGAAATATTAAAAACTGGCTTATATTTTACAAAACAAAATCAGATTAGTATAGGCTTACTATATTAAGTACAGTCCCTGGTTATTGATTACAAACACTGTCTCTGATTTTTGAGACAAGCCTAAAGTTTGACGTGATATTGACAGAAGGGCAGGTTTAAAGATTTTGGGAACATAGTCTTTTAAATTTTAATGGATGATTAGCGTTAATGATGTTATAGAAATATGTAGGTTTCGAAGCACAAATGAATTTCTTTAGAATTGTTCTAACGGAATGAATGTAAGTAAAAGAGAATGATCTTGAGTTTCTAGAAAATATTTAAAATACTCAAGTACAGTACTGAATATACTAAAAGACAAGCAAAAGAATTTAAACACATAAATAAATGCAGTACCTTTCATGTGTTCCATGCACTTTTAGCATGGGGCTAATTTATTCCCATTTTATTTAAACTCATTTATAGGAAAATTGTGAATTTCGTTCCGTTTTTCTTAAAGTGACAAAGTGTTTGCTTTAGTTATTGGTGCTCCATGTTTTAAGTTTCACTCATTTAAGCTTATTTCACAGCGATAGTTCCGTATTTTTTAACTAAGCACATGTGTCCCGAAACAGTTTTGAAAACATACGGAGCTCAGCCGTCAGATTCACCGGGCTTTTATTTCTATCGGATGTGATTTACATAACATTGTCAGTTTGAGTTTTGCTGAAGTGCCTCGCGAAATGAAAATGTCACACAAGATGGTGTTCCCTCGTGTTGAAGTGTCTCCCCGCCTCAAATCGAATTCTGTTCCATCGGGCTGTCGATGAAATGCCGTTTTTCTTCAAAACTGAATTTCCCTCTTCCACTACCTGTCTCCGCACCCTCGCCCTTCCCCCATAATTCCACCCCACAACAGTACAGAGGGTGTTCGGTACAGTTTTCCCCATCAGTCAGGCGACAGAAGAAATTTGGGTTGCTTCACTCAGGAAAGGTAGGAGGGGGCAGAACATACGGAAAATTTGCAAATGAATAATGGCCTTAAAACGCAAACACACGCAACCATACACGTACACACCGAGAGCTTTCATGATTGATATATTGAAGAACCGAATGAAAATCCTTAACAACGACGTTAGTACCGAATAGAGTGAGCTGCTTTGTGTCATAATATCAGTCATCTTAGAAATAACATTCGTTTTGTCTGTCCTCCTTTCCTTTCTCGTGATTCCCATTTCTATGTGAATCAGGACGCATTTTTGTACAAAGCATAAATCTGGAGTTTGGAGTTTATGATAAAATTAAAGATTTTCATTACTTTTAATATGATTACTCCTGTTGGCTCTGGGTTTTATTTTTTTTATGTGCGTTAAAAGACATCGATAAAATAAAGCTAGGAAACGTCCCCATTCATAATTTGAAGAACAGTGGCCCTTGTGAAAAGGTATAGCTACAGTGTTAAATAAATCATTGCGTGATGCATAAATTACGCACAATCATGACGCAATAATGCATCAACTATCTAACCTGCATTGTACAAAGTTGCATCCATTGCACCATGTTTATGCATTCTTCATGCATCTCACAATCAGTGATGTAGAAGATCCTTAGCGCAGCTTAGGGACGCCAAGGCACTTTTCATTGTTAATTAGGAAGGAAAGCAGGGCAAGGGAATTTTTCAGGTGATCATGTGTGTAAAAAGAGCACCGATTTATATAAAAGCATACTCATAGCTTAAGAGGACGTTCGTATTGAAAGGTAGATACTAAATTGTGAGATCTCGTAATAAGGCGTGATCATCCATGTAGACAGAGCGACAGTGCCGCTACGGTGTCGTAGGCTACCCGTCATTCCTCTGGGTGGGTTTGCGTTCGAGTCCCAGTCGAGGCATAAGGAGGGTGATTATTTTACAACACTGCTTTTCCCCTTCCCTGGAGCCAGTGACCCTAAATTAGGGATGAATGGCTGCCTATATCCCTTAGAGTTCCTCATAGAGATCGTAAACTCCACTTCACAAAAGTGACAAGTGTTTTATGGTTGAGAATGGCATTTAATTTTAACGCCAACGGCTCCAACAAAAGCAATCGCCTGAGCCCATTCTGTAATTCCTTATGAGTAACCTTGAACGACGCTTCAGGGGGCCAAGTGGTCAGAGGCACAGACTTCGGGCCAATCGCTCCAGATAGGCTCGTGCCCCGGGCGAATAATGGAAGAACCGCCCGCCACGCGGCGCTTGCAATTCCCGGAAACAATGGCTTCAAATCAGGGCTCGGCGATTATATTACTAGATGATCGCAGTGGTCATTATACCCGAAAAGAAACAAAAAGCAATCCAAAAGATATCCGTCACTCCCACCCCATAATCTTAACAAGAACGATATACACGGTCGAGTCACATTGTTGTGACCACCGGCTAATATCCAGAGTAACTGCCGTGTGTAGCTGGGAGTGATTCAATAAGGTGCTGGAAGGTGTTCACAGGTATGTTGAGCCAAACTGACTGCAATGCATCTGAAAGCTGCTGGAGGGTGCGTGGTGGAGGTTCCATAGAGCGAACAACGCGATCGAGGTGGTCCCACATATGCTCAACTGGGTTTAAGTCTGGGGAATTAGGGGGCCAGTGAAGTAATTTGTAGTTTTCATCGTGCTCCTCCAACCACTCTCGGACATTTCTAGCTGTGTGACACGTCGCATTGTCGTGCTGTAAGATCCCATCCGCCCTATAGAAGACAGTCAGCATGTATGGGTGTACGAGGTCTGCAAGTATAGATTCATAACGAATTCGATCCATAGTGCCTTCCACGGTCATGTGTGGACCCAGGGAATGACCCTAAAACGTTCACCAGACCATAAAGGTGCCCCCATTAGCTAGTGTTCTTCCAACAACGGTTGAAGAGTGTTTGTATTACGATGTTTCTTGCCTTATACGCCAGCGTCCATCCGTTCGATGAAGCAGAAAACGTGACTCATCGGAGAAGCCAATTCTTTGCCAATCAGCAGAGGTACCAATTCCTATACTGTCGTGCAAATGTAAGCCTTTTCTGAAGATGCACCTTCGTTAGCATAGGTGTAGTGACCGTCCGTCTGCATCGGAGCCCCATACGCAGCATTGTTCGCTGAACTGTTGTTTTAGACACACTTCCGGTATCAACCTGGTTCATTCAGCCAGTGAGTTGCTCCACTTTGGTGTTTCGATCGGCCCCCACTCACCTTTGCAGCCGACGTTTACTTCTCACATCAATGATGCGTGGTGCTCCGCAGTTTCTAGGTCGTTTATTCGCAATTGTGCCATTTCTCCAATCACGATACACTTTAACCACAGCAGCACGAGAACAGTTCACAAACTGCGCTGTTTCAGAAATATTGCCATCCTTGACCCGAAAGTCGATAATCATACCTTTCTCCAAATCTGGTAAATCGCTCCTTTTATCCATGACAGCAACGACTGATATGTTTTCAGAATGCCTACAGCACACCTTATGTAATCTTCGAGTCAGCTCACGACACGTGCCTTCTTCCATTGGCTACGCGCTGTTGACGTTAAAAGTAGGAGGTGATCACAATAATGTGACTCGACTGTATATAAGTTGAGTGTATTCAATGTGACTGACACATATTATCCAATTGAATATTTGGAACCATAAAGAATGACAAAAGAGTATGTCTAAAGGGAAACTTGGCATTCTTAGAATCTGAATCCTGTGTAATTTGTATCTATTATTTAAAACTGCTCCAATTAAGCAATTTTAATAAAAGTTGAAAAAAATACTTAGTAATAAAACTTCAATGAAAATAACTGATGAAAACAAATGAAATTCTCAATTGCTTTTTAAAATTTTAAGGTCCTTCTTTCTGGGTTTGTTTCACCTAACTCCTTTTCAGCTAAGGTATTTTTTTCTTAGAAGTACATCACTGCTCACAATGGCTTATTTTTGCCTAAAATTGGTGTACCTGGCGTGGCACCACTTTTTGGTGAACATACAAAAATGTTTTTAAGAATGTAGTACAAAGTGTACTAACAGGACATTAATGCCATAATCGCAATTGCAACTAAGATCCAGGAATTATATTACATTTAAAACAGCTCGACTGCCGAAGAAAGTTTTTCCGTCACGAGAATGCTTAAATCACCTTAGTACACTTTTATTCTTGAGAATTATTATGATTTACCCAACACTTTCTAAAATCTTTTTAGCTTGAGATTTTGGGTGATTTTCAAATAAGAGATAATTGCTATTTCTTTCTCAGATTTGTCAAGTTAATACGACAGAAACTGTTCTAGATTGATTAGCATTATATATTGCAATTTTCTTTAGTCCTATTTGTTGATCTTGGATCTGAAAAGACAAAACACTGTCAACCCAATTATTTATTTGTAGATGGTATTTGTTTTTTAAGACTGAGATAAGAGGAAGCATTTCTTTTTAAATTCAAGTGATTTAATTCGAGCGGGGATGCATTTTTAGGCGCCTGTCGTAAAAACCGCAAATGTTTTTTTAATAAATTTGCATCAAAGTTTCCATTTTAATAACTGAAAATAATTTCTTCTATGAAAGTCTACTAGATTGAATGTTAATCATCTACTTAGAACAAGTAATAACTACAGTGACATATTGGCTATACGTTTTTTTAGTGGCCTTAAAACGTATAAATGTAAAACACGTATACATGAGATTTCAAAATGTTAAATACTATTGTAAATTAATAAATAGGAGCTGTACACCAGTTATGCTCAAAATAGTATAACTATACTAATGATCCGAATTTCTTGGCGTAGAATAGAAATCAAAGTTTCCGAGCTTTCGCACATTAACCAGATGGCTTTCTCAAGGAAGGTAGACAGTAAACTTCATCTATTGGAAACCAAAATACCTTCCTTGAAAAAGCCATGTGGTTGATGTGCAAAAGCTTGGAAACTTTGATTTTTATTCTACACCAAGAAATTCAGATCATTAGTATAGTTATACTATGTTGAGTGCTATTGTAAAAATTATGCTTTAAAGGAGTATAAGATGTTCCTTAAAAAATATTTATTTAAAGTCCAATACGCGTGAAAATAAAGAAAAGTGTTGCAAATTCTGATATGTTTTATCGTACTGCAAAAATCATAAAGCCTCTGAAAATCAAACTTCTCCTTGGGCAACTCTTTCTTTATGTAAAAATTCTGATTCTAGATTAAGTGAATTTCTCACAACTAAATATATGAGCGCAGTGCTACAGTATGTAACCATGAGTTAACACGTTTTCTTTTCTGTGGATCCTGAGTGCAGCTATTTGAGACCAAAATGTTGAATATTATTGATAAATTTAGGATTCTATTCCAGAACATGAAACAATGGAGCTACAAAGTTACGTCCCGATGATTTATCAGTTTTTTAATAGTGCATATGTGTGAGAGTCGTGAAATATGAAACTAATTCTTCATCCAAACCGAAAATAAATAACATACCCTTCTCTGATGGGATCAAAGTTCAACTTTGGCTGCACCAAGAACAACCTGTAACGTGCAAGTTTGCCCGCGACGGGCATCGAACCTGTGTCCCCCTCACTCCGGAATAAGTCGCTCTCCCAACGGAGCTACGCGGACATGTGCTCTTACTTCTATCTGCCTTTATCTCATGTGCGTTCTGTGGGGCAGGCACGTCGGTCCAAAGAGGGATACACATCCACTCACCATGCTGGGTAAGGGAAGACCACCACTAGTTGACAGTCTCGGTGAACGCCGCTTGGTACTTGCAGTACCACAGAGCTGACAGCTCACAATCCTTCAACTTAAAGCAGACTCCAATCACGATCCACAGAGATACATGTCCGAGAAAAACATCCAGCAGACGACCTTGCGCATGATCATACGGAGTCGCAGCCACGTTCATGTGCTTACGCTGACTAACTATCATTGAAGTTCAACATGCACTAAGCGCAGCAGCAACGTCCCTGTACATTTAACGACTGAAAAATAGTCTTCTGGTTCGATGAGTCCAGGTTATACCTCCAAGACGTCGTATTCGACGCCTGCGGTTAAATATCTGTAACCAGCCGGCCTGGTTGAAAAGAAACAAGTCAGCGCGGACGTTATCATCTTGTGGACATATTTCTTACGGATATCTCTGTTAACCATTACTAACTTATTACACACAAAAAATGCAAGTTAAAAATCAACTACCTCACGAGCCAGATCTTTATGACAACCATTCGAAATGTCCACTTGCTGAACAGCTGGAGTCTACCTTGCTCGCTCGTTACCCGTTGAACACATTCCCTGCGCCAAAACATAATAAAATCTCTTCTTCTGGAATGCCCTACACGGTATGTTGATCATGCATACGGGTGACACCGGAATGCATCAGAAAATAATACCACGCGTCACAAAGCCCTACGCTTTCAGCAATGGATGCTGAATCATGACCACGCATTTCATGTGCTCCTCTGGGAACCAAATTTCTCCCACTTGAGTACAATCGAAAAAATGTGAGAAACAGTGGAATTCAGTATTTGCCGATTTACAGGGCGTCTTACTTCCAACTGACTCGGACTTCCTGATGACACAACTCTCGGTCTAGTAGAGTCATTGTGAAGCAAGGAACACGCACTCATCCACGAGAAATTCGGTCAAAGGCGCTCTATGACAGATGGAGCAACATTATGACCCATATGTTACAGGGCTTGATGCTGAGTGATATTACAGCCCTGTGGGAAGGGTTCTATTTATGCTTCGTTTGCAGTAGGTTCTGTATCGGTGGTTTAACCCGTATTTATCCTTATTTGAGCAGATAGATAAAGTATAAATACACATGATTAAAGTTAAGCTTTGCTCTTGCAGTGAGGAATAATTTTATTCAGATGTTATGGGCAATGTCTCCAGGCTTTTGTCCATTATTTTCATTCTTTCTTTATTTTATTAACACGTAGGATTTCCTTCTCTCTCTATCAGCCCCATTGCTTACTACTTATCTCCGTCACGCCGACCAGTGAGCCATTCGCACCTCGCTCTCATACCTGCTTACCCCTGAGTTTCCTGCCACCGACTCTCTTGTCCTCTTTCTGGGACTCCCCCCTTAAAAAAATGGCTCCTGGCAAAGAGTGAAGTCTAACGCCTTCCAAGAAAGCACTGACACTCCTTAAAATGCATTCTCTCTGAAAATTCTAAGTTCTTTAATTGGCTTCGCTGCCCCCCTCTTTTCTTTCACTCTCGTAGGAAAGTGTCCACGTAACCATAAATCTAACATCGCCTCAGTTGCGATGCGTGAGCAAAAAGTATTTTACCCGTTTCCCATCTCATCAAAATGGCGGGAATTGAAGGAAAATGATTACAATTTACTATCTCTAAAATGGCTACTGAACCTCACTCACTTCTAATAGATATGGTTACGCATACTTATTCATAAAAAGGGAATTTATTCCACAAACTGAATTTGCAATATATATTTCTGCATCACCCTATGTTATATATAGGGAGAGATCTTCCTAAATTATCATAATTTTTTTAATAGAAAAAGTCTTTGCGTTATGGTCGGCTACATGCAATATTATATAACATGAAATTCGCTTTCCCAGCTAAAGTAATGATAACTTTAACTTTATGGAATTGATTTTCTGGAAAATTTTTATATTGTGCGCCTGTGATGTACATACACC
The DNA here is from genome assembly GCA_039090855.1 of Macrothele yani. NCBI lineage: Eukaryota > Metazoa > Arthropoda > Arachnida > Araneae > Macrothelidae > Macrothele > Macrothele yani. The sequence continues at coordinate 8,767,251 of CM077004.1, forward strand.
GGCCAGTGAATTAGAAACCTTTATGGAGATGTACATAACCGCCACTTTGGCAACGTGCAAAACACTTGGTCCCGTGTTTTTTTACCATTTGATTTAGGCAATTATTTATGACTGCTTCTCGTCAGTAATCGTCAGTAGTGTTGATCACAATGGAAAAAATAAGGATATTTCGGGGTTCGATAAAGTACTTATTGTGCGTGCCCGTCTGGCTGGAACAAGGTTTTTTTAAAAATCAGATCTAACTGGTTTCTCAAAAGGTGACATATCCCGAGTCTTTAATCAGTGAAAAAATAATCTACATTTGTTGTCTAAGATGCGTAACGGTGGAGGGACGACAGCTTGTGATGTACGAGATCGCCGTCGTCTGAGAAGGCTTGCACGTAGAAATTGGCCGAAGCGTTGAACGAAGGCTGTTTCCAACCCATATCTCAGCGAAAGATGAGCAGGGAATTCAAGAAGATCGATATTAGTAGTGGCATGCCTGTACGGAAACCACTGATTTCTGCGACGAACCGGGAATTTCGGCTGCAGTTGTGTCAGGAACACCGTGACCATAACACGGGAAGACTGGAAAAAAGTAATGTGCTCCGACGTGTTGCGGTACATCTAGTTCTGTACCGAGGGTAGGCAGTGAGTTTGGAAGGAGTCCCATGACGTAATGGATCCCACTTGCCTTGTAAACATAACTCAAAATTCTGGAGGTGGTGTTACGGTGTGCGACACGTTCTGGCGGTACGTAACGGGTTCCTTGGTATTCCTGGAATGCTGGGTGTCCTAGAACGATTATCTGAACATTGTTGCCGATTGAGGCCATCCTGCAATGCTGACTTTTTATGCATTATTTTAAATCCATCCTGCAAAGTTGACTTTTTATGCATATTTAAGTCCATCAAATTCTGGAGGTGGGACACGTTCTGTTGGTACGTAACGCTTTCCCAAGTACTGTTGGAATGCTTGGGAAAGCGTTACGTACCAACAGAACTGTTACGTACCAAATATTTTCCAACAATACTTGGTACGTAACAGTTCTCGGTGTCCTGGCACGATTATCTGAACATTGTTGCCGATGCAATGTCGACTTTTTATGCATTATTTCAAGTCCATCCTGCAATGCTAATTTTTTATGCAGCAGGTCGTGGCTGTTTCATGGACGACAATACTACTGTTTATTGCTGAATTAGGATCATACATTTTAACTATAAAGATTTTATTGTGCGATATACATTACATTGAAAGTACATTTCATTATGATACCGCACCCATCCACAACCCTTCATTACCCTATCGTAAAATCCGTTCGGGACATAAATAGATGAGATGGATTCGTTTTGTATAGCTTATCTGCTAATTCAAGTAATTATAGGTAAACACGGCCATCTGAAAGAACTTTGTGATCGGAAGATATCTGATGAGATGCAGATGAGGTGTTTCTTCTCCGCGACCGAAAGGCGACTCGAATTACCACGAGCCACGGTTGCATACGTGTACCAGGACTACGCGAAAGCAGGCAGCCTCCAGTAATTTCGGAATGTTGATGTTCAACGTGAGCTCCGCTTTTTCCATATCGTAACTTTGGAAATGAGGACCGCATTAGAGCACATAGGGCCGGCATTCACTTAGTAGACATCTAAAATTTGTGGAAAGAGTCTTTGACATAGGACGGTACGACTACGCTAGGCAGCTGACGCCCTTATCGAATGTCTCTGTTAAAAGCACGTCGCTGTGCTATGAGACTAGACTGAGCGGAAGTAACATCGGCACTATACGGTGAACACCTGAAACAGGTAGCTTGGTCTGGAAAATTGAGGTTTCAACTACAATACGCCTACAAAAGAGTGCCTGTGCGGCATATATTACACGAGACAGTGAACCCCAAACGTTAAATACGGGTGTTAAGGTAGGTGGAAGCACTGCACAGTTCCGTTGTGTTTATGCCATCTTGTATCCCGTACTTCCAATGGAGATTAGCACTACCGCACAAACCTATGTCAACATACTGCCTGTCAACTATACCTGCTGATGGTTATCCATTTCCCACATATATCAGGACACCTTAATTTGAACAAGACAACCCTCCTTTTCATCGCTTTCCTTTTGCGATGAACTGGTTGGCGGAAAATGGTGTTTGCGTGTGCGTGTGTGTGTGTGCGTGTGTGTGTGTGCGTGTGTGTGTGTGTGTGTGATAAGTTCCAAACCCTGAAATGTTCCTCTCATTGCCCGAATCAACTCGACGAGAATTTGAGAATCTAAGTAAAGTGGTCCATTCGAGTCCGAAACCCAGTGTTTGCAATTCCGTTAGGTTTTACAAGAACTGTCATGGATACCACCTAAGCTTTCCCAACACGTGGTAAATCCCACAACTCGATGGATTACTGATATTGCGCGGCGAAGGGTGAATTCACACATGTTTTGTTTGGTGTGGTGTGTAGTAAATTTTCCTTTTAGTGCATTGTTTTCATTTCAAAAATGTCTGTCAAACTCAAGTTTCGTTTTGTATAAACTTACTGTCTCTTTCTCTCTCTCAGTAAAGAATCATCTACTAACCTTTTTTTAAAATCAAAATTATCTGCTAAATAACGTTAGTAATTGGACATCAAAAGACACCACGTCATTTGAGTGCTCCTAAACGTGTATGTGTGTGTGTCTGTGTCAGAGGCTACTGTTTCAATACTTATAAAAAATCTAAGTGAGGGGCTGTACAACAAATGCTTTGTAAAAATTCTTCATTTTTAGATAACAGTTTGATTATAGATTATGCAACAGCAGCCGGTATTCCTACAATATTTAGATCGTGGTTCGTTTGGTGGAGTCAATAGGGAATTGTGTAGTATTATTTTTTTCAGAATTTTAGTGAAAGCTACGCTGATTTAGAGAAAGCTTTCGGTTTACGTAATCGTTTAGTAATTTTTTTACAAAGGAATTTCTTAAAGAGACAGTTCAAATCATGAAATTTATTATTTTGCTGATAAAAACCGGTTTTCATACCAAACTACTGCTGAAGCAAAGCAATCTCTTACACAATGACCTATTTCCGCATGTCGTCGATTCGGCCTCCTAAAGGTATGTACGATGATAGAGAGATAATTCCTCAGAAAGATGTCATCTAAGAATTTAGTCAGTGCTTTCTTCAATTCGATTTTTCTTAAAATTTTAATATATGGGATGCCGATTAATATTTCACAAATATTTCCCTGCAATTCATCAAGAACATGAGAAAGTGACCGATATTTAATTAAGAAAGATGACACCGAATTATCTGGTGTAATGAGCACGTCTTTTGAATATTTTCCGACACAGATAAAATACGTGTTTCAAAGTCATTCATAATAATGGAACCAATGCAAAAAAATCATCTGGATTTCTACAATTAATAGAACATCTAGAAATAGCTACTTTCTCTTACTATCAGCTGAAAAGTATGTTACGAAAATTTAAAAATTGTGCCCAAAAAGTCGCTCATAAATGAAGGAAGCCGTCAGAAACAAAGCGATTTCCAAATCGACTAGTTAGAAGAATAGCTTTAGAGGATGACATGATATAACTTCACGCCAGAAGGGATAAAATGAGTACGAACTTCTTTTTCTGCTTGAAACGTGCTAAAAAATAAAAATATGTGTTCATTCAGTGTCACTCTGAAATTTGGACAACTATTACTATAGCCTAAGTGATGCTCTAAAATGATGCAATTTTATAAAAGAAATTAACATCACTCCAACATTTTGCGTAAGTCAGGAAGAACGGACCAACGGCGTTTGAAATTTTTGCAAAAAATATCGCGAAGAAGGATATCGTTCAAAATACATTGACTGAAAAACTTTGGTTCAATTAATACTCTGAAATGTTCAATGCTTTCCTTTCCTTTCTGAGGGAAAAAATTACTTTGTCAAGGTTTTGTGTTATCAGTAAGCGATTTTCATAACACTAATTGAAGTAATTGCGACTTATCCAATAAAAACAGTTTTAGATCTTGAGATATCGTGACAGATACCGCGCATGTGCAGGAAATAGACAAAATGTTGTGAACATCTAGAAAATCTGCGATATGTCTTTATTAATAAACTATGAACCATCATTTCGCTTTAATTCTGCTTTCAACTTTCTTGGAATAAATTCATATAGCTTTTAAATAACCTCCTGTGAAATGTTTAACCATGCGTTGATCAGAACATCAACGAGTTGCTTCAGAGATGTTGGAAGAGGAAATCTGGTTCTCACTTTGCTGCCCTCCAGAACTGCGCACAGTAGTTCTATAGTATTCAATTCAGGTTTTTGAGCTGTCCAGTGCAAATGAAGTTCTTTTTGGTGCTCCTCAAATCAAGATTGAACTGTTCTGGCTGTTTCTGTCGGTGCATTGTCACCTTGAAAACAAATGCTATCCTTGCTAGAAAACAACAATTGGACCATGGAATGCACCTGATGTTCTGGAATGTGTAAGTACCATCTGTCAGTATCCTGACTATGTGAGGTAATTATTAGGCCAGCCAAATACCAAGCTATGGCCTTCTAAATCCTCACATGTTTTGCAGTTGGAGCCAGACATTCCGAATTGTACGGTTACTTGCGGTTCTTCATAATCCCGACCTGCTATTGGGGATAATATAAATGATGACTCATCGGACCATATCGCACCTTTCCAGTCGTTAGCTGTTCATGTTATACGCACATGACACCATCTTTTTTGCACTGTATAGTCGATTTCTGTGATAAAAGTTTATGCAATTGCAGCTCCTCCGTGAATGTCAGCTTTGTGAAGTTCTCTGCGTATTTGTGAAAAACGGGTTGTCCAGATGGATTTTGAGTTCTGTGTTGTTTGGACACAATCGTTGTTAGTGTTCGACTATCCCTTTCATTCAGTCTAAATTTTAGTCCACTATCCTTCTTCGCCAATGAAGTCTTGCCATGCTTTGTGAATTCAGTCATAAGTGTGTTCTTGAAACAGCAAGCAATTTGCCTGTTATAGTTACTGATGTTCCTGTTAAATAGGGTCCCACGATTTGTCACATTTCGAAATCTGACAGGTTACCCATTTCACCGACCTCTGGTACGAATCACTTCTAAACACAACTTGTACTAGATTGGCATACAAAGTAGAGAATATATATAACTAGCTTTACTACCCGGCTTTGCCTGAGATTTAATCTTATTAATTCCATATTCCCTTATATGTCACTGAAAAAATCGGGAAAAAAATTGATGCTTGCAAGAAAGAAAAAAGCTGATTTCACAAATTCGGTTATTACAAATTATTTATTCATAGTGTTATTATTTCAGCACTTGGCCGTACACAACATTTTATTTTTCTCCTTCATCGGCGACAATATATAATTTTGTTGGATCCTTTGCTCTTGACATTCAAACATACAACTGTAGAATCAAACGGACCAAAAGCGTTACGAATTATTTAACACGCGTCCAAGAGACACAGCTTTGGAACACTGACTGAACAAAAATCGTTAACAATTTACTCTCGACGGTCACGTGCTTTCAGTTTCAGACGTCTTTGAGGGGCGAATATCTGGCATAAAAAAGTTGAAAACTTACCTTTGCGAATACTTTATGAAACTGGCTGAAATTTTAATGAAAACCATAAATCGGTAATAGGAACATGATCTCCAATTTTCGCCCGAATCGGTAAATAACTTTTTAAATTAGCCGCCAAAATTTTATTAACCGTTTTATATATTTCTGTTTACCGATAATTAAAAATCCCATGCCTATTTTAAAAAGGTTTGACTGGATATCGGTGAAATTTTGAGGGATTCTTCTTATTATCAATTCCTAGTGTTGATTAAAATTTCAGCCCGTTTCGTTAAGATTTCGAAAAGTTCGTTTTTGCATTTTTTTATGCACAGTTCTCAAAGAATAGAAACACCTGTGGATGTGCCGCGGCGATGAATAAAGTCACGTGCCTTCAGATTTGGAACAGATAACTATGACGTAGCAAATGACGCTGACTTTATTGATTAGCTAATTAATTAATTCATATCTCGCGAACGGAACAACGTAGAGATCTTAAAATAGTTGCGTTGACCTAGAAATTCCAGTATTAATAAGCTATGCAAATTTCACGATACCACAGTTTGGTGTTCGAGAATTTTTGGTGCTTTAGACAAACAGACGTTTTGTGTTATATATATATAAGATACAAAGAAAAGATACACAAAAGACAAACTCACCGTGCCCTTTTTTTGGAGTGGACTACACGAATAACATTAACCCCTATAATCATTCATGGTGTTCACATTAATTTGTCCAAACCTTGTATACGCCTGTGCCTTCTAGAAAAGCACTAAAGCTGTAGTAAGGGCAAGCATTTCGAAAATATATTAAAGCATCCGGTATCAGCAGCATTTTTTTACAACATCTAGAAATAAAAATATCGTGTTCATAGAATTTGCAGGTGAACCCAGAATACGATATGTGCAGTACAGTAGGCTAAAAAATATTAAGAAGCTAATCAAAGTGATTTTAAATATGAAATGTGTGTCTTCTTATTTACAGAGCATGTAAAAAGGGGAAAGATTAGTCGATTTTCTGGTGAAATCTGTAGCTAATCGAATAATATCGGCATAAATATAAAAATTCGTTTCTGATGTTAGGAGAAACACCATACAATCCTACGCACTGAAATTAAAGATACACAGGAAAAATTGCGTTGGTCAGATATGTTAAAATACTTGAAGTTAGAAAATTGTGTACTTCATATAATCGGGGACGTGTTTACTGGAACTCATTTTATTAATCGTATGCCTTTATTTACTGTTTTATGAGATCTCTTTAAAATTTCGAAACTGAGATTTACCAGAAATGTGATGTCTTAGCAGAAATAAGGAACGAAGAGAGATAAAATCTCAGCTTCACAGACTTTTAAGCTTAGAAAAATCTTTAACCGTTCTGCGGACGTTAATCTTTTGACGGAGACAAATCGAAACTAATGTTAAGCATTTTCTGAAAATCTCTTGTACATCCCCATTTCCTCCAACGATGCGTCACCGTGCCGTAACAGTTAAGGGTAAAAGAAAAAGTGAAGATAACAAAAAAGCAAAATCTAAAAAAAGACCACCATTTAATGTCTTGTGGAGATAGAAAAGCAAACGCCTGGAGGTTATTACCACAAAGATATAGGGGCAACAAATCTGCAACGTCCGTTGAATGCCACGTCTTGTGTGTATTAGAGGGAGACATGAATTTGTTGAGCACTACACAAAATGGCCGCCCGGGGACATCTCCGTTTACGATTTTGTAACTGGATCTCCCTTGGGAACACTCCAATAAGCACCGCTCACGAGGCTGCGTCGCGCACTAAAACCTTCACTCAAACGATCTATTTACTGCTGCCGATTTGATGGCTCTTTGACGTTCTCGAACGGCGTTTCCAATTTTTGTCTAGGATATTCAAGAACATCTCGTGAGGTGTGGGATTTTCTTTTTTATATTCTTTCTTTTTAGTTGTTTTCTTTTAAGGTCGCTTTTTTTTTGACAGAATCTAATGCTGTGCCCACGGTGAAAGCAAGCGGATACCCACCGACTGAAAACTTACGCATTTTGATCGCGTACGTGCAAGTCGTAACGTGGTGCGTAAATAGGATTTGAATTTGCACTTTCTATGTAAGAGCTTTAAGCACATCTTTTATAAATTACAAAGTTTATTTCCCGCTGGCCCTGTGAACATGGGAGCTGGCTTATGTCTCTTTTTTGGAGCTGAGATTGGGCCCAAGTCCCAGGTGAGGCATGCCAACACTGCTTGTCCAGGTCACATCCTCAACCTACGACTTACCATTTGAACTGTCCTAACTGCGTGGTAACGAAACGACGCGCAAGATGGATGTTATACGATCCCATCTTTGCAACTTATGGACATTACAGGCTGCGTTTGGCTGTGAAAGAAAGTATTTGCCACGTTCCTTGCAGGATTGGCAAAGGTGGGACTAGCTCGAAAAACCCCACCGGGGTATATCGGGCTGGGCCCAGTTGAAACAACCCACTAAAAACCCACCTGGTGTTTTTTAAAATTAGGTTCCACTTTTGTTTCTATAATATTCTAAATTTAATCACACCCAGTATATTTTCTTTTACAATTGACTTCACACTTAGTTTGACCGACGAACTTCATGTATTACCTGCTGATAGATGGAGATTAAATTTAAGGTTAAATATGCATTTATTCAACACTCGGAGTACAGAAGGAAAAGTGAATCATGAAATGATTATGTACAAATGAGCACCTAACAATTAAGCAATGAATTAAAACTATATGCACTTACTAAAGCGTAAGACAGAATGGGGGATAACAGGTGAACAAGATAAAGAGGACAGAGACAGAGTGTTCAAATGAGTTCAAACTGTGAGGAAGACTTTCAGGACATCAATCCGGAACCAGTTCAGGTATGGATTCCATAGTTTGTGAAAGTTGGGAAGAGTTTCTGTATTAACAGCGTGATCATACGCTGACGGTGAACGGAACTTTAGTCGAGTTGTAAAGTGATGAACAAGCATTTCACTTGCCTCTGTAAGAGTAGGTACAGTAGAATTTTCTGGATGCTTCAGATAATGAAGGTAAATTACAATTTTTACAAGCGTGAAAATGTACACACCCACACAGGTGGGAGAGGAGAAGCAGGATGAAGATCCTGTAGTAGAGTGTAATATGAGACAGCACCCAGATTTCCTGGGCAAAAATGGTATGCAATACGGAACGTGAGATTAAACACAGATAGCAAGACAGGACAATACCAATAGGCATGTTCAATGTCTGCCGGGACATTACAGAAGGCGAATTGTGCAGAAACAACAAGCGTCATCCGATGTAAAATTTGAGGAACAGGGAGACGGCGATGTAGAAACAGCGAATGAACATTCTTCTTATGAGGTGCAGCAAGGTGAGAGTGTGCAGCAAACCAAACAGATACTAGGGAGGCAGACGGAATGGTAGGAATAGGCATTGGTGGCTGGGGCGTGCATCTGCGAAGAATTTCACTGAAAGTCTTCTGTGAGCATGTTTCAGGCAGAAAAGATTTCATACGGAGTTGAACAAAAAATCGGGAAAGATCGCCGTGCTGCTGCACCCTGTAGAATTCCTTAAGAAGAGGTTAATGATGGATATAAACGGATTATCGACGATTTTATCGACGTGTAGAATGTCCGAGAGAAGGTGGAACCATGAAAATGAGCAGATAGGCAAGAGAAGACGTTTCACGTAAGGTTTTGTTTCACAAGGTCGCGGACAGTAATATTACCTTTACGCATCCACTCAGAAGAGGCAAGGAATGGTCGGTCAGAGGGATGAAGAGCTGATGAGTAAAAAAGTGGTATCTCCGTTGTAGAGGAGGTGTGTGCTCTCCGTAATGGGAGAGACCGCAAGATCTCTATGGCCTTCCAATATACTTCTGGGAGGTTTTGTCGTAAGGATGGGAAACCATCCATTCGAACATAGACAGCGGACGTAAAAAAAGGAGTTTTTGACGAGGCGAGAATATTATGTACTGTTCATATATCTGGGTTGGAGCTAGTAAGCACATGAAAGAACCAGTGAAGCCGTGCGGCACCGTAAACGAGATTTACGTCAGGGTGACCAATTCCTCCCTGTGAAGGTGAGGAGCTGACCCAATGATGCTTTGACCATACTACTGACGTAAGGCATGCTTCAATTTGATCGGTACCCGGGAACGGTGTCTATTTGCCAGGAATAGTAACACTTTAATAAGATATATGTGCGAGCAATGTGGGCTCTTTGGTGTAAAAAGGGGCAGAATTGCGCTCTCCTCCAGAAGCCCGCTGATTTGAGAAGGGAGGATAGAGAGAAGACCAATTCGTCCGTACGGCCTCGGTTTGAGTTCCAAGATGAATTCCTAAGAATGTTTGGATGGTACTCGACCATTTGGCTCCACAGGGGGAGTCAGTGCGAATTTTCGAAGTTCATCGCAGAACCTTTGGTGGACAGAGAAAAGATCATATTGCCACCATTGCACATCAAACTTCATTTAATGAAATAATTTGTAAAGTCACTTAAGAGAGATGGAATGTGTTTCGGCTACATATGTTAAAAACTTTCCAGCTTTGAGCATGGAGAAAATAAAAGCTGGTTTATTCGATGAACTACAAATCCGGGAACTCATGAAAAACCAGCGTTTCCAAGACTGAATGAACAATATTGAGGCATGTGCGTGGTCGTTATTTTGTATGGTTGTACAGAATTTTCTTGGGAACCATACGGCCGCTAACTACCGTGAAATCGTGGAGAATATGTACACTTGGTTGTAGCATGAGCATTAAATTGCATTACCTCCACAGTCATTTGGATCGATTTCCACATTGTCTTGGTGATATCAGCAATGAATGAGTGAAACGATTTCAGCAGAATAAAAGGGCTATGGAAGAACGGTACCGTGGACGATGGGATACGCATATGGCGGCGGACGTTTGTTGGAGCATCCACCGCGAATGTCCAGGAACATCGCATCGCAGGAAATTACAGAAGCGCGGGCTCAGCAGCATCTCTCAATGACGAAACTCATGTAGTGTTCGTGTTCTAGGCTTCTTGGAATTTCTCTGCATATGTCATATCGTGAGAAGCAGACCTGATGGACAGAAGTTCATGCTATTTTTGGAATCTGTGACCCCAAAATAACCCAAAAAGGGTCTAACATTTTAAGCACCAAAACTTGTGTTCCCCAGTGTAATTGACGGCTAAATCCAGAGTTTAATATTAACTTAGGTATCCTCAAAGACAGTCAGAAAGATCCTGATTAATATTTTGGCTGTGGAGTAGGACGGGTTTTAGGTATAGTCCGTATATTACCTTTTAATCATTCCACTGCATTTACGTATAAATGTTAAATCACAAAGCAAAGTTTACATATGTGAATCGCAAATTCGGGATGGGGGACTGCTTATAGAATTTAGAAATGCTCATCGACGTCGTTAAATCCAGCCGCCGCCATGCCAACACCCTCCCCCCATTAACCTGTTTTTCAGAAATCGAATATGATTCTAAATTTCGTGTACGGTAGTGGTGCCACGAAGGGAAAACAATTTCAAAAATAGCACCAAATTTATGACCTTTTGACTCATTGTACGTAAGGAACTATGCAGGAACTTATACAATTTGAAAACTTCGGCTGCTAAAAAGTTTTCAAATGAAATACTTGGGTTATATTATCTGTTTTTCAGTTTTATAATGATTTCATGCTAATATAGTTTACTAGTAGTTGATATTTAGTAAATGCTAACGTTTAGTTTTCATAAATACCAATTTTAACAAACCGATAAAATTTTAAAAGCCTGCTAAATGTTGATTCGCTCAATTTTAATATCCATACCGTTCTTACTATGTGCCCTACGAGTTTTTCAAGCATCTGAATCGCTCAGAAAATTTTCTTGAGAAAGAAGATCTGTCTTCACAAATCAGATAAATAAAATATATAATTATTCGAATTCCTTACTTTAGTACGTCATCGCTAACAAGTATGATTTATTAATCAGTTTAATTCGTTTTTATAACAAAAATGAAATTTAGGTATTCATCTCAGAGGACCTGACAATCCCTTTCTTAAGAGAAAAAGAAGCATATGTGTCAACAACTATTCCCAAACAGCAGTATGACTTTTCACTTGAAAAAGAAATTTCTCATTATATTCTACCTATTTCCATTCGAGTAGCTTACTTAAACACTAGCAGCCTACCTAAACATTCACTAGTAGCCCACCTAAACATTCACTAATAGCCTTCCTAAACATTCACTAGTAGCCTACTTGAACATTAAAAAGGTTATCCAAACATTTGTTCACGTGCCAGATCATTTAGCGATCATCAATACTGTCGAATGGATCTTCGTTTTTCGTATCAAAATAAATCATTCCAAGAATGTGCAAATATTACATCCGACAAAAGTCACAGTCTCTAAGTAGCACCTTTCGCTGCACTACCATTGTTCTGCGTGTTACTGAACAGAAAGTTTCCTGGAACAGATTTTCCAAAAATGCTTAGAACCAAAAATATTTTTCGAAATTACTTGAAACTGAAAAAAAGAAAACTAGTTAGTAAAATCATGCAATGCATTGATTATGATACCCTTTCCAACATACCAGAAATCATTACTTAAGTTATGAGAATAATGGCTGTGGAATAAATCTCGCTCCTGTGCCCTAAGCTTTGACCCCATATCGATGATATTAAACAGAAGTAATTCAGTATACCTCCGGAACAACATACTAAAGTTTTGTCGCAATAGAATCCTCAAGTTATGAGGATAATGGCTGTGGAATAAATCTCGCTCCTGTGCCCTGACCTTTGACGCTATTTCAATAATTTTCAACAGAACCGGTTCAGTATACTTCCTAAACAACATTATAACGTTTTGTCGTAATCGAAGCATTTTTACGTAAATTATGACGCATAAGGGCAATGGAATGGATCCAGCTCTTATGTCCTGACCTTTGACTCCATTTCACCCATTTCCCATAGGGTTCGTTCCCAGGTCGCCCCCTACCACATACTAAAATTTTATCGAAATCGAACCACGTTTACGCGAGTTATCGTACGGACGGACGGACGGACAGAGAAACAAATGGAGAAACCTGGAGCATATACACTTTTTCAACCTACTGTTGGAAAGCATAAAAAGCAGCTTTGGTGGTCGAGTGGTCAGATGTGCAGGCTTCTGTCTAGTCATCGAGAACAGGGCGGCATCAATTCTAGGTTGATGCATGAGTAGAGGGTTTATCTGACGCGTATCCGTCTCTCTCTCTCTCTCTCTCTCTCTCTCTCTCTGTCTCTGTCTCTTTCTCTCTGTGTCTCTCTCTATTTCTCTCCGTCCCTCCCTTCCTTCCGTAGAACCTGGGGACTTAAATTAGGGACAGATGAGGGCGTACGAAGCTTAGAGTTCCTCACCGTCTTACCGTAATAGTTAAAGCCCTAAAGAAAGCAAAATTGAACAGCAAATTATAAAATAATATTTTTTGGTAATGTATTATTTAAAAAAACCGCATCTGCCGCTTTTATAAACAGACGAAATTAGAACAGAAATCTTGAAAACCGACCTCAGCTGTGGGAAACTGAAAAGTACATGAAGGTAGTGCTACCTTGCACATTAATAGTGGTAAATTAATATTGTATTTATCCTATAAAATTGTTTCGAACCTGCAAACAGAGTACGAGAAAATGTTCCTAATGCACTGAATTTAGCATTTAAGGAACATTTTGTTTTATTGATAACTTAAGTAAAAGGACTTGTCTTTTTCGGTTGCAAGAAACAACCGTTGATTTAGGGATGTGATGTTATAGAGATTAGGAAATTTTGAATGCGACTGTGTTTCTCTCTCTAGTCAGCAAAATGATTAATAATCATTGATTTAAAAAGTTACTACTTTCTTCTTCAGTTCATTCTTCAGTTCATAAAATTTGAACTAAGCATTTCAACAAAATAAGGGTTCCGTTCTGTAACAATAGAACGTTCTGCTTACAGACTTTTTATGTAAAAGTACGTTATGCGTGACTTTCATTGCGTTCTGCAGTTTAGCAAGTCAATGTATTTGTATTTAAAATAGAACTAGGATTTTGCTGCGGAACTGCAAATGATAATGTCTTTAAAATTCTTCCAAAAATTCCGAGAAAAACAAATGAATTCATTAAAATGTCTACCATAAAGCAAAATGATGTTTTCCATATAGAACATGAGGATACAGTAATTATGAAACACAATTTGAATAAAGAATATATAGGAGTGCTCCCAGAAACGTTAAGCTCAAAACACGAATGAGTAAGGTGATTTTTATATATATTTTACCAAAGAAGAATATCGGAACTTTAGAACAGTTATATTAAACAAGAAAATGAATATGAAAGACTTCGTCTTCGGAATTCCGTAGTGGAATTTGCAGTATGTTAAATGTCACGATTACTAAGAACGACCTAAGTATTTAATTTCTATACTTTATTTACTCGTTAACGTTTCTGGTAAATTTTCTCGGAATAGGTTAGTATCAGTGTGTCCCGAAAAGCACCCCGTAGGTGCGTGAAAGCTTAGCAATATCAGTTGTTTACACCAAAAGAAAACGGTTTTTGTAATAGATTATATCAATTTGATGTATATACCGAAGACCCAAACCATTATGAACAGCGCGTCTCTATACAAATCGAAGCGCCAATTTGGTGCATATACCGATAAGCCAAAGCATTATGAACAGCGCGTCTTTATGCAAATCGAAGCACCAATTTGGTGTATATACCAAAGAGCCAAAACATTATGAACAGCGCGCCTCTATGCAAATCGAAGCATCAATTTGGGATATAAAACGAAGAGCCAAAATATTATGAACAGCGCGTCTTTATGCAAATCGAATCATCAATTAGATGTGAATACCGAAGAGCCAAAACATTATGAACAGCGCGTCTGTATGCAAATCGAAGCATCAATTTGAGGTATAAACCGAAGAGCCAGAACATTATGAACAGGGCGTCTGTATGCAAATCGAAGCATCAATTTGGGGTATAAACCGAAGAGCCAAAACATTATGAACAGCGCGTCTTTATGAAAATCGAAGTATCAACTTGGTACGTATACCAATTTGATGCTTCGATTTATAAAGACGCGATGCGCAGTTCACCGAACGGTTTCGATGAACTGCGCATCGCGTCTTTATGCAAATCGAAGCATCAAATTGGGGTATATACATGTACATACCTAATAGCCAAAACATTATGAATAGCGAGTCTTTATGAAAATCGAAGCAACTAATGGTGAACAACAGCGCGTGTAAAGTTTATGAAACGGCGTAAATAACACTCGATACTGTGCTCTGTTAATTATTATTGTTCTTGTTCTTTAGATGGGAAAAGAAGCCTGACTTAAACGAGTTTGACAAAAAACAAATTTTAATGGCCATACAACTGGGTCAAAGCATTTCCAAGACAGCAAGGCTTGTCGGGTATTGCTAGTCATCTGTCGTTAGTACTTTCTAAAAGCGGTCTGAGGAGGGAAACGCCACGAACTTCCCTCAAAGTGTGGGCCAACCACAGCTCATCGATTCTGGAGGCGAGCGATAAATATTCCGTGTGATAAGAGCCAACAGAAGGGATACAGTAGCGTATCTCCTCGGTATTCTGAATGCTGCTGACGAGGGTAATGTGTACATCGACCACTGCTGGAGTCTGAGTTATGTAGCCGCAGACCACGCCCAGTGCTCATGATAATCTACGCTCACAGTAAAAGCTCTTATAATGACCACGCGAGCATCAAACCTGAACCTTGAATGACCGAAAGAAAGTCTTCTGCTCCGACGAATATCTGAAATGGGATTCATCGGACCAGACGACTTTTTCGACACATCGACGCACTCGTCCACATGTGCGTCGTTTATCTGGTGAAGTATTGGCACCAGGATTAACCGTGGCACGAAAACAAGCCGTTAGTGGAAGTGTAATTCTTTGGGCAATATTCTTCTGGGAAATCCTAAGTTCAGTCATTCATGTTAAGGAAACTGTGGTCCATCACCTACCTAAATATAATTGCAGACGAAATACATCCTTCCATTGCATCCTTATTCTAGTAGAGTATTCTTTCAGAAAGATAATGCGCCATGCCACACTTCCCGGACTGTTCAAAAATAGTTCGTCTCCGAAGCACAAAGAAGTCTTCCAAACATTGTTCTCGGCTCCACATTCCCCAGACATAAATCCAATCAAACATGTATGGCTTGTAGTTTGTTTTGGAACAGCATATACATTCTGCGTCGGCTCAACCACGTAATTTACAGGAGTTAAAGGATCTGCTGGTAACGCGTTTGTACCAGATACCAAAAGGCACCTTTAGAAATTTCGTGGCGTCCACCCTCGTCGGTTAAGAGCTGTTTCAGCGACTCGTGGAGTACCAATATCCTATTAGGATGGTGATCATAATGTTTTGGCTCTTCGACATATTTATATTTGTAGATTATGTATTTATTTAACTAAATACATTAAAAATTTACACCTAGTACGAGCCGATCACTGTATATATTTGTAGTATAGTTTGGTGCTTAAAACACAGCTCTTGCGCCATGTATTCAAAATAAAATAAAACCATACTGATTTTTTAACTTCAGAAAACAAAGTGTTATTCCCACTCATCGGCATCACGTTTTCTAATTCAAACATACACTATATTGACAAAAGTCACCGGACACCACTTCAAAAGCAAATGAATGGATCCGCTGCATTCTTAAGATGCGCAGTACAGCTGCAAACGCTATAAAAACTAGCCTGCAGCTGACCGCGATCATATCGCACTGTGAGGTTGAGGGAAAATGTCGCATTGGGAGAGAACTGACTTTGATAAAGGAAAGATTGCTGGGTGTTACATTAGTAGGTTCTCCATAAGAGAAACCGAGAGGCGTTTAAACATACCCGAGTCAACCATTTCAGATGTACTGAATAAGTGGAAGACACATGGCGTGCCTGAAGCAGCAAAACGTACCGGCAGACCGAAGAAAATCTGTGATAAGGGAGGTCGAAACCTCAGGAGAGTCGTTACAGCTAATCGAAGGAGTACTGCACAAGATCCCAGTGTACAGATGAGTAAAATTGCTGGAACCTCGGTATGTACACTTACCATTTGCAGAGAAATTCATTCCATGGGTTACAGTGGTCCTGCGGCTGCTCATAAGCCTTTCATCTCCACTCAGAATGTTGCTCGTCGTTTAGCATGCTGTAAAGAACTTTTATTATGCCGCCCCGGTGGCGCAGTGGTCTAAGGCGTTGGCCTCTGATCATTCGTCCGAAGGGGTCCGGGTTCGAATCCCGGTGAGGCATGGATGTTGTGTTTGTCTTACGGCACTGGCTCTCTCCCTTCCCTGGAACCAGTGACCCTAAATTAGGGACGGGCGACTGCTTATAGCCCATTGAGTTGCTCACGGTGGTCGTTAAACCTCCAATCAAAAAAAAAAAAAAAAAAAAGAACTTTTATCGTGGACCGTAGATCAATGGAAATGAGTCCTAAGGATTGATGAATCCATATACACGATTCATGAGCCTGATGTCCATGTGTGGGTATGGCGGCAGCCGGGGGAATGCTATTTACCACAGTGTACTGTTCCTACTGCCAAGTTTGGAGTTGGCAGTGTACTCGGGTTTTTCATGGTATGGTCCCGGCCCATTGGTTATCGTGGACAAACCTGTTTACCAGCACGTCTACTTCGCATTCTGGACAATTATGCCCTACCAACTCCGTGGCAGTAATATGGATCCGATCCTTGTTTGTACCAGCAGGATAATGCATCGAGCCTTAAAGCAAGGGCGTGGTTTGACGATAATTACGTATCGTATGTGGACTGGCCAGCACAGAACCCTTATCTTAATCTGTGGGATGAATGAGAGCGCCGCAAAAGAAGTTTGGAACCAAGTTCTACTACTAAGCAACAGTTAGCGGCAGCATTTTATACCGAATGTAAGCGCATACCTACCGCTGTGTTTCAAAACCATGTGGAAAGCATGTCTCGAAGGTTCAGTTCATGCATTAAAGCCAAAGGGGGACCTACGTCGTACTAATTAATGTCAATCAATGGTATGTTGTGTTTCTCTTCTAGGTGTCAGGTTACTTTTGTCAATATAGTGTATATAAAACTGCTTTAAGATTTGTATTGTTTTTAACAATAACAAAACTTCGATTTGAAATTTTGAAGCGGAGGGAAATATTTGTTTTATCACATTGGGCTCAGAATCTCGGCTATGTCGCACTGGTTGGCGAGGTAACAACTCGTCGATACAGCGGTTTTTCA